>CM074448.1:15420040-16020040 GCA_037101425.1 Elopichthys bambusa | reverse complement strand
GAAAGCATACTCTTCTTGGCGTTGAGCCTCAACCCCAGGCTCTTCATGTGAGCGAGGACGACATCTCGATGCCGAGCCGCTAACTGTTGTGAATGAGCCAGAATCAACCAATCGTCTATATAATTGAGGACGCGAATGCCCTGGAGACGTAGAGGTGCAAGAGCTGCATCCATACATTTGGTGAATGTGCGGGGTGATAACGCTAGGCCGAATGGAAGAACCCGATATTGGTAAGCTTTGCCCCCAAAAGCAAACCTCAGGAACTTCCTGTGATGTGGAAGGATGGAGATATGAAAGTATGCGTCCTTGAGGTCGATCGTAACAAACCAGTACTCGGACCTGATTTGAGATACGATCTGCCTCAGTGTCAACATCTTGAACTTGAGTTTCATAAAGGACTGGTACAGTTGACGAAGATCTAGAATAGGACGCAGCCCGCCATCCTTCTTTGGAACAATAAAGTAACGGCTGTAGAAACCGTTCTCTGCATCGGAGGGAAGTACATAATCTATGGCTCCTTTCTCCAATAGAGTTTTTACTTCTTGTTCCAGAACCAGAGCCTGCTCGGGGCCCACCACAGTGGGTAGGACCCCCATAAACCGGGGCGGGCGAGGCCCGAACTGAATGGCATAACCTTTTTCGATTGTACGCAGGACCCACTGAGAAATATTTGGCAGTAGCTTCCACGCTGTCAGATATTCTACTAAAGGAACCAGTCTCTCGAGACTGGCCTCTGGTATATCTTGAATAACCAGTTCGGTGCCCCGATGCGGCGCACCGGCAGGGGGCAACCGAACTGATCGCTCTGAGACCCTCCTCGGAGGAAGCGAACACCACAACACCGCTAAACTTACGGGCGGATGCTTGAGTGAATGTTCGCTGGGGGCCGCTGCACCCTGGAATGGCAGGGTTGGCAGAACGGTCCCCTGAGGGCACCGAAGAGAAGTGAGCGCTGTGCGCTGAGGTGTAAAACACCTCTCTCCGGAGGGGACTGCCCTCAAAGTCCTGATGCTGCTGGCGTCAGGGCTTTTTCCCCGCAGCCTTCTTGGCGATAAGGACGGATCGCAGATCCATCCTACCCCTCGAAGGCTGCGGTTGAGACCGACCACCCGTCCCCCCGTGTCGCTGAGGGGGAGTACGGGTGGTAACGCTCTGCTTCTGGGCAGCACGATGTTGTTGTGAGGAGCTGGCTTTAGAAGTGTGGGGCTGCTGGTGTTGTTGAGCAGCCCCGGGGGTGTGAGAGCGGCGGGGGAGGAGCTTCTGGAACGCCGCCGCTTGTTTATTAGCCTCCTGGAACCTCTCAACGACCGTATTGACAGCGTCGCCGAAGAGGCCAGGAGGCGTAAGCGGGGCGTCCAACAGGAAATGCTTATCCTTGTCTTTGATGGAGCTAAGGTTGAGCCATAGATGCCTCTCCGTGGCCACCAGGGCTGCCATGGCACGACCGACAGATTTGGCCGTCTCCTTGGTGGCCCGGAGAGATAAATCAGCTGCCCGACGCAGCTCATCGACTACGTCGGGAGTCATTCCCCCGCCCTCATCAATATCCCCCAGAAGTTCGGCTTGGTAGGCCTGCAGCACGCCCATAGTGTGAAGGCATGCCGCAGCCTGACCAGAGGCCTGATAAGCTTTGCCCACCAAGCTAGATGTAACCCTCACAGGCTTGGTGGGCAGTGTCGGGGCCTTTAGGGGCGATGCCGATTGTGGAGAGAGATAGCTAGCAAGCGTCTCCTCCACCTTTGGCATCATCCCATACCCATGCTCCTTGAGCCCCACTATCGATGCATAGTGCGTGGTTTGAGCTATGACGTCATCATTACGCGACCCGGAAGTATATAAGGAGCGTCTAGAGAACCAGTCAGTACCTTATCGTCTGAAAGGAGTGTTCAGCAGACAGCCCCGATGTATGGCAGGTTACGCAGTGTCTCGTTCCCTGTTCTCAGGGAACCATGGTGACATACGTAACCTGAGACGTTCCCTTTCAAAAGGGAACTCAACACTGCGTTTGACACGCTATGGGGAACGATATACCCACGCCGCCATGCTTCAGGGGAATGCATGCCAACAAATGGCTAGACAAACATCAGAACTAGCAGTTTCAACTGAAATGCCAGAACCACTCCCCTTGTGGGTCATACATAGGCTGTGAGTGACAGCATTCCCTATGGCCAACAGCCCAAACTATGAGCCTCAAAGAGGCCTTCCACAGAAGGCCTACCAAGGCAGCTCAAAGGCTTCAGGAACCAAACTTCTTTTCAAAGAAAAGAGGGTACCTTTAAAGGAATGTAGCCAGGGGGACTGAGGGAACGTACTTGTCAGGGGAATGTACTCGACCCTGATTGCCACCAGGGAGGCCGACCTGGTCTAACAGAAACCTAGTCTTGGCCAACAACCTGTCTGATCACAGAGTATCAAGTCACATTCTTTAGAGAAGATATCCAGTAAGAGGGACTGCAAAGATCGTAGAGACGGGCATCCTGGAGAGCAGGACTCAGCTTAGTGCTTTTTACCCTTACCAGTGAGGGGAGTAAATCTTTGCTCAATCCTAGGATCTACTCAGCACTTTGCACTGAAGAGGCTGTGCACTCTAAAGGGACCCAAAAAAGGGGAGTACAACCAGCCTAGGGGCCAGTCTTCAACAGGGAGGCCTCAGAGAGGCCTTCAACCACTGACCAGACTTAGGGAGCTAAGTACTATGCAGAACAACAGTTAGACCACACTGTAGGCACAAAATCATGGAGGCTCCCAGAGAGCCTGCAACATGAAGTAATTCTACACAATGTAGAATATATAACAGCAGCCTTGCAAAGGCCAGCCATGTGAAAACTACATGCTTAATCTGCTAAAAGGCCTGTGAAGGCCACACACCTAAAAGCAACTCAATTGCTGATAATGCCCACAAAACATGGGAACTCGTTCTGATTGAAACCGAATTTAACAAGCAGATAAGACTGTAGAATGCCCACATAACTGTCTACCTCAGCACATTCCAACAAGCAGTGTACTCAGTAAAAACACCCTTTAAGCAAGAGGAGTACAAACTTACGCCATCATGCTCTGAAGGAGGCCCAAACAGGGCCTGCGACTCCAGAAAGACACGGGTGTCAGCTAGTGGCAGTATTTAAGCTTTAAGGGACCCAAATCTTAGAACCAAACTATCCAGTGAGGTTAGCTATTTTAACCTGACCTGAGCTTAATTTTATCCACACATTCTAACAGGCAATGTACTCAGTAAAAGCACCATAAACCCTTAAAGTAAAGGGAGTACAAAGAATATTACGCTACCATGTTCTGAGGGAGGCCAAAAAACAGGCCTACTACTTTAAACGGTCATGGGCATAAACCTGTGGCAGTGCTAGTTTCTAAGTGAGCAAACTTTAACTAAAACACCTACCAACAAGCCTTGTAATACAACAAACTATTGTGCTCTGAAGGAGGCCCAAACAGAGTTTTCTACTTCAAACAACACGAGTGTCAGCTTGTGGCAGTGTTCAAGCTCTAAGGGAGCCATATATGAAAACCAAACTATGTAGTGAGGTTAACTTTATTAAACTTAACTTGAGCTTATACATTCCAACAGGCAATATACTCAGTAAAAACACTTTTTACCCTTTCAGCAAGGGGAGTACAAACTACGTTACTGTAGCATCTGGATGCGAATCACAAATGTTCAAGTCAACTCTAAGTTTATGTAAGCTGTGATGTTTGACCCCCTTCCTGTAACTCACCACGTGGCTCCAATTGGTCGGGACCATGTAGCTTTCTGTCACATTTTATTACCCCCCAAAGAGACTAACCACAAACATAAGCTTTCTTATGGCACCAATGGGAGCTTCCAAAGGTGCTAGATTGACCTCCTGCTGGGCTGGAGACAGACTGGGTGATGCCAGGAGACAACCCAATATACACACACATACCTATATTATTAAACCTCTTATTAAAAAACCACAACTTGATCCAAGAGAATTAGTCGATCTCAAACCTCACTTTTCTGTCAAAAATACTTGAAAAGGCAGTATCATCACAACTATGTTCCTTTTTAAAAAGAAATAGTATCTGTGAGGATTTCCAGTCAGGATTTAGACCGTACCATAGTACTGAGACTGCTCTCATTAGAGTTACTAATGATTTGCTCTTATCATCAGATCGGGGTTGTATCTCTCTATTAGTGTTACTGGATCTTAGTGCTGCATTTGACACTATTGATCACAATATTCTTTTAAATATACTCGAAAATTATGTTGGCATTAGTGGAATTGCATTGTCATGGTTCAAATCATACTTATCTGACCGTTATCAGTTTGTAGTAGTAAATGAAGAGAGGTCATATCGATCACAAGTTGAATATGGAGTACCGCAAGGCTCAGTACTAGGACCATTGCTTTTCACTCTGTACATGCTACCCTTGGGAAATATCATTAGGAAGCATGGTGTTAGTTTTCATTGTTACGCTGATGATACTCAGCTCTATTTTTCTTCACGCCCTGATGAAACTTACCAATTCACAAAATTAACGGAATGCATAGCTGATATAAAAAATTGGATGACCAGTAATTTCCTACTACTAAATTCAGAAAAAAACAGATATTCTAATTTTTGGACCAAAAACTTCTTCATGTAATAACCTAGAATACTGTCTAACACTTGATGGCTGCTCTGTTAAGTCTTCGTCGTCAGTTAGGAACCTGGGTGTGCTCTTTGATACCAATCTTTCATTTGAAGGCCAGGTTTCTAGCATCTGTAAAACTGCATTCTTCCATCTTAAAAATATATCTAAACTACGACATATGCTCTCAATGAAAAATGCAGAACAGTTAGTTCATGCGTTCATGACCTCAAGGCTAGATTACTGTAACGCTTTACTGGGTGGTTGTTCTGCTCGCCTGATAAATAAACTACAGCTCGTACAAAATGCAGCAGCTAGAGTTCTTACTAGAACTAGGAAGTATGACCATATTAACCCAGTTCTGTCAACACTGCATTGGCTTCCTGTTAAACATCGTATAGATTTTAAAATCTTGCTAATTACTTACAAAGCACTAAATGGTCTATCTCCCCAGTACCTGAGCGAGCTATTAATGCATTATATTCCTTCGTGTCTATTGCGATCTCAGAATTCAGGCCAGTTGATAATACCTAGAATATCAAAATCAACTGCAGGCAGTAGATCCTTCTCCTATTTGGCACCTAAACTCTGGAACAATCTTCCTAGCATTGTTCGGGAAGCAGACACACTCTGTCAGTTTAAATCTAAACTAAAAACGCATCTCTTTAACCTAGCATACACATAACACATTATCAATTTACTTTTTCAAATCCGTTAAAGGATTATTAGGCTGCATAAATTAGGTCAGCCGGAACCGGGAACACTTCCTATAACACCAGATGTACTTGTTACATCAGAAGAAGAATGGCATCTACGCTAATATTAGTCTTTCTGTTTATCCCGAGGTTTACCGTAGTCAACCGGATCCGGGCCGTATCCAGGTGAGTCCAAGGACCTACGCCTTGACATGACCACAACGCAGCCCTGAAGTATCAGCAGAGATTGAGTCAACTAGATCATCCACTGTGAAGGCCTCATCAACATGAGAACCAGTGGTTGCAGCTCCTCAACAACCGTCCATACCGACTAACAAAGTACTACCCTTAATAATATATCGTTCCAGCCAACCTAATGAAACTTTATCCTAAACAGGAAACCAAGGTTTTTTAAAAAATATAAAGAGAACTACCAAGCCAATTTCAGCAGGTCCAACTGATATGCTTACAAACAGATATTGTGTGTAGAGGCAACACCAGCCTGACCTGCTGCCATGTATGGAGCGTTGGAGCCTGCCTATATCCTAAGATAGTTGCACCTATCTCGTCAGTAGGAGGCACTGACACATACCCATAATCACTTCATCAACACCAGCGAATTAACCTGCTGATGTTGATGAATGCGAGCTGAATACAGGTTCTTCCATGCCTTCTTGATCTCAGTATGAAGATCAAGAAGGAATGGAAAGCTTACGGTGGCTGGAGGATTATAGCCAAAAAGGAACCATTCGTCGAACAATCCGCGGGCGGTTTCTTTTTTAACCTGCTCCAATGGCAGCTGCAGTCTGCCAGAGGCACGTTCCATAATCTCAAACAGCTGTATATACGTGGGGACAGGGTGGCTTTGATGATTCAGGAGGCTCACCATCTTCATCCTCATCAGCCATTTCCTGCCCTCTTGTTTGGCTTAGAACAAGAAGAGCAATTCCTGCTTAATCTAATGATGTCAAAGACAACACATCATCTTAATCCTGCAGTCCTTAATACTGGTTTGATATCGCTTGCTTTCAAACAAATACTGACTGGTTCTCTAGGCGCTCCTTATATACTTCCGGGTTACGCAATGATGACATCACACCAATGAACGATAACGGTCTGTTTATTCTAAGCTTACACGCTGTTGTTTCAAAGTGTGTACAACATGTTTTTGCTGTTCTTGTTGCATTTACACAGCTTTAACCAGCAGATGTCCTCAGCATGCTATGTTTCGAGTGAATAGCTAGTGTAATCGATCCAATCTAACAGTGAATTTAGCTGACAAAGTCAATTTAGTGGAATAAAAACAACACCTAGTCTTTTTCACTGCAACTTCACAGGAGGCAAGACTATGTTGTCGAAACTAGCACTGGATACCTGAAGTAATTTTATTTTATTTCGAGGGTATGACCGATTGTTTTCCATATATCCATTTTCTTTAAAGCATCCATGAAAAAGAGGTTTGACTTGTCAAACAGTGGCAGCTTTTTCTGAACCTTGGCGATTAACTTCTCCACAATGTTGTCTGCCATTTTAAATGCGCGATCCCTTAAATTAAAATGGATTTTGATTCTGATCTTATTTCTCATTTATTTACACACTCGTGCCGTCACACTCGAACTTTTGTATAAACGCTATATCACACTCGTAGCTGTGCGATATGGCTATATATCGGCGAGCTGTGATTACCTACAGCCGAATCACAGCCTTGCCGATATAAAGCCATATCATGGCTACGAGTGTGATATTGCTCATATATATATATATATATATATATATATATATATATATATATTACACTGCTCTGTGGAATACTTGATTCTGATTGGTCAATCGCACCATCCAGCGGTATGTTATTCCCTGATAACCACCTCTGAAAACAGATACTGTTACTGAAGTTATTGAAGTCAGCAGCACTATATGCTTGCTAGGAATGTTTTTTCTTCGTCGAAATTTATATATATAAGTTGTTTAATTATGTCATCCAGTATTGTGGACTCTCTTGTTTCAAACAAATGCAGCTGCTGCCATTTTGCACTATTGTTTTGGATTATAAGATAACAAACAGGTATGATTTTCATCTCAGATCAATATCTCTTATCCCCTTGATTATTAAGGTGGTGAAATGCCGTTTAATAAGTGTTATGACTGTACCGTATCCCTTAAATGTCCATCTAGTTTGAACTTGCCGCGCTAGCAACTGCTCTTTCCGCGGAAGCTCTGCATTTAAAGAGCTAATAGAATATTTAGATCAATATTTCATGTCTAATTTTTTGCTTATATGGCAAGTAGCTGTGTAATAAACAGAATAATTTACATCCAGCCAGCTGTTATCTCAGAATAAACCCCTTCAGGCTGATTCAAGACCAGATCTACATATATATATATATATATATATATATATAATACACACACACACACACACACGTTAATGATATATTCCCTTTTTCTCTTCTGTTTTTGTCAAGCCTTCACAGCTTCTTTCCATCCTACTGAGTCCTCTTGAGCTGTTCTTTCTTTTGTTCATTGACTTTAAAGAATAGGATCATTTTATTATCTATATTTCATTATAAGGATGTCTCGTTTACATTCTGTTAATGATGTGTCCTTTCTTGGATCATTGACACATGTTTTGTGAAGTGTTTCTGGTTTATGAACATAGCTGCATGTTGCTAATGATGCTGTTCATTAGGTGGGATGTTGAGCTCATTTATCTTCACTGTGATTTCTGCTGTTAGACTGGCCTTGTCATTCAACAGAATTGGGTAATTTATGGCTATTCCCAGAATTAATAACCTTTTACACTTTGCTGTGGAGTGCACATTGCTTACTATTTCCAACACGTGCTCTGTTCATTTGGATGATGCTGATGCTGTTGTATCTGTGGTTGTTTTGTCAAGAGACTTGTTGTTTAAAGAGAATGTTCTAGTGTTTCTTGAATTCATTCAGCTAAATCCTTTGTGTAAAATACCCTAATTTCCATTAGGGTGTCCTCCACCAAATGGAGAAAAGGCCTAATTAATAAGCTTGCAGGAACTTTAAAGTGATGCAAGAAAGTGGACCTCTCAATTAAAAAAAAAGAAGCCCTTCAGCTAGTGTAAAGAAACAATCATGTCTCTCATCATGTTGTCATTAAGAAAAGAGCCTCATGTTCTGTGTTTTGATTTGCTTACAGCATAAAAACAACAAAAAGGAACTGACAGCACAAAATCTGACCTGGGGGGTATTTGACCTGGGGGTAAGATCACAGAAAACATTCAGAAATATGAACATTCATAACTTAATGGGAACATTAGTAAAACATTCTTAGAACATATTTTTGTTAGCTGGAATATAAATAGTCATAACTCTGAAGCAGGAGCAAGTAAGCAATGTTTGGGTTAATCAACCTAGAGTTCATATATTTCTGTAGTCAATCATTCACACAGAAAGCCTTGTTGAAAGAGTTGCCAATTATCAATTATTGAAAAGATAATCATAATAGTATATGCTTTTTATTTGATTGAATATTATATTTTCAAAGATTTACAGTATAAGCAGTTGTGCAACTAATGAGAAATTCTACAATTATGCCCGCAGACTGACACAATTATACACTAAGCACTGCAGCACAATCAGTCTAGAGATATACAAAAAACATAAATATACCTTCTGTTCTGTCACATATAAACAACCAGCAAAGATAATAGGAAGCAGACTCTTTGCTATTTTTTGATCAATAATAAATAATTATGAATTAAAATAAATAATGAGCACTTTATCAAAAATGGAACAAACTCAGAAATAAGACTGAATATTCTGTTGACTGGCATTGTGTAAAGACAAATCAGGGCTTTTCACACTGTGCCTGGGTTATTGTTGTTCTAAACCCCTGATTTTAACCCTGGGTATAGTAATGTATCACACTTGTAATTTAGAAGCGGGGTTAGCACCCTGGGTTGTGAAACCCTGCTTCTGAGCAGGATTAGCGTCGCTTTTGCGCTGTTAACCAGCATTGACATGCCAAATGTGTTCTGTGTGAAAAGATGCAGTGTTAGAATGTTACATGATGATTAGCAAACAACAACCAATCTTGTGCCTCATTTTCATGTGCTTTTGGACAGTCATGAATTGCATGTTGTATGGGGGAAAAAAAGTCAAGTGGTGATGGAAATTGGAGTGAAGAAAAGATGTTTTCATTTTTATTTTTCATAAAAATTCAGAAAAAAAAATTCAGAAAAAAAATTTATAGTACAGTTGGCAAAGTATAATACTGTATGAGGATGCGCAATGCTAGACCTTTTATATAAACAGGTCGCGTGCTGCGTTTGTCCAGTCAATGACAATGACACTGCAAATATGCAAATAAGGACAATAAAATGTCTTAGGAATGTGTGAAACAGTGTGAAATGTCAGCTTATGAATACCCAGGATTAATTGTTAACCCCGGGTAAATTATGAAAAATGTGGATTCAATTTAATGGGTTTTAGAATGACCCAGGGTTTAACTATTTTAAGTGTGAAAAGCCTATTGAGTCAAGTATCATGATTTCAAATACATCATCATTTCATTACTCTTCCAATACAATTATGCTGTCTTTATGGTTTTATGGTGAGTGTATAGAGCTGTTCAGTGTGTAGCCCAAAAGAAGAAATTTAACATTGAATTTTGATACACACATACATACATACATATCAACTTGCGTTTTTAATGCACACACATGCTTTAAGAGATATGACTGTAGAAATGTATGCTGTAGAACAAAATATAAACGTCTTTTCTAGTAATGTTACCTACAAACCTACAAACCAATGCCTGAACAGCTCTATTGGCAGTTTAAGACCATGTATGAAATTTAACATCATGTTAAAAACAGATTATTCTACAGATGTTTACAGTCTTGTACAGTTTCTAAAAAAATAAATAAAAAAAAAACTCCTTATTCTTAAAAATGCACTAAACACTAAAACAATTTCACTAAAATCACTTATCATCAACAAAATTACAGCTCAGTACAATTATCAGTATCATAACAGTAAAACAAGTGACTCAATGAGCTAGTAAAGCTAGAAAATATCTAGAGGCAAGACATCAAAAACACTTACTCTTGAGTTGTGAGTTATCTAGTGGTATATTTGGTTAAGATCAAAATTAATTTAGTTGACTAAATTACCAGGATGTGTTGCAACTCGAATTCACCAAGCATTTATGAGGTATGTTCAATGTTGTATGTTGAACTTAACAAAATTGAACCACAATAAGATATCCCAAATAATATAATACTTATCTATGCACATTCTCTTTTACTATACTATTGACTTGACTGTAAACGCACAGTGATTATAAAAAGCACTTTCAGCTTCTAAAAGAATATAAGCTATAACACTGATCAAATTGCACATTTCATTCATTATCAGTTCCACTGATACTAAAAATAAGTCAGTAATATACTTAATGTATATTTGGAACTCCAGCGAAAAATAGTACTTGTAAATTTGACCTTGCTTTGTGGACACAATAAATATTTCTGAAGTAAAGCCAAGCCAATTAATGCAGTTTTGATGTGACATTTAATGGATAATTTATTTCAACAGTCTAAATGGTAATTTAGAGTGTTTCTTTAGTTGGTTTTACTATTCCTTTAAGTAAACCATATTGAAAATGTCCCAGAAACTGAAGAAATTTGCCATGTACGCACCTTCACTGTACATGCGAGAGGAATGAGAAGTTTTGAAAATAAGTTTGTCTGAAGGTGTGTTTATGGACTACAGTGATGGAGTAGTTGGGAAGTTGATGTAGAGTTTGGTATCACGAGCTTGTCTTCAGCAATAATGGTTAATGATCCATCAATATTATTTCCATTATTTATTTGTCCATATCACTATGATCAGGTTTAGACCATATACTCTTGCCTGCATGTCATATTACACAAACTTTCTCCATGCTACACCAATCTGACAGCAGCCCCAGTAAGACCTATTTTCCCATCATTCCCCCAGAGTTTCAATCCTTAAGGGTTAACAGACATTTGAGGAGAGTTTTTACATCTATGTCCAATATTTGTTTTATTTTATTTTTTTCTATTTCCCCAAGGAAGTCCAATAGGTAGAAGAAATGAAATATATAATCAACTGTTGAAAATACTTTTCCCTTTCAGCCAGTGTCCTTCAGCTGGACTCCATCTCCACTGTTTGCTTTTGTAGACTGTGGATTTCAGATTTCATTTCTTGATGTGCCAGCAGTTATTTTCACTCACAGAAAATGTATTCATCCATTGCTTACAGACTCCATTTCAATGCAAGGTCATTCATTTACATTTGGGTTATGTTCTCAGTATGATTTCAGACCCTGAAGGTCCACCAGAACCTGAAAGTCTGATAATACTGATGTAAATTACCCTGTTTTGGACATGGCTTGTCTAATAACATTGGGCTTAGAAGAGGCTCAGCATTGTGTATGCATTTATTTACTGGTGCAGGAGAAGCGCTGCTTAACTCAGTCTCTCTGGTTACAATCTGAATATACAAAACTTGAGATAGTATTTAGTACTGTGGAGCTGTATGCTTTCCAGGGTGTAGGAAATTACTCTTCCTTTCTGTTCCTAGAATTCAGTAGTGGAGATTTGGGTGACCTCAGATTGAAGGTCCTGCTGAACTCTTCTGGACTGGGACCCCCGTGGGATCCTTTCCAGGCCTAGTCATACTGGCTTCTTTCCTGTCTCAGAAGGTGCACAAACTGACACTGGTTCCCTTGTGGCATTTCTTGCTCGGTTAAGATTATTCTGGGCAGCTCTGGTTCGGAAGGGTAGGCAGAAATCTCGAAAACATCTCTTGAAATTCTCATCCAAGAAAGCGTAGAGGACAGGATTAAGGCTGCTGTTGGTATAGCCAAGTGCGATACACAGGTGCCAGCTGGCAATCACAAATGGGTTCTTTTGGTTGATGTCTACAAGTGTTTTGACAATGATGAAGATGTGGATGGGTGTCCAGCAGATAATGAAGGCAGCCACCACTACCAAAACCATTCGAGTGATTCGACGCATGTTTCTGTCCTTCTCCTTTGAGCCTGAGAGAAGACGGACACTTCTCAAACGTAGGATCATCAGACCATAGCAGATTGTGATGACTAGCACTGGTACCACAAATGCAAAGATAAACACACAAATCTTTGTCACTGTGTCCCAGTACCAGTCTGGATCAGGGAACTTCAGCATGCAGACAGTTGCACCTGTCATGGAATAAATTTAAACAGTTCTAACTAGATCTAGAAGAAAGTGAACTTTGATTTTCGTGGCTATATCAAGACACCTTATCCAAGAAATGCAACCTTTTATAAATACATACTCACCTTGGTTTGTCACTTTGGTAACTGCCATGATCATGATTGGCACTCCTACAGCGGAGGAGAGAATCCAGATGCACACATTGATGATTTTGGCCTTGACCGGGGTACGAAACTCCAGTGCTTTTACAGGGTGGCACACAGCAATATAACGGTCCACACTCATCATAGTAAGGGTGAAGATACTGGTAAACATGTTATAGTAGTCAATGGCTATGACCACTTTACATAGAGGCTCACCAAAGGGCCAGGTGTTCATTAGATACTTGGCACTCTGGAATGGAAGTGTACTTGTGGCCAGTGCATCTGCCAGGGCCAAATTGAAGATGTAGATGTTGGTGGCAGTTTTTAGCTTAGTGTATCTGCAGAGACAGAATTGACAGAGCAGTTTGTTAAAACACATGTATGGGTTGACTAATGTAGTCCTATGCTTTTTGTCTATGTGGTCTATATAAAGTAGCTGAAGGTGGTAGTAAAAAATATTTTTCACTGAACCTCCTCTAGGGTGCAGAACTTTAGAGAAGTATGGTTATAAATTTGGAAAATGCATCTTAGTGTCCTGTCTCCAGAACATTCATTCTTATTCTGAAAGACCTGCTGTTTTGAAACACCAGAGCCTCCTGTCTTTGATCACCCTCTTAAGGAGTTAGTTCACCCCAAAATTAAAATTCTGTAATTAATTACTCACCCTCATGTTGTACCATGTTATGAAGCGACGAGAATACTTTTTGTGTGCACAAACAAAACAAAAATAACAACTTTATTCAACAATATCTTCTCTTCTGTGTCATTCTCGTACGCTGTTTACGTTCAGCGCTTCCAGGTTCTATGTCAGAATGCCAGCTCAGTATTGGCCAACGCTGTTCATGTGAGCAGCACGACGCATGTGTTTGATGCTATCACAGGAGCCAGCCAATACTAAGCCAGCATTCTGACGTAGAACCTGGAAACGCTGAACATAAACAGCATACGAGAATGATACAGAAGAAAAGATAATGTTGAATAAAGTCGTTATTTTTGTTTTGTATTCTCAACGCTTCATAACATTAAGGTTAAACCACTGTAGTCATGTCGTCTTTTTTAATGATGTATTTAGTACCTTTCTGGACCTTGAAATTGGTGGTTAAATTGCTGTCTATGGAGGAGTCAGAGATACCTCTCAGATTTTATCAAAAATATCTTAATTTGTGTTCCTTAGATGTACGAACGGGTGTGGAACATTCATTAGGGTGAATAATTGATGACAGAATTTTCATTTTTGGGTGAACTAACCCTTTAACTATACTAAGAGGAACCAGAGGAAAAGATCCATCAGGCACACCTCCAGGACTGAGGTGAGTGTGCAATACAGGGAAAAGCTTTAACAAATAATGTGACGGTACAACTAGAAGGTACAACTGTGAGGTGAGTGAAGAGAACCATCGCTGGCCTGACATTGAGTACTAGTAGACTTGGAGAGAGCTCTAATGATCTGAACATATATACACTGCTCAAAAAAATTAAAGGAACACTTTTTAATTAGAGAATAGCATGAAGTCAGTTAAACTCCTGGGATATTGATCTGGAGCCATATTCACAAAACACTTTATCTTACCACTAAGAGTTCTCCTAAATAGCAGTAAAAGTTCTTAGCTAAGAGTTTTCTCTTAAAACCTATTCACAAAGCTGCTGAGACAAACTTTTACTAAGGAATAGACTGAAGTCTTAAGCTAAGAGTAAGGGCAGGGTTGACCTCTTTGCTATGGAATATACACACAGTGATTGGCTGATGGGGGATGAGTCAGCGATTTAATAATATAAATATTGTAGAATGAGGTGTCATGTTTCCATATTAAAATAAAGGTTTTAAAATACAAATGTTGCCATATTCAAATAAAGGTTTTAAAATGTAGGCTAAGTGTCACTAATTAAACTAATAAATACAATTAATTGTCCGTCTCTTGGATATCTGCATCTCAAGAGAATGCAGAATTCAAGCAACAAATTATGTTTTATAAACAAAGTTTAGGAGGAACACATTCAAACTGTCTTTCTAATCAGCACGAGAAGAGGAATAAATACACAGACGAGAGCCAACTGGCCTATAGTTACTTTGACAGTTTTCTGCATCCCTCCGCCACCCTCAGCTGGGGATATGGGGAGAATATACAGTATATACACAGTATGTTCAGCTCATTAGTGCTCTCTCAAAGCTCTCTCAGAACAAGTACTCAAAGTCAGGTACATTTACACGACAACGATATACAAAAAAATGAATTTTTTTCTTCGTAAAATGACTAAAAACGCTGTATTCTGCATGCCAGGTCAGCAGTTGGCGATGTCATTTTGTAAAGAAAGACAATGCGCCTATGCACACAAACATTCTTTTACAAAGCACTCGCCAAATGTGTATGCCTATACACTACAGTTTTTTCAATTGCTAACAAGCATCGGTCAATACTGAAGCCACTTTTTTCAAAACTCTTTATAAAGTCTGCATTTCAAAGATGAATCTTGGCTTGACAGTTAATCTTGCCTTCAAAACTCAGACCAACAAAACACTTCATATATGTCTCAAACTAAGCTCCTTCCACCATACTAGCAACAATTTTCATTCAGAAAGCATACATCGTCATTCATAACACACTGACCTAAAAAACACTAACAACAGGGAGCATTATGATGAACTTTTATTTTTTAAGTTTAAATGATTTTTCACCTAAATCAGTATTTCTTTATAAGAATAAGATCTTTTCATTTTACTGACTGTATTACTGCACAAAGAATGAATGATAAATGCAGCAATTAGTTTTTTTCTGTATATCTACATATTGTAATTTACTTGCACAAAAAAAAAAAAAATCCTAAAGCAATAATTACAAAAACAAACAAACAAAAAAAACATCAAACACAACATCAAAAACATGTAAAGTATAATTTTGTATATGTTGGAGTCCCAGCTGTGACTGGAGGCTTTTCTTTGTGGAGTTTGTATGTTCCCTTTCGAGGGAACTCGCACTGCATCGCCAAGGCAACACTTTGGGAATCCCTTCAGCGTAAGCTCTCCTGAAGGAATGTGCAACTAGTCCAGTTCTGATTGGTGCATTATCATCCCGTGAGGTGTGCTGGCGGAATGCGGAAGCTATAAAGGAAGCCGGCAACACAGTTGTTTTAGCTTTCTGATCTTCAGCAAGCGCTCTCTGTGTGTACGTCCTATTTGGTGTTGTTTGTCCCGAAAGCACACACATATATACATACATATATACATACATATATATATATATACACATATATATAGATATATTATATCAGTGAAAAAGTGAACAGCAACAGTTTAAGAAGTGTGTTACTCCCTGTCCACGTTATATCACGGATGGGGATACACACGATTTTTGTGTTAGCTGTTTGGTAGCAGAGCATGCCCACTGTGTGACGTCTGCCATCTGCGGCCAGCTCTGCACTTCCCGTGGTGCAGGTCCCGCGACTGTTGAGGCAGCTCGGCGACTTCACTCGTGGGGTTCGCAGATGGATCTAGAGGAGGGGTTTGAGACGGCTTCTGCCCTTTCTCAGCTTTCAACCTCTGGATCCAGTGTTCAGCCTTTGGGATCCGGAAGCCTGCTCTGCGGCTTCTTCCGCACAGAGCGAAAACTTGATGCTGAGCATGTCTAGTTCTGAGGAGCTGGATGTTCTCAGTATCGAAACGAGTGAATTGAGTGACTCGCCAGCTCATTCACCGCAGTATGAGGAGTTAGTGGAGGTTGTCTCTCGTGTCGCGGTGAAGTTAAATATTGTTTGGCCGACTGAGAGATGGGAAGTGCATAAGAAAAGCAAACTAGATGAGCGCTTCCTGCAAGCAACACCGCAACCTCCACAACAGGGTCTACCGTTCTTTCAGGATCTCCACACTGAGGTGTTGAGATCTTGGGAAAATACATATTCATCTAGGCTTTCGAGTCCCTCAGTTCATAATTATGCTGCCATTTCGAGACTCAAAGAGAACGTCTATGGGATGATGCCCAAGGCTGAAGAGACCTTGGCAGCGTATTTATCACCCGACGCTGTGTCATCCCTAAAGGCCCCGACATTGCCCACCAAGCTGAGCCGTGTTACATCTTTGCTGGTGGGCAAGGCATATATGGCATTGGGTCAGGCTGGCGCCTGTTTACATACCATGGCCATCCAAGTGTATTAAGCTGACCTGCTGAAGGATTTAGATGAGGGCGAGGGGGTGCAGCCTGACGATATTAAAGAGCTACGTTGGGACATAGACTCTCTCTGTGCCACAAAGGAGACGGCTCATGCCAGCGGCCGCTCCATGGCAGCATTAGTGGCGATGGAGAGGCGCCTCTGGTTGAACCTCTCGGGCATCAAGGAGAAGGATAAAGCTTTCCTTTTTGATGCCCCGCTGTCACCCCTGGTCTCTTGTGACGGTCGTCGAGAGATTCCAGGAGGCTAAAAAAACAAGCGGCAGCATTTCAGAGGTTCATACCACGCCGCTCTAAATCCTATTGTGCTGCTGCCAAGGGGCATATTCATATGCGTCTACCTCCTCATACAAGCAGGCATACAAGAAGAGTGTTGCCTCTCGAGCCCCCCCTCCAAAATCTCGGGGGACGAAGCAGAACTCCCAACCCAATTTCCTGAGGTTTGCTTTCGGGGGCAAAATGTACTAATATCGAGTTGTTCCGTTTGGCCTAGCTCTCTCCCCATGCACATTTACCAAATGTATGGATGCAGCCCTAGCGCCCCTCAGACTCCAGGGCATAAGGGTGCTCAATTACATAGACGACTGGCTAATGTTAGCTCAAACTCAAGAGATAGTGGCAAAGCATCGAGATGTTGTGCTCGACCATATGAAGCATTTGGGGTTGAGACTGTTAACTCCCGTCCAGAGGACGACATATTTAGGAGTCGTGTGGGACTCGGTCACGATGCAGGCACATCTGTCTCCCGCACATATCGAGTCGATTCTGGCAATGGTATCCAGAATCAAGCTAGGCCAATTCATCAATGTAAAACAGTTTCAGAGACTGTTGGGTCTCATGGCAGCAGCGTCCAACCAGTGTTGTAGTACTCGAGACTCAGACTCTGTCTTGGACTCGGTCTCGAGACCATATTGTAACGGTCCTGGTCTTGTCATGGACTTGTGTGCATATTGACTCAGAATTGACTCGTACTCGTACATATTAGGACTCTGACTCATTCCCGAGACCACTCGAGTCCCATTCATAATATTTCATGACTATTACTGTATGTTAATGTTTGGGGGCAAAGAGCAATGATAATATTGTGGTCAATAAAACAAAATGTATTTAAATTATAATTAACATGACAATGTGTACAATAGTAATTAATCGCTCAAAAGTCGGAAAATTCCTATTATTTTTACATATCCATCAGTGTGAGGCATTGCCATAACACGTTGCTATGGGTTGCGTATTTTTATATTTTTTATAACATGCTGTGATCCTTTGTTTTCAGTCGATTGATTTAAAATCTTTGATTTAAAAATGTTAAAAATAACAGCATTTATTCAAAATAGAAATCTTTTCTAACAAATTACCTTTACACCACTTTACTATGTGGCCTTTTTACTCTTAACTGATAATATTTTTTAAACCAATATCACTCTAAGTAAATAAAATACAGTGTACATGCCATGGTATATTTGATAAGTATGGTGCCAATTTTATTGTTTCCACCAAACATTTACATATTATTTTAGGTCTTTAGATTTCTTTAGGTCTTGTCTCAGACCAAACCTTATGTTAACTTGAACTTGTCTTGGACTCGACCCTCTCTGGTCTCGGTCTCGACTCGGACTTGAACCTCTCTGGTCTCAGTCTCGATTTGGACTCGACCCTCTCTGGTCTCAGTCTTGACTCAGACTCGAATGAGCTGGTCTCGACTACAACACTGCGTCCAATGTTATACCTTTTGGCTTCCTGTACATGAGACCCTTACAGTGGTGGCTCAGAACCAAGGGGTTTTCCCCGAAGGGCAACCCATTCTGTATGATCAAGTTTACACACAGATGCCTTCGTTCCTTAGTCATATGGAACAAACCCTGGTTTCTGTCCCAGGGCTCTGTGTTAGGAGCACCATGTCATCGCAAGATAGTGTCAACAGATGCGTCCTGCACAGGGTGGAGGGCCCCACTCTGGCCGGCCCAAGTTTGGTTTTTGGATCTGGTGGCCCTTCTTGACAGCCATCTGTGGGAAATTCCCGTCAGGAGTGATCTCCTAACACAGTCCGGGGGCTTGATATTTCACCCTCGGCCGGAGATGTGGAAACTGTGGGTCTGGCCCCCAAGGGGGATCAGTTCCTGAATGCAGGTCTCTCTACCGAGATGGTAGAGACCATATTGAACTGTAGCGCTCCCTCCACAAGGAAACTTTATGCTCTGAAATGGAGAGTTTTTACTGTATGGTGTAGGGGGTGTCAGCTTGACCAAGTTAACTGCCTGGTGGCTTCAGTGCTGGAGTTCCTCCAAGACTGCTTTTCTGCTGGTCTTACATCATTCTCCTCAAATGTTGGCTAAACGTGAGAAGTTACAGTTGCTCTGCCCTGTCAGGGCTCTTGAGGTTTATGTAGGAAAGACCTCTCGGTAGAGAAAACCCGACCAACTGTTGGTATGCTTCGGGCCCCCTAAGAAGGGCTGCCTGGCTACCAAACCTACAATAAACAGGTGGATTGTCGAGGCTATTTCTATGACATATGGCCTGCCTTCACCTCTGCCCCTTAAAGCACATTCCACAAGAAGTATGGCATCTTCCAAAGCTCTATTGTCGGGAGCTTCCTTCCAAGATATCTGTGATGCTGCAGAATGGTCCTCCCCACGCACATTTATTCGATTTTACAATCTAGAATTGCTGGCCACACCGGGGTCACAAGTGCTTATGTCTTTTGCTGTGACTTAATTGCTTCACAACAGGACCGGCATTCCGTCAGTATGGCAACGTGGACATATCGTTCCCCAAAGTGTCTCCTTGCCATACTTCCTGCATGCCTGGGAGCAGCTTGCCTCAGATCAGTAGGCTAAAACAACTGTGTTGCTGGCTTCCTTTATAGCTGGCACGAATCAGAATTGGACTAGTTGCACATGCCTTCAGGAGAGCTTATGCTGAAGGGATTCCCAATGTGTTGCCTTGGCGACTCAGCGTCTCGTTCCCCTCTCAGGGAACCATGGTTACATGCGTAACCTGAGACGTTTTCCCTGTGTTGACATTGGTTTCCTCTTAGTGAGATGAATATATTGTATACTGTATGTACTGCAGATATAGTATTTTATCGAATTTAAAAATTTTACTCTTATTGAAAAGAACTGATACTTTTACATGGTGTAAATAGAATCCATCGCTGTTTTCACCTAGTGTAAATAGCATATCGCAGACTCTCTTTAGTTTTTCCTTATTTATTTACATGTTTGTACCATCAAACTGTTGTATAAATGCAATATCATACTTACAATCATGTGATTTGGCTCTATATCAGAATGGCTGTTATATTGAGCCATATACTGCACTCCTGTGTGATATTGCCCATATATTGTACATATGTCAATAATGTATTGTACAGTTTGTTGGATCCAACTGTCTGTTGGATGTTTTCCATCCATCTATCCATCACAGAACTTAATCTTAAGCTTTTAAACTTAATCATTAAATTAATCATAAATCTTAATCATAAAACTTAATCTTAAACTTAATCATTAGCTTTTAAACATGTCTTTTAAACAATGTTTTTAAACTTTTAAATGTCTCCTAAAATGCATCTTATTAACAATCACTCAAACATGTATATATGTATTCAAGGTAGCAGAATAAATTGGTCTTGATTAATTAGATTAATTAGAATGCTCTGCTAAAAGCTTAACTGTAAATGTAATTTGTTCAAGCTTTTTGGACCACTGTCAAAGCTCTTACAGCACACTATCACCATCTGCATACTGTGCATGTTGCATATATCAAGTGATAGAAGAAAATAAATAAAACTATACAATGGAAAAGAAAGTACCACCTGTGTAGATACAGTATATTGTCTTTTGAAATGCAATTTATGTTCTTTTATAAAACAAACAAAAAAACAAAAAAAAAAAGTGCATGTAATTTAAATCACAGTGTTAAATCACAATGTTTCATCTTGTGTTGAAACTTCATATTGCCTGTTACAGATCAATGAGGCATACAATAACAACTACAGTTAATAATACGAACACAGCTGGTATTATATAATTGTTATGGAAGTGCGGATCTCATATCTCTCAGATCATAAAGTGAATTGCGGATACAGACCACAGGTTGTGGGTGGGGGTGTTTTTGTGGAATGCAGGAGCAATGTGATTTCCCAAAGGAGAGGAGCATTTTCATGGACTACACTTATTACAGCTCTATTTATTTCTCCCAGTCATATGTCTGGTTGACATGAATCTCAACCTCAAAACTGCTGGGGATTAAGACCCCCAGGAATTTTTTTTTTTTTTTTTTTTTTACCATAATATTTATGGATGTAATTGCAAAGCTTGTGTGTGTGCACATTTTTGTGAGGACACAAATTTGTATAATGACATGGGTATATTATACTGGTATTACAATGTAAACATAAAATATGAGGTCATTTCATGAGTCCTCATATTTAAAATAGCTTTAAAAACATACTAAATAATGTTTTATTAAAAATGTAAAAATGCAGAATGTTTTCTGTGAGGGGTAGTGTAGGGGGATAGATTGTACAGTTTGTACAGTATAAAAACCATTACGCCTGTGGAATGTCTTCACCAAGATAGCAAAACAAACCTGTGTGTGTGCGTGTGTGTGTTAATTGACAAGGCCACACAAGTTCAGTATCAAGATTGAATTAAATTCTTCCTTTTGCCCAAGAACAAAATACTACTTTGTGAAATGTGCTTCAGAAAAAAATAAAGAAAGAAAACCTAATTTAAATTAAATGTATGTCATCCTCAGGGCAGACAATTTGATCTTCATTTTCCCAGGTAATTGGCAGCTATGTAAATGTCTATGAATCACATTTAGTCCAAAGAGAGCTGTAGAGAAAAACTATTTCAACTCATGCCTATTCCCAAAGCAATTGTCCAGAACAATTGACAGTGCAATATAGGCTCTTGCATTTATCCATTTTTTCTCTATATTCATCTGTAGCTATAAACACAAGCCTGCTCACTGCTCATTGAGATCTAAAGCAATTGCAATACTGAGGGTGTCTGGAAGGAGAAGAGTATATTTGAGACGTGAGACATGACAAAAAGACATGAGATGGCTTTGCTTGAAAAGAAATAAAGAAAGAAAGAAAAAAAAAAGAAAGAAGAAGAAAACATTACTTCATTTGTGTTGATGGTGACATGCAGCTTAATTTGTTTTTTATATACCTAATGTGTGTAGAAATCCGCTGCTAAAGTTCTTGTTAAAAAAAGCATGATTGTTTAGAGATCCCAGCGTAAAAATGTAACGCCATTCTGATATGTCCCAATTACATTATAGGGTTCCAAATGTTGATATAATAATAATAATATTAATAATAATAATACTTAGACTGCAAAAATGTAAGCATGCACGCATTAATGTGTATGTTCAAGTATATTCTATTTATGTTTATATTAAGTTCTTATTTATGTTTCATTTTAGCTTGTGTGTCACAAAGTTATATCTCATGTTTGGTTTTAAACATGTTTGTTTGTTTGCTTGCGTTCTGTTAAAGAAGAAAATTCAACATTTCCATGTAGTTGTTACAGTAGCTGTATATAAACTCGCGACAAAGATGAAGATGAGCATACGAGCAAGTCTTTAATCAAACATAGGAGATTCCAACGAGGTACAGGCAGCATAACATACAGTGTTAACATAAACGTATAAATGTAAACGAGAACCGACCAGGAGTGAAGGAGTGAAGGAGAACACTGGGTATATGTACAAGAGACTAATGAACTAATCAGACAGGGGAAAACTAGGTCACAGGGGAAACAGAAACACAAGACATGTGACAGTAGTGAGTTGGAATGTATTATTTTTAATATTTATTAAAATAATAATAATAATACACTAAGTATATATCCTTCAGAGACATGGCTACAGGTGTAACTTGCCACTTTCAGCTTAGAGTATAGTTGGTTGTTAAACATAGAACATTTTATTCACAGGTTACCCAACAGTAGATATGCTTTTACCTTTTTTCACAGTTATTCTTCAACATTGTCTCAGACACATAAAATGCAGTGGAGTCATTATTCAATTGTTACAAGAAATAATGCATCTCACCTGTTTAAAAAAAAAAAAAATGTCTGTAAAATCTGACAGCTGCTAATTAGTTTTTATTCATTTAGTAGGGGTTCAAGCACGTAGTGCTGAAACGTCTCGGTTACATAGGTAACCCTCGTTCCCTGAAGGAGGGAACTGAGACGTACGTCGGACAGACAGACGAATAGGAATCTCAATAGAGAGGCCAATCTACTTCAAGTGTAACTAAGACGAGCCAATGCATATTGGCATGCGATCATATGCATCAGCTGCTCTGCCACACAGAACAGTACTTAACGAGCAGCAGCTGCATTGCATCTTCAGGTTTACGCTGCGGAGCCGAACAGGTTAGGCGGCAGCATCAGCAGGATACAGTATCCATTCCCTCCTTCAGGGAACGAGGGTTACCTATGTAACCGAGCTGTTCCCATTCAGTCGGTCACGTTCGACGTACGTCGGACAGACCAATAAATAGGAATCCTTACTAAAGCGCCAAAGGTGCTGCCCCCTTCCAGTGCTCTGTGCAAGCCTCCTGCACCCCCTTGCCTAAAGGATGGTGGGGCAGGGCTAACACAGAGAGTGTCGATCACTGCTGTTCCCAAAAACCCATTCAGTGAGACTATTGGATAAACACTGGGAAAGCGTACCCTTTCACTGGGAAAGGAATGCTGCGGAAGCCACATCCTTCCCACAAGGAGTTGGAGAAGTACATATGGACTATCCCCGTAGGGCTGTACTACATTTGGAAGTACTGTGGTGACTCCAACCTGATGAGAGGTGGGTTCTCCCAGAGGGAAAGACATGGGCTTCGTTAAGGAGCAACCATGGAATAAAACATATGGGATCCCCGTAAGGTCACACATATGGAACCCAGCCTAAACCCGGTTCTCAAGGATACAATGGAGTAAAGGCCTGACGCCAGATGCTCCACCACGTCCGGCTGCTGAAGGGTGATCGGAGGACTCAACAGGGTCTGCCTTGTAGGGACTCTCTGGAGCAATAAGCGCATGCAAGCGCAGCAAGCCGACACTAAGCCGAGGCCTCTCCGTGCCTCTGACCTGAGGTGAGAACATGGGAGGAGACCGGCTCGACACGAAGGCTATAGAATCTAGTGAACGTGTTAGGTGTCGCCCAGCCCGCAAAATTCTACATATAGATATTCTACAAATATCTGTCAGCGGGGTGCCACAAGTCAGCGCCCAGGAGGATACAACACCTCTCGCAGAGTGAGCATGCAACCTGAGTGGGCAGGGCGCGCCTTTTGCTTGGTAAGCCAAAGCACTCATGGGGCTCGCAGATGGAGCTCGCTGCCGAGTTTGAGAGAGGTGTTATGGTCTCTCAGCCTCCGGTGGTGGCTGGCGGGGATGAGCTCCTGGATGACGATGATGTCTTATCTCTGACATCATCGGATCCGGGAGTGAGTGTTCTTCTGACTGATAGCCCCCGTGGGCAGGAATTGGCAATGGAGGAGGAAGAAGTGGCTTCTTCTTCTTTCTCCAAGCCTCCTGGCCCAGCATATGCCGAGTTACTGGAGGTTGTGGAAGGCACTGATCGATCCCCTCTCTTGGCGAAGGTGATACTATTTGTTGCCTTCGCCCCTCTTCCTTGGCCTCCCGGGCGTTTTTTTTTTAATTACTGTGTATGTTCAGGTGACACCTTTGAACAGTCAGGCTGACGGCTGGGCCCATGATGAGTTTTTTCTGAAGGCCCGCCTTCTGGCTTGATAGTGAAAGGGTTCTTTGGGCTTCTAGAACCATGGATATTTTCCTTCCCATGTTTGTGAAGGAGCAGTCTTGGGTCTTCGAGCCACAGGAAGGTAAGACAAGGTCAGATTTAATTTCTTAAATGTTGACTTTGTGTCGTTCCTGTGTATTTCCTGAACATGTCACAGTAAATGTAACATTGAGATGTAGCATTTAAAGGGGTTTTGGGGCAAAACTGGAGTGTTGAGACTGACTAAGCAGGTCACAAAATGGCTGCTGCTTAATTTTCTCTCTATGTTGAGTAGCCTCTCTGCTATTTTTCAGTATAGTTTGAGTTGGCACTCATTACTTCAGTTTGTATGTCTACGGCGGCCCTAACCGGCCGCCTGACTTTTCAGCTTTGAGCTTCACTTTATTTCTCTCATCTTAAGATTTAGAAGTGGAGATCAGAGACCTGTAACTTGGCAGCCAGGCTAGAGCTAGGTGATGTGTGGTATATGAAGTATGTATTTACTATCCTTTCAGGATTTGTTTCCTAGTTCTGGTTTTCCTCCCGAGGGAGTTGTTTAGGCTGTACGCCTAATTATCCCCTTGCTTGTGTAGGTGCATTTTGAGTTTAACAGCTACGTTGTAGGCTGTTTTCTGACTCCCTGATGCTGTTCCTCAGGTGGTAGGCCCTTATCTTTGCGTGGATAACTTATGCAGGTGTGTGCTTGGCCCCACTTTCTAGAACTTTTGTGCTAAAAGAATAACTTTCTTCTGAGCCACTTGATAATTTGTTTTATCAAGTTTGAGTTGACGTTGCTAGTTTTTAGCTCCTGTCCTCTGGGGCTTAGATCAGATTTGAGGATCTGTGTAGAAAGTGTTTTTCTTTTCAAAAACAGCATGTAGATCAAAGTTTGTGTTACCTTGAGTTCTAGACTTTTGCCCTACACTGTATGTGAGCCTATGCTGCCACAGGTTGGCACCTGCTCTCATAACAGTAGGCCCTTTGCAAAAAAGAACGGCCTCTGTTTTGAGTATTTGGTGACTTGTATTCCCCAGTCTGAGGTTTTTGTCACTGGGTGCATCACCTGTTGGATTGCATACTCAGGGTAGTTAGTGCCACTTTGTTGAGGAAATTTGGTATCTTTTAGCTCCCTTTTTTAGTGATCTGGTTAACGGTTATACTGCTTATAAATCGGATTGTAGGCCTTATGATATTCGGCCTCCTTCTAGTTAGCAGTTGTTCTACTATACTGTTTAACTGATCGTAATGTGCTCACATATTCTCACAGGTTTACGCTGCCACAGGCCATGCCACATGTCTGTTTGAGGTAGTAGGCTTATAATAAGCCTCCCTTAGACCATGTTGGCTTTGTTTGGTTCCCTTTAGTCACGTATATTTAGGGTACATTGCCTGTTGGAATGTGTAGCCTAGCGCAGGTTGCAGTTAGCTTCCCTTAGCTTTTTGGGTTACAGCTGGTTCCCTGTAGCTTGGTTCCCTTTAAATCCACGAGCTGTAGCCACGTGTTATTGAATTGGCAGGCCCCTTCAGGCCTCCTTTTTAATTTACGTAATGGCACAATTTGTGTCTTTAATCTGTGAGTAGGCTGATTACTGGAATGGAGGACCCCTTTAGGCCTCCTTTTTCTAGTCGAATTGTTGGCAGGATGCCTGGGAAACCATGCCACCGTCGGCCATGCCCCATCACTGACGGATAGGCCCTAACAGGCCTGTTGGCGATGTTTGGCAGTGTTTTTCATGTGTTAATCATGAAACTTCTAATACATGGCCTTTGGGTGGTATGGTTATGGTAGCCACTTGCTGATGCCACGTGTTTACTAAGGCAGGCCTACTTCGGCCTCCAGTGTAATATGTGGAGTTCAGTTATATACTCCTCTCGCTGTGAGGGTGACAAGGTGCTTTTTACAGAGTATTCCGAGTGGCTAGCCCCTCAGGTTGGTTTGGTAGCGAAACCTTACTGAAGGTTGGTTTTACCTATATCTGCCTCCCTGAGTCCTATTCTAATCTAGTTGAGCTAAGGTCCACCTAGCGCCTAGGGTGGATCTTTTGTGCTCCTAGAAACGGCCACGAGACTACGCTGTGTGTATTAGAGGTTGCTAGGCCTACGGGCCGCCTGGTTTGAACACACTGGAGTATGTTTGGGTGTATTTCTCTTTGAGAATTATCTTTATACACTTCCTTTGGCCAGAGGCCTAATTGATAAATCCAACCTCCTTTTGTCTGGTTGTTTATCGTCCTTTGGGCCTAAACACTGCCACGAGCTGATGCCACGTGTCTGTTGAGGTTATAGGCCCCTCCAGGCCTTCCTTAATGCGTGTTGGCGTATGCTGTACTCCTCCTGCTTTAAAGAGTAAAAGGTGTTTTTACTGAGTACACTGCTTGTTGGATCGTGTTGGGTGGATTGTCATGTGGGCACTTTGCACCTCTTAGGCTGCCATTGAAGTCGTCTGTTTACCCCAGAAAGACAAGACAGGTGTTTAGGGGTGGCCCCTAAAACCGGGCCACTTTCTGTATAGAGTTCAGTTTTTCACATAACTACTATCATGCTGTAGGCCCCTTCTCGGCCTCCATGAGTATGTGCCCATTGCATGGTCTACCTGTTAGGTGAGCTTCATACTCCCCTTTTAGGGTTATGTTTGTAATACTGCTTAGCTCCCTAAGCTGGTCATGGTGGCAGGCCTTAATCAGGCCTCCTCCTAAGATCCAGCATCAGGCTGGTTTGTGCTCCCCTGGATCAGGGTTTTGTAGCGCACGGCCTCCTCAGTGCGTTAATTAAGCACTGGGTAGATCCTAGGATGAGTGGATTATACTCCCCTCAATACGAGGGTTCATAGCACTTAGCTGAGTTCTGCTCTCCAGGATGCCCGTCTCTACGCGTAGGTTTGAGTTTGTTTCTGCCTCTTTGCAGTCACTCTTACTTACTATCTTCTATGAAGAATGCATTTTAGGAGGCTCTGTATTCAGACAGGGTTGGCCAAAACTAAGTTTGTCTCGGGACAGACCAGGTCGGCCTCCCTGGTGGCATTGGGGGTGACTTCGTTCCCCTCTAGTGACTGGCCGAGGTTCCTTTCGGTTCCTTGGCCACATCCCCTTAAAGGGACCGCTTTTTCTTCAAGAAAAGCTGGTTCCAGAGGCCTTAGCAGCTTCTGTAGGACCTCTGGGGAGGGCCTTCGTGGACAGCTTGGGCTGTTGGCCGAAGGGAATGCTGTCACTGACAGCCTGGTGTGACCCGAGGGAGAGTTGCCAAGCAGTTTCTACTGCTCTGGAGCCTTTTGTCTCAGCCATTTTTTCTTGGCAGGCATTCTCTTCAAGCATGGCGGCGTGGGTATATCGTTCCCCATAAGCGTTTGCAAACGCAGAGTAGAAGTTCCCTTTCGAAAGGGAACGTCTCAGGTTACGAATGTAGTTGGCTTTCGGTCACCGAGTCATGTGACGTTCCCCATAAGCGTTTGAGTCTCGTTCCCTGTTCTCAGGGAACCCTGGTTACATTCGTAACCTGAGACGTTTTCTGCGCGCTCCTACAGAAATGTAGTTTGGAAGGCTGCCAAAAACTCTTCGTATCTGCGGGTTCATGGTTTGCAGTTCAGGGGGGACTTTTCCAAAGGAGATGAAGTTATGGCCGGAGGTTCAAAAAGCTCTGCAAAACACTGCTTACTTTGTTGGAGCCAGAGCCTTTATACAAGGACAAGGTGAAATTATTCTCACTGCCAACTGAGTTGGAAACTAATTGCTTTGTATTGCTTTGACTTCTGAATGGAGTTGCATGTTTACGTGATCTTATGTGCATATTTGCACTTTTTGACCGTGAACTTGCATTGTTTCAGTGGATGAAGCAAGATGATTCTAATTTTTTTTTTTTTTTTTTTGGAGAGATGCTTATGTACACAAAACAGACTTTGGTGCTACATTATGCGGTTGACCTTTTTGCCAATTGTAATCTTATGTAACTGACTGTTTATAACAGGTTATACGTTTTTTTGTTTTCCTGTTTGTTTTGTTGTTTCAGAGTTAGTTGTTTATGTCATTTTCTATTATCTCTTCGAATGCCTGGGGTTTAAGAGAAAACTTTAAGCGCAAGGCTTTGTTTTTGTTTACTAAGCAGTTCAATAATAATTTTGTATTTTTTCAAGAATTTCACTCTATTGCCTCTTATGTTAATTTTTGGAGATCACAATGGGGTTGTGATATTTGGCTGTCCCATGGAACAAAACACTCAGCAGGGGTCTCTTGCCTGAAAAATAGTTTTAGAGGTGAGGTTTTGCATTTGGACTGTGATAAAAATGGCCACTGCATATGCTTAGTTTTAAAATGTTTTAGTGTAATATTTATTAAGGATGGCTCTAGACGTTCTAGGATTGATTTTTGGCTTGTCTCTAACCATTTTGATGAGAACAATATTTTTGTTAATGTTATGGTAACACCATTAACTGACCATAAGGCCATATTAATCAAAATTAATAACAAGTATCATTTATACTGGAAAATGAATAGTTATTTAATGCTTAAATAAAGTGCAGTTAAACAGGAACTGGAAAAACTAATTATTATTGGGTTATAAACAAAAATGAAGGGTTGTTCAGTCATAATTCTGAATCATTAAAATTTGAAATTGGAAGATATCTGAGAAAACGTCTCGGTTACGACTGTAACCTTAGTTCCCTGAAGAGGGAACGAGACGTTGCGTCGAGAAATTGACGCTTTGGGAACGCAACGCGTGATGTCGTCATGAAGCACGTGTGAAATCAGTCCAATGGTGTGTCGAGACGTCAGAAACGGGTGACGTCACGGCCAGGAAGCTATAAAGCACGCTCAAACAAAGCAACGCTAGCTTAAAGTGTCTGAGGTAAGCGCTGACAGGCGTGCCGGAAGTATGGCAGGGCGACGCAACGTCTCGTTCCCTCTTCAGGGAACTAAGGTTACAGTCGTAACCGAGACGTTCCCTTTCAAGGGAACTCGCGTTGCGTCGAGAAATTGACGCTTTGGGAACGTTAATACCCACGCCGCCAAACTGGATCAAACTGACGACTACTGCACCAAGAAGTGAAAAGTTTCCACTTCAGGGCGTAAAGCTTCCTCGTGGAGAGAGCTCTAGATTGGAGAATGGTCCCTACAACCTCGGTTGAGAGACCGGAATTTATGAGCTGGGCCCCCTCAGAGGCCAAGCCCACAGGCTCCAGAGCTCTGGACGGGGGTGGAAAATCGTGCCCCCTGCCTGGGACAGAAGGTCCCTCCTGACGGGAATTTCCCAGGGAGAGCCGTCCAGGAGAGATACTAGGTCCAAGAACCACACTCTGCCCGGCCAGCGCAGGGCTATCAAGGTGAGCTGGACGTGGTCCCGGCGAACTCTTTCTAGAACTCCCGGGAGCAGAGCGATCGGGGAAAATACGTACAGACGAAGCCTCGGCCACGTCTGTACCATAGCATCCAGTCCGAGAGGAGCTGGATGCGTGAGGGAGAACCAGAGTGGACAGTGAGAAGTCTCTCGAGACGCAAACAGATCCACCTGAGCCTGGCCGAACCTTTCCCAAATTTGCTTCACCGCATCGGGGTGGAGCCTCCATTCCCCGGGCCTCAGCCCCTGCCTCGACAGGACGTCTGCTCCGACATTCTGGACCCCGGGGATATAAGCTGCCCTGAGTGACAGAAATTTCCCTTGGGACCACAGGAGGGTTTGGCGCGCCAATTTGGAGAGTGGGCGTGACCGCAGACCCCCTTGGTGACTTATATAGGCGACTACCGATGTGTTGTCTGACCGGACAAGAACATGGTGGCCCCTGAGATCTGAGGGAAAAGTCTTGAGAGCCAGAAAGACAGCCAGCATCTCCAGGCAGTTGATGTGCCAGGAGAGGTGGTGACCGCCCCACAGACCTTGAGTCGAGCGTCCGTCTAGGATCGCTCCCCAGCCCGTGAGGGAAGCATCTGTCGTTAGCATTTTGCGACAACAAGGAGCTCCCAGCACGGGCCCTTGGGATAGGAACCAGGGCTTCTTCCAAATGGCCAGGCATGTAAGCGAAAAGGATTTCCCCTCGGGGAGAATCCCCTGGTTCTGAGCCACCACTGCAGGGGTCTCATGTGCAACAGACCAAAAGGTATCACGTTGGATGCCGCTGCCATCAGCCCCAACAGCCTCTGAAACTGTTTTACAGTGAGTGACTGGCCTAGCTTTAACCGGCTTACGGTAGAAAGGATTGATTCGATGCGAGCAGGAGAAAGACGCGCCTGCATCGCAACAGAGTCCCAAACCACGCCCAGAAAAGTGGTTCTCTGAACTGGAGAAAGCATACTCTTCTTGGCGTTGAGCCTCAACCCCAGGCTCTTCATGTGAGCGAGGACGACATCTCAATGCCGAGCCGCTAACTGTTGTGAATGAGCCAGCATCAACCAATCGTCTATATAATTGAGGACGCGAATGCCCTGAAGACGTAGAGGTGCCAGGGCTGCGTCCATACATATGGTGAATGTGCGGGGTGATAACGCTAGGCCGAATGGAAGAACCCGATATTGGTAAGCTTTGCCCCCAAAAGCAAACCTCAGGAACTTCCTGTGATGTGGAAGGATGGAGATATGGAAGTATGCGTCCTTGAGGTCGATCGTAACAAACCAGTCCTCGGACCTGATCTGAGATACGATCTGCCTCAGTGTCAACATCTTGAACTTGAGTTTCATAACGGACTGGTTCAGTTGACGCAGATCTAGAATGGGACGCAACCCGCCATCCTTCTTTGGAACAATAAAGTAACGGCTGTAGAAACCGTTCTCTGCATCGGAGGGAAGTACATAATCTATGGCTCCCTTCTCCAATAAAGTTTTCACTTCCTGTTCCAGAACCAGAGCCTGCTCGGGGCCCACCACGGTGGGTAGGACCCCCATAAACCGGGGTGGGCGAGACCCGAACTGAATGGCATAACCTTTTCCGATTGTACGCAGGACCCATTGAGAAATATTTGGCAGTAGCTTCCACGCTGTCAGATATTCTACTAAGGGAACCAGTCTCTCGAGACTGGCCTCTGGTATATTTTGAATAACCAGCTCGGTGCCCCGATGCGGCGCACTGGCAGGGGGCAACCGAACTGATCGCTCTGAGACCCTCCTCGGAGGGAGCGAACGCTATATTTAACTTGGCCACGGCGCGAGTTATAACGTCCACCAGCTCCTCATAAGCAGGAGAGTGGGATGGCGAGTCCTCACTTTCTGCAAGATCGGTGCTCCCCATATCCAACTCCTCGGAGCTGGATACGTTGAGTACCGGTGCTTCACCCGGTGTGGAAGGAACCGCAAGGCGTGCTTCCAAACACTGAGAAAAAGCACTGGACCTGTCAGGTGAGGGCTGAGATAGGGCGGGGCCCGTCTCAAACACCTCTGACAGATCCATTTGCGATCCCCAAGATCTGGATCGACGCTGTGCCTCGGCAGCAGCGGGATCCGAACCCTGGGGAACGCGAGCCTGAGCGCTCTCATCAAACAGCGCCAGGCGGGAGCGGAGCGTCCGCAATGGAAGATGAATGCAATGCTCACAGCCAGCACCCTCGAGTGCTGACCGGGCATGCTCCGCTCCCAAGCAGGCAACACAAAGATCATGTGTATCCCCACCCGAGATGTAACGTGGGCAGGGATGAACACAAGATCTAAACTGCTTTTCAGCCATAATATAGATATATATAAGTGACAGACAACACCAAATAAGACATACGAGATACACAGAGCGCGACTGAAGACACAGAAGCTAGCGTTGCTTTGTTTGAGCGTGCTTTATAGCTTCCTGGCCGTGACGTCACCCGTTTCTGACGTCTCGACACACCATTGGACTGATTTCACACGTGCTTCATGACGACATCACGCGTTGCGTTCCCAAAGCGTCAATTTCTCGACGCAACGCGAGTTCCCTTGAAAGGGAACTTGAGTAGTACATTAGCTAAATCACAACATCTTATGGACGAGAAAGTTGTTTGTGAAATCCTAGCCATTTCTAACATTCCTACTGTGGACCTGTTAGAAGGACAGAGATTGCGTCAGAGCTGCAAAAATAGCTTGATAACATGTACAGAATGTGAGCACAAGGAGCCTTTATTTGATCAAGGCAAAAAATGGTTAGAGCATGGAGAGCAGATGTCTGTTTTTTAAACTTGAAAAAGTCAAGGGATAAACTAAATTCTGTTTCTAAAATAAATATTAATGGATCTATTACAGATAATTTTGACAGAATTTCTAGCTTTTGCTATAATTATTTCTCTAATTTATACACATTTTTGTAAAAATTTTGAGAATATAAAAACAATTACTCAAGAGGACCAAAAATGATGTGATTTCCCAAAAACTATTACAGAAATTAAGGAAGCTATTGAACGTTTAAAATGTAATAAATCACCGGGTAATGATGGGATTACTACTGAGTTTTATAAGCAATTTTCTGAGATTCTCGCCCCATTTCTGTTTGAAGTATACACTGAAAGTTTAAAGTGCTCACAACTTCCTACAACAATGACGCAAGGTGCAATTTGTTTGATTCCTAAGCCCAAGAAAGATGTATTGCTTATTGATAATTGGAGACCCATTAGTCTGTTGAATAATGATTATAAAATATTGTCTTTGCCCAAAGGTTCAAACTGGTATTAGATTCAATTATTGATGAAAATCAATCTGGGTTTATGAGAAACAGGTGTATATTTAATAATATTAGTCTTATTTTTGATCTTATTGATTATTCTGACCTTTTAAAAGATGATAGCTTTATACTTTTTTAGATTTTTCAAAGCCTTTGATTCTGTCGAGTACCCTTTTATTTTTTACTGTTTTGGGTTTGGGGCCTACTTCTGTAATGCCATGAAAACTCTTTATGCAGGTGGAAATAGTTTTGTGAAATGAAAAAATGGCACTACACAAAGATTTGATCTAGAAAGAGGAATTAGGCAAGGTTGCCCAGTTTCTGTTTACCTCTTTCTCATTGTTGCTCAAGCGACAGTTGCTGAGCGTTTCAGGACACTTCATTAAATCAAGCAAGATAGAAGGAATTCAAGTTGAAGAGAGAAGTGTCCTGATAAGTCAGTTTACTGATGATACAGCTCTTTTCTTGACAAATGTTAGTCAAATTCATTCAGCTATCAAGTTAATTGAAATTCTTTCCAGTGCCCCAGGTCTCTCCTTAATTTACCTGGAAACCTCACACAGGTGCAGGGAGAGGAGCGGACTGGGCGGGTCTAGGAGTTCAGGCAGCCATGGCGGGTCAGGAGCCTTGGAAGGCCATGGAGGTGCCGAAACCCAGCCCATGAGTTCCCCACCCACAGGTACATGCGGGCTCATGGAAGACTGGAGCGGGCTCGTGGAGGGCTAGACTCTCAGATGGCTCAGGTGAGGTAGCGACCACTCTCTTGGACCGCCTGGACCTTTTGGAGGACATCCTCCTGGACGGCATGGGCGTACGATCCGGCAGGGGCCCCGGGGAATGCCCACTGGAGTAGTAGGTGGAGGAAATCGACGGCTGGTGAACTGGCCAGGCCGCCTGTGTTTCTGAGAGGGCTGGATGAGGAAAATACGATTCTTTTTGAACCTCTTCAATTTCGAACTCGGAACCATTAAGAAAGATAAACAGATTAAAAAAACTCGACTAGGGAAAAGAGGCATTCAGGTTCAATATAGCGAATCATATCCTCGTCCAGACCCCCCAGAAAACAGGAGTTCAAAATTGCATCTGGCCAGCTCACCTTACTTGAAAGCTCGGGCTGGCGTTTCTTTTTAAAGGGCACGGGAACGAGGAAAATACCCATTACTTTAGTGGATGTCCAACGGTTCGGTCTTCCACAAAATAAGGTATTTACTGAGGAGAAATAAACAACCAAAACACACAGACTAACATCAAGAACAGACCAGGAGTGAGAGGAGTGAGTCCATTAAGGGCATCCTTTTAGTTGGACAGTTCGTCCCCTTGGAATTATAAGGTTCTATCTGACATTTTTGTCAAAATTGAGTTATTCACATATTCATATTCTGTGACAACTTATTTACATTATGTGATGTTTCTTTTTTTAAGTTGTGTATTTTGGTACTTTTTTAAAAAAAAACAAAAAGGTTCTATCTACAAAGTCGAACTCTAACTTGGTTCTATAAGGTTCTACCTGCGTAAGCCAATCAGCACTTCGAATGCACACACAACGACTAAAAAGGATCAACTTTCTTTGTCATGTTGCCACGATAGCGGAAGAGATCGCTAAATCAGTGAAAAGAAGACTAAATAATTTTACACAACACTATGTCTATTAGAAACCTCACAATGGACTATTTTATTTATGATCTTGTCAATGACAGCAGCCCAAATTCCAGGGAATTTCAGTCTTGTTTTGTGTTTTGTTGTATCTGATTGCTGAGGAGTTATTTTCAGTTAGACACCACGCTAACGTTAGCCAGCAGCGCTATTAAGAGGATAGGTCTGGTTTTTGTAGTCTATTTGCTTTACTTCAGTCATGTCATTGCGATACAAGTGAAAGTTATGTATAAATTAGGTTATGTTTTAACCTTGATCCATTCTGTGTAATGAGCTGTATGTACTATGTAGCTATAAAGCTATACACTATGGCACACTGGATTAAAGTTAAATTAAAGTTAAGTTAAATTTTACATTGTTGGTACAAACTGAGTTGTTGCATAGTTGAAGTAATTTAAATATTTTAAATGTGAAATATTTTTAATTATATATGGTCAGTGAAACATTTTTCAATGTTTATTAAACTTTGTTAAACACCTTTGTTGAAGCATTGTCTATTTTCTTGCAGCCTTAAGGTCAAATACTCAACAATTTAATTGATGGGGTCTTAATTACAACAATAAACGTTAGCATGTTATTTCAGAAATACTGATGTCTAGAGAGAAAGACATTTTACCTGTCCCACTTTCTGTGGAATAAAGTCCTGCTCAGATGTATTACAGAAGATGCTTTCTGTCTAAAAAAAAAAAAAAAAAAAAAAAAAAAAAGGAAACTTAAACTTGAATGGTTCCTGAAATAATATGCTAAATTACCCACCATATTCCTACCTAAATTTAACATCTGCACTGGACAAAATATTTAACACTGCCTTTTATGCTTAACTTAAAGAAGAAAAAAATATTCATTCAAAATATGAAATAAATGTCATAAAAACCATTAAATTTAATTTTCTCATACTTGTCAACACATTGTTACAACACTAATTTTGTGTTTTAAAACAAATTATAAGTAAACTGTTTGTGTTTCTTGAAAAATATTGCTTCAATTAATTTTTTGGCAGATAGAACCTCATAATTTCATTTTTTTTTATAAAGTCATCTTCATGTTTGAAAGAAACTTGTAATTTTTTAATTTTTGCTATATGGAATGCAAAAACTTTGAAGCTCAATATCTCAAAACTGCTCAGAACACAGATAGAACCTTACAATTCCAGGGGGAAGAGCTGTTGAATTATCAAGGGTATTTAATGACTTTCTTTCAAACTTCAACTTTCCCATATCTCCTAAAGAATTTTCCTCTGTAATTGGTTCTATTTCTTCACGTGTTGTTTCTTTATGTAGAGGTATTTCATACTCTACAAGTGTATCTTTATTGCATCCAGCTGATACTTTTTGTGGTAAATTTTGTTTTTTGACAAGCAAAAATAATAATAACAAAGCTATACATTCTCTTTTTTCAAAAAGAAATAGGGAGTAAACCACGTCATTTCCGGTCAAGGTTTATTGGAACTATTAATTGGAGTAAGTTCTGATATATATTGTATATATTATTACAAATAATGTCAAGGAAATTTCATTTAAAATATGGCACAAATTTTACACTGCTAAACATTTTCTAAACATTTTAATAAAGACATAGATGTAAATTGTTCATTTTGTTTATTGCAAACAGAAACTGTACCTCATTTTTTTGGCATTGTCAATATACAAAGAGATTATGGTGGGAGGCTTCTAAATTTATTAATGACAAAATGTTTTGCAATTTTCTGTTGTTATATGAACATGTTTTTTTTTTTGTTTTGTTTTTTCAATTATGAAAAGAGTCTGGAAAATGAGGCATATATTATTAATCTCTTGATTATATTTGTTAAGTTTCATATTCATCTGTGTAAATTTACAAATCAGAAACCTCTCTTTTCTGTAGTATTGAAATAATTCGAAAATTATATGATTTCTATTAAGGACAGTTTTAAGATTTAAGCCTTTTACTGTTTATTTGGTTTATTTAGTTTTGTTTTTATTTACTTTCTCGTTTGGTTGATATTGTATTTTATATTTTTGTATCTTTAACCCTGGCATTTTTACTGTTTCTTTTTTGTAATTGTTGTTCAAGCATTTAAAAAAAATAATAATAATAAAAGCTGAAAAATGACAATGTTCCAATTATTGTACTGGCATATATACTGAAATTGCCATTAAACCAGCAGATGGCAATAGAGGACCACTCACTGGCTCATTCTCCTCACTAAAATAGTCTATATCTATATCTGGAACAAAATGTGTGTGTGTGTGTGTGTGTGCATGTTTAATTGAGTTAACATGGAAAATGTACTTTCAACCAAAAAACAGACACTTTGAAAATGAAAGTGAGCCAATGACCGGTCTTTTGCTTCCATCTGCTGGTTGAAGTAGTCATTTTGTCATACTACTCACTAATATTGTTTTATAATCCACATTTATAAACTTTATAAAATGTATATTTAGACTTTATAAAATCAGTATTACAATCACATTTTTTCAAAATTCATAACTTAATTTCTATTGAAATAGTAGTACTGATAATTGTGCCACATTATGAGTAATGTGAAACCTGAAGAAAACTTTCCTGACAGTAAACCCATGTCTTTTCCTGGGCGGTTCTGCTCTGCCCTGTCTCCGCGTCGGTGCTCCTCCCTAGCTAGGTAGGACCTAACAGAGAGATCTGCCATATGTAGTACTGCCCCACAGGTCAGACCATATGTGTACCTCCACGTTACCTCGGCTTCTCAGCAAAGCATGAATGAAGTGAGTAACGCTGGTCCTATTTATACCCGTACGTCTGGGTAGGTGTAACTCAGCATGCAAATTGTACTGGCCAATGTTCATTGGCTCGTTTTGTTACCATTTGTAGATGATTGGACTCCCAAGCGAGACCCCATGACGTCAGTCCAACGTAACATCTCCTTTCCTCCTTCAGGGAACAACGGGGGTTACATTAGTAACCTAGACGTTGTTTTTGCTGTGGTATTTTTGTTAAACTAAAGGCAAAAGTTTCTTCCTGGGACCGAAGTGTTTTCCGTTGGAATGGAATAGAATGTGAGTTTGTCTGTCTCCAAGTGTTCCTTCAGTCATTATAAAGCAAAAGAGAACTGCTCTGGGCGGTCACTCATGCAGTGAAACACTAGTCAGACCCCCAAAGCATTTACAAAATAAATGTGTTTTTGTGCCCATGGCATCGACCTGGTCGACTATCACGTGTGCGAAGGCACGTGTTTATACGATGATCAGATCAGAGAGCCACTCGCGTGCTATCTCTCCCCTGGGAGTGCATCATCAGAGGCGTTTCACAGCGAGTCAGGCTGGTACTGCTCTGTACACAATGGCTGTGTTACAGGCATTCCAGGCTGATCTATGAAAGATTTAAGCACAGCCTCTCATTCAGACCATGTCTACTTGTCTGGTAATTGGCTGCATTTGATTCTGAGGAAATAATAAGTGAAATGGCCATCTCTCTCTCTCTCTCTATATATATATATATAAATATATATATAGATAGATAGATAGATAGATTATAAAGTTATATATAATATATATATATATATGCAAAATAAAACATCTGTGGTTACGTATGTAACCCTGGTAACCTAGGGAACGAGATGCTGCGTCGAGACGCATTGGGAACGATTGCGTCATGAAGCACTTGTGCAATCAAACCAATGACGTGATGGAACGTCAGAGGCGGATAACGTCACAGACCAGGAAACTATAAAGCATACCCAGAACAAAAAACGCTAGATTCTGATGCTGAAGCAATGCGCTCACAGGCACGCAGGGAGTATGGCAAGGCGATGCAGCGTCTCGTTCCCTATTCAGGGAACCAGGGTTACATACGTAACCTGAGACGTTCCCTTTCATGGGAACTTCGAGCTGCGTCGAGACGCATTGGGAATCCTATCCCAACTACGCCATAATGCCAAGTGCTAGGGCTCCCTCCACTATACCAAGTTATGCCAACAAATGGGGTGTCTTTGAAAGATGGTATACTGCACACAATGCAGATCCGGTTAACTGCCAGATTGCTACAGTTCTGGTTTTTCTACAGGGAAAATTATCAACAGGCACATGCCCCGGCACTCTCAGGGTTTATGTGGCTGCTCTTTCAGCTTGCCATGATCTGATTGACGGGGCGCCTTTGGGCAAGCATGTCCTGCTCTCTCGCTTCGTTCAAGGAGCTAGGCTAAGCCTCCTTCTAGAACCAGGATCCCTTCATGGGACCTAGCAATACTCCTAGAGGGCCTGGTTGAGACCCCCTTTGAACCGTTAGAGTCAGTTTCTGACAAGCTGTTAACTCTGAAAATGGTTTTCCTAATGGCTATAACTTCTCTAAAGAGAACTGGGGACTTGCAGGCTCTGTCCATTGTGACATCCTGCTTAGACTTTGCCGCAGGAATGGTGAAAGCCAACAGGTATCAGGGCTCATTCCACCAGGGGGGTTGCCTCTTCTAGAGCTTTAGCGGGGGGTGCCCCCTTACAAAATGTTTGTGATGCGGCAGGCTGGTCCTCGCCAAACACATTCATAAGGTTTTATAGTTTGGATGTTCATGTTACTCCGGGCTCTTGCGTCCTTCTGTGAACATCGCAAGCTAGTGACTGAGACTCTCTGCGCTTTGTGACACACTTCACAGCCTGGGGGTCCGGACACACAGTGCGGCAGCGTGGGTATTTTCGTTCCCATAGCGCTGAATAAAGCGCAGCTCAAGTGTAGCTTTTGAAAGGGAATGCCCCGGGTTACTTCACTGTAACCCTATTCCCTGAAAAAGCGGGAACAAGAAGCTGTGCTTCATTGCTGCACTGGGATGTCCCAGGACTGCTCTTCAGACAAAATATCTGCAGATGCACCTGCGGCACATCTAATTATAGCCTCACCTATGATGCATTCCAATGACGTCACACAGGCTATAAATATAGGTCAATTTCATTGACGTTTTATTCATGTAACGACTCAGAAGTGTGTTGATTCATTTGCAGTTTATTCAACAATAAGGGCAGTACAGGAATCAAAAACCAGATAACAGGCAGAGGGTCGAGGCAGGCAGCAGGCAGGGTAAACAGAGACAGGCAAGAGGTCGAGGCAGGTGGCAGACAGGGATAAACAATAGCAGGCAGACAAATAGGCAGGCAGCAAGAATCACAGTCCAGAATAACAATCCAAATGGTAAGAGGGAAACAAACAGGAATAAACGCTCAGAAATGATAACCGTGACTGATCAAGACTTCGCAAAGAGCTGTGTGTGTTTTATAGTGCATGGTTAATGGGAAAATTGCCGTCAGGTGCGTGAGTGATCAGTCCCAGGTATGTGGGTGTATGAGAAATGTAATCCAACTGAACCTAGTACTCGGGAGAGGGCTCCTCTGGCGGCCCGGGAGATCTGGTGCAGGAGCTTCAATCGTGACAATACACATATTCACAGCTGGTCACGACTAAAGACGTTACCATAGCACTGAATAAAGTGCAGCTTCCCGTTCCCGCTTTTTCAGGGAACAGGGTTACAGTGAAGTAACACTGTGCGTTCATGTTATTCAAAATGTTTTGGAATAAATGTGAATGATATCTACGTTTTTTTTAAATTTTTTATAGTTTTTTAACTTATTGGAATCGAAACTAGGAATCGATAAGAATCGGAATTGTTAAGCAGAATTGGAATCGAAATCAGAATCATTAAAGTTCAATTGATACCCAACCCTAGTCATGTTGGGACTTTTTTTTGTACTTCCTGTTTCCTTTGCCTTGTTTGTAGTCCTTTGTAGTTTTTCCTGTTGATTACTCTAATTGTTCCAATGGTGTGTCTTGTTAGTCCATTACCCTTTGTGTATATAAGCCCCAGTGTTTCTTGTGTTCTTTGTCGGTTGTTGTCCTGATGTGTTCAGTTCTGGTTTCCCCTGTGTTCCTTAGTTTCCTTCATTTCTTGTGTTTTTATGTTTCTTTGTTGTTTTATTAGTATTGGCATTAAATGTATACCCTTAAATTTAGATCCTGCTTTTCCAGGTTCCCTGAGCTCACCTCACATTTTATTTCTATTCTTTATTCTTCAAATGATGATATCCTATTCTTTTCCATAGTCACTAAGACTCTTTAATACCTGAAACAACATCATATCAGATTTTACCTTGCGTAATATTTACGTAGCAATATTTTTTAACATACAACTTTCTTTTCAAAGTCAGTACAACTGAACTGCATGTGCTCTATTCTGTTTTCTCTTGTTAACCATTACTTTGAATCCCTAACAACAGTTGAAACTGTCCTTATTTAGTGCCAACCCAGCAGTCAAGCATGTTAAGCCACTGTCAAGAAAGCATTCATCTCTTGATGTCTCAGACATTCAGCTGAGATTCAGTTGAGCAGTTCTTCCAAACACCCGTGGGATGATGAGATTTGGATGACCTGTGTTCTGAGAACACAGTCTGGGAAGGATTCAATGAAAAGCTGCAGAACTTTATCGTGCAATGTGTCAGCTCAAAAAAAAAAAAAAAAAAAGGCTGTGTTTTAAGGTGTGGTCACATTTACCATAGTCATTTCAATAGGAATCCATGCAATTGGGAATTTTGTGTGAGAGTAAAAAAATTTCCCCACACAGATTGCAACGTGTTCAAGTTGTTCACAGCGCTGAGCAACAGAAAGCTGCATGGTTTGAAAATGACTTCTGTGTGAGTTGTGCTTCATACTGTACATCACTACACTATAGACCACGGGTGCTCAATCCTGTTCTTGCAGATCTACCTACCTGCAGAGTTCAGATCCAGCTCAATCTAACACACCTGTCTGTCATCAAGTGCTCCTGAAGATCTTAATTAGCTGGTTAATTTGTGTTTGATCAGGGTTGGAGCTGAACTTTGCAGGAAGGTAGATGTCCAGGAACAGGACTTGGCAACCCTGCTATAGACAACTGGCCAATTTTTGTCCTCAAAACTTCGCCAAAATTCCACAAAATTGGCCACACCACTATTCACTAACAACCAAAACTATGAGTTAACATAGTCCTGGCTCTCTGTATATGTGTACATTTTCCTGGTGCAATAAATGTTGCTCTATTTCAGCCCATGTTGGGTAACATTGTACAAGGGCTTCATATATAATGCATTATAAAAGTATTTCAAATGCAACCAATTTCAGATGCAACAAGGAATATGCAAATATTGTAATGCATGTATATTTTTATTTACAGTTATTTATGAAAGATAAAATGCATTATAATGTACATTATGTATACCTTTATAATGCATTATACACAAAGGCTTTATATAATGTGTTACTGCATGTTGTAATTTAAATGTTATTTTAAAGAAAGGTTTGTGTATATTTTGTTGTGATAATGGCAGCAGTAATTCATTTTCATGACATGGTGGGGAAGTGTTATAACTGGGCATGGTGGTGAAGTGTTATAACTGTAATGCTGCATTCACGCCGCCGCGTAATTACCATAATCTTGAGATGACAGCACGTGACATTATATTCGGAGCTGTTCACGTCCTCGGACTGGGAATTATGCGTTTCTATAGCACCACTATCAACGCCTAAATGAATCTACAGCAGTCAGATGGTACAGCGGCCACGTGGTATACGTGAGAGCTTTCAGAAAACTCCCAGTTTACAAACTGTAATTATGAGCTCTACAAGGACGTGATCGCTTTTTACGAGCCATAATCTCGTAGTTACAGTAATTACGATATGGCGTGAATGCACCTTTACAACCAGAGCTCATAACCACATGACTATGAACCAATGAGAAAATAGAACTGATGAACACATGACTAGATCAGCCAATGAGAACATGACACATACACAAGGGGAGCACATGGCAGGATAACATGAGGGCAAGGAAATCACATGACCAGGAACTAAGACTATGAGAATTACAAAATAAAAGACATGAAACATGAAAGTGAATACTAAACCCAAAACCAATGGAACAACAGTACAACAATATTGTACAGTTAAGTATGCCAGGTAGTCTGCTACTGTACATCTTCCACAACCTGTCATTCTACAACCTGCAAGATGGAGAACTGCACATGCAAATTGTGTTCAGTGCTTATTTTCTGTGAATTCCCCGTCTGTTTTCTTGGTTTTCCATGATTTCTTGTATCGGTTGCATATTATGGCTATACTCTAGCTCAAATAAACTGGCTTATAATCTTACATCAGTTCTTTGTTTATGAATCAATATAAAGTGGATTATTTTCTTTGGCAAACAATTCAGCTTGTATTTTAGCCCCAAACAGGCAGCATCAGATGAAAATGCCTCCTGATGTCTGTGTTCATGCTGAGTTTGTGAAGATGAATGACATAAAGGGATTTTGTTTTGTTCAGAATTAGCTCAACATGAGGTTTGTTCGGCTTGACTCTCCTGCGAACATATCCGTCAGCATATAGAGTTAATTACTGCACAAACACAGACTCCTGTCTTATTATCACAGAGGACCAAAACAAAGCCTGAGAGAATAGGAAATATGTTTGTGTTTAGTTAAATATTAATCTGTATATGTGCATTGCTTAACAAAATTTTTTTCAAGGGTTTAGAGGTAGAACTGTGTCATAGAAAGAAGGTCCCCAGTTCAAGTTATGACTGAACCAGGATGCTTTTTAGATGAATCATACTATTTTTCTTTTTATACAGTCTGAAAGACTAAACTGTAGATCATTGTGTCACTGCTTTGATTTACATTGCATTTAATGAGCCCATCTTTCAAAGTTCATGTCAATGCTTTGCAAATCTCTTCCTTATGCATGGCCTCTATACAGGGTTGGTTTACTTTTAAAAATTAATTACTAGCTACTAATTACAACAGTGTAATTAGATTTCTGTACTAATTACTCTCTCTAAAAAGTATTGGATTACTTGTTGCTAATTACTTTCTAAATCCCATATCAACCTCAAACCAGCTGAACAATAGAAGGATAGAAATGAAACTGCACTTTTAATTCTTTCAAATAAACATATCTTATATAGAATTGTTGTATAGTCTATACAGCATTTAATGCAATTATATCAGCAGTAACTGTGATTAAATTACAGAAAAATTAAGAGTAATCCCTTAATTTATAAGTAATTAGTAATTAGATTAGTAATAAATTACATCCAATGCTGTGTATATAAAAAAGGTAAAGAAAGGTTAAAAAAAGGATCTCCTCTTCCTCCTGTCTATTTGATTAGCCATGCCTGTCTTTTGTGATGCCTGAAGCTCAATCAGATTAAGTTATGGGTCATACTTAGTTTGTGATTGGTTGATCAGGGACCAGTCAGTGACCAGGCAGTACTCATATTATAAAAACATAAAATCTTATTTGTTTAAACCAAAAACCATGTGATGTCCATTCCAATGGATGCAGGGTCTGAAGGGGTTATGTTTAAAAATATAACAGTACATTAATCCAAATAATACAGCAATGTACATTATTTGTAAAAAAAAAAAAAAAAAATCTTTATGATGTCAATTAAACATGGCTAACAGGGATGAATCAGAGATGCCAAGAGATTTTGCTTCAGATGTAGATGAGCAACACAATCAACACAAGGAAACTTCACTCCAGTGACTTTTCCCCTACACCACACACACACAAAAAAAAAAACACTTTTGTAACAAATGTCATTCTGGTTTTGGATGATTTCATCGCTTTGCCCAAGGCTAAAGTGCAAAATACTGTCATTAATAAATCATCACTTTCAGTAATTATTTAATTTTTAATGTGTTTGCCAGGGGATAATAGAGGAATGCATCCTGAATATCGAAGCAGCACACACACACACACACACACACACACACACACACACTTGTATGTGGTTTACGGGGACTCTCCATAGGCGTAATGGTTTTTATACTGTACAAACTATATATTCTATCCCCCTACACTACCCCTACCTCTGAAACTACCCATCACAGGAAACTGTCTGCATTTTAATTAAAAAAAAAAAACACCATTTAGTATGTTTTTTAAAGCCATTTGGTTTACGAGGACACAGGAAGTAAACCATTCTATTTGTGCACTATATTCCAGGTATGCAGAAGCCATATGACAGCTCTGTGTGAGGAAATGAATGCAATTCAAACTTATGCACTAATAATCATCACCATCACACTGAAATGTCACCGTTTGTACAAAAATTGTCAAAAGAAGCATTATCAAACAGCATATTCTTTTTTAATAAGACAATATTTGCTTTTATGGAGGGAATGAAAGAAAGGCTTAGAGGGGATAATTGACAAAATAAATTTCACTCTTCCTCATACAAGCGATTGTATGCCTTTGCAGAACTTGAAGAACCAGCACCTTTAGTCATTTTTGGGAATACATTTTTACTCAGTGTTTTTAAGAAATCCTCATTGATGAAATTCATTAAAAACAGTCTGCAGGTGCATTTTGAAATGTTTTAACTAATCCTCTTGTAATGGATGTCATTTCAGTTCTACTTTCTGACTATGAATTATCATTTGCATTGAAGGACAACAAAACACAAGCACTGTAACTGACTCAACTGACTGGCTTCTCTCCTGTATGATTTCACATGAGTCTCTTCAGACCTTACTGTACATGAATTATGAGCTTCCAGAACTTCTAATTGAGGCTGTGTGTGACCTCCTAATTGAACTCCTTTCTACAAATTGAACATAGAAATAAAAACAGTATAAATAACAAAAGTAAATAACACAGTTTGTTCTTAGTCTTATTAAGTGCAACCACAATCAAAGTACTCTCTCAATATTCAAAGTGCAAACAGAGACTAAAACAGAGATCAGAGCTAAGAGGTGGTTACAACTACACAACCCAGCCTAAGATAGGTTGTTATTGGGAGACAGGCTATTGTATGTAGCATAATTTGCGAATTTGTGATCGCACGTACTCTGTGTATAGGGAGTGCACATTTTACAAGATAAGACATTTATCAGACGCTTAGCCTCTACTGCTCAACGAATCCTCCGCTATGGTCTTGTCAGTCATCTCTCCTTACTCTTGTCACGTGATCAGTGAACTGTGTTTCCTGCTGCAATTCGTATGACTCTGCAGTTTGTGTTGAAGCAACAACTATACAACTGAATTAAGTGTTTTTTATTTCTATAAAAAAAGCAAAACGTCAGCGGAGGTGGTGCTGCAGTAATTTAAACGTAGCAGTGGTATATTCTATGCTAATTTCACCCTCACGCTCCATTATGGTGATATTGCGAGATAGCTTTTCACCTCGACAAGAAATCTCATTACATTTTAATATTGCGAGATCTCGTGGCACGAGATCTTGTCACACCCCTATTCAGTGCACTTTGTTATATTTGTTCATTTTAAGTTCATCTGTTCCAACCAGTTTATTTTCAGCTTGCAAAATAAATCCAATTAATTCTGGTATGCTTACAGCCTATAAGAGACACTACACTGACAGCATCTGCTGGTATTTTTTAAAGAGACATGCATGTGTTCAGTGCTTTTGTTTTTTGAAGTCTGATGTATAACTTATGACTCACATAAAAACATTTTGTGGTTAATGACACATCACCATATGCTGATCTCTTTAAATCTGTTCAGAAACTCCAGTGAAGCATGATTGTGCTGCATTATAGTCGTTACAATTACATATTCATTAATGTTGGTTAAATATTTCTATTTAATAATAATATGGTGAGCAACAGAGAACAATATTTCTGGCAAATATACGCTGCTAGTGTGGATGATTTTGACGTCATGAGCAGGATATTAAGTTTGGACCGTCTGCCTGGTTGGCTGGTCTGGAACTCACACAAACTGCACTAAAGAGGGAAACATGCTGCTAGAGTGCTGCGGTGAGTCAGACAAAAGCACGCACACGCACAAAAACGTGAAATTTTGAAAAGACATTATCTATCTATGCATGTAAACACATGATTGCATGTGCATTCTTTATCTTTGCCTCATTCATAGGATTATTTATACAACCTTTCCAACCAACAAAAATGAAATATCTGAAAATATACACTTTGTTCTTAAAGAGGTACACTGTTTTGGCTCTTACAGAGATATATTACTCTGATATATCTTACTAATTTTCTCATCTCAGTCCAGGTTGTTCCAAATGTGCATTTTTTAATGATTGGTTGATTGATTGATTGATTGATTGATTGATTGATTGATTGATTGATTGATTGATTGATTGATTTTTTGAGGAACAAATTCTTAAAAATATACTTGCTCCTCCTTTTTGAAACCAGGCACAGCACATCGGTCTATATTTGAAGTGAATTTGTGTGCTTCAGTGGAGGTAAGATTATAGATTATAGTAAAGAAAATTGTGTACATTCTTCAAAAACTTTGTGTTCCACTGAAAAATGCTACATGCAAAACTCCAAAAATGTACCGGTAACACTTTACAATAAGGTTCATTATTAAACATTAGTTAATGTATTAACTAACATGAACTAACCATGAGCAATACATTTGTTACTGCATTTACTAATCTTCGTTAATGTTAGTTAATGAAAATACAGTTGTTCATGTTAGTACAGTGCATTAACTAATGCTAACAAGATTTTAATAATGTATTAGTAAATGTTGAAATTAACATTAAGAAAGATTAATAAATGCTGTAGAAGTGCAGTTCATTATTAGTTCATGTTAATTAATGTAGTTAACTATTAACTAATGAACTTTATTGTAAAGTGTTACCAATGTACCTATGCCGATATGAACATTTTGATTTGATCATCAATTAAGACTTATTTTAACGCTGTTCCTTGCATAATACATTGTTATGACCTCAAAACACCTTTACTATAGTGCATGACTTGTAAACTAACACATTTTGATGTCTGAATCACATAACCAGTTCTATATAGCTTTTCTGATGTAGTAAACTTGCCTGAAAGCTCACCTGTTACAGAATTGCATTTGCTTGTGGTGAGCATAAACCTCACCACAATGAGCCTGGGTTGAGTTTTCATTCCTATTCCTTAAAAAAATAAATCACCCATTAGGTTTCCAGCAAAAATAATAATGTAAATGTTTCTCCTCTTCTTAGGAAATGGTATTTGGTTTTAAAAATCCATAGCATACATATGCTGTGGATGTAGATGTAGTTAATGGCCACCACTATATGGAGGAACAACAACACAAGGCAATTACAGACCGACATAAAATAAACACCAATTCAGTCGAGACTCTTTCCATCACAAAGCCACCCATTCCACCTTTCAAACCTATAAATAGTCAAACCTATAACCTGTGTAGTGATGCTGTATTTTTACCAGACAGACTCACTTGCTGGACAGAATAATGTTGGTGTTGTTTTAAAATTATAAACAGGCTTGCTTGTCCATCTTCAGCTCAATAATCAGACGCAGTGCTCCTCATTTGCAGAGGTCTCGGTGACGGGTGATGAAAAGACCCTCAGACAGACCACTGACAAGTGCCTTGAGCTTCGATTCAATTGTGTGATCCAACATCATTATCAGCCTTAAAGCACTTACGCCCACCATCTTCTGATGACAGACTGTATGAGGGTATAACCTGGTTGTACTCCAATGTATTTTTCTTTTCCGTTCATGCCAAAATGAGCACACTTTATGTTTCTCTCTCCCTACTCCCACAATCTATCATTTCCTGCGTTCAGCTTTGCTCATAAAATAATGCTTAGAAGATTGAATTTTTACAGCCGCAGTTTCAGCACATTTCGACCACTCCAAGTTGCTGGTGACCACTACTGCTAAATTATTTATTTGTTTATTTCTTCTTGTTTTTTTTTTTTTTTTGTTTGTTTTGGTTTTTTTTTTACAGTGAGCTACTGCTTGTATGAGAAGAAAGCAGGGTTCAAAACATTTTGAAGCAGGGTTGAGAATAATTTAAGGCTCTCGTAAACTGAATTTGCTACACTGCAGATGTTGAAATGGAATTAGAGGAAAAGGAATTTACAGAATAAAAAAATCCCCAAATCTAGTCCCACTAGAAATAAATATACAGTCATGGTCAAAAGTTTACATACACCTTGCAGAATCTGCAAAATGTTGATTATTTTAACAAAATAAGAGAGATCTACAAAATGCATGATATTTTTTATTTAGTACTGTCTTGAATAAGATATTTTACATAAAAGCTGTTTACATATAGTCCACAAGACAAAATAAAATAGCTGAATTTATAAAAATAACCCCATTCAAAAGTTTACATACACTTGATTCTTAATACTGTGTGTCCTTACCTGGATGATCCATTGCTGGGTTTTTGTTTTTTTGTTTGTTTTTATTGTTGTTCATAAGGCCCTTTGTTTGTCCCTTGGTCAGTTCACTTGTTATGTTCTGTTCTCATGTGTGATTTAATGTGTGGTTCATTCTCCTGTGTACTCCTAACATATACATAAGGATACAATTACCCTGACTCATTGGTTGATGTATTTAACTACTATATTATCTATAATGCTGTATTGTTTATTTCCTGTAAAAGCCTTATATGGGCAATAATTTAACTGTTACAGGTATTTTATTTATAATACAATGAATACAATATTTGTATGATGTATTATAGTATTCACCCAGTAGTACTGTGCAACGTGATCTCATGAGAATACGTGTATTTTTACCTAAAGTGTGGTTCTACCACACGTACATTTACTTACGTTTTCATACACACAAAAACGTACAACATTGACGTATTTATAGCACTAAAACGTAAAAATACTTACGTATTAACAGCAATAAAACGTACATCATTTACGTATCCAAGTGTGAATGTATATGAATTCACATGTATTAATATTAACATCGTGGCATTAATGTTTTAAACCTGTTGTATTCAATTGTCATAACAATACATGTTTTTAGTACCATTTATTGAATGCAGTTTCATCTACTTAATATGAAAATAACATTTCTGTTCGTGACTTGTGCTGCAAACTCGTTTCGGAGGATTACATAATGGTAAATAAGACTACACTTTGAAACCTTATTAATAAAATTTCTGTAACTGTTTAACCATTTTGTAATATTTAGGATGATTGCTGGACGACACAGAAGGCGTTTTCTCCTGTGCAGCGACTAACAATACAACCATAAGATACACCAAAGCACAACATAAAATCACAAATCACATCCATTTTATTTGTTTGCTGTACTCTAAATCTTCAGAATCTATATGTTTGTAAGAAACAGATCCGAATTCAGCCCTTAATCCACCAATCTTCATCTTCATTCTCAGCAGCAGCGTCCATCACAGTCAAAGCTGCGCTTGTTATGATTCAAATTTGAAAGTAGCGCCACCCTCAAGAAGCTTTACGACATGGTTTACGGGACTAATATCGAATGCTCATTGGTTCTCACCTGCTTCGTCACAGATTGCGACAGCTGTGTTTCAGTGGATTGATATTTGAAATGAGTGCGCGCCTTCACGGAGATAAACCGAATTTATCATATTTTCATGGATTATTAAATTAAATTCTGCTCGGTACCCTATAAAAAAACTATTACCGCCAGAGAGGACTGCGACTGCAACTCATCATCGTTTGAACTACTTCTGGTACCATTTTCGCAATACATAAATTATTGTGATTACGCTTGTTTGTCTTTTATTCTTTTATTAAGAAATGGTTATGGGTAGGTTTAGGGGTAGGTGTAAGATTAGCGGCTCAAAATATAAAATTGTCATTTTCTTACAAATTATGTTTTATTCTTTTAAATGCATGTATAAAATGGGTATGTTTAGGTTCGGGATGGGGTTTAGGGATCTTAGATTTATCTACAAAACAATAACATGGAAATTCTACATATATCTTTATGACATGATTGGTAAATATTTTACGTTTTTCGTTGTAAAAACGTAAAATATTCGTTGTATAATTACGTCAATATTGTACGTTCTAGCACCTTTCTAAACGTACAAAAATGTACGTTTTGTGTCTTTGAAAGTTACGTATTAATACCTACGTATTAACAATGACTTTTAGTCTGAAGAGCATTGCAAAGTTATACTGTATGTGTGTGCAGAAGCAGCTGTACAGAGTTAAATTTGAGGTTAAAAAGATAAGGATGAGACTGCTCTACATATCACCAGATGACTTATTTATGCTCAAAGTAAAGAAGAAAACATGTATTAGAGCAACTTTAAATATTATTTGTTAAGCATGTTGCTGTAGATGAAAAGTAATGATGCAGACAAGAGGAGAAGAGCTCACTAAATGCGGAGGAGTACATCATAAAACACATAAAACAGGCCTTTTTAAAGGGGGCCTTCCCAGTCTGGATGACCTGATTTGAGGAGGGCACTAACATTAGATGCTGCTTCGTGACCACCTGAAGAGCGTCTCCGGCACCAGAACCATAATTTGTAATCAATAAACTGACTTTTATTTTATTTAACCACTTTAGTCTGCCTCCCGAGGCACTGGTTTATGACGTTGAGCCAGAACAGGCCACTGAAGTTTTTTTGTCCAACTGTAAGTAAATTAAAGTGCACATAATTTAGGTCAGATTTGACTTACTTACCTAAACTGAGAATAGTAAAAAGTAAGGTAAAGATGTCAAATTATGCACCATAAAACAAAAAATATATAGAATTCAATTTACTGCTTAAAATCACATTTGAATTAAGATTTTGCATTTTGTTTGCTACAAATTTTGTTAAAAGGCATTCTCAACTTTTAATTCAGTTTTGCACATTCATTTGTCTTGATGAAATCAAACAATGATTTGACTTGTATACCACAAAAAAAAAATGTTTTTTCTTAATGTCTTTAATCTTAGCAATTTAGATGTAGGTTATACATCTAATCACAAAAACAAAAAAAACAAAAAAATGATTCTTGCTTATGTTCTCAATGCAACTTATAATTTTGGAATTATTCCAAGTGAAAGCACCTTGTGTTAAAGCTAAGCTCTACTTTACTCTGACGCAGAGAAGAATTAGCGCACAATTAGTATGTTGATTAAAGCTGTCTGTGTAGAAGCACCAGTACCAGGAGAATATACCAATTAATGTCATTTTGAAAACGCACAGCTGGTGCAGTTCCTTTTTACACAATGTCATTTTCCAGACAACCCAACGACTTGAAGACTCTCACTGTGGTTGTCAACTAAAAGCTGATAAATTTAAAAAGATATTCTGTCTTGCACAAAAAAACTGTGCTTTATGTAATAGAATGAGAACCAATTAAAATTGTGAATCATGGCCCACAGCGATGTTTGATAGATTTTATTTTAAAAGGGTGCGGTTAGAAATGTCATTTGAGCACCACTTCTTCGCCTCCACTCACAGAGAGCATATATTACCTCACAGAGAGATATTTATCACATCTAAATGCCACACTCTGGAATGAAATGGAAAAGGATGCACAAAATATGAGATGAGCCATCTCTTGAGATATCCACGGTGGTTGTGCCCCATAATGCTATTTCCATCAGATGATCCCAAAATGAGGTTATTTCCTGTCCTAGCTCTCCCTTACTGATGAGTTCAACATGACCACAACACTGAGCATATTCTTTCTCAAGACTTGAAACCTCATAAATAAGAAGACCATAGCATAATCACCCATAAGCAGAAAGCTGCAGACAACCAGTTATTGCATATCCATTACAATCAGGGACGGAACTACCAATCAACACCTGCTAAATTCGTCCTCCCCACTCATTACAATTTGTTCACGAAAAAGCCTATGGCAAACACCTAAGATTGCTAATCCCCTGGTCTAAGACATGAAACAAATAAGTAAAGTAATGCATGACCTGCATCCAGTGGTTTCACACTGTGCTTTTGAAAACGGTCAGGAATTGGCTCTAATTATTCATTTTTACAATGTGCACTTTTCACAACGTAAAATAGAGACCAGGGGCAAGCTGTCACAGTGGTGTTATCTCATGTTTACAATGTTTTGATAAATTGTTATATTTTTATAATAGCTGTTATGTACACAAGTGAACATAATAAACCCAAATGTCCAGACAAGAGTGAACTAATAAATGGTTTAAAAGAAAGGTCAAACTGTTCTCATTTTTCCTAAATGCCAGGTCGAGGCAGGTTGATACATGGTTTTTATGTTAAAATTGTATGCAAGCAGACCATAACAACAGTGTGATTTTTTTTTTTTTTTTTTGCCATTTTTTGCCATTATCTATTTTATGAATATCTCTGTGCTTTGTAATTGTTTTAATGTTTACATTTTAATTCAAAGCTTAAAATAAAGACTACTTAATTGCAGGTTGTGACAACTTATCTATATAGTGTCACTATGTCACTAATGGGTCAATGTCACAAAAGGTCAGTGTGTGTCCAATTACTGCAAGTTTAGGCTCTCTCTCTCTCTCTCTCTCTCTCTCTCTCTCTCTCTCTCTCTCTCTCTCTCTCGAGGCAAATGGTTCAGTTAATGTATTTCGTAGACAAGACATGGTAGCCTAATCTATACAAATTGTTTAGATAGATAGATAGATAGATAGAGTAGATATTCGAAACATCTTTTGTTTTGTCTTGCTTACCTGACCACCCCGTACATCACTAGGATGTTTCCCAGGAGTCCCACCACGCAGATAACGGAGTAAAGAGCAGTGATAGAAATGGCGATGATGATTCCCGCGGGGCTCTTTACCGGGTTCGGCTCGGTGTAGTTCCTCCCGTCGGGAACGAACCCCATAACATCGTCAGGAAAAGTAACATTAAACGGGTTAATGGAGTAAAGGTCTGAAATGTCGGCACCGGGGATGACGGACGGCTCCATCGCTTCAGTGTCGCTGCCCGCTCACTGAGGGGCTGGAAAGTTGCGCCCGGCGATTTGAACTTCTCGATCTCAGAGCAGGAAAATATGTAGAACTATAATAATAAGCGTTTGTGCAGGGATTGTCACGCGTTTATTATAAACTAAAGTCCATCAAGGGTGAGTGACAGTAAAAAGCTTCCCTCTGTTCAGCTTTCGTCTACAGGTGTGAGATGAGCTCTGCTCTCTGAACGGATCGGCTCAAATGTGTGCTTTTTATGTGAGGGGAGTGAGTGAGACGGAGGGAGCGCTTTAGCCTTCTACGTCAACCTGCTGTGCTGTATTCGGATTCATGACATACATTTGATTACTTATATAATAACCCCAGATATTTGACAACAAGACTGAATAAGCGGAGAACTAGAGTGAAATTGCACACAGTTAAACGAGGCATAAAACAGCCTATTTGTTTAAAACTTTGATAACATTGCCAGAATGAGCCTGTTTCCCTGTTAGCGGGAATCCTTCTAAACAGGTGTCATCTTTTTACACGTGAAATATTAACATTAACAACTTAGCCTATAGCTGATGGCAGCATTTACTATTTATTTTTATTTTTTTTATTACAATTCCTTTTCTTAATGAGGATATAGGCCTACAGTATTTATAGGCTACAACAGTAAGTTTCTAATCTGATTGACTGAGAGGCCTTCTGGAGTGCTAATATTTCACCAGTATCAGCACAGGGTCCATGTGAGTACGTAATTTTGAACTTTTTGATCATTTTATGACTTAGCCTATTAATAAACCACACTTCTACATTTTTGATCAGGAAATATTCCTGTGTTCCTCCCTCTCATAGCCTTTCTTTCATTGTAGATAGGTACCATCATGTTGAGTTAAATGTGTTCAGAAGTCTGAAAATCTGTAACTTTAAGGAACGTCACAACCAAAAAAAAAATTTTTTTTTTTTTTTCTTCTGCAATTGTAGTAACCATGTACTGTTTATCTTCTATCAGCTAGGCTCAAAAGTATCTAAAATTGTCACTACCGAAACAGTCACAACCGAAACAGCATCATTGTTTTTTGGGGGTTATTCCATAAAATTCAGTTGTTGTTTTTTTTTGTTGTTGTTGTTTTTTTCTGTGTACAACTGTTCAGAACTGTGCTAGCTAACCATGATTATCATCTTTGAGTTAGGCTCAAAAGTATCTAAAATTGTCACTACCGAAACAATCGTTTTGTTTTGTAGTGGGAAAAAAAAAAAAAAAAGGGAACACAATCGACAAACAAAATTAATAAACAAAATTTTAGTAAGTGGATGCAAATCATTAGAATTTTAGTATGTTTTATTATGCAAATTATTAGTTTTTTAGTATGTAAGTTAAAATTCTGTAATGTGATGTGGTCGCTAGCAAAACTGTCACTACTGAAAATGTCTGTGGGATGTTTTGTCAAAAATAAAGTATACTGAATTATCAACTAAGATGTTATTATAGTGTTTGGTTGATTGTATATTCAAACTAATGAATCCTTAACTTTGGAATCAGTATGATAAATGCCTTTATACCTTTTACAAAGAAAGTTTGGATTCAACATACAACAAATCTCATAAATTACACTTAAAAATATTGTTAAAATTGTAATTGTTATTGATTTACCTGTGAAACCTTTTTTTTTTTTTTTTTTGAGAATTAAACTGTACAATTACTAGAAATGTGTACCTTGGATATTATACAATTTCCATACATACAAAATCTGTGGAAAAATACCTTCTTTTTTTTTTCCAAGATATTTCCAACTCTGACTTTGAACCAATTCTGTAGAATGGCCCATATAGTATATATAGTGTGATTAATAAGCTGTTTTCCTCATGTGGACCATGTGGACCAGGTCCAAATTTACTGCTATTACTATCCTTGTAGGGACATTTGGTCCCCATAACGCAGGGAATATCAGGTAAACACACACACACACACACACACACACACATGCTAGGTTCTGTTTTATGGGGACTTTCCATACTGCACAAACTGTATATTCTAATCCCTAAACCTAAACACATCCCTCATAGAAAACAATCTGCATTTTTACAGTAAGGCACTTGACTGGAGATGTGGACAGTCAAAATGTATGTCTGATTCATTTTATTTAACATCACATTTTTCATTCAAATCTTTTCTCTCTTCTCAACTCCTTTTTAAGCAAAATGAGCATGCAGAGTAAAGGAGTGATGAAGCATTGCTGAGTATCTTGGCAACTGTTGTCATAATCAGTTGAGATATCTTAATGCATGACGTACAGTTTTATGCAATATCTCTTTATTTTCCATTATTTCTCTTTTCCTCTACAGATTGCATTCTGGATTGTCTCTCTGTGGACTCCAGATGGTGGCTCACTCAAGAGGTGTATGTCTGCGTGAAACTGGCAATAAAGCCTGGCAGAGGTGCAGGACACCATCAGTAGGATCATCTCTCATCTGCGACAGAGCCACATGCCCATGCTTTAACATGCCATGAAGTGTGGTGGTTGAATAACGGTTGGATTTTTTTAGGATGATGAAATAATTTTAAGAACACATTAAATTAAAATTTAAAATATCTTCACCTTTCTTAGTCTTCACCTTTCCACTGATTAAAATTTAAAAAGATTACTTTTTCAATGTTAAAATATGTTCTTATATCCAAGTCAGTGTTGCAATATTGGGTAAGTTTCCTCTCATCTGGTCTTGATTTGATTGAATAATTGTACAGGAGGAAATGAGGGTAGGGTGGGTAAAAAAACAAAAATAAATAAATAAATAAACTCTATTTACTAATGTAAACGTTTCTCTTAACCCTCATTTTATCTTGTTATTGGCAATCTGCTTTGCATTGATGTAGAAACATTACAGCCATTTAATGTGATGTTCTACTTGTAAAGACATCAGTACACACAATAACACACTAAAACCCATTGAAAAAAACAAACATTGAAGTTTACTTAGAGAAGTTATGGAAAGTGTTGTTTGTCTATGTATGTGTTTGTGTGCATGTGTGTGTGTGTGTGTGTGTGTGTGTGAGAGAGAGAGAGAGCTCTCCAGGTCCACCCATTATGCCAGCAGACACACATAGTACACAACAAAACAGATGGATTTGAGATGAGCAAGACGTCAAAACAGATTTGCCAGACTCTTGACTTCTCACACATTCTGTCTACAGATATCACAGCAGGTCAGTGTGAGTGCATATGTGACTGAGGCTCATATGAAAAACATTGACGAAACCTTTCTATTTTTACAAGTTAGACAGATTTTGTTTATATTTACTGTAACTCCTTTCCTTGGCTCATTTCCTGTAATCTGCTGAGTAAGTGTGTTCTTCATTGTTTAGATAGATAGATAGATAGATGCAATTACTGCCATTTAAAGCATTTGTGGGTGTTTTTATCTCTTAGTTTGTAGTCATTAGCACTTATATTGCTCTCCAGATTACATTTATTGATTTATTCTGAGAAAGCTTAGGACCAAAGCTCACTGCAGAGACCATTGATTTGTGTATAAAAACAAACTGAAATGCTATGAGAGTGTTAAAAAATAAGCCTGCAACATTAGAGCCAACCTTGATGCAGTCACTCTGCATAAAACTAGATTCTTACATTTGCAAAAAATATATGAAATTTAAGTGGTGGTCATATAGCATTGCTATGTTGCTAAGGCGCAAGTGGTTGCTAGGGGATTTTCTGGGAGGTTGCTTGCTGGTTCAAGTCAAAGACATCCATCCCCAATTCTCTGATATTCTGGTTTCTTTATAATGAAGAGTTTGATTGCTTATAAAATAGCTCATCTTTTCACAGCACAGTTTGAAATGTTATTCATGGGCTGTACGATGCATAAACAGTATAGAGGGTATGCATGTGACACATTGGCCGGAGTGACTGTGGTTACGCCCACTGAGTGACAAAAAGTGGCAGCATTGGTTTTCAGTGTGAATGCGGCGAAAAACACACAAAACACATTCATAACAGGAAAGAGCTTTGCGATTGACTGTACAAACAGATTTGACAAGAAATCTGAGGTATATTTTTACAGACTGCTGAAAGCTAAAGAAAAGAGAAGCAAATTGATCGCTGCAATTCACAGAAACAACTGGACTCCAGGCAGCAAAATGTGGATTTGCAGTTATCATTTTGTCAATATGTTGAATTTTGGGGTAAAATCATACCCTATATATAGTGTTTTTATATATTGTATTGACAACTCATCAATTTAATATTTAACATCTTATATTTTGTATATTCTATATTAAATAAACACTGACAAAAACTATACAAGTTTTAGGACTGGATGCAACATGTCCTCCAACCAATACGCCCATATAGGTCGTTTGTCACTTCCCTGAAATACGACCCATAGGAGCGTTTACTAAAGTTGCACCCCTATCGACAACAGGACATTTTCATTTTAATGCATGTAATACGACCCATAGGAGCATTTACTAAAGTTGTGCCTCTATTGATAACAGGACACTTTCATTTTAATGCATTATATCCTTTTATCTGCGTCATATTTCGCTCAATTGGTAGAGCATTGCACTATACAACAATATGCAATCATGTGCTCATGCGATCGTGGGTTTGATCCCAGGGAACACATGTGCTCATAAAGTGTATATGCACTATAAATCACTAAGGGTAGGTTTAGGGTTCAGCTCAGCCAGTCCTCCAGTCCCATCGCTGCCAGATGCTTGCAGCCCTGCGCTGTCTCTGGGGAATCCCTGCAATGACATCAAGCCGCAGGTAGAGCAACCACCAGCAGCGCCTATTTAGGAGGATCCTTCGGCATCCAGCCTCGGATCCCTTTGGTCCAATCTCGGCCCGTCGACCTGTCGGCTCTGTCTTGGCTCCTTGCCTCCTCACACTGTTGTCACCCCAGCCCTCGAGCACTCTGGCTCCACCTATGACACTCATAGCCACAAGCCGGCAGAGCCGACAGAGCCGGATCCACCGGTCTCCATTGGTTGTCCCCCAGATGTCATCAGCCAAGCCAGCAACATCTTAGCTCCTCCCTCCCTCACCTCCACCGTGGACTGTTGTCTCTGGGAAGCTCTGGCTCTACACCAGCGTGACTCCTCCACTGTCTACATCGGGGTCTTATCTTCCCACAATCACCATCCCATGGATCCTTGGTTTTCACTTGCCACAAGTGTTTCTTTGTTCTATTTTCCCGCCACAATCTGTCACCATGGACACTAGCGCCAATCATCACAGCTTTTCATTGTTTAAGTTAATCATCTGTTTATTTAAGTTCCTGCTTGTTTTCAGTTTAGTGTCCGGTAGTGCACGTGTATGCATGCTGTCTCGCATGTTGGCTTGTTATTTGGATTATTCTATTAAACATTGTGTTATCTTTATCTTCGTCTTCATCTTCTTTTGAACCTGAGAGTTACAATAACATTGATATGTGATCACCTGAATTTAGACCTACCTATATTGTATTTATATAAAGTGTTCACAGGCAAATTTGCTTTTATGTATTTCCCTGATGTCAAAATCAGGCACATATAAATGTCTGGAAACACAATTCCTGGCTGCATGTCCATATCCATGGATTACTAGATCTTTAGTAAGTTGTAACAGGAACACTATCGAGTTCAACCTTTAGTTTAATTGTTTGTTTTATTGTGTTTTACTCACGTTTTTGCAGTTTCCCCTATTAAATCCAGTCATGCAGCAGGCTTTTTTTTGCCACTCATTCTGGCTGAGGGGATGTGTTCTGGCGGGAAAGTGACATCAATGCATACCCATAGGACATGCTGACATTTAATAGTGTTAGGGGTTAGTTAAAAATTACTAGGTGTGTTTGCCTTTTTTTTTTTTTTTTTTTGCTGCTGCAGTGGTGACACGTGAGGCACTTTTTGGTTCTTGAAACAATTTATTAATCATTGCATTTAAGAGAGGAATTTTTCATATTCAGTGCTGAGCAGTGCAAGTCCCTTTCATCTGACAGTGTGAGGCGACAGGAGAAACACTTTAATACAGTCATTACCCTGAACTATCCTCTGTAACCGTAGCAACCCAAGGCTTCAGAATCGCCCCAACCAGATTCAATGGTTTGAGAAGTTTATAAGAGATTTGGTCAAATTTGTTTGGGTTCTTAATAATGGTTAAGCTAAAAAGAAAGATAACTATAAAGGTAACTATAATGATAACTATATTAGCATCCACACTAACTCATAATAACATTGTATTATAACAGTTATTGTATTGTTCATTTAATATTGTTATTTTTATTATGTTATGTTATACAGTTTTTCCTGTGTAAATATGTGTTTGTACAGTGTATAATCACACAGCATGGACAGTCACTCAGACTGGAGAAATAAATCATTGAACATTATGTAAAAATGTAACACTAATCTCCCAGATTGACCAAACTAATCACTGTCATGGCTGAAATGACAATGATGCTGTTACTGTTAATTCAAGCCAATAACGATAAAAGATATGACATTTATCACCAGACTGAAATGATTAAGAGTGTAACAATGTTGTTAATAAAGAAATTAAATGCAGAACTCAAACCTTGAATGCAGTTATGGATCAAAGGCAAAAATCAAGGATGACAACACTACTTGACAATGAATAACAGGGTGAGGATAGATTTCTTCTGCAAATTTCAGATCTTTTTCAATCAAAGGCCTTTCAGACATGTTGGGGAATGAAAGTGTTAGAGAGTCATTTTATTTATTAGTGTCATTTACTAAAGCAAGTATCAAATACAAAATATTTTTGGATTGAAAAAAAAAAAAAAAAAGAAGGATGGATGGATGGATGGATACAAGCCATTTCAAGAGACCAGAATCAGCATAACCAGACTTCAGGGTAGACTCTTTTGACTTTGGCTGGTTGGCAACCATGCCATAACCACACAAAACACACCAGTAACCTAACAATGCCATAGAACCAGAACATTCTAACAACCACATAATAACATGCTAGGAACCACTCACAACACTTTTGCAAATTTATTGCAATGCACTGGCCACCACCCACAACAACATACATTGTGGCAGTGTGTATTAATTTTATTTTGGCATGGGGTCTGTTTTAAGTTAAACTAGCCCCAGTGGAGGCTGTATCAAAAATTATCTTTCAACATTACAATGCACACTAATCAATCAAGCACTGCAATAGGTGTAAATAAGAATATTATTTATGTGATGGACTACAGAGGTCAAAGTTTTTTTTATAGCAGAATATACACTATATTGCCAACATTTTTTGGATGCCTGTCTTTACGTGCATATGAACTTTAATTACATACCATAACAGCTTCAACTCTTCTGGGAAGGCTTTCCACAAGGTTTAGTAGTGTGTTAATGTGAATTGTTGACCATTCTTCTAGAAGCTCATTTGTGAGATCAAGCACTGATGTTAGCGAGAAGGCCTGGCTTGCAGTCTCCACTCTAATTCATCCCAAAGGTGTTGAGGTCGGGTTGAGGTCAGGACTCTGTGCAGACCAGTCAAGTTCCTCCACACCAAACTCGCTCATCTATGTCTTTATGGACCTTGCTTTGTGCACTGGTGCGCAGTCATGTTGGAATAGGAAGGGGCCATCCCCAAATTGTTCCCACAAAGTTGGGAGCATGAAATTGTTCAAAATGTCTTGGTATGCTAAAGCATTAAGAGTTCCTTTCACTGGAAATAAGGGGCCAAGCCCAACCACTGAAAAACAACCCCACACCATAATCCCCCCTCCACCAAACTTTACACTTGGCACAATGCAGTCAGGCAAGTACCGTTCTCCTGGCAACCGCCAAACCCAGGCTCGTCCATCGGATTGCCAGACAGAGAAGCGTGATTTGTCACTTCAGAGAACACATCTCGACTGCTCTAGAGTGCAGTGGCGGCATGCTTTACACCACTGCAAATGAAGCTTTGCATTGCACTTGGTGATGTAAGATGCAGCTGCTCGGCCATGAAAACCCATTCCATTAAGCTCTCTACGCACTGTTCTTGAGCTAATCTGAAGGCCACATGAAGTTTGGAGGTCTGTAGCTATAGACTCTGCAGAAAGTTGGCGACTTCTGTGCACTGTGCGCCTCAGCATGCACTGACCACGCTCTGTGATTTTACGTGGCCTACCACTTCGTAGCTGAGTTGCTGTTGTTCCCAATTGCTTCCACTTTGCTATGATACCACTAACAGTTGACCGTGGAATATTTAGTAGTGAGGACATTTCACGAATGGACTAATTGCACAGGTGGCAATCTATCATGGTACCACGCTTGAATTCACTGAGCTCCTGAGAGCGACCCATTCTTTCACAAAAGTTTGTAGAAGCAGTCTGCATGCCTAGGTGCTTGATTTTATACATCTGTGGCCATGGAAGTGATTGGAACACCTGAATTCAATGATTTGGAGGGATGTCCCAACACTTTTAGCAATATAGTGTAGATGGAATGTGTGAAGCTGTGAAGAGGGTCTCTGGGAACATCACAATATCCAGTGCAATAGGGATTTGCAGTCTTTAGCAGGAGTTTCTTCCCTGACCCCTACCATCATGGAGAACATATAAGAATACCATATAGAAAGAGTGGAGAATAATATTAATAATAATAATAATAATAATAATATGAACCCCTTCTCTTAGACTGTGTTTAAGTTAGTAAAAGAAAGTTCAATATAAAAAAAAGGTATTTTATTTTTGCAATTATTACAGGATTATACAATCCCATGTATGTTAAACAGATCATTATGGCACTATCAGGTAAGTCATTTCACTGGAGTGCTCAACTCCATTACCTTGCGTATGCTTCAAGGACAAAAACAAAAGAAAACAAAAAAACACATGTCATTTGCATTGTCTAATGGACACACTTCTGCAAGAATTCAACAAACGCGTGCATTATGAAAAAGAGCCTGGTATCCTGCACTAAATAAGTAGTTTACACCAACGGAAAGTCTGGTCAGTCACATCCACCTGAATTGTTAGCTCAATGCAGTCACCATACCTGCTTACTGCTAAATTAAAGCCATTAGTGCACCTGCCTCAAAGATGAATCACTCACTAAATGTTCCATTATAGTGATCCTAGGCTCGCTACTGGAGCAATATGGCTCTTTTAACATTAGATATGATAATTACCAGACTGTTTCATCCCTGCATTTCTAATGTGGTTATATGGTTCTTTAAACAGGAGTTTAATTACCCTGACCTCCCATGTCCCATGAAAGTAATGGCCCATTTAGTAAGACCTTGTGTCACTTTCTCTGTTACTGTATTCAGACGCTGTATTAATCTTTAATTTGTTGTATAAGTTTCTCCTATCCAAGCAATACAAAACATTATTTCATACAGTTATTTGATAAATTACACACTATAGGTCATTCTTTCTTTCTGCAGTTAGACCAGTACATTGTTTAGTATATGTATGAATTAAGCTTTTGAAATGCACTCTAATTTAATTCAATTCACATTTATTTGTATAGCGCTCTTCACGATACATATCATTTCAAAGCAGCTTTACAGAGAATGTATGTCAACATTACAATTTAGAGAATGCAGTTAGCTAATAATGTAATAATTTAGGCAATTTAATTTACAATCACTGTTAGCAGTTTAATTGAAGGTAGAAGCAATCAGCTCCTGGAAATAATGAATTACATATTAACAATAATTAGGATATATAGAAAATTGGGAATGTTCATGTTGATCCAGATATTGCCTCATCTGAAGTCCTCGCATGAGTTGGCGCAGGTGATGGTCATCTGAGGTCTTCTTAAGAGGCTGGATCCAAACTGAAGCTGAAGTACTCTCTAGTCAGAAACAGAAAAGCAAGTGGAGAATAATTAGCGTAGCTGCTGTTCATAACATTAAGCAAAGATAGTCATGTGCAATTTATCTGATATGAGATGCATTATGTGAATGCTTGGCTAAAGAGATGCGTCTTTAATCTAGATTTAAACTGGGAGATTGAGTCTGAGCCCCGAACATTATCAGGAAGGCTATTCCAGAGTTTAGGAGCCAAATGTAAAAACGCTCTCCCTCCTTTAGTGGACTTAGATATCCTAGGTACAACCAGAAGTCCAGAGTTTTGTGACCTTAAAGAACGTGAAGGATTGTAGGGCAATAGAAGATCGGTTAAGTACAAAGGAGCTAAACCATTTAGAGCCTTATAGGTCATTGGTATTGGTATTTATAATCGATACGGAACTTAATAGGTAACCAGTGTAGAGATGATAAAATTGGTGTTATATGATCATATTTTCTGCATCAGAAATAGATAACATTCCGTAGCTTAGCAATGTTTCTGAGGTGGAAGAAGGCTGTTTTTGTAACATATGAAATATGATTTTTGAAGGACATATTGCTGTCTAATATAACACCCAGGTCTTTAACTGTGGAGGATGGAGTAACAGTACATCCTTCTAAATGCAAATTGTAGTCTGAGAGATTCTGTGTACAAGTTTTTGGTCCAATAAGTAATACTTTAGTCTTATCTGAATTTAGTAGAAGAAAATTACTAGTCATCCAATGTTTTACTTCTTTAACACACTCTGTCAGATTGGATAATTTGGAGATTTCATCCGGTCGTGTTTAAATATATAACTAAGTATCATCGGCATAGCAGTGGAAACTAATTCTATGTTTTCTTATAAAATCACCAAGCGGCAGCATATATATTGAAAATAGCAGAGGGCCTAACACAGATCCTTGCGGCACTCCATAATTTACTATCGTTATCTTAGATTTTTCCCCCGTTTAAATAGACAACATTTTTACGGCCTGATAAGTACGACCTCAACTACCTTAATGCCTGTCCCTAAATACCAGTGTAATTTTGTAGTCGATCTATGAGTATTTTATGATCTATAGTGTCAAACGCAGCACTGAGATCAAGTAACACTAGTATTGAGATACAGCCTTAATCAGAAGCTAGAAGTAAGTCATTTGTAATTTTAACGAGCGCAGTTTCTGTGCTATGATGAGACCTGAATCCTGACTGAAATTTTTCATAGACAGCGTTTTTTTTGCAAGAAGGAGCACAGTTGAGCAGATACAACTTTTTCTAGTATTTTAGACATAAATGTAAGATTTGAAATGGTTCTGTAATTTGCCAATACATTTGGATCTAATTGTGGTTTCTTAATGAGGGGCTTAATAACTGCTAGCTTGAACGGTCTTGGGACATGACCTAGAGATAAAGACAAGTTAATAATATTGAGAAGAGGCTCTTCTGCTACAGGTAACAAATCTTTCAGTAGTTTAGTGGGTATTGGATCTAATAAACATGTTGTTGGTTTTGACGCAATTATAAGTTTATTTAGCTCTTCCTGTCCTATAGTTGTAAAGCACTGCAACTGTTCTTGATGGGCAGTAATTGAAGCGGAGTCATAAAACACTGTCAGCGGTTGTACATTTACAATTGTATTTCTGATGCTTTCGATTCCCTTTCGAAAGGGAACTTCTACTCTGCGTTTGCAACGCTATGGGGAAACGTCACGTGACTCGGTGTTCGAAAGCCAACTATCCAATAACTCCAAATCCTATTGGCCGGCGACAGCCTATGACGTCATACAGGCGCGACCCGGAAGTATAAAAGGGGCGCCTGGGGAAGCAGTCATTATCTCATCGTCTTTCGGGACTGTTTGTGTCGACTGCCATTATCGAATATACTCTTCATACAGTATGTCTCTGTTATGTCTGAGGGCAAAGAAAAACATTTCAGGAAGTGTGTGGATCCATGCCCAAGGTTTTTAACTCCGGAGGGTTCGCACACCCTATGCGTCTATTGTTTGGGAGAAGAACACGCACGGATGGTGCTTGAGGGCGCTGTCTGTGTGAATTGTGAGCGTCTTCCTATGAGAACGCTCCGTTCTCGTCTGGCCCTCTTCTCGAGGGATGAGGCGTCAACATCTGCGCCTGGTGGGTCCGGCCCTGCTCGTGCTGAGGCAGAGCGGCGGCTGCACCCATGGGGCTCGCAGATGGAGCTCGCTGCCGAGTTTGAGAGAGGTATTATGGATTGGGCCAGCATGGGTATGTGTCGCTGCCGCCCATTGACGAGACGTTTGCCAGCTATCTCATCATGGGCAGAGCATCGACACTAAAAGCTCCAGTTTTGCCGTCCAGACCCCTTAAACAGACATCTCGTCTGAACGGCAGAGCATATGCTGCTGCGGGTCAGGCTGGTGCGGCTTTACACACTATGGCAGTGTTGCAGGCATACCAGGCTGATCTGCTGAAGGCGAGGGCGCGCTCAGCAGCTTTTAAGAGTTGCATTCCACTCAGATCCGTTTTTTAATTACTAGTGTATGTTCAGGTGACACCTTTGAACAGTCAGGCTGACGGCCGGGCTTATGATGATTTTTTTTTTCTGGAGGCCCGCCTTCTGGCTTGATAGTGAAAGGGTTCTTTGGGCTTCTAGAACCATGGATGTTTTCCTTCCCATGTTTGTGAAGGAGCAGTCTTTGGTCTTCGAGCCACGGGAAGGTAAGACAGAGTCAGATTTCATTTCTTAAAATGTTGACTTTGTGTCGTTCCTGTGTATTTCCTGAACATGTCACAGTGAATGTACATTGAGATATAGAATTTGAAGGGGTTTTTGGGCAAAACTGGAATGTTGAGACTGACTAAGCAGGTTACAAAATGGCTGCTGCTTAGTTTTCTCTCTATGTTGAGTAGCCTCTCGGCTATTTTCAGTATAGTTTGAGTTGGCACTCATTACTTCAGTTTGTATGTCTACGGCGGCCCTAACCGGCCGCCTGACTTTTCAGCTTTGAGCTTCACTTTATTTTTCTCATCATGAGATTTAGAAGTGGAGATCAGGCTGTTTGTTATGGTGCCTGTTGTATATAATAAAGAAAATAGGCCTATAACTTGGCAGCCAGGCTAGAGCTAGGTCATGTGATATATGAAGTAACCCCATATGTATTTACTATCCTTTCAGGATTTTTTCCTAGTTCTGGTTTTCCTCCCGAGGGAGTTGTTAGGCTGTACGCCCAATTATCCCCTTGCTGGTGTAGGTGCAATTTGAGTTTTACAGCTAGGTTGTAGACTGTTTTCTGACTCCCTTATGCTGTTCCTCAGGTGGTAGGCCCTTATCTTTGCGTAGATAAGTTATGCAGGTGTGTGCTTGGCCCCACTTTCTAGAACTTTCATGCTAAAAGGAATAACTTTCTTCTGAGCCACTTGATAATTTGTTTTATCAAGTTTGAGTTGACGTTGCTAGTTTTTTAGCTCCTGTCCTCTGGGGTTTAGATCAGATTTGAGGATCTGTGTGGGAAGTGTTTTTCTTTTTAAAAACAGCATGTAGATCAAAGTTTGTGTTACTTTGGGTTCTAGACTTTTGCCCTACACTGTATGTGAGCCTATGCTGCCACAGGATGGCACCTGCTCTCATAACAGTAGGCCCTTTGCTGTGAAAGTAGGCCTTTGTTTTGAGTATTTGGTGACTTGTACTCTCCAGTCTGAGGTCCTTGTCACTGGGTGCATCACCTGTTGGATTGCATATTCAGGGTAGTTAGTGCCACTTTGTTGAAGAAAACTGGTATCTATTAGCTCCCTTTTTTAGTGGTCTGGTTAACGGTTATACTGCTTATAACTTGGATTGTAGGCCTTATGATATTCGGCCTCCTTCTAGTTAGCGGTTGTTCTACTATACTGTTTAACTGGTCATAATGTGCTCACATATTTTCACAGGTTTACGCTGCCACAGGCCATGCCGCGTGTCTGTCTGAGGTAGTAGGCTTATATTAGCCTTCCTTAGACCATGTTGGCTTTGTTTGGTTCCCTTTAGTCAAAATGTGTATTTAGGGTACATTGCCTGTTGGAATGTGTAGCTTAGCGCAGGTTGCAGTTAGCTTCCCTTAGCTTTTTGGGTTACAGCTGGTTCCCTGTAGCTTGGTTCCCTTTAATTCACGAGCTGTAGCCACGTGTTATTGAATTGGCAGGCCCCTTCAGGCCTCCTTTTTAATTTACGTTTGGCACAATTTGTGTTTTAATCTGTGAATAGGCTGATCGCCACCTGTTACTGGAATGGAGGCCCCTTTAGGCCTCCTTTTTCTAGTGAACTTGTTGGCAGGATGCCTGGGAAACCATGCCACCGTCGGCCACGCCCCATCACTGACGGATAGGCCCTAACAGGCCTGTTCTCCGTGTTTGGCAGTGTTTTTCATGTGTTAATCATGACACTGTTAATACATGGCCTCTGGGTGGTATGGTTATGGTAGCCACTTGCTGATGCCACGTGTTTACTAAGGCAGGCCTACTTCGGCCTCCGGTGTAATATGTGGAGTTCAGTTATATACTCCTCTCGCTGTGAGGGTGACAAGGTGCTTTTTACCGAGTATTTCGAGTGGCTAGCCCCTCAGGTTGGTTTGGCAGCAAAACCTTACTGAAGGTTGTTTTTTACCTATATCTGCCTCCCTGAGTCCTATTCTAGTTGAGCTAAGGGCCACCTAGCGCCTAGGGTGGATCTTTTGTTCTCCTAGAAATGGCCACGAGACTACGCCGTGTGTATTAGAGGTTGCTAGGCCTACGGGCCGCCTAGTTTTAACACACTGGAGTATGTTTGGGTGTATTTCTCTTTGAGAGTTATCTTTATACACTTCTGTTGGCCAGAGGCCTAAGTGATAAACCAACCTCCTTTTGTCTGGTTGTTTATCGTCCTTTGGGCCTAAACACTGCCACGAGCTGATGCCACGTGTCTGTTGAGGTTATAGGCCCCTCCAGGCCTTCCTTAATGCATGCTGGCGTACGCTGTACTCCTCTTGCTTTAGAGTACACTGCTCGGTGGATCATGTTGGGTGGATTGTCATGTGGGCACTTTGCAGCCTCTTAGGCTGCCATTAAAGTCATCTTTCTACCCCAGAAAGAAAACCGGGCCACTTTCTGTTTGACTTCTGTTATTCACTTAACTCTATCATGCTGTAGGCCTCTTTCGGCCTCCATGAGTATGTGCCCATCGCATGGTCTACCTGTTAGGTGAGTTTCGTACTTCCCTTTTAGGGTTATGTTTGTAATAGTGCTTAGCTCCCTAAGCTGGTCATGGGGTAGGCCTTAATCAGGCCTCCTCTTAAGGATCCAGCATCAGGCTGGTTTGTGCTCCCCTGGATCAGGGTTCTGTAGCGCACGGCCTCCTCAGTGCGTTAATTAAGCACTGGGTAGATCCTAGGATGAGTGGATTATACTCCCCTCAATACGAGGGTTCATAGCACTTAGCTGAGTTCTGCTCTCCAGGATGCCTGTCTCTACGCGTGGGTTTGAGTTTGTTTCTGCCTCTTTGCAGTCACTCTTACTTACTATCTTCTGTGAAGAATGCGTGTTAGGAGGCTCTGTATTCAGACAGGGTTGGCCCAGACTGAGTTTGTCTCAGGTCAGACTAGGTCGGCCTCCCTGGTGGCTTTGGGGGTGACTTCGTTCCCCTCTAGTTCCCTTTGGTTCCTTGGCCACATTCCCTTGAAGGGACCACTTTTTCTTCTAGAAAGGTTGGTTCCAGACGCCTTAGCACCTTCCGTAGGACCTTTGAGGAGGTCCTTCGTGGAGTTCAGCTTGGGCTGTTGGCCGAAGGGAATGCTGTCACTGACAGCCTGGTGTGACCCAAGGGAGAGTTGCCAAGCAGTTTCTACTGCTCTGGAGCCTTTGTCTTAGCCATTTTTCTTGGCAGGCATTCTCCTCAAGCATGGCGGCGTGGGTATATCGTTCCCCATAGCGTTGCAAATGCAGAGTAGAAGTTCCCTTTCGAAAGGGAACGTCTCAGGTTAAGAATGTAACCAGGGTTCCCTGAGAACAGGGAACGAGACTCTGCGTTTCCTTGCCATACATCGGGCTGCCTGCTGAACAGTCCCTCAAGACGATGGATAATGACTGCTTCCCCAGGCGCCCCTTTTATACTTCCGGGTCGCGCCTGTATGACGTCATAGGCTGTCGCCGGCCAATAGGATTTGGAGTTATTGGATATGGGATATATTGGCTTTCGAACACCGAGTCACGTGACGTTTCCCCATAGCGTTGCAAACGCAGAGTCTCGTTCCCCGTTTTTAGGGAACCCTGGTTACATTCGTAACCTGAGACGTTTTCTCAGTAAAGAAATTCATAAAGTCATCACTACTAAACTGTAGTAAAATGTTTTGTTCTGTCTGTTTATTTGTTAATCTTGCCACTGTATACTAAACAAGAACCTTGGATTGTTTTGGTTATTTTCTATGAATTTGCGGAAATGCTCGGCCCTGGCTGCTTTTAGAGTCTTTCTATAATGGGACGAGTTGTCTTACCACGCGATTCTGAAGACCTCTAAGCGAGTTTGTCTCCATTTGCCTTCTAGATTACAAGTTTCTCTCTTGATAGCGTAAGTAATACTGTTGTACCATGGTTCATTTGTGTGTTTAGGTACACTGAGCAGCTGAGACAGATCAGGCAGGTTATTTGTGAATTTATCTATAGTTGCCGGGAGAATTGTTCTACCTATTCGATATCGCGGCGCAATTTGACAAATATAATCAGTATGCAGTACGCATGTAACAAGGTAGTGATCAGTGACATCACTTTGCGGCAGAATTTCTATATCGGTAGGATTTATTCCATGTGATATAATTAAATCTAGTGTATGATTAAAACGGTGAGTGAGTCCAGTGATGTTTTGTTTGACCAAAGGAGTTTAGTAAATCTGTAAACACAGCCCCTAACACATCATTTGTATTGTCTACATGAATGTTAAAATCTCCAACAGTCAGTGCTTTATCAACGTTGACCAATAGGTCTGAGAGAAAGACTGCAAACTCTTTTAGGAAATCAACATAGGGTCCTGGAGGTCTATAAACAGTAGCCAAAGCAAGAGATAGTAGCGACTTTTTGCTTATATCTGAGAGTGTAACATTTAGCACAAGAATTTTAAATTAATTAAACCTGTAGTTTGTTTTCTGAGTAACGTTTAGAATATCTCTATAGATTGTTGCAACACCACCGCCACGGCCAATCAGACGCATTTGTTTTTATAACAGTAGCCAGGTGGAGTTGACTCATTAAGACCGAAATAATCATTTGGTTTAAGCCATGTTTCAGTCATTAGGAGTCAGCGATCTAATGTTTAGGAGCCCTAGCTTTAGAAATTATTTTTGTTTTGTTTTGCGAGTTTCTGGATTAATCATGATCAGGTTTTTTCTAGATCCTTTATTTTTATTGTTAAACCTCACTATTCGGGGAATAGACACAGTTTCTATAGGCTGTACTACACTCACATTTCTATCAATTAAGTGGGCAGAACACAGACTGTGATTTGAGGTTTGACTTATTAGTCATACAGTGCGAAGCGTCTTGGAGATGTTCTCCGACAGAAGATCAGCTCCGATTCTGCTGGGGTGCAGGCCATCAGTAAGGAAGAGCCTAGGTCGCTCCCAGAAAAGATTCCAATTATTTATAAAGAGCAGCTTCTGTTCATTACACCAAGACATTAACCATTCATTTAAAGCAAATAATCTGCTGAACTAGTACAGTATATAGTGAGGTATTCATACACAAGGTATTCATATACTGTAGGTGGAGTGTAAAATAACTAGGTACAATACTTTCCATTTAGATACATACCATCTATACAAATTTTCAAGTTACTGTACATGTATTACCAGCATTTACATTCCATACACAGGCTGGAAGATGTGTGAACCACTTAATATATCAGCAAAATTCAGTGCCTGAACCTGCATTTTAAGGCATCAAATGAGGTCACAAAAAGCAATGTCACAATCCAGTAAAGAGTGCACTAGACCCCTGCACTAGACAATCCAAGGCACATGTCTAGTGCAGGGGTTCTCAATTCTGGCCCTCAAGGTCCACTTTCCTGCATAGTTTAGCTCCAACCCTAATCAAACACACCTGAACGAGCTAATCAAGGTCCTTACTAGAAAGTTACAAGCAGGTGAGTTTGAACAGTGTTGGAGCTAAACTCCAGAGTTGAGAACCCCTGGTCTAGTGAATATAACTTTTTTAACTATACAAGTCATAAAAGTCAATCAATTACAGTTTGCATGTCAAATTTCTAACCGTTTCTTTTCTAACACTAATAAACACAATTTATATTCACATCCTTTTTGCTAAAGGATTTGAATAATAGCCTATATAGGCAGTATTACAAGTTGCTTACAGCAAATGGTCTCGGGACACTTTCCCCTTCACATTAGTAATGTTTAGGTTAACTTGATCTTAGGAAGGGGAAACTGATGCTGGATGGGTAGTTACAGGCCATGTTTTGTTGGATCAGCAATTAGAAGCAGTAGTCATTGAGTGAGTATGAATTCCATCTAGAATTCCCTAGCATTCTCCAGGACTCATTTCTCCAGTGCCTATGTTCAAGTAAAGACATGTCACATCTAATCTAATATGTAGTCACTCTCTGTGACATTCCATAAATGTCATTTATGATGTAATACTTTGTCCCCTGGTCATGAGTTTTACTTAGCTATACTGAACAAGAAACTTAAAAGAACTGAACTTAAAAGAATGAAGATAATCAATATTTTATTTCTAGAAGACTCTAATGATACTCTAATGGCTCTAATGGCTCAGGTCCATTAAATAAACTTACAACTTTTTATTTTAATAATATTTTAGTAAATGTTGAAATTAACATCAACAACTAAGATTAGTAAATGCTTTAGAAGTGTTTTTCATTGTTAGTTCATGTGAACTAATGTTAACAAATAGAATCTTATTGTAAAGTGTTACCAATTTTTTTTTTTTCTTGAAGATGTTTTGAAGAATGTTTAATAGGGGTGTAACGGTACATGTATTCGCCCCGAACTGAATGGTACGGACCTCACGGGTTCATGCAGTTAGACGACAAATACAGTCAGTCACAGGTGATCCACACTCCAATCCAAAAGTGGGTGGCACGCAGTAATGCATTGCAGCCTAACAACTTTTACCAGCATTAACCACCAATAATAGCAATAAGCTCTGTGTTTTGTTACTTTCAATAAAAAAACAGAATGTCATCTTTCAAATTCTGTCTATTTTATCATGAAATTCAAACAATAAATGCTGTTTTGACGCTTTATGATGTGGCGTAACAGATGCTGTATAGGTGCCTCAGTTCAAGCGGTAGAGCGGAGCGCGAGTGAACGCGATCATCTCTTCCTCTTCACTACTAGTTAGCAGCTTCTCGTTCCCGCTTTTTCAGGGAACAGGGTTACAGTAAAGTAACCCAGGGCATTCCCTTTCAAAAGCTACACACGAGCTGCACTTTATCAGCGCTATGGGAACGAGAATACCCACGCCGCCGCACTGTGTGTCTGGCGCAGACAGTCTCAGACACTAGCTTGCAATGTTGACTCAAGGACGCAAGAGCCCGGAGTAACATGAACATCCAAACTATAAAACCTTATTAATGTGTGCTGAGAGGACCAACCTGCCACATCACAAACATTTTGCAAGGGGGCACCCCCCGCCAAAGCTCTAGAAGAGAAAACCGCCCTGGTGGAATGAGCCCTGATGCCTGCTGGCGAAGTGTGACCACGCACCTCATAGGCAAGGGCAATAGCATCTCTCACCCAATGTGACATGGTCTGTTTCGTGGCGGCCGCACCTCTGTTATGGCCTCCATGACAAACGAATAGTTGCTCTGACTTAGGCCACTGGCTAATGCGGTGGACGTAAGCCTGAATAGCACGCACTGGACAGTCTGTGAAGTCTCTCCTGATCCGGCGTAGTGAACGGCGGAGGGCAGAAGGCTTTGAGAGTGACCGGATGCAAGGTCGAGAAAGGAACCTTAGGCAGATAGTCAGGATGAGGATGCAAAATAGCTTTCACCATTCCTGAGGCAAAGTCTAAGCAGGATGGCACAATGGACAGAGCTCGCAAGTCCCCAATTCTCTTTAGAGAAGTTATAGCCATAAAGAAAACCATTTTCAGAGTTAACAGCTTGTCAGAAACTGACTCTAATAGGTTCAAAGGGGGTCTCAACCAGGCCCTCTAGGACTATTGCTAGGTCCCATGAAGGGATCCTGGTTCTAGAAGGAGGCTTAAGCTGCCTAGCTCCTCGAACGAAGCGAGAGAGCAGGACATGCTTGCCCAAAGGCACACCGTCAATCAGAGCGTGGCAAGCTGAAAGAGCGGCCACATAAACCCTGAGAGTGCCGGGGCATGTGCCTGTTGATAATTTTCCCTGCAGAAAAACCAGAACTGTAGCAATCTGGCAGTTAACCGGATCTGCATTGTGTGCAGTGCACCATCTTTCAAAGACACCCCACTTGTTGGCATAACTCTAATGCAGGGAGCACTAGCATTTAAAATGGTCTCGATAACAACAGGTGAAAGCCCTGTGTCCCTCAATTGGTTGCCCTCAGGGGCTAGACATGAAGGTTCCACATCTCCGGCCGGGGATGAAATATTGTACCCTGCGCCCCTCCTCTTCGGTATGGCCCATGGCGAGCCATCGAAGAGAGACATTATCTCCGAGAACCATATTCTGTTCGGCCAACGTGGCGCTATCAGTAAGAGGCAAGTCCCTTGTTGACGAACTTTGGCTAGAACTCTTGGGAGCATAGAAACTGGAGGAAACGCATACAGGCGCATTCTGGGCCATGTATGCATATCAAATCCAGACCCAGGGGGAGCTGGGTGACTCATAAAGAAGTAGAGTGGACATTGTGCTGCCTATTGGGGGCGAAGAGGTCCATCTCTGTTTCATAAAATTTTTACCAGATTTGTTTCACTACCTCGGGTGGAGTTTCTACTCCCCCGTCTGTATGCTCTGTCTGGACAGATATCTGGGGATATAAATTCCCCGAGGGACAGGAACTTGTCCTGAGCCCAGAGCAGAATGCGCTTGCCCTTATTTGCCATGGGGGAATTGCTTGGACAAAATCTCCTGGCTTTGAGCCACAACTGAAATGGTCTCATATGCAAGAGGCCCATAGGAATCACCAAGGACGCTGACACCATGAGACCTAACATTTCTTGATACTGCAGAACAGTACAATCTTGGACTAGCCTGACATTGTTCAGGGTGGTTAGAATGGTCTCGACTCGAGTGGAAGACAATTGTGCCCGCATCGTGGTCGAATCCTATACGACCCCTAAATATGTCGTTCTCTGGCTAGAATAGAGAACACTTTTCTTCTTGTTTAGTCTCAACCCTAGAGAAACTAGATGAGCTAGTATGACATCTCTGTGTTGTAATGCCTTGTGACTGTGCTAGTATTAGCCAGTCATCTATGTAATTAAAAATGCGAATGGCCTGGAGTCGCAACGGAGCCAGTGCTGCATCCATGCATTTTGTGTATTTTGTGTTACCAATTGTGATGTTGCATTGCGACACGATCATCCTTACGGTTAATCTTGTTAATCTTGAACTTGAGAGCTTTATCATCACGGAACGCTCAGAGACGGACAAACTCACACTCCATTCCATTTAAACTGTGAACATTCACAATGCTCGCACTCACCCTGTTACAACGCAAGGGCAGCATGCTCTTCCCCAAACAAACAAAACAATACTGGTGTGTGTCTGATTCGGAGATGGAACGCGAACACGGAGACACACACCGTTTGCTTTATTCAGCCATGACTTTCTCTTAAATATATAATATATGTGTTTTCACTTTTCACTTGTCAGACAGAGTTGAAAAAGGAACAAAGGGAGAGAAAGTTCTGCGCACTGCCTGTCAAATCTAACTCCTAACAAAGTGATGAAGGAAGGAAAGAGTTTGAGCAGGGCTGTTTCACACACATACTTCACAGTATGGTCTCTGAAGACAAAAGACTTGCAGATGCACCTGTGGTTCATCTAATTATAGCCTCGCATTGGCGCATTCCGATGACGTCACGCAGGCTATAAATATAGGTTAATTTCATTGTGCAATTTATATGTTTACATATGATTTTATTATTGTTATTATTTGAGTGATGATGATTATGTCTAAAAATAAATAGCAACTAAATGAGCTCTGTTGTTAATTGTAACATTTAATATTCTAATAATTTGCAAGTAAGTTTACAGCATTAGCAGAGAAAGATTTGTTTATCCTTAAGAAAATTTTAATTATAATTCAATGAATTTAAAGGCAGAGACAGCCTGTTCAGTAAACCACTGTTTAATACAAAAAAAAAAAAGTTTAGTTTTCTCACCCTGCCCCTTACTGAACCGTGACTTCAAAACTGAGGTACGTACCGAAACGTCATTTCTGTGTACGTTAAATCCCTAATGTTTACACAGTTCTTTTCCAAACACCATAGGTGTAGACTGATCAAAGATTATCATGCTCTAAAACAGACAAAAAATAAGCATACTGTAAGTATAACAAAAGAAGTCTATCTGAATTGCCTTCAGAATAGCTTTGTGCAAGGAACAATGGGGTTAACGACAAGACATAAATTTCAATATGTTTCTTAAGCAAAGCTATAATATGACTTGAAATATAAAGCATGAATTATAGTGACTACATTTGTGGTTCTTTTTAGGAGCTTGACAGCCCATGGTGACCAGCTAGTTTTCATCTTAGTGATGCTTCTTTTGGAAAAGAACAGTGTCAAGGACAGAGGTTTGGAATGACATGATCTGCCACAGCAGACACAAACCTTCAGAATTCCTGTTCCCTTTCGAAAGGGAACTTCTACTCTGCGTTTGCAACGCTATGGGGAATGTTACGTGACTCGGTGTTCGAAAGCCAACTATCCAATAACTCCAAATCCTATTGGCCAGCGACAGCCTATGACGTCATACAGGCGTGACCCGGAAGTATAAAAGGGGCGCCTGGGGAAGCAGTCATTATCTCATCGTCTTTCGGGACTGTTTGTGTCGATTGCCATTATCGAATATACTCTTCATATCCTGTGAGTACATCTCTGTTATATCTGAGGGCAAAGAGAAACGTTTCAGGAAGTGTGTGGATCCATGCCCGAGGTTTCTAACTCTGGAAGGTTCGCACACCCTATGCGTCTATTGTCTGGGAGAAGAACACGCACGGATGGTGCTTGAGGGCACTGTCTGTGTGAATTGTGAGCGTCTTCCTATGAGGACGCTCCGTTTCTCGTCTGGCCCTCTTCTCGAGGGAGGAGGCGTCAACATCTGCGCCTGGTGGGTCCGGCCCTGCTCGTGCTGAGGCAGAGCGGCGGCTGCACTCATGGGGCTCGCAGATGGAGCTCGCTGCCGAGTTTGAGAGAGGTGTTATGGTCTCTCAGCCTCCGGTGGCGGCTGGCGGGGATGAGCTCCTGGATGACGATGATGTCTTATCTTTGACATCATCGGATCCGGGAGTGAGTGTTCTTCTGGCTGATAGCCCCCGTGGGCAGGAGGCAATGGAGGAGGAAGAAGTGGCTTTTTCTTCTTTCTCCAAGCCTCCTGGCCCAGCATATGCCGAGTTACTGGAGGTTGTGGAACGCGCTGCTGGCAGACTGCAGCTGCCGTGGGGGCGCGTGAGGAAAGAGCCCGTTCGCGGCAGACTTGACGAAAGTTTTCTTTCCGACCACAACCCTATGACTCCAGTGAGCCTTCCATTCCTTCCAGATCTCCACGTTGAGATCAAGAAGGCATGGAAGAACCCATACTCAGCCAGAGTTCATCCACATCAGCGAGGGAATCTCAGATCAGATCAGATCAGATCAGGCTGTTTGTTATGGTGCCTGTTGTATATAATAAAGAAAATAGACCCTTTAGTTCCCTTTCGAAAGGGAACGTCTCAGGTTACGAATGTAACCAGGGTTCCCTGAGAACAGGGAACGAGACTCTGCGTTTCTCTGCCATACATCGGGCTGCCTGCGGAACAGTCCCTCAAGACGATGGATAATGACTGCTTCCCCAGGCGCCCCTTTTATACTTCCGGGTCGCGCCTGTATGACGTCATAGGCTGTCGCCGGCCAATAGGATTTGGAGTTATTGGATAGTTGGCTTTCGAACACCGAGTCACGTGACGTTCCCCATAGCGTTGCAAACGCAGAGTCTCGTTCCCTGTTCTCAGGGAACCCTGGTTACATTCGTAACCTGAGACGTTTTCTTAATCTTAATCTTTCTAATTTGAAATATTTGCTACCAATTTGAGTTTTCAGGACCAAACATTGCATGCAAATAACATTCAGTCATGAATATGAAAAAGTGATTGTCTTTGCACCCTTTTTAAGGGTTTATCAAGAATAAGAGAGAAACTGGACCTAATTATGCAGTATGCCAAGAAGATTGCAAAGATGAATTCTTTAAATTTGCATCACTTGGCAAGAACAGCCTGTGAGCTAAAGAAGATTTTGTAAAAGCTTGTCAAAGTTCCATATAAGTTAAGAGTAAGCTACCCTTTTACTTACATTATAATACTGATAATAACCTTACATGAATATCCAGTGTTGATGCAGATGATATTATCATAATGGTTTTGTTAGCTGAGAAATACAAATATTGTAATAATGTAATGTAAAACAAATAATGTTTTCCTCATCTCTGTGCATTAGCATTCAAGACACAAGATGAACCTATGATGTTCTTTTCAGTGTACCTCACAAAATCACTACTGAAAAATTTGAAGGATTTATTAGTGATATTCACTAAAGCAAGAGTCAATGTTAATTTAGCATATTTTTAGCGTTAGAGATTACTAAAACGATTAAAATTTTAGATGTTAAATTAAGCTATCAATTTTGCTTAAAAAAAAAACAACAACTTAGCAACCAGCCAATACCCTTGCAACAACATTGCAACCATCCAAAATGCCCTAGCATCCACATATAATACTACAAAACTGCAGCAACCACCCACCCACAGAAAGAATGCACAGCCAGTATAAGATACATTCATGTAGATTATCTTGACAAAAGATGACATGTTTAGATAGCAAAGCTAACAATTTACAGCTTAGCTGAAACAGCTAGACATGGGGAAAACACCCAATCTACAGCAAAGCAATGTCCTTTGTTTGTTTATATTATTTTAGTCCCAGTGAAAACTAAATTATGTCACAGCAGGAGATAACCACACTGACAGGTGAGCCAGAGGCCAGCAGAGTGCTATTTTAATCTCAAGGGTGCCTCCCTCAGTATAGGCTACATAGTTCAAATGACAAAGTAATTTTGTCTTGGCATAGCAGACTTGCTAAAATCAATTAGGTTGGTTGATGGCTGATGTAGTAATTAATAATTAAAGCCTATTGTTCAGGCAAAGACTGCTATTATTAATCAAAATGTGGTTTATTTGCTTTAGCAGCCTTCTCCCAATAGGGAACTGATGAAAATGGTACCTTTTTCAAAGCTCATTTTCAAAGTCCATTGAAATGAAATGGAAATTTTGGAAACCAGTACTACTGGCTGTATAATGCTTTATATGGAACCGTAATTACCTTTAAAAAGGGAAAATACACTCTGTGTCAATTTGCTTGGGGTTATACACAAGTCAGTACGTATAAATATTTAATGTGGTAATTTTTATGTTGTTATCAATCTCACAGCTGAAAATTAGACATTGTGTTGGCCAGTGAATACACAGAGCAGCTATGGTAGTTTAAAGATCCTTTTCTTTTCTTAAACACCTACTACATTATATGTATCAAAGCCTTTTGTGATTTCTTTGGGGGACTAGAACTGAGAGTATAAGATGTCTGTCATGTCTCTAATTTAAAAATATATTATTGCTGTTGTATATTTGATTAGTCTGCTTGATGTAGGTGGTTTGTTAATAGCAAACTCTTTAATATGTTTAGCATGCAAAAATATGTTTACGTCATTTTACTGCATTAATAATTATTAATCATGACCCATTCACACTTGTCATTGGCTATCTATCATTGTCAGAGTACTGATGGATTACCTGGCTGAATTTATTGAGTTGGGCAGCACTTTTAACTAAAAGGCCAGATTTTATCAAAGAAGAAAACATCTGTGACTTAATTTCTTTGCCAATAGCTATATAGACCTGACTAGTATTTATTCATTTTGAAACTGGTAATGAGGGCATCTGAGGAATGATTATTCACTGTATGCAAATTTCATTATAACAAGACAACATGTTCTCTAGTCTTTCAACCTTATAAAGCACAGGTGTGTCATTTTCTAAAGAAGAACTGTTGTAGGTGTCATACAAAAGCGAAAGAAAGGAACTCAGTAATTACTGTTATGTAAAAGTCATTTGGATTTCAAATGCTGGGAAAACTCTCTACTTGTCTCCTGTTTTTTTCTAAAACCCTTCTTCAGTGATTTATGAGAACTCAGATTCTTGCTAAAGCTTTGAACATGGAGTCCACAACAAATGCATTTATTAAAGGATTTATTAAACCATAGTAGTAGTTAAGATTTTTAGCAATTAGAGTTATAGTGCAGTGATTCTCAAGCAGGGGTACACGTAAACAAGGGGGTACTTGGCAAGATATCGATTTTGATATCGATTTTGCTTTGTTTATCAACCTATAAACACGACTTGCTTGTGTAAGTACTGTCAGTTTGTGTGGTATAATAACAGAGTATATGTCAATATCTATAGAGATATTTCTGTAAACATCTCAATAAACAAGCTTGGGAGTCTCAAAGTGAAAGGAGAAGGAGGTGCTTCACACACATTGACTGGTTTTAGTTTAAAAGTGCATCATTTTAATAATGTTATGACTTTAAAGCAACAATGCTGATTGAAATGTGGTTAAACAGGAGTTACAGGAACATATTTCTTATTTGGTGTAGCGGAAGGGTTAATTCAGCTTTACTGATGGAGCTTGCTTATTTTGCTCAAGATTAACGATTTATTAAGTCCACATGTCATAAAAACAAGAAACTATGCTTCTAACCACAGCTCGAGAGCTGTTGTTCCAACCACATAAGTTTGTGATGCTGTTTGCGAATGTTCGTTTGAAATATGGTTTCGGGAAACACCAAATCGCTGAACTATGTTAGTAACGACGTAACTTGCGATGTTAGTTGGTTAACGATGCTTTTGGGAAACGCACCCCTGACTAGTTGACATGTTGACAATGTTTTATAATATCTAACCTCTTTAAGTTTATTTGTGAGAAACCCCTAACTAACTCTAATTATCTAAATCTTTTTTTTTTTTTTTTTTTAATCAAGTGTCCAGCTCGTCTAATTTGTATTAGACCTGCTGCCTGTGATATATTTTAAGGCTATTCGTATAATTATATAATTTCAGTGTTGAGCCTTCCCTTACACATTAACCCACCTTTAAAACTAACCATACCACCAAAATTGTTCCTAACCTTACCCATATCCCAACTCAATAGCAGCAAAAGTGTTACTTTATGCAATACAATATAAACACAATAGGTAGGCTACTTTGTACTTATTTTAAATAAATAAATAAATAAATAAATAAAAATTCATGGACATGATTTGGACATGTTAATGGGTCGAAAAAAGAATAGTCACATTTGGCTCCTTCATGGTCAAAAATGGCCGACATATAGGAAATGAATGGGAAATAAAAAAATAGAAAAAAAAACTCAAAAAGTGCACAGCAATGAATGGGTCACACCCTAAAATGTCAAGAGTGCAAAATAGACATAATTTGCAAAACTAGGTTTTTGAAATAATCTCCAATATTTAATAAACTATTTGATTGTCAACCGCAGTCCTAGAGGTAAAGTTGCTCAGAATGAGGAGTTCTACCATATGGTATGAATGTCGTGGCTGTGGGTGAAAAACTGAGTGAAATACAATCTTTACACACATGAAAAATGCGAATGCACCCCGGTATGCACCACCAAGTGGCCAGTCACCATTTTTTTTTTCTCAAACGACTCTTACATACATTTCAGTTTGGTGAAAATATCTCATTCTGTTCACAAGTTACAGCCATTTTAGTGAAAGTGGCTCCGCCCACTTTTAAGTTTTGGTGGCCCTTACAGCCTGTGAATCGAAATTTCAGCTTTTTATTTGATAATCATTGACAATCAGACTCCAGAGAATCTTGCTGCACTGGTTTGGTTCCGATCGAGCCAAAAACCTAGGACTAGTATGCAAAAGTTGCTCTTCGCCAGCCTTTTTCACCATCTCTTCACCATCTCTTCATTCTCCTTGCCTTCTTCTCTCTACTGTGCAAGGAGACGCCTTCCTGGAGGGGATGTTCTTTCACAGTTCTGTTAGTTTGGACTTTTTGTATTTCGCCACCTTCTGCCTGAGTTAATCATTTGTTGTCATGGACAGTCCTTATGTTCTGCTGTTCACACATTAATCTACACTCATTATCAAGTGTATATATGTTCAGATATAATTATTTTTAATCAAAATAACTTCCCCTTCTTCTTGCATCTCTTCTCTGATGATGTGTTTAGGGCTGGACGACCTGTCACTCACATGAGGTCACAGCAATAGCAAACCACAACCATCCAATCAATTCCTGATGGACAAAATTAAATCCCGCCCTACATTTTTTTTCTTATTCCAGAAGCAGTTTTACTCAGAACAATAGGGAAGAAAAGATGATCCCAACTTCAATTTCATGCATATTTTAAGGATTGTAATTATATTGGTAAAAAAGACAATATATATATATATATATATATATATATTGTGCTTTCCTGATTTGCTCCTGATTTTTTCCTCACCTCACTTTGTGGTGTTAACATTGACAGGACTGTGGATTGATACAAATGAAAAACACAGATTCATAAGGGTATGAAATTGTTTGTGTGCTACACTAACTCCCTTTCCTATCCATATATGTCCCTTTTTTCTTTTCTTCTTTTTTTCCCTCTCTTTTTTTCTTTCTTTGTCTTTCTGCACAGCAGATTTCTGTTAATCTCCAAGGGCAGATAGCTACATTCAAAATACATATGTATTGACTGTTTGGAATGTGTTGGTAAGTGGAAAGGCAAAATTTTATGTTAACATGATTCATGAACACACAATTGTAAATTGCATTAAAGCAACCTTTTTGCACAACCACATATTGTTGCTTCTTTCCCTTCCTCAGTATGGGCTCTATAATCTTTAAGATATTCTGAAATTTTGTAGTATAAAAACTCTTAATAAGTTTAGTGCCAAGAGGCATTTGCAATAAAAATGATTTACAGAATTATACAAAATCATCATTCAACTTTTATTCAGGGCTTTAAACACACCTCTGCTTAAATTACTAGCAGCCCAATTTCCATATTTGCACTTTATCCATGCTTGTCAATGCATGTAATTGCTTATTATTTTTAGAGTTTATGCAAAGCAAAAAGAGATGCATGAAATGTAATCAAAATAGTTCTATAATTAAGACTGAATGTACACTCTTGCACATAAAGGTTGATTATTGTCATGGCATGAAGCATCCATGGAATCTTTACATTGCATGCACTGCATTGGTTCTTTATAGCAAAAAAAAAAAAAAAGAAAAAAAGATTCCTTGGTGTCACAGACATGCCAGGCTCCACCATCACCCAATCACAGCACACTCCCTCACCCGAATACTGATCACGCACACCTGCACCTCATCATCACCCTTATCAGCGGCAGTATAAAGGACTCTCACACACACACACACTCACTGTCCGGTCTCATTAGCATCTAGCTTTTACCTGAATGCTTACCTTAAGGACTCCAGTCTACTACTTACCTGTCTCCAGCATGCCTCCTGTTCTCCTTCTGTGTGCTCTGTCTTCATGTGTGTTCTCCAACGTCTTCTCTGCTCCTGGATATCTGCCTTCTGCCAGCTCCACTTGCCTACAACAAAAAAGACAGTATTACCATTCTCATTCTCACGATTCACCTAAAGATTTGCCATTCACTCACCTGCTTCACTGTTGCTCATCTGGTTGTTTAATAAACTACTTTTATTATACCTCCTGTGTCTCAGACCCTCTGTGTTGTAACAGAAGACTAGACCAAAACCAAAGAACGCCAGTATGAGCAACCTGAATTCATTCCAAGAGCTCCATTGAGAGTTCTGTCGAGAAACGGTCAGTTAACATCCCTCCTTGTTACACCCACTTCAGCAACGTCTTCTGCCCGAAGACAGCCTCCAAGCTGCCTCCACACTGGCCATGGGACTGTGCCATCGATCTGCTTCCGGGTGAGTCAGGGGGGTACACTTTCAATATTCTCATTGTAATTTTGCAAATAAGTTTAATAAGAAGACTTAGGGTTTTTGCATGCCATGTTCTATTTTACTTTTGTTTCTTTGATGGGGCTATGAAGTCATGAAGGTGCACTCTAATTGATCCTGACACAGCTGACCTTCTATTGGACCTTCTTGATTGATAATTCCTCTGAGAGGAGGCAGGGTCTGTCAGAAACACTGATCCGTGACAAGCATTTGACTTGCTCAAGGAAGTGTTGCTGTCACTTATAACTACAGTGACATAACAAATAGTTTGTTACATTTTAAGCTGTTTGACCCAGGGAAAAAAAAAAAGAAAAAAAAATCTGTGGTGTATTTAAATGCTAATAAACTATACCTAGTATTTCAAATGTCACCCTCACTTTCTGCAAGAAGCAATTAATCCATCACATTAAATCCCAGGGGGAAGGACAAATTATTCTTCTATTTAGATGGTAGAGTGGGACCCGATATTAAAGGCAAAGCAGCCATCAATTGTGCAGCATACATGAGAACTCAATACTGTTTAGCATCTCATGCACAATTCCCGTACTTCCATTTGTGTTTTGGTAACACTTACAATAAGGCATCATTTGTTAACATAGAAAATGCCTTAACTTACATTAACTAACAATGAGCAATATATTTTTACAGCATTTATTAATCTTTGTTAGTTAATAAAAATGTTAATGTAAGTTTACAGTGCATGTAAATGTTGAGATTAATATAACTAAGATTATTACATTCTGTAGAAGGATTGTTAATTGTTAATATAGTTCATGTTAATATAGTCAATATTAACAAATGAAACCTATTGTCATATTCCCATTGTAAAGGGTTATATCAGAGTTTATAATTCTAATATGTGGTAAATAACTATAAAGAATAGCATAGTTTTGGTACTGTGTATTTTCTTTTGGCAACTGTATGCTTCAAATCACATTAGGCATCTTAAAAACAGCTACCCACAGAAAACTGCATGCAACATAGAAATCTTTGAAATATAAACCCTGGTAACACAAGAGTCACCAAGAGATACTGCTGCAGGCAAGGTCTGATGAGTCAACGCTGTGGCCTCCACTGAATCCCTCAGAGAATAAAGATGAATCAGACAGGCTTCCATCAATTGAGAACCCCGCACTTTAGCCAAAACAAATGTTTCATTGAAACAATAAGTAATGAATTGCACAAAATAGCAACAATATGTAAACCTTCCCTCTTACCTTAATAATTTGTTTATCTCAATGAACGGTATGAAAAATCCTGTCTCTTTAAAGGTGTCAAGAAGCATCTTATCACAGTGCAGCCGGAGGTCTGGTGAAGGTTAACAAGGTTTTTTTTACGCTTTTTCCATTCCGATCCCTCATACAATCTTCCTCTGGCTCATTGTTTCTGTTTTTGGTTTGCATCTGTCATTGCTTTATTCAAGGGAAAATGCAGGGGTCAGGATTTTTGCTTGACTAGAATAATTTTCCTCATTAAATTTAATACATTTTAGGCCGTTTTACCCTAAAATAATTCAATATCCTCTTTCGATTTGGTGTTGTTTTACAGTTGCCTCGAGATGTAGCTATTTGATACTTCAGCTATACTGCATTATATTGGTAATATGTAGTTGCTATCTTAAAATTTCTAGCTTATTTAATTTAGTTTTCTTGGTATACATTAATGCATTTAGGTTGATTCAGTTATGGTAAATAATATTTTTAAGTTGGATAAAAAAGGGGAAATTTTTAGGTTACCATTGTTTCTCTGCTATAGGACACCTGTGTGGACTTGAGGAGAACTGATTTCAGACACTAAAAAATGACTGTTAGTTGTTAATTCTGAGAAAAGCTCAAGCAAAAATTTGCTTCCAGATGCCACTTGCTTTGATTTTTTTTTTTTTTTTTTTTTTTTTTTTCTCACTTAAGTAATATAAATATGTGATCCAAAATGAGTTGCAATAAGCAAATTATTGAAAATATCAATTGAAAATATTGGACATTTTCACATTCTCTATTAAAAAACCTTCAAAATGATGTATGATTTGTTGGAAAAAAATGACTGAGCTACATCTGTTTGAAGTCAATAGAGTCAGCAAAGTCAATTTTGAGAAAAATCAAGTTAAACAAATTCACCTAGCAACCATACCTTAAAATCCATGGTAATACCACCAAATTTGGCACAAACCAAGTCAAAACCCGTATCTATAGGAAGAAATGGACGGGATCCAAGATGGCAGCCGGTGCGGTCGCAGTTTCATGTACATCTCGGAAAATGATTACCAGCAACACTGAGCATTGAGGCCCTTAATAAATCAATTGACTTTGTGTTTGAAGAAGTAAACACATTGAAAACAGACATGAAAAGCTGTAAATCTACCATGAACTTGAACAGCACCAAAATCCACGAACTTGAGCAAAGGCTTAAACGATGCTGAATGCTACCAGCGTAGATGGAACCTCTGTCTGTATGGAATTCCTGAACAGTCTGAGGAAAACATCAAGCATAAAGTCATCGGCATCTGTCTCTCAGTTGCTCCTGATTCAAGCGTATCTTTTAAAGATGACATAGATGTTGTGCATCGACTGGGAAAGCTGAAAGAGCAAGACGGTAGACCTAGACCAGTTTCATTCGGCTGGCCAAGACCTCCGAATACCTGAGGAATCACAAGCTGAGATTCACAGAAGATCTATCTCAAGCAGACAAGTTGCTGAGGATAAAGAGATGACCGTTGGTCGAAGCTGCTAGAAAGGAAGGGAAAAGAGCGTTCTTTATCGGTGTGCACACAATCATCGATGGGAAAGAGGTGCGTTCACCCTTGTGAAAACAAATGGCCTTGCCTTGTGACATGAACATTTTTGTGACTTACTGTTGACCAACTTGTAAGTTTATAGTAGGCTTCTTTTGCAGGTCTAATGCAAGTTAATTTTTTGACAAAGTTGATTGTAACAGTTATAGTATCATAACCTGATTTTCTGGGGACATTTTGTTTTCTGAGGGGGATCCCTGTGGTCATTATATTATTTGAGTTAGCAAACTAGATCTAGTGACTATAATCATTATCATTCCCTTTCAAGGGAACTCGCGTTGCGTCGAGAAATTGACGCTTTGGGAACGCAACGCGTGATGTCGTCATGAAGCACGTGTGAAATCCGTCCAATGGTGTGACGAGACGTCAGAAGCGGGTGACGTCACGGCCAGGAAGCTATAAAGCACACTCAAACAAAGCAACGCTAGCTTCTGTGTCTTCAGTTGCGCTTTGTGTGATCTCGTGTGTCTTATTTGGTGTTGTTTGTCACTATTTCACATATATATCCCTTCATTATGGCAGAAAAGCAGTTTAGATCGTGCGTGCATCCCTGCCCACGTTACATCACGGGTGGGGACACACACGATCTTTGTGTTGCTTGTCTGGGAACGGAGCATGCCCGGTCAGCACTCGAGGGTGCTGGCTGTGAGCATTGTGATCTTCTACCGTTACGAACGCTCCGCTCCCGCCTGACGCTGCCTGACGTTCGCCCTAAAAGCAAACTTGATGAACGCTTCCTGCCCTCGTGAGCACAGCCTCCTCGTCGGGGTCTCCCGTTTTTTCCCAGACCTCCACACTGAGGTGTCGAGGTCCTGGAAGAAACCAGCCTCCTATCGTGTGCATAGTGCTCAGACCACGCACTATGCATCGATAGTGGGGCTCAAAGAGCACGGTTATGGGACGATGCCTAAAGTGGAGGAGACACTCGCTAGCTATCTCTCTCCACAATCAGCAGCGCCCCTAAAGACCCCGACGCTGCCCACCAAGCCTGTGAGGGTTACGTCTAGTTTGGTGGGCAAAGCTTATCAGGCTTCGGGCCAGGCTGTGGCATGCCTCCACACCATGGGCGTGCTGCAGGCCTACCAAGCAGAGTTATTGGGGGATATTGATGAGGTAGTCGATGAGCTACGTCGGGCGGGTGATTTATCTCTCCGGGCCACTAAGGAGACGGCCAAGTCTGTCGGTCGTGAAGGATGGCGGGTTGCGTCCCATTTTGGATTCGCATCAACTGAACCAGTCCGTTATGAAGCTCAAGTTCAAGATGTTGACACTGAGGCAGATCGTATCACAGATCAGGTCCAAGGACTGGTTTGTCACGATCGACCTCAAGGATGCATACTTCCATATCTCCATCCTTCCACATCACAGGAAGTTCCTGAGGTTTGCTTTTGGGGGCAAAGCTTACCAATGTCGGGTTCTTCCATTCGGCCTAGCGTTATCACCCCGCACATTCACCAAGTGTATGGACGCAGCCCTGGCACCACTTCATCTTCAGGGCATTCGCGTCCTCAATTACATAGACGATTGGTTAATTCTGGCTCAATCACAACAGTTAGCGGCTCAGCATCAAGATGTCGTCCTCACTCACATGAAGAGCCTGGGGTTGAACGCCAAGAAGAGTGTGCTTTCTCCAGTTCAGAGAACCACTTTTCTGGGCGTGGTTTGGGACTCTGTTGCGATGCAGGCGCGTCTTTCTACTGCTCTCATCGAATCAATCCTTTTTACCATAAGCCGGTTAAACCTAGGCCAGTCACTCACTGTAAAACAGTTTCAGAGACTGTTGGGGCTGATGGCAGCGGCATCCAACGTGATACCTTTTGGTCTGTTGCACATGAGACCCCTGCAGTGGTGTGTCAGAACCAGGGGATTCTCCCCGAGGGGAAATCCTTTTCGCATGATCAAGGTCATGCGGCGTTGCTTATATGCCCTGGCCATTTGGAAGAAACCCTGGTTCTTATCCCAAGGGCCCATGCTGGGAGCTCCTTGTCGTCGCAAAACGTGATGTGATGGATGCTTCCCTCACGGGCTGGCGAGCGGTCCTAGACGGACGCTCGACTCAAGGTCTGTGGGGCGGTCACCACCTCTCCTGGCACATCAACTGCCTGGAGATGCTGGCTGTCTTTCTGGCTCTCAAGACTTTTCTCCCAGATCTCAGGGGCCACCATGTTCTTGTCCGGTCAGACAACACATCAGTGGTCGCCTATATAAATCACCAGGGGGGTCTGCGATCGCGTCCACTCTCCAAACTGGCGCACCGAATCCTCCTGTGGTCCCAGGGGAAATTACTGTCTCTCAGGGCAGCATATATCCCCGGGGTCCAGAATGTCGGAGCAGACGTCCTGTCGAGGCAGGGGCTGAGGCCCGGGGAATGAAGGCTCCACCCCGAGGTGGTGAAGCAAATATGGGGAGTGTTCGGCCAGGCTCAAGTGGATCTGTTTGCGTCTCGAGAGACTTCCCACTGTCCACTCTGGTTCTCCCTCATGCATCCAGCTCCTCTTGGACTGGATGCCATTGTACAGACGTGGCCGAGGCTTCGTCTGTACGCATTTCCCCCGATCGCTCTGCTCCCGGGAGTTCTAGAAAGAGTTCGCCGGGACCACGTCCGGCTCACCTTGGTAGCCCCGCGCTGGCCGGGCAGAGTGTGGTTCTCGGACCTGGTATCTCTACTAGACGGCTCTCCCTGGGAGATTCCGATCAGGAGGGACCTTCTGTCCCAGGCAGGGGGCACGATTTTCCACCCCCGCCCAGAGCTCTGGAGCCTGTGGGCTTGGCCTCTGAGGGGGCCCAGCTCATAAATTCTGGTCTCTCAACCAAGGTTGTAGGGACCATTCTCCAATCTAGAGCTCCCGCCACGAGAAGCTTTTCACTTCTTGGTGCAGTGGTCGTCAGTTTGATCCAGTTTCCTGTCCCGTTGGTGCGGTTTTGGAATTTCTGCAGGAACTGTTCACTGCAGGGTTATCTCCCTCCACACTGAAGGTTTATGTGGCGGCCATTGCGGCTTACCACACACCTTCGGCTGGTTCTTCTCTTGGTAGAGATCCACTTGTTACTCGCTTACTCCGTGGCACCCTGAGGCTGAGGCCTGCGGTACGCACGAGGGTTCCAGCTTGGGACTTGGCCGTGGTGCTCCAAGGCCTGTCCCTAGCCCCCTTTGAGCCGACTGAGGAGGTCCCAGTCAAGATTCTGACCCTCAAAACTCTGTTCCTCCTCGCCATATCTTCCTTGAAAAGAATAGGAGATCTGCAGGCCCTTTCGGTTGCCCCCTCGTGCTTGGAATTTGCACCAGGTATGGTGAAAGCCTTCCTTCATCCCAGACCTGGTTATATCTCTAAGGTTCCCACTAATGTGGTCAGGCCCATCGTACTGCAGGCCTTCTGTCCTCCTCCCTTCAGGACGTCAGACCAGGAACGCCTTAATTTGCTTTGCCCTGTTCGGGCCCTAGATACTTACGTCTACAGAGCTGCCCTGTGGCGTAAGTCTTAACAACTGTTCATTCTCTTTGGGTCCCCCAGCAAAGGGGCCCCGGCATCTAAGCAGAGAATGAGTAAGTGGATAGTCGAGGCTATTTCACTCGCTTACGAATCGGCCTGGCTGCCTTCACCTTTAGCAGTCCGAGCCCACTCTACGAGAAGTATGGCGGCCTCTAAAGCCCTTCTTTCAGGAGCCTCTCTACAGGACGTCTGTGATGCGGCAGGCTGGTCCTCACCACACACATTCGTCAGGTTTTATGACTCTGGGCCCGGGTTCTCTCTGGTGATTGACGAGTCACACCAGACTGGCCTGTGTAATTATGGCGGCGTGGGTATTAACGTTCCCAAAGCGTAAATTTCTCGACGCAACGCGAGTTCCCTTGAAAGGTTTGTTGTTTGTTGTGCGTTGTTTGAGTGCTTTGTTTGAGTGTGCTTTATAGCTTCCTGGCCGTGACGTCACCCGCTTCTGACGTCTCGTCACACCATTGGACGGATTTCACACGTGCTTCATGACGACATCACGCGTTGCGTTCCCAAAGTGTCAATTTCTCGACGCAACATCTCGTTCCCTCTTCAGGGAACTAAGGTTACAGTCGTAACCGAGACGATTTTTATGGGTACAATTCTAAAACTGAAAATGATGCTTTATTTAAAAGTTTAGAAAGTTGAATTACATATTGCTTATCTAAATTCCCAAATTCACTTATTCTAATAGGAGGAGATTTTAATATTACTTTAGACAACTCCCTTGACCGGTAGCCACCTCGCAGTGTAAATTTGTGTAACTCCACTCTTGCAGAAATTGACAGACATTTGGAGAGAGAAATTCCCTGGTATTAGTTCTTTTACATCGAATAATAAGGCATGTACCACTATGTCTCGCATTGACTATTGGTTAACTCCATGCAGTTTACAAAAAGAAGATATTTATGTTAATATTCCTCCCACGCTATTAACAGATCATAAGGCGGTGTCTATCAATATTTTTTACATTTTTACATTTCTCCAACTACCATAATTCTTATTGGAAGCTCAATAAGTCATTATTGGAACATGAATTTGTAAAGATGACCATTCACAGTTTGATTGCACAATACTGGAATATAGCTCAGATTAGTAATAACTATTGCACTAATTGGGAATTATTTAAATTTGAAGTTAGTACATTTCTTAGAACGTTTGGAAGTTTATTATCTAAAGCTAAAAGACTTGAAGAGGAGATGTTAATTTTTTAAAATCACAGCTTTCACTCAGAAATCTCCTAATCTTTCAGATAGTGAATACCTTGAATATCTGCACTTCAAAGCCAATTAGATGATATTTATAAAAGGAAGGCAGACCTTCATTAGGTCTAGACAGAGATGGTTAGAGAAGGGTGAACAGAATTCAGCATATTTCTTTCAATTAGAAAAATTTCATGCAAAAACAAATACAATTTTGCATTTGAATGTCAATGGCATAATGACAAATAACTCAAAGGATATTGCAGATTACTGTTCAACCTTTTATAGCAGTCTTTATGAATCGAGATATAATGAAAACGATTTCTCTGTTTTTATAGATAGTCTTATTAATTCAAAATCTATAAATGAAACCAAAAAGAACAATGTGATATTCCTATATGTATAGAATAAATCCTTCATGCTATCACTGAGCTTAAATTAAATAAATCCCCTGGTGTAGATGGTTTAACTTCTGAGTTCTATAAAACCTTTTCAGAAGATCTTGCTCCTTTTCTTTTAAAGCTTTTCTTACAATGCATCGAATATGGTAGACTCCTACCTACCCTGACACAAGGCCTAATTATCTTAATTCCCAAACCAAAAAAAAGACACTTTAATTTTAGATAATTGGCGGCCAATTTCCCTACTTAATAATGATTATAAAATTTTAGCCTCTATTCACTTTTAGAATGAAAAAAAAACTTTAGATTTTATTATCGATGACATACAGTCAAGTTGTATGCGTAATAGACATATTTCAAATAATATTCGCTTGGTATTAGACCTTGTTGACTACCCACATTTATACTCAAACGAGAGTTTCATCCTTTTTTTTTAGACTTCCATAAGGCCTTTGCCACTGTTGAACATCATTTTATATATTCAGCCCTTAAAAAAATGGATTTGGTGATTTCTTTATTAATTCCATTAAAACATTATATTCTAATGCAAATTGTTCAATCAAGCTGCGTAATGGCACATCACCCAGATTCAATCTAAGTCATGGGATCAGACAGGGATGCCCTATTTCCCCATATTTATTCTTACTCTGTTCACAACTTCTTGCAGATCATATTAAACAGAGCCCTTTAAAAAAGTACTACTGTTGCTGGTAGTGAAATTATCAAGTCAATTAGCAGACGATACCACTCTTTTTTTAAAAGATGCAAAAGAAATACCTTTAGCCCTTACAATTATCCATACATTCTCCAAAGCTTCAGGGCTGTACCTGAATATGAATAAGTGTGAATTAATGTCTCTCAAAAATTGTAATTTTCCGTCAATTTGTAATATTCCCATTAAAAATTAAATTACGTATTTAGGTATTAAGATTGTAAAGAACGAAGAGGAACAGTGTGAGCTTAATTTCTCCCCGGTTATTGATTTAAAAAAAAAAAAAAAAAAAATTAAATTAGTGGTCACTGAGAGACCTATCTTTGAGGGGGAGGGTATTGATCACGAAGGCAGTGGGCATCTCCAGGCTTACATATGCAGTGCTCTCTTTAGCAGGTAATAAAAATACTTAAACTTAAAATTATTGATAATATGCTTTTTAACTTTTTATGGAAAAATAAAACCAATTATATAAAGAAATCCATGGTTATGAACTCCACCAAAAATGGAGGTCTAAACTTAAAAATCTTAATCAAAATAAAATAAAATCTTTATTTAAAAAAAAAAAAAAAACTTTGTAATAACAGTTTTTGTTAGCTAACTTTTTTAACCATGAAGGGCTTATGTTTACTTATTCTGAATTTCTTTCTAAATATAATATTCCAGTCACTCCGAAAGATTATGCTGTGGTCATGGATGCTATTCCCTCTAGTCTAAAAATGCTTCTTAAAAATACCTGTCCTCAACTCTCTCTATCCTTGTTGGATCCTGCTGATACTGAAGTTGGTCGGATTTGTTTCTCTCTTTCCTCTGTTCAGAATAATAATCGTTACATTCGAGCTTTGTTTCAAAGGGATATTGTCTCCAGTCCTGCTATTGTATCATTTTGGAATGGTTGTGTAGATGATCTGTTGTGGAGTAAAATCTGGAAACTTCCTCATAAATATTTAATCACAAATAAAATCAAAGAAATTTCCTTTAAACTTATTTATAAATATTACACTTGTAAATACTATCTTGTAAAACAGATTTAATTTTGATATTGAAACATTTTGTGGTTTACATGTTGAAACATTATATCATTTATTTTGGACTTATTTAGTTCATTTTTGGTCTGATTTCTGTTCTTTTATTAAGGCTCACATCATGCCCAGCTTTGAACTGTGCTTTAAAATGTTTTATTTGTTTTTTTTTTCCCTATTTAACACATGTTATCATAAGGAATATTAATCTGCTGCTTCTTTTAGCTAAATTTAGCATTCATAAATCTAAATTTGGGGGAAATAAGCCTTTGTTTCTAATTTGAAATCTGAAATCAGACAATACCTAAATACGTTTTGTTTAAGAAATAAAGCTGTAAAATGTGCTTCTATTTGTAAACATTTTCATATTATTTAACTTTTATTTCTATCTTTTAATTTGTCTGGTTTATTTTATTTATGTATTTGTCTTATAATTGTTTATTGAAGTTTATTTATTGTACCCCCTTACTGTAATTGTAATTATTTAAAACAATAATACTTTTTTAAAAAAAGGAAGAAATATATATTCAACTTTTTTCCATAATTCCACAATTGTTTGATTAACATTAATGAAACAGGACAGCCTATATTTTAAGACCTACAGTATCACACAATGATAATATAATGTTACACATCAGATGTTTTTCCCCAATAGTTAACCAAACTTTCACTTAAGACATAACAGATAATGTTTGCGTGAATACTCTGTAAGTCAGCGCAAGTAAGATTGTTTGTTTACATCATCGTGAGTTTGAAAATCACATTTCATGGGTTCTGGCTCATGCCATCGTGAATTTGCTATGAATATTCACAAAGTTGGAATGCTGCGCTTTATAACCATACCAAACTTGTGCTGAGAGGAAGTACCAGTCGTCTAGAAGCAAGCAGAGAAAAACGCCATTTTTCATGGACAAAGGAAAAGTACTCCTGTCAGAAAACGTACAAATAAAGATACTTGAAGATGTTTAGTTGCTATTTGGAGCATTGGGATCGCTAGACGAGGGCTTAATTAACTAATTTTTGTGAAAACCTCAAATGTGACCAAAATTGAAATTTTTTTCACTTGTTTTGCCTAAAGCTTGAAATTAGCCCGTGTTCACTCCGACTCATTTTGACACACATCTTAAGTCAATATAACACAAAACTGTAGTTTACTGTAGTGAAGTGATGCAGTACAGTCCCAGTAAATTTCCCAGATTTCAGTAGTCTGCTTCATCCAGTGCAAACTACCACTCTGAAGTGACCTGTAAAATGTGGATTTGCGACATGCAAACTGATTTGCATAACTGCGTAATCAGACGCTAAATCAATGCAGAAAGTGCATGCTATCAGCAGGTGAAATTCATCCTTGGTGAGGAATCCATGGTACAGAACAATGAAAGTAAAAAAAAAAAAAAAACTCCTATGATGACTCATTTTTTGCATTCACCTAGTTTGAATTACAGAGATGATATATTTAAAATCCTTTGGATTCTGATGCACTAAAGGCACAAAGTGTTTCTCTCCTCCTGCCAAGTGTCTTTCTACTTAATGTTTGCATTCTCTTACTCACCTCTGCTGTGATATGCAATAGCATATTGTTTGTGATGATCAAGCTCTGCAACATAACAAAGACTGTGAAATTACTTATTGCCTCCTGTGTTTCTCAATTGTTTCCATTCCATGGTGACCACAGTGTTGCAAATAGATGCAGTTGCTTCAAAAATTGGGAGGCAACCCAAAAAACATGCACAGATACCTTTATCTTTATTCGTCTGTCTGTCTCCCTGAGTGTTGCCATGTGTGAGAGTGTGGTGCTGGGTTATTATTATTATTATTAATTTTTATTTATTTATTTTTATTATTATTATTATTTTGTACTATTTAGTAAATGCTTACTTTTCACTGTCTTTTATTGGTAAAATTGTGTTCATGTTGAATCGCAAAACACTTTTGCTGCTTTTGAGTTGGGATACATGTAAGGTTATGGACAGGTAAGGTTGTGGTATGGTTTGTTTTAAGGGTGGGTTAAGGTGTAAGTAAGGCTCAACAGTGTAATTATAGATGTAATTACAGAAATTATTTACAGCTGTAATTACATGCAGGTACTTTTTAAATATAAGCACAATATAAAAACATGTATGTACACAATAAGTGCATTTTATCAAATGTTTAATTTAAATGTTAGTGCATAGTAGCTCAAGACACTTCATATAAAGTGGGACCAAATCACTTTTTTGACTAATTATTAATTTGGTTAGTGCGATATGCATTACAGGGTCCATTTGGAGTCAGGGATGCCATCTGCAAGTGCTGTCAAATTGGTTTTGAAGCAGCCATTATTCAAAATGTTAAAATAAATTAAGGTATGTGTCACAAATCCATCCGTCTCCTCAGTGCCAGATTCCTCAGCTCCTCCCACTCATTCCCAATCCCCAGAATACTAATCACCTTGTAACGATTTAACGAATTAATTAGCTTAAATTATGGGTGAAATATATATATAATCAAATCATAACGCGGTATGATCAATTATAATATAAGGAAATTATTCCTCTGGCCACGAGAAATAGCTTTCTTTCCCTTTCAAGGGAACTCGCGTTGCGTCAAGAAATTGACGCTTTGGGAACGCAACGCGTGATGTCATCATGAAGCACGTGTGAAATCAGTCCAATGGTGTGACGAGACGTCAGAAGCGGGTGACGTCACGGCCAGGAAGCTATAAAGCACACTCAAACAAAGCAACGCTAGCTTCTGTGTCTTCAGTTGCGCTTTGTGTGATCTTGTATGTCTTATTTGGTGTTGTTTGTCTCTCATCACTTCTATTAATGGCGGAAAAGCAGTTTAGATCGTGTGTTCATCCTTGCCCACGTTACATCACGGGTGGGGATACACACAATCTTTGTGTTGCTTGTTTGGGAGTGGAGTTTGCGAGCTTGTTTTGCTCGAGGGTGCTGGCTGTGAGCATTGCGATCTTCTTCTGTTACGGACGCTCCACTCCCGCCTGGCGCTGTTCGATGAAAGCACTCAGGCTCGCGTTCCCCAGGGTTCGGGTCCCGCTGCTGCTGAGTTGATCCAGATCTTGGGGATCGCAAATGGACTTGTCAGAGGGGTTTGAGATGGGCCCCGCCCTATCTCAGCCCTCACCTGACAGGTCCAGTGCTTTTTCCCAGTGTTTGGAAGCACGCTTTGCGGTTCCTTCCACATTGGGAGAAGCACCGGTGCTCAACGTGTCCAGCTCCGAGGAGCTGGATGTGGAGAGCACCAATGTGGAAAAAAAGAGTGAGGACTCGCCATCCCACTCTCCCGCCTATGAGGAGCTGGTGGAGGTTATAACTCGTGCTGTGGCCAAGTTAAACATCGAGTGGCCAGCAGAGAGGCAGGACGTTCGCCCTAAAAGAAAACTTGATGAACGCTTCCTGCCCTCTCGAGCACAGCCTCGATAGTGGGGCTCAAAGAGCACGGCTATGGGACGATGCCTAAAGTGGAGGAGACGCTCGCGAGCTATCTCTTTCCACAGTCAGCATCGTCCCTAAAGGCCCAGACGCTGCCCACCAAGCCTGTGAGAGTTATATCTGGTGGGCAAAGCACATCAGGCTTCGGGCCAGGCTGCGGCATGCCTCCACACCATGGGCGTGCTGCAGGCCTACCAAGCTGAGTTGTTGGGGGATATTGATGAGGGCGGGGGAATTACCCCCAACGTAGTCGATGAGCTACGTCGGGCAGCTGATTTATCTCTCCGGGCCACTAAGGAGACGGCTAAATCTGTCGGCTGTGCTATGGCAGCCCTGGTGGCCACGGAGAGGCATTTATGGCTTAACTTGAGCTCTATTCAGGACAAGGATACGAACTTCCTTCTGGACGCCCCGCTTACGCCTCCTGGCCTCTTCGGCGATGCAGTCAACACTGTTGTCGAGAGGTTTCAGGAGGCCAATAAACAAGCGGCGGCGTTCCAAAAGCTCCTCCCCCGTTGCTCTCATACCCCCGGGGCTGCTCAGCAACACCAGCAGCCCCATACATCAAAAGCCAGCTCCTCACAACACCGTGCTGCTCAGAAGCAGAGCGTCACCACCCGTACTCCCCCCTCAGAGACACGGGGGGCCGGGTGGTCGCTCTCAACCGCAGCCTTCGAGGGGTAGGGCGGATCTGAGGACCGTCCTCCTCGCCAAGAAGGCTGCGGGGAAAAAGTCCTGATGCCAGCAGCGTCAGGACCCTGAGGGCAGCCCCTCAGGGTAGCCCCTCAGGGTTTACACAAGTGGTTTACACCTCAGCATACGGTGCCCACTTCTCTTCGGTGCCCTCAGGGGGCCCTTCTGCCAACTCTGCCACCCTGTGTGTTTCAGGGCGCAGCGGTACCCAGCGAACATTCACCCAAGTATCCGCCCGGAAACGTAGCGGTGCTGGGGTGTTCGCTCCCTCCGAGGAGGGTCTCAGAGCGATCAGTTCAGTTGCCCCCGCCGGTGCGCCGCCTCGGGGCGCCGGGCTGGTTGTTCAAAAGACACCAGAGGCCAGTCTCGAGAGACTGGTTCCCTTAGTAGAATATCTCACAGCGTGGAAGCTACTGCCAAGGGAGCCATAGATTATGTACTTCTCTTGATCTGCGTCAACTGAACCAGTCAGTTATGAAGCTCAAGTTCAAGATGTTGACATTGAGGCAAACTGTGTCACAGATCAGGTCCGAGGACTGGTTTGTCACGATCGACCTCAAGGACGCATACTTCCATATCTCCATCCTTCCACATCACAGGAAGTTCCTGAGGTTTGCTTTCGGGGGCAAAGCTTACCAATATCGGGTTCTTCCATTCAGCCTAGCGCTATCACCCCGCACATTCACCAAATGTATGGACGCAGCCCTGGCACCACTTCGTCTTCAGGGCATTCGTGTTCTTAATTACATAGACGATTGGTTGATTTTGGCTCAATCGCAACAGTTAGTGGTTCGGCATCGAGATGTCATCCTCGCTGACATGAAGAGGCTGGGGTTGAGGTTAAACGCCAAGAAGAGTGTGCTTTCTCCAGTTCAGAGAACTACTTTTCTGGGCCTGGTTTGGGACTCTGTTGCGATGCAGGCGTGCCTTTCTCCTGCTCGCATCGAATCAATCCTTTTTACCGTAAACCGGATAAAGCTAGGCCAGTCACTCACTGTAAAACAGTTTCAGAGACTGTTGGGGCTGATGGCAGCGGCATCCAACGTGATACCTTTTGGTCTGTTGCACATGAGACCCCTGCAGTGGTGGCTCAGAACCAGGGGATTCTCCCTGAGGGGAAATCCTTTTCGCATGATCAAGGTCACGCAGCGTTGCTTACGTGCCCTGGCCATGTGGAAGAAACCCTGGTTCCTATCCCAAGGGCCCGTGCTGGGAGCTCCTTGTCGTAGAAAAAACGCTAACGACAGATGCTTCCCTCACGGGCTGGGGAGCAGTCCTAGACGGACGCTCGACTCAAGGTCTGTGGGGCGGTCACCACCTCTCCTGGCACATCAACTGCCTGGAGATGTTGGCTGTCTTTCTGGCTCTCAAGAGTTTTCTCCCAGATCTCAGGGGCCACCATGTTCTTGTCCGGTCAGACAACACATCGGTGGTCGCCTATATAAATCACCAGGGAGGTTTGCGTTCGCGTCCACTCTCCAAACTGGCGCACCAAATCCTCCTGTGGTCCCAGGGGAAATTACTGTCTCTCAGGGCAGCGTATATCCCCGGGGTCCAGAATGTCGGAGCAGACGTCCTGTCGAGGCAGGGGCTGAGGCCCGGGGAATGGAGGCTCCACCCCGAGGTGGTGGAGCAAATATGGGGGTATTCGGCCAGGCTCAAGTGGATCTGTTTGCGTCTCGAGAGACTTCTCACTGTCCACTCTGGTTCTCCCTCACGCATCCAGCTCCTCTCGGACTGGATGCTATGGTACAGACGTGGCCGAGGCTTTGTCTGTACGCATTTCCCCCGATCGCTCTGCTCCCGGGAGTTCTAGAAAGAGTTCGCCGGGACCATGTCCGGCTCACCTTGGTAGCCCCGCGCTGGCCGGGCAGAGTGTGGGGGTGAGGACATGGGTGGGAGCTGGCTCCATGGTCCTTAAATCAAAGAGCCAGTGCTCCTCGTCTGGTTCTGGGGTGGACTGTTCAGTTGATGCTGAATCCAGGATGGACCTGGCATCATGCTATAGTTTTTTCATAATTATGGTGACTGGCTCTGGCTCCTAGAGAGACGTTATGGCTGGCTCTGGCTCAGTGGCTGGAGGGAGCTCTAGCGTGGGGTCTGTGGAGGGCTCAAGCTCTGACAGCTTCAAGATAATTTTAGGTAAAGCTACTACAGTAATATATTTTTATTCAATTAAAAATAAAGAAACTTTTCCATACAAAAAAGTTCTAGCTTTTATATAAATATAAATACTTCTAGCAATATTTTAGAAGATGTGAATCCTCATGACTAAAAATGTTCTTCCTAGTGATCCATGGTAATAGTCCATCTTTGAGATTTGAGTTCTGTAATGTTATTGAGCATCCAATTGGTATGGCGTTTAAGAGGTGTTTCTGGACAGATGCTGGTGTAGACCCCTGCTGATGATTACACAAAGGATCATGTGTAAATGGAACACATTTCAAAAGTAGAAGATTATTTGTTGCATTTGGAGTTAAAGGAACAACAGAAACAATGATTAAAAAGGCACTTATGAAACTGGAGGCTTATATATATGGTAATTCTGACATGGCATGAACACACCTATACTTATTAGACTCATCTAAACTCCAAACCTGGTGACAAAGATATCAACTTCAGTTAAACGTTTTCATTACATTGCCATTAAACTGTTGATGATACTCACCTGTCTATTGTGTGTGTTGTGTAAAATATATTTAATTAGGTTCAACATAATAAAGTCAGATTAAATCTCGCTTGATCCAAACAGACCTGATTAAAAAGTATTTTTCTCCAAGACACTTTCTGTCAAGTTCACAATCACAAATTTGCCCAGTAGCAGTTAGCAGATCAATAAAATATGTGCAGTGACTTTCAGATTTACCCAGCTTGGTGCTGAGAAGGAGATGTGTGAGTTTCATCGTCATATGTTATTAGTTTAACATATTGTGGAATGTTTTCCTTGACATCTCATGATTTTGAGGAACGTGAGTTCCTGGACATGATGCATGATAGGATACGCTTAGCCTTGAAAACCATTCTGAAGCGGTATTTGAGATAGTGTGGGTTTGGTGTGCATTAAGGGCACTAAGCATTGCCATTTTTAAGACCTGGGACAGTCTTGAGTATTTTTAAGCTGCATGTTCTCGCTGCATACATTCGAGCTGCATGCGGTGCAGCTGGACCTGGAGACCATGGAGAAGCAGATCCGAGATCTACTGGAGCAGCAGGCCGAGCTACGGGAGCAGCGAACAGCACTGGAAACATCCTGGGTTGATGCTCATCAATCTGCGGTAAGTTTTCCAGTGCAATATTAACACTCCTACTTCCTCTACACATTGTGTTTCTCTGCACAGGGCCTGAGCACCCAGAACGCAGTCATCCCAGGCCTCATTCACTCTGGCACTGTCACACCAGGGACCTTAGGTTCTTCAGCAGCGGAAGACGCGAGCCAGGCCTCGGACCAGGACCTCTCCCCCTCCGCCGTCCCCGGTCTTCGACATCTTGATGAGGAACCGCTTCTCCTCTCTTCGTGAGCCGGAACGCAATGCAGTGGTCATCGGAGACTCTATTGTCCATCACGTCCACGCCACCGCAGCCAAAGGTAAGGTGCGCAGTCACTGTTTTCCTGGGGCTCGTGTTCTCGATGTTGCTGCACAGGTTCCCACGATCCTGAATGGTGACGAGAGCATCGGAGCTGTTGTTCTGCACGCAAGGGTGAATGACACCAGGCTGCGGCAGACAGAGGTGCTGAAGCAGGACTTCAGGAGCCTGATCGAGACGGTATGAGCCACATCACCCGCGACGAGGATCATCGTGTCCAGACCGCTTTCAACATACCAACGTGGACATGGAAGGTTCAGTAGATTATTTGCTTTAAATGAATGGTTAATGACTTGGTGTAATGAACAGAAGCTGCTATTCATAAATAATTGGAATCTTTTCTGGGAGCGACCTAGGCTCTTCCTTGCTAATGGCCTGCACCAGCAGAATCGGTGCTGATCTTCTGTCGGAGAACATCTTCAAGACGCTTCGCACCGTATGACTAGTAAGTCAAACCTCAAATCACAGTCTGTGTTCTGCCCACTTAAGTGATAGAAATGTGAGTGTAGTTGTTATGTAAATGTGTTGTTGTAGTGTAAATGTTACACTCTCAGATATAAGTAAAAAGTCGCTACTATCTCTTGCTTTGGTTACCATTTATAGATCTCCAGGACCCTATGTTAATTTCCTAAAAGAATTTGCAGTCTTTCTCTCAGACCTATTGGTCAATGTTGATAAAGCGCTGATTGTTGGAGATTTTAAAATTCATGTAGACAATACAAATGATGTGTTAGGGGCTGCATTTACAAATTTACTAAACTCCTTTGGGGTTAAACAAAACATCACTGGACCCACTCACCGTTTTAGTCATACACTAGATTTAATTATATCACATGGAATCAATCCTACCGATATAGAAATTCTACCGCAAAGTGAGGATGTCACTGATCACTACCTTGTAACATGCGTACCGCATACTGATATTTGTCAAATTGCGCCGCGATATCGACTAGGTAGAACAATTCTCCCAGCAACTATAGATAAATTTACGAATAACCCGCCTGATCTGTCTCAGCTGCTCAGTGTAAATAAACACACAAATGAACTTGAGTAAATGACTAGCAGTATGGGCACCATTTTCTCTAGTACATTAGATTCTGTTGCACCCATGAGATTAAAAAAGGTTAGAGAGAAAAATACTGCACCATGGTACAACAGTATTACTCACGCTATCAAGAGAGAAACTCGTAATCTAGAACGCAAATGGAGACAAACTTGCTTAGAGGTCTTCAGAATCAGGTGGAAAGACAGCTCGTCCTATTATAGAAAGATTCTAAAAGCAGCCAGGGTCGCATCTCTGCAAAATAGAAAATAACCAAAACAATCCAAGGTTCTTGTTTAGTACAGTGGCAAGATTAACAAATAAACAGACATTGCTAGAACAAAACATTTCACTACAGTTTAGTAGTGATGACTTTATGACTTTCTTTACTGAGAAAATCGAAAGCATCAGAAATACAATTGTAAATGTACAACCGGTGACAGCGTTTTATGACTTTTTTACAGTGTTTTATTGCAGTGCTTTACAACTATAGGACAGGAAGAGCTAAATAAACTTATCATTGCGTCTAAACCAACAACATGTTTATTAGATCCAGTACCCACTAAACTACTGAAAGAGTTGTTATCTGTAGCAGAAGAGTCTCTTCTCAATATTATCAACTCGTCAACTAGGTCATGTCCCAAGACCGTTCAAGCTAGCAGTTATTAAGCCCCTCATTAAGAAACCACAATTACTTCCAAATGTATTGGCAAATTACAGACCCATTTAAAATCTTACATTTATGTCTAAAATACTAGAAAAGTTGTAACTGCTCAATTGTGCTCCTTCTTGCAAAAAAACGTCTATGAAAAATTTCAGGATTCAGGTCTCATCATAGCACAGAAACTGCGCTCATTAGAATTACAAATGACTTACTTCTAGCTTCTGACCAAGGCTGTATCTCAATACTAGTGTTACTTGATCTTAGTGCTGCATTTGACACTATAGATCATAAAATATTCTTAGATCGACTACAAAATTACACTAGTATTCAGGGACAGGCATTAAGATGGTTTAGGTCATACTTATCAGACCGTCACAATTTTGTCTATTAAAAAGGGGGAAAAATCTAAGATAACGATAGTAAATTATGGAGTGCTGCAAGGATCTGTGTTAGGCCCTCTGCTATTTTCAATATATATATATGCTGCCGCTTGGTGATATTATAAGAAAACATGGAATTAGTTTCCACTGCTATGCCGATGATACTCAGTTATATATTTCAACACGACTGGATGAAATCTCCAAATTATCCAATCTGACAGAGTGTGTTAAAGAAGTAAAACATTGGATGACTAGTAATTTTCACAGATGGCTCCCCATGGCCACCATTGCCGCCATCGATCGGCCGATCGTGGCAGAGCGTGAGATCAGTGGTGCGGCACAGTTCTACAACTGTGTCAGGGGGAAGACCTTGCCCCTGGTCTAGGTCCCTCAGCAGGTCAGCCTGGTATGCTTGCAACACTGCCATCGTGTGCAGAGCCACACCAGCCTGACCCGCCACCGCATATGACCTGCCATTCAGACATGATGTAACGTTTAAAGGTCTAGATGGCAGGGTTGGAGCCTTCAGTGTCGATGTCCTACCAGATACAAGATAATTCGCAAATGTTTTGTCAATCGGAGGCATCGACACATACCCGTGTTCTGCCAATCCCTCGACATCAGCAAAATTAGCACACTTGGATTTGCCTCGAATACTTTTCCATGCCTTCTCAACCTCAGTATGCAGGTCGGGAAGGAATGGAAGGCTCACCAGAGTCTGGGGTTTATGGCCAGAGAGAAAACGATCGTCAAGCCTGCCTGATGTCTGAAGACGAAAAGAGTATGAAATGTTATTTAGGCGCCCCTTAAATACTTATGGGGCGCATTGTTATGATGTCATGGGCTGTTGCCGGTCAATATGATATTGCCAAGATTGGATATGTGTTCCAGACACGGGTTCCACGGAGGCGGTTCCCCTAGCGTTTGACACAGTGTGAGTTCCCTTTCGAAAGGGAACAACAGCACAAACATCAGTATTATAAAAAAAAAGAATTGACAAATTATCTGTTTTTTGTGGAATTATAATAGTTGGTTTGTGTTCAGGATTTGGGAGAAAAAAATTTGTTTAAAAATATTAAATGTATCACAGGCTGTATCTATCCACTGACTCTGTCTTTCATAGACAATTCAATTCTCAGGTTGAGCTTCAGAGAGGTTTGTTTTGACCACTGAGGTTGCATGACTCAGACAAGGGCAACTTTTAGTTTCTTGTAAGGTCACAGACTGGTCCACATATAACAATTGACCTTCAAGATTTACAACCAGATCACTAAACAACTGCCTGAATTAAATGCCATGCCAAATGAAAGGTCATCTTTATTATTCAACAGTACCCTTATCTTTATTCAATATTCAAAAAGACTGGAATGTGTGTATGTGGAATAAACATGAAAAGCGTTGGTGTTATATCTACTTTTAAACAATATTTTCAAACAACTCTTACCTCAACATCCTTAAAAAACAGGATCAACTCACCTGAGAAACAAAATGACAGATATGAAGACTGCTGTAGATATAAAGAGAATGATTTGGCTTTGAACAGTTCAATCCATTGAAAGGTCATTCGACAGTCTGAAAACCAGTTGGAGTTTCATCTTCTTTGAATCACTTAAGGTAAATGTATGCTTCGAAATTAAACCTGTTGTGCTAAACTACAAATGATATTGTTACTGAATCAGAGAAAGCAGAAGTAATCCTGCATGGCAATCATGACCTGTAAGTTAATGAGCCACAGTGTGAGGAACAAATTATGGAATGACTGCTGCTGTCTCTGCTTAACAGTGCTTGTCCTCCTGCACTTAGATAACATGGTTAAATCATTCTGTGTAAAGTGTTTTGGTGGAATGCATTACTAGCGTTAGTGGTTTTTAAACTCTGGACTGTGTAAGTACTGTAGGGAAGCTTCCAATTATTCATATTTTGCAAATAATTGTTAGAGTATATGTTAAAAAACAAAACAAAAACACATTATATTTATATATAACTAAATTGTGTGTTCACTCTCTGTGCAAACCCTATAATTGGTTTCTGTTAAAATTCATGGTTGAATAAACCTCTAATTAATATAGCCGTGTGACGTAATACAACAGGCCTATAAGTGGTTCAAAAGGACAAATACAGAACAAACTAAGTCATGACATGAAGTAAAAACAGCGATTTACATTTATTCATTCATCCAAAGCAGCTTACATTGCATTTCTACCAGAAAGACTCAGTAGGCTCAGTAGACTCAACATTTAAATATAATATATTTCATGGAAGAAATAACAGAAAATATATTTCCATAATAGTCCAATCACAAAGTTCCCTTTCAAGGGAACTTGCGTTGCGTCGAGAAATTGACACTTTGGGAACGCAATGCGTGATGTCGTCATGAAGCACGTGTGAAATCAGTCCAATGGTGTGTCGAGACTTCAGAAGCGGGTGACGTCACGGCCAGGAAGCTATAAAGCACGCTCAAACAAAGCAACGCTAGCTTCTGTGTCTTCAGTTGCGCTCTGTGTCTCGTATGTCTTATTTGGTGTTGTTTGTCAGTATTTCCCTTCGTTATTATGGCCGAGAAACAGTTTAGATCTTGTGTTCATCCCTGCCCACGTTACATCACGGGCGGGGATACACATGATCTTTGTGTTGCCTGCTTGGGAGCGGAGCATGCCCGGTCAGCACTCGAGGGTGCTGGCTGTGAGCACTGCGACCGTCTTCCATTGCGGACGCTCCGCTCCCGCCTGGCGCTTTTTGATGAGGGCGCTCAGGCTCGCGTTCCCCAGGGTTCGGGTCCCGCTGCCGAGGCACAGCGTCGATCCAGATCTTGAGGATCGCAAATGGATCTGTCAGAGGGGTTTGAGACGGGCCCCGCCCTATCTCAGCCCTCACCTGACAGATCCAGTGCTTTTTCTCAGTGCTTGGAAGCACGCTTTGCGGTTCCTTCCACACTGGGTGAAGCACCGGTGCTCAACGTGTCCAGCTCCGAGGAGCTGGATGTGGAGAGCACCAACGTAGCAGAGAGTGAGAACTCTCCGGCTTATGAGGAGCTAGTAGAGGTCATAACTCGCGCCGTGGCCAAATTAAATATCAACTGGCCGGCGGAGAGGCAGGACGTTCGTCCTAAAAGTAAATTGGATGAGCGCTTCCTGCCCTCGCGAGCGCAGCCTCCCCGTCGGGGTCTCCCTTTCTTTCCAGACCTCCACACTGAGGTGTCGAGGTCCTGGAAGAAACCGGCCTCCTATCGCGTGCATAGTGCTCAAACCACGCACTATGCATCGATAGTGGGGCTCAAGGAGCACGGGTATGGGACGATGCCAAAGGTGGAGGAGACGCTTGCTAGCTATCTCTCTCCACAATCGGCATCGCTCCTAAAGGCCCCGACACTGCCCACCAAGCCCGTGAGGGTTACATCTAGCTTGGTGGGCAAAGCTTATCAGGCCTCGGGTCAGGCTGCGGCATGCCTTCACACTATGGGCGTGCTGCAGGCCTACCAGGCCGAGCTTTTGGGGGATATTGATGAGGGCGGGGGAATGACTCCCGACGTAGTCGATGAGCTACGTCGGGCAGCTGATTTATCTCTCCGGAGAGGCATTTATGGCTCAACCTCAGCTCTATTAAGGACAAGGACAAACATTTCCTGCTGGACGCCCCGCTTACGCCTCCTGGCCTCTTCGGCGACGCTGTCAATACGGTCGTTGAGAGGTTCCAGGAGGCTAATAAACAAGTGGTGGCGTTCCAGAAGCTCCTCCCCCGCCGCTCTCATACCCCCGGGGCTGCTCAACAACATCAGCAGCCCCACACTTCTAAAGCCAGCTCCTCACAACAACATCATGCTGCTCAGAAGCAGAGCGTTACCACCCGTACTCCCCCCTCAGCGACACGGGGGGACGGGTGGTCGGTCTCAACCGCAGCCTTCGAGGGGTAGGATGGATCTGCGATCCGTCCTTATCGCCAAGAAGGCTGCGGGGAAAAAGCCCTGACGCCAGCAGCGTCAGGACTTTGAGGGCAGTCCCCTCCGGAGAGAGGTGTATTATACCTCAGCGCACAGTGCTCACTTCTCTTCGGTGCCCTCAGGGGACCGTTCTGCCAACCCTGCCATCTCGGGTATTCCAGGGCGCAGCGGCCCCCAGCGAACATTCACTCAAGCATCCTCCCGTAAGTTTAGCGGTGCTGGGGTGTTCGCTCCCTCCGAGGAGGGTCTCAGAGCGATCAGTTCGGTTGCCCCCTGCCGGTGCGCCACATCGGGGCACCGAACTGCTTATTCTAGATATACCAGAGGCCAGTCTCGAGAGACTGGTTCCCTTAGTAGAATATCTGACAGCGTGGAAGCTACTGCCAAATATTTCTGAGGGGCTGATGGCAGCAGCATCCAACGTGATACCTTTTGGACTGCTGCACATGAGACCCCTGCAGTGGTGGCTCAGAACCAGGGGATTCTCCCCGAGGGGAAATCCTTTTCACATGATCAAGGTAACGCGGCGTTGTTTACGTGCCCTGGCCATTTGGAAGAAGTCCTGGTTCCTATCCCAAGGGCCCGTGCTGGGAGCTCCTTGTCGTCGCAAAATGCTAACGACAGATGCTTCCCTCACGGGCTGGGGAGCGGTCCTAGACGGACGCTCGACTCAAGGTCTGTGGGCCGCTCACCACCTCTCCTGGCACATCAACTGCCTGGAGATGCTGGCTGTCTTTCTGGCCCTCAAGACTTTTCTCTCAGATCTCAGGGGCCACCATGTTCTTGTCCGGTCAAACAACACATCGGTAGTCGCCTATATAAATCATCAGGGGGGTCTGCGGTCACGCCCACTCTCCAAGTTGGACAGGGGAAATTTCTGTCACTCAGGGCAGCTTATATCCCCGGGGTCCAGAATGTTGGAGCAGACGTCCTGTCGAGGCAGGGGCTGAGGCCCGGGGAATGGAGGCTCCACCCCGAGGTGGTGGAGCAAATATGGGAAAGGTTCGGCCAGGCTCAGGTGGATCTGTTTGCATCTCGAGAGACTTCTCACTGTCCACTCTGGTTCTCCCTCACGCATCCAGCTCCTCTCGGACTGGATGCTATGGTACAGACGTGGCCGAGGCTTCGTCTGTACGCATTTCCCCCGATCGCTCTGCTCCCGGGAGTTCTAGAAAGAGTTCGCCGGGACCACGTCCGGCTCACCTTGATAGCCCCGCGCTGGCCGGGCAGAGTGTGGTTCTCGGACCTAGTATCTCTCCTGGACGGCTCTCCCTGGGAGATTCCCGTCAGGAGGGACCTTCTGTCCCAGGCAGGGGGCACAATTTTCCACCCCCGCCCAGAGCTCTGGAGCCTGTGGGCTTGGCCTCTGAGGGGGCCCAGCTCATAAATTCCGGTCTCTCAACCGAGGTTGTAGGGACCATTCTCCAATCTAGAGCTCCCTCCACGAGGAAGCTATACGCCCTGAAGTGGAAACTTTTCACTTCTTGGTGCAGTAGTCGTCAGTTTGATCCAGTTTCCTGTCCCGTTGGTACGGTCTTGGAATTTCTGCAGGAACGGTTCACTGCAGGGTTATCTCCCTCCACGCTAAAGGTTTATGTGGCGGCCATTGCGGCTTACCACATACCCTTGGCTGGTTCTTCTCTTGGTAGAGACCCACTTATTACTCGCTTCCTCCGTGGCACCCTGAGGCTGAGGCCCACGGTACGCACGAGGGTTCCGGCATGGGATTTGGCCGTGGTGCTCCAAGGCCTATCCCTAGCCCCCTTTGAACCGATTGAGGAGGTTCCAGTTAAGTTTTTGACCCTAAAAACACTGTTCCTCCTCGCCATATCTTCCTTGAAAAGAATAGGAGATCTACAGGCCCTTTCGGTTGCCCCCTCGTGCCTGGAATTTGCACCTGGTATGGTGAAAGCCTTCCTTCATCCCAGACCTGGCTACATTCCTAAAGTTCCCACTAATGTGGCTAGCCCCATTGTACTGCAGGCCTTCTGTCCTCCTCCCTTCAGGACGTCAGACCAGGAACACCTTAATTTGCTTTGCCCTGTTCGGGCCCTAGATGCTTACGTCCACAGAGCTGCCCTGTGGCGTAAGACTGAGCAATTGTTTATCCTCTTCGGGTCCCCCAATAAAGGGGCCCCGGCGTCTAAGCAAAGGATGAGTAAGTGGTTAGTCGAGGCTATCTCACTTGCTTACGAGTCGGCCGGACTGCCGTCACCTCTAGCAGTCCGAGCCCACTCTACCAGGAGTATGGCGGCCTCCAAAGCCCTTCTTTCGGGAGCCTCTTTACACGACGTTTGTGATGCGGCAGGCTGGTCCTCACCACACACATTCGTCAGGTTTTATTCACTTGACCTTAGCTCCCCCGGGGCCCGGGTTCTCTCTGGCGACTGACGAGCCACACCAGACAGGCCCTTGTAACTATGGCGGCGTGGGTATTAACGTTCCCAAAGCGTCAATTTCTCGACGCAACGCGAGTTCCCTTGAAAGGGAACGTCTCGGTTACGACTGTAACCTTAGTTCCCTGAAGAGGGAACGAGACGTTGCGTCGCCCTGCCATACTTCCGGCACGCCTGTCAGCGCTTACCTCAGACACTTTAAGCTAGCGTTGCTTTGTTTGAGCGTGCTTTATAGCTTCCTGGCCGTGACGTCACCTGCTTCTGACGTCTCGACACACCATTGGACTGATTTCACACGTGCTTCATGACGACATCACGCGTTGCGTTCCCAAAGCGTCAATTTCTCGACGCAACGTCTCGTTCCCTCTTCAGGGAACTAAGGTTACAGTCGTAACCGAGACGTTTTTTGGCGAAGGCCCCATCCTTAGTCCAGGGGTGATTCTCAATACTTGAATTGATGCTTCCTTGTTTCCTCGCTCCTCTGTCCTCCAGTCTGTGACCCAAAAACCAAAGAAAGCTATCTTGAAGGACATCTCAATTCTCTAATCGCACTTTGGGGAGGCGAGGAACAAGGAGTGAGGAAACTTCCAGAGGAGCTATGAGTGAGGACGCATAGGTGTATAGTGTAAGTCCAATCTAAGTCTTTTTTATTAAAAAACTGACGCACGTTTCCTCCCCCTTCACATTTGTCACAATAATTTTAACTTTACATTATCCTTTGCAGTTTAAATAAACCATGTATCTCACATATTTCAGCTGGGTATCTTGCTTTATTATTATTATTCATTAATTTCCTAAAGGGTTAGTTCACCCAAAAATGAAATTTCACCCTCATGTCGTTCCAAACCCGTAAGATCTTCGGAACACAAATTGAGATATTTTTTGAACCACACATAGGCAGCAACTTCATTGCACCTTTTGAATTCCAGAAAGGTATTAAAGACATTGTTAAAATAGTCCATGTGACTACAGTAGTGTTATGAAGCAATGAGAATACTTTTTGTGCACACAAACAAAACAAAAATAATGATGCATGCGTCTTGGTGCTCACATGTACAGTACCAATACTGAGCCAGTGTTACTGAACTGCATTGCGTTCACTACATCAACAGCATAGGAGACTGACACGGAAGCGAAAAAATTGTTGAATAAAGTCATAATTTTTGGTTTGTTTTATACTGATATTTAACATTTAAGTTAACGTTGGAAAATAACTTAATGAAAGCAGAAATAACTGTAGAATTCAGCCAAAATGGTACTCATACAAATCAACTTATCTTAACTAGGGTGTTTCTGAGTACCTAAGCCATAGTACAAATAATTCAAAATACTAAATTTACACTAGTTCAAAAAATTGTTGCACATTAAGTAAAGTCAATCAAAAAAGTTTTATAAGGACATTTAAGTTCCTGCGACCCCATATTGGACCCCCATAGCACTACTTTTTTTTTTGTTTGCTTTTTTCAAAAACGTTCACACTGCATATATGTTTTTGAAATGCTTGACCTACATTTCAGTTATTCAATCACTTTAAAAAGCTGTAAATAAAACTGAACCTTTAGTAATAAACTAGACATATGGGCCAAGCGTATTTCTAAATAAAACATGAATCATGTCAGAATTTTTCAGATTTTTTTGTTAGAAGCCTTGACCTTACCAGTCTCTGAGGCTAAACCGATTAAATAGTCTCTTCAAGGTTTAAAGATGCAGACAGCTGTGTTATTATTATTATTATTTATTTATTTTTTCAGTTCAAGATGATCAAAATCCCTTTATTGAAAAACTTTTTGTGAAGTTTGAGAATCAGGACAGTCTTATAGGCTTATAGGATTAGTCATGTTATGTCAGTGTTTCATTTTCAAGGACTTTTAGTTTGTTTCTGTTTCATGTTTCCCTTGTTAGTGTTCCTGCTTGTCCTTGGTTGTCATGGTAATTCATTTGTTTGATTGATTTCTCACACCTGTCCTTAGTTAATTAGTTCATGTGTATATAATGCCCTCTGTTTCAGTTCCTCATTTTCTGGTATTGTTTGTTCATACAGTACATGCTATTACATTGTCCTACATTTTTTCCTACTAGTGTGAAAGAGACTCAAAATACTACATTAATTTTGTACATACAATTAAGAGTTATACACCATTCAAATCTGTGAAATGTCTTCCTTTATTTGTGTACAATTTTTTTACACAGTAAAAATAAAATGTTGTGCTTTTTGCAAAATAAAGAAAACTAACATGATGCATGATCTGTTCTCTCTCTCTGAATGAAGTCCATTCTGATAGTCCTCAGAAAATGAACTCTAACTTAGTGAATACTAATCACCCTAACATGAGACGTATGTCTAAAGAAACGTTGAAATGTCAGGTTTTAAATCATGTAAGTGATTTAAAAATCGAAAACAAATATTCTCTGTTTATGTAATCTGTTTGAAAAAAGAGAGATGTCAGTTGTTCGCAAGTCAGCTCATTATCCACTGATGCGGCCATGCCCATGGAGCGCGTGCACTATTCAGACACAAATTCTGAGGCAATACATGCAATAGTCAGATTCATGTACTTTTCATCGTTTTGAGATGCGGTGAGGAGTAATTCTAAAAGGATTTGCCTCAGAGGAAGAGCGTGACTGGTTTCACTTTCATTTCGAGGATCAACTTAATCAAGCCAAGGGTTGTGAATTGGTTTTTTTTATTCCTAAATTCTTTATTCTAATCACGATAGAGACTAGTGTCTGTCAATATTAAGCTGCAAAAAGACTGTTTAAATATGAATTCTGCATGTTCTGTGTTTCTGTGTAAATGATTCATAAAATGTCATAGCAATATGAATGTTTAGACAATATTTCTTTGGCCTGTGCAGAAACACCAAATGTCAGGTATGTGTTCACATATATCTTTAAACAGGATTTATTTCCAGGTATTTGAGAGTCAAAGACACATTTTGAGTACACATTTATATAGTTTATAGTTAACTATATTTTAAATAAAATACAAACAAAAAATTATATATTTCTTTTGTCATTACATTCTTTCTTAGTTCACTCAGTCACATTCCTGACTGAATGGCTCATTATGTGGCTCATTAGGTCCAGGGTCTTAATCTCCTCAGGTGTGACTCACAACATGATTCATTAAGATTCACGCCCCTTTGCATATGGACTCCGTAAACAAAAAATGTCTTAGAAATTTAAAATCAATACATTGTTTTATGTGTCAGAGTAGGCAGAATGATTTTAACATCACTTTGAAGCAAAAACTCTAGACTAAAATGTACAGTTCCCACAAGTCTTGTGAAAAAATATTTAGTAGTCTATATTTATATTTTGAAATATGTTGACTTCGTGTTCCTGTATAGTTTTTCCTGAGTATGTAATCAGAAAAAGTAAGAGGGGTTCTTGGGCAAACTGAAGTTTGATAAGTTGGCTAGAACGATATATTGTGCAGGCCACAAAATGGCCACCTCTTAGCCACCTGTTGTTTAGAGTAGCTTCTCATCTGCTGTTTGCTAGAGTAGTTTGAGTTAGCACTCGTCACTTCAGTTAGTATCTATGTTTAGGTCGGCCTTAATCGGCCGCCTGACATTTTTTGCTTGTTGAGCTTCGCTTTAATTCCTTTTATCTATGGAGATTCAGAGGTGGAGCCCAGGCGTTGCTATGCGTGTGGCCCCGTAGGCCCACAGCTTAGCAGCAAAGGCTAGGACTAGGTTTAGGTGTTTATTGTTTTAAACCACCCTTTGTATTACTATCCCTTGTTAGGTTGTATAGTTCCTAGTTCTGGCCTCCTCCTGAGGGAGTTGTTAGGCCGTATACCCATTTTCCCCTTGTTTATGTAGGTGCAATGGCTGAGGTTAACAGTTAAGGTAGAAGGCTGTTATTAGCCTTCCTGGTGCTGTTTCTCAGGTGGTAGGCCCTTATATTTGCATAGATAAGTTTATGCAGTGCATGCTAGGCCCCACTTTCTAGAGCTTTAATCATGCTATGGTTTTGTTTCCCCTGAGCCCCTTGAATTTCATTCAAGTTTGAACTATGGTGCTAGCTTTTTAGCTTCCGTCCTCTAGGGCTCAGTACAGATCTATAAGTTCTGTTTGGTGAGAACATTTATCCTTTTAACGGATTACATGTATTTTCAAAGCATTCGTTTGCTTTGGGTTCTAAGCTTTGCCCTACATGTATGTGAGCTTTACTCTAGTGCTTCCACAGGTTAGCACCTGTTCTCATAATAGTAGGCTGTTGTTAGCCTCTATTTAAGGACGTGGTGTTTTTTATACTCCCCGGCTAGGGTTTGTGTTTCACTGAGTGCATTACCTGTTGGATTGCACACTCAGGTTGAGTGTAGAGAGTCATACTTTTAGTTTGATCTCTGTTAGCTCCCACTATGTGATCATTGCCACAGCAGCTATATTACATATAACTGTAGAAGTTGTTGGTCCTTCTAGTTGCGACTTGTGTTTACGGGCGCTGTTGGTATATGGTCATAAGTTTTGCTCACGTATGTTAGCACTGCCACAGGTTTATGCTCATCTGTTTGAGGTAGTAGGCCTTGTAGGCCTCCCTTAGACCATGTTAGCATTTCACTGTACCCTGTAATTATGTGAGTTATGTTACATTGCCTGCTGGAATGTGTAGATTTAGCTCAGGTTGTGTTAAGCTAGTTACCCACTACTGTTTGTTGGGGCTAGAGCTGGTCCCCTTTGAGCTTGGTTCCCTTTTAAGACCACTAGCTGGTGCTACGTGTTGCCAAAAGTAGTAGGCCCCGCCGGGCCTCCTTTTTCAGATTTCATGTTGGCACAGTTTGTGTTGGTCTTGTATGACTTGTACCGCCATTGGCCATGCCCACCTCTGTAAGAGTAGGCCCTAGGTCAGGCCTCTTATAGAGTACTGTGGCGGAGTTTGTACTCCTCTTGTTTAAAAGTTAAGGTGGTTTTACCAATTACTTGGCCTGCTGGCTGGTTTTGTCATGAAACTACCACTGGCTGATGCCATGTGTTTGTGGAGTCAAAGGCCCCACCAGGGCCTCCTTTCAGTTTGCATGTTGGCACAGTTTTGTGTTGGTTTCTATGTGACTCATCACCATGGATGGGTCGTGATTGCCACCAGCTGACGCCACGTGTTTACAAGTCGTAGGCCTTATAGGCCTCCTGTGTATCATGCTGGAGTTCGGCTGTGTACTCCTCTCACTTTGAGAGTAAAAGGTGCTTTTACTGAGTACGGTTTCTAAGTGGCTTGCCTCTCAGGGTGAGTTCTTGTGTTAAACCGCTCTGTTGTTCGGTTTTTTTGCATTTACTTCCTTGAGCATGGTCTCTCTTTTAGCTCTAGTTGAGCTAAGTAGTTACCTCGTTAGTAACTTGGTTCTGTTTTGCTCCTATAACTTTGGTGGCCACTAGCTGGCGCCATGTGTGACAGGTAGGCCCTCTGAGCCTCCTTTGGGAACATGCTGGCATGTATAATATATTTCTTTACTAAGAAGAGTAAAGGGAAATAATATGCTGCTGGTTGGCCAGGGCCCCAGGTACTCCCACTAGTACTCCTCTTGCTTTAAAGAGTAAAAAGGTTCTTTTACCGAGTGCACTGCTCGTTGAATTGTGTTGGATGGACTGTTATGTGGGCACTCACAGTTACTAAAGTCATGTGGTCGTTCTTGCTCCCAGCAAGTTAGATTTCAGGTGTGCGGCCTTGTAGGCCGCCCTTGGAATACCACTATGTGATTGAGTATTCTGGTGTGATATGTAGTTCTTTATGCAGAACTTTAGTCATGTTGCAGGCCCCTCTCTGGCCTCCATGATTATGTGCCTACAGTATGGTCTATTTGTTAGGTGAGCTTCATACTCCCCTTTTTGGGTTGTTTGTGTAATTGTGCTTAGCTCCCTAAGCTGATCATTGGTTGAAGATTTCTATGAAGTCTCCCGTTGAGATCAGCCCCAGGCTGGTTTGTGCTCCCCTGTATCAGGGTTCCCTAGCCCACAGCCTCCTCAGTGCAATTAATCAGGAACTGAGTAGATCCTAGGAATAAGCGATTTATACTCCTCTCAATACGAGGGTTTATTGCACTCAGCTGCATTCTGCTCTCCAGGATGCCCATCTCTACGCTTGAGTTGCTTACTGGCCTTCTCGCAGTCGCTTTTACCTGCTCTCTTCTCTGAAGAATGCGTTATTGAGATTCTGTATTCAGACAGGTTTGGCCAAGACTAAGTTTCTCCTTTGTCAGACCAGGTCGGCCTCCCTGGTGGCAATGGGGGCGACTTCATTCCCCTCTAGTCACTGGCCGGGGCTCCTTTCGGTTCCCTGGCCACATTCCCTTTTAGGGACCTCTTTCCTCAGAAATGTTGGTCCCAGAAGTTTTGAGCAGCCTTGGTAGGCTTTCTGCGGAAGTCCTCTTTTAGGCTCAGCTTGGGCTGTTGGCCGTAGGGAATGCTGTCACTGACAGCCTTGCGTGACCCAAGGGTGAGTTGCTTATGGCATTTCTGTCGATGTCATCTTTGGCATGCACTCTCCTCGAGCATGGCGGCGTGGGTATATCGTTCCCCAAAGCGGTAAATGCAGAGTTGAAGTTCCCTTTCGAAAGGGAACGTCTTAGGTTATGTATGTAACCATAGTTCCCTGAGAACAGGGAACGAGACTCTGCGTTGCCATGCCATGCTTCGGGCTGCCTGCTGAACAGTCCCTCAAGACGATAAGGTACTGACTGATTCTCTAGGCGCTCCTTATATACTTCTGGGTCGCGCTATGATGACGTCATAGGCTGTCGTCGGCCAAATGCTATTGGAGTGGTTTGATTCTTAGCTTTCGGACATCGGTTCACGAGTGACGTTCCCCCAAAGTGGTAAATGCAGAGTCTCGTTCCCTGTTCTCAGGGAACTATGGTTACATACATAACCTGAGACGTTTGCTAATGGTTTCCTGTTTCCTTTGTTCTCATTTTCCCGCCACTAGTTTGTCACCATGCTGTTTTATTTAACAATCACACCTTGCTTGTATTCTGTTCATTATCGCTATATTTAAGTCCCTCATTTTGGTTTATTTAGTTGTCTGGTTTTGTTGGTGCTACATATTCTGTTTCATAGACTCACGCTTTTGTTTGTACCTGAGTGTGTTTAGTTTAAATTTAATTTTGATTTTCATTGTGAATCATCTTCACTGGAACTTAAAACGTTACTTATATTTCATTAATGAAATTATTCCAGTTTTGACAGGTTTTTTTTTCATTTCACCCCCCTCCCCCCCCCTTCATTATACCGCCCTAGTTCATCAATTAGAACATGCATTTATCTGTTTGTTTTTATTTTAAAGATTTTATGCTTGATGTCACATTGCTCATGTGGGGAGTTTTCTTACCTTTCCGTGATTATGTATATCAAACATGTCATGTTTTTTCCAAGTACTTCCTACAGTATTTGCCTTGAACATAGTGAGGAGGCACCACAGGAGATGATGCAAAAAGGATAAAATTTTTGAAAGTTTTAAGAGCGAATCCCAAATAACCATATTTCCTGTTAATATTTCCTTCTCTTTTTTACCATAGAGCTACCAACTGCATCCACAAGGCTTCATACAACACAGATTATTTTAGGTGTGTATATTGTATGGTGGGAAATCAACCCTTGTGCCAACCTAAAATTATGATAAACAGTGGAGTAAACTGTTATATAACATCTTAACAATATTCAGTTATTCAGTCATATCAGCTCATCAGCAGTACTATTGAGGCTGCTGATATGCTTTTATGTGGTTCCATGAGCAATCCAATTCAGAAAGTCATTAGCTTAAAAATGCTCTGTTTGAGCTGTTCCCTACACTACAATAGAAGTAGGCCTTTAGAGGCGAAAGAATTGGCATGAAACTGCATTTCGATTCTTTATGACAACCTAGCCCCTATTTAGCCTCTGGAGGCTACAGGTTTTACTGAACCCCTGCAGGAATTACCCCAGAAAACAACATAACTTTGGACTCTCCATGAACCAAAACTATTACAACCCTGTACCTTCTATCTCTAGGCTGGCCATAGCAAGTTAGCTGGACAAGCTGAACAGGCTGCCTCAGTCAATCTTTAGTAACCGATCTTGTACCACTACATTACCTTTAGTAACATATGATGGTACATATCTTTCATCATTCTTTAATTAATTTCATTTGAGAGTTTAAGGGGGCTTTCACAATGGGCATGTTTGCTGTGTCTGAGTCCAAGCGTGTTTGTTCCCGTTGACCCCTGCAGCACTGGCCTGGTTTCACACTCAACTTGATTCTATCGAACCCAGGTGCACTTGCATTCATCTTACATCAAGTGCACCGCATGATAGTAAACAGAATATTGTGTTTATTATTATTATTATTAATTTGATGCTATTATGTGCAGCAGAGTCAACAACATGGCTTTCTGCTGCTTGCAAATGGAATCTTTAGAGGATACAGTGGATTGCCATTAATTTGCTGCTCTGATTGTACTCACTATGAGCAATTACACTGCTGGCTTCCTCATATCCAAGGTAAATTATCAACACTATCATCCCCTACATCTGTTTTATTGAACTAAATACATTGTCATTGGCTAAAACACATGGGCACGTTACCATAAATAAGTGTGCACCTGAGTCTGTCTTGCTTTCACATTCACACATATAGCACAGTTAGGATGGGTGAGGAGAAAAGAAGGCAAATTGATTTTTTTTGTGTCCTTGTTTCATGATCTTTTCTTTGGATTAGCAAGTTTATTGTTTTGTTACATGGTGTTTGTGTTTTTGTGAAAGCTCTTGTGTTCAGCCTTATCAGGAATTTCAGTTATACTTGAGAGAGTCAGTAGGCAGATATATCCACACTATAGTCCAATCACAAAGTTCTTTGCCATAGGTCCAGTCCTTAGTCCAGGTCTTGAAGTATGCTGGAAGATCCTGCTTGAAGATGAAGGCAGGGGCAGAGCCAACCCCCAAGTAATGAAGGGGAAATTACTTTAACTCCAGTTGAGTCATTATTCAGAGGAGAATCCTAAAAGTATACAAATAAAAATAGTGTTATTAGGAAAGAACAGAGACAAACATCTTAGGCTATAAACAAATAAGATATCTTGATGTAAATAAATAATAGTTAACAGGCGTGACAGTAGACAACTTTGATTTGATTGAATTTATTAGACAAAAAAAGTAGTGAAATACACTAACTTGTCAGGGCAAGCACAAAGTTAAAAACTTTCATTGCAGTCCTTGATGTAAAGCACAAATTTCACTCCTAGCAATGGGAACATGTATTGTATTGTATTGTGTTGTGTTGTATTATAAATACAAAAGTACAATAAATTTCCACATATACAAAATTTACAGTCACAATTAAACATACACACCAGATACTATTACTACTACTACTAATTATTATTATTATTATATAATAATAATTATTATTATTATATTAATAATGATAATAATTAATCACTAAAACCTAAGAACAGATTTTACACACTGTAGTAGACAGCAGGCAAGATATCAACCCCTTTCCTACGCGTGTGTGGAAAGTTTAAAATGAATTGGTTTAGATTCCCGTGAGCAACAAACAGAGGACTTTTGGACTGGTTTTAAACAACAATACCCATTTAAAAGAACAGGGGGGTAACATTAACATACAGTAACCCCCACACAGGAACTGCTTTGTTGTCTCTCACCCTTACCATTTGTGCAAGGGAAGAATGATGACATTAGCATGATCTCATCACCATTTGCACCATTGTTTACCCAAGTCTCTCAGTCCTGAGATCAAGGTGTGAATGTCCACAGACTCTCCACTCACCAAACAGGTTTGCCATGTGGCTTGAAGCCACAAAGGACACAAAATGGACAAATTGAGCAAATCTTCTCAATTTCTATTAACATTATTGTATATGTGATGTGATCTGCGCCCTTTCCAAATATGTTTTTACTTCTTTCATAGCTTGTCTGTAACAAAAGTTATGGTTATCTGAAGTCGGCTGATTGCTTTGATTTTCAGGAACAGAATTCTGAGAAAAACAGGTTTAAATAACTGTCACCCCCTTTTTTCACATAGACATGAAAATGCACTATCCAAACACAAATGGTTGTAATTCAAGAATGCTTTGGAATATAGACCTAAGGTTGGTCTTGTTTTAAAGAAGACACTAGTCAGATTATTTTAAAAAATAAATAAATAAAAATGAAATAAAAAGTTATAGAAGTTTAAGAAAATGTAAAAATATAATTGTTTATATATTATAATAATATACTACAAAGCATGTTTTATTCTTAAACTGCAAGAAAATAAAAGCCAAAAATGTCAACATTCCAAATTTTAGGTTGAAATATTTCAAAAATTAGCTTTCAGTAAGATTTTGTTTGGGCACAGTTCAAAACTTTTTCACTAGATAATACCCAAGCTCCATATCTGACCATTTAAGGGCGCCTCCATTTATTTGAGTGATCTGAATCCTATATTTCCATATTTTCATACATTTTATGGAGTAGACATCCTATTCAGAAGTAGAATGGGCAGTTTGGCAGTATTTGATTTGAATTCATCCTCTAATAAACACATAATTAGAACATGTCTGTTCATTATAGCTCTGCTGTTTTCTTGTGCTACCCCTTCTCACGATATCACTGTATTAGGAAAAAAAAAATAAAAAATCTTTGCGTGCCGTAGTTTATACAAGACTGGCGGGAAATTTGCATTAATACAACTTCATTCTAAATTTTATGTGGTTTATTTTGATAGGTGAAATGATAATTTAATGAAACCCAATTTTGACAAAAAAAATTACATTCTACCTATTTTTTTACTTTACTGAAAACATTCCATCGCGACATCCGACGGGTTTTCCCAGATCGCATCACATATACGTAATGAGTTCTGTTTGTGTGCATGCAAAATATACAAACTTCCCTATTAAGGTATACATGAATGCATAGGTAGTTCAACATAACCCACTGATGTTTGGACTTTGTTTTCAGCATGATGCCTAAATTAATCTGAAATTGTTTTGGAAAATGAATTATGCATAGGAAAAACCTTGAAGACATTGTTCTAAACATGAACTTTAAGCAATGCAAATGAACCTCATGCAAGAGAGGGGCCATCCAGTGCCTACCCCTGACAGCATCAGCCAATCAAAACACTGGATCTGAAAGATGCCAATTTGCATTTCCCTCCTTCTCGGGACAGATTAAAAGGCTTGTCTCTGAGACAGAAAATTGTTCCAGTTTCTGGGTTGCTGCAGTTTCCCGTTCTGATTCCAAGCTCCAGTTCCTGTTCCAGTCCCAAGATGTACTAAGCTAAGTCCAACTCTACAGAGTAGAGTTTCAGAGACTCTATAGCTCTCTCAAGACTCTGAAGCTCTAAAGAGAGAAACAAGGAAGTTCTGCAAGAAGTGAATTTGGAGAGTTAGAAAACTGCAATGGAGACAACGACGACAAGCTTAGCCCCCCATCTTCAAAATATCTTCTGCACCAACTTCAAAATCCCCTCATCAGAGATCCTCCAGATCTGCATGTTCCAGACTGCCCAGATCTGCACTGACTTCAGAATCTAAAGATCCTTCCGTCTGCGTGTTCCAAAAAATAAGGATCATCTGCACAGACATCAGAACATTCTAGGCTTCTTCTTCTGCATGTTCCAGGAAAAAAGGACCTTCTCTGTGCTCCAGAAGTTCAACGTTCACAAGTACTTAGTGTTCAAGGCTGTGAAACAGATTCCAACTTCTTTCTTCCCACTGCAACACCGCCCAGCTCAACAAGTGGAAGACATGGCAGACATAAATATCATTTATCAAACCTCTTTCCAGAGACCTTGGCATTAGTGTATATTGTCAGTATATGATTATCTAATTTGCATTAGATCTTGCAGTCCAGTGGTGTGATGGAACTTCATAGGCAGGTGATGTCATTGATGAGGAAATTATAAAGCATACCCAGACCAAACAGTGTTAGCTTCTAAAAAGGCTGAAGCAAGACAATCACAGGCATACAGGAAGTATGGCAACACGACACAGCGTCTCGTTCCCTTCTCAGGGAACCATGGTTACATGCGTAATCAAGACGTTCCCTTTCGTCAGAGTCTTCAACGATGTGGGAACATTTATACCCACGCCGCCATACTGACAATGCTTTTGAAGAAGCCATACTTCTGGTTGAATGGGCTCAGACCACCAAAGGAGAAGGATGGCTGGCTAACTCATATACAAGAGAGATAGCCTCAACTCTCCATTTGCTCATCCTGTGCTTAGATGCAGGGCACCCTTTCCTAGGTGACCCAAAACAGACAGAAAGTTGATCTGACTTCCGCCACAGGGCAGCTCTGTGGACATATGCATCTAGGGCCCTAACAGGGCAAAGCAGATTAAGTTTTTCCAGGAACCAGCCACTCAAGGCTGACTGCTGAGAAATCCTCATGAGAGGATGTGAGCTCCCCGATGCCGCAGCGTTGAGGGCATGACCCCATAGCGTTGGTGACAGGATCATGCGCTCGCTGGAAACCTCTGCACCCCGAAACACACAAGGTGGCAGGGTTAGCAGAACGGCCTCCTGAAGGGCACCGAAGGGAGACGGGCACCGTATAATGAGGTGTAATCTGTTTCCCCCCGGAGGGGACTGCCCCCAGAAGCCTGACACCAGTGGCATCAGGACTTCTTCGCCGAAGCCTTCTTCGAGATAATAATGGTCCTCAGGATCCGCTCTACCTGAAGTCAGCTTCGGCTGACAGTGCTGACCCAATTTTTCTGAGGGGGAGCCTGGGTGCTGACACTCTGCTTTTGTTAAACCCTATGTGAGGAGCTGGCTGATGGCTTTTGCTGCTCCCGCCCAGCAGCAGAGCATGTGAGGTTTTTAAAAGAATAAACTTTGATAAGAGTGCAGTTTGCTTCCTGGACTCTTGAAACCTCTCGACGACTTATTACAGCGTCGCCGAAGAGGCCCATGGGGGAGACGGGGGCATCAAGGAGAGAACTCTTATCACGCTCATTGATGCCAGATAAATTAAGCCACAAATGCCTCTTCGTGGCCACTAGGGCTGCCTTAGATCCGCCAATGGATTTGGCCGTCTCCTTGGTGGCCTGGAAAGATAAATCAGTGGCTCTGCACAACTCTTTAATTGCTTCTGCGCCCACTCCCCCACCCTCATCAATGTCTCTGAGCAGGTCAGCCTGATATGCTTGCAACACTGACATCATATGCAAGCATGACGCAGCCTGACCTGCCGCCGAATAAGCCTTGCCCACAAGCCTTGTGGTTCGAACGGGCAGTTTCTGGGCTTTAAGGGACAATGCTGTTTCAGAGGAGAGATAGCTGGCTAGTGTCTCTTCAACTTTGGGCATTGCCCTATAACCACAATTCTTGCCTCCTATTATACTAGAGTAATTAGATGTAGCAGGGGAAAATACTCTGTATGAGACTGGTTTATTCCATGACCTCAACACCTCAGTGTGGCGGTCAGGAAAAAATGGTAAGCCCCGGCGCAGAGATTGTGCGCGAGAAGGGAGAAATCTTTCGTCAAGCAGGCTTCTCTGATGCACTTCTTGTCTCTTGGCTGGCCATTCAATGTTTAACTTGGCAACAGCGTGAGTCTGTTGGGTAAGTTACTTCAAAAAAGTAATTAATTACTAATTACTAATTACATCATCAATGCTGTATTTAAAATACTTTTCTAATTACTCTGTCTGAAAAGTAATTCAATTAATCAGTAAGTAACTTACTAATTACTTCTTAAAATCCCTATAAACCTTGACCGGATAGACAATAGAAAGAAAACTCTTAATAATTTAGTCAAACATGGAATAGTTTAGCCGTTTATAGCTTTTTAAAACATTTTAACTTTATTAAAACATATACTATAATACTTTTATTTACTTTATAATAATTAATTTTTTTAGTAACAAATAGGGATGTCACTATACCAAAAATCTAGTAGTTGGTACCAATACCACCAAAAGTGCACAATACTCGATACCACGGTAAAAATATATAAAAATACAAATAAAACAATGCTATTTTTTTTTCCAGGTAGGTCTAATAGTAGCAAGTAAAAATACCACAGAAATGGAATAATCAAATATAAAATAAGTCTGCATAGTCATAACTGTATAAATTAAATATAGATTAATCCTTATTAAAGCTTTTTTGTTGTTTGATTATAATTTATAATACAGACAGCCAATAGTAGACAGTAGCTGGAGGACAATATGCTGTTACACATGCTGTTCACATTCACATAACAAACGCGAATATTCGCCAAGACGAGCATTTTAACAGAACTGTGTGTGTATTTAAACGTTTATGTGTAATAAACCGCGAAACTCTGACACTCGCGAGAGGCGGCTATGTGTGTGCGCTTTGGTTGAGAGCGCACTGCCTGAAGAGAGCGCGTGCGGTTTTTTATCCCTAGGACATAGCTTACATTTTACCGTAATGTTCTTGCCTACCTGTGTCAAAAAAGTGAAGTAATTGGAATATTTCCATTCTGCAAAACAGCCACTCGCTTCTGCCGACATCTTCAGACAGCGACTATGCAGCCAACTGGTGCAAAGCTGCGAACTCACGCGCAACTCACTACAGCTAACAATTTTAAAGAGGCAGCGTTAACGTTTACCTTTAGACGACAAATTTAGATTTTAAATTCATTATTGATTTAAACAGAACTGTTGAACTAATTTACAGTATGTAACGCAAGTACATTATAAGTAATTAAATTACCTAAAAATGAACAGTAATCCCTTACTTTGCTTTTTCAGTAAATAAGTAATTTAATTACAGTAACGCGTTACTAAGTAACACCCAACACTGGTTATAACCACAAGGAATACTTGCCAGGTCACTTCCCTCAAAAAGTGACAGGCGGGAGCAGGGAAAGACTTTTTCTACATTGCTCACAACCAGCACCCTCAAGGGCTGCTTGAGCATTCCCCGCTCCTAAACAAAAAACACATAAATCGTGTGTATGCCTACCCGGGATGTAACGAGGGCAGGGAGGAACATACGATTTGAATTGCTTGCTCGCCATAATATTTATATATATTGTGCTTTGCAACAATGCAGGACAGACAACAAAAAATAAGACTGACAGTCACACAGATCGCTTGCTAAAGACACAGAAGCTAACACTGTTTGGTCTGGGTATGCTTTATAGTTTCCTGGTCGATGACGTCACCCGCCCAGGCCATTGGACTGATTTTACAAGTACTTCACGATGCAATCACATAGAGGCGTTTCCACAGCATCGAAGACTCAGACGCAGCACGAGTTCCCTTGAAAGGGAAATGTAGGAGCTCTTTTATTTATTATCTTCTGTACCATTTTTAGTTTAAAGGGAGATTCGTAAAACTTCATGAAGCAGTGTTTTGAAATCACCCATCACTAGAAATTGTGGAATAAAGTCACTATTTTGTCATTTTTGGTGCACAAAAAGTATTCTCATCGCTTTTATTTACTAATATTAAAGTTGAATCACTATAGTCACGTGAATTCAATTTTGTTTATCCAGAAAACTAACATATCTGGCAAGAACTTTTATCCTAGCACTAACCTTACCTAAAATTTTCATAGCCGTACTTGGACCATGTAAATCATTGTCAAGGACACATCCGAGTGTGTAAGAAATTTTATTAATATGTTTTGCTTATGGAACATTGTGTTTTGTTTGCATTTCACAAGTTCACATTTACATATAATTGAATAGAGTAAAGTTATGCGTATTTGGCGTGCTGTCCGGGGGAGGGCTCCAAGCTCTGACTTTTGGCCCAAACCCAGAGTACTCCCCCTGGCTGTGGTAAGAATATATAGAACTGGAAGTGAGGAGATGGGGTGGAGGAGGGATGCTGATAAGCTGTCAAATGAACAGAGGTATGTCTGCTGTATATACAGTATACCTCTTGCCGTTGGTTGAGTTGATTAACTGAATGCTCTCCACTTCTGCTAATTAGGTTAATTATCTGAATCTGCTCCTCCCGAACTTTGTTAATAAAACATCATAGAGACAGGATGGAGTTCATTTGCATGTGGATTTGGTCTTACATGCTTCTCTGCCTTTGCCTGCACATAGAACAGCTTTTGATCTTATAGATGTATATGACCATTATATGACAGAAAATAAGAAATGTGTGACTATCATATGACAAGAGAAAGAATACATTCAAGGTATAGAAATTGGTAAACATGTTCCTAATATGTTTTTAGAAAACTACAATTGGACAGAGGCCAATATAAATGTGGGAAGGAGCCCTCCCTTCCTTGTCACACTCTGCAGACACTGAATGACTGTATGTCTCTTCACCTTTTCTTGCAAGAAAAAAAAAAAAACTTTTGTGAAAGATAGTTGGCCGTATTTGTCTCTTATACAGTGATATTATTTTATTTCCCACAACAATTTGGTGTTAGAAGTGGGATTCCTTAGATGTGCCTTTTGGACCTGAGATCAGGCGGTGACTGATCATCCTGGACTTATACTGGGTACACACTAAAAGATTTTTAAAATGTGAGATACCACAAACATGAGGACAAAACAAATTCTAGATTTAACAGTTTTGCTGATATAGTGTGACGCTGTGTGTGCTGTGATGTGACAAAGACAGCACACCACACACAAAGAGATTTTCAACCAGAGTCCCAACTGTGAACACGGGAAATCTCTCAAAATCTCTCGAGACTTCAGAATAAACATGACAGATGATAGGCAGGAAGAAATTGCATTGATAGTGTTTGGAATGATTTTGGGATGTTTTACAGGACACGTTTGTGCTGTTGCCACAAATCGACAAGCTGATCCTCCATCTCTGCTGTTCAAATCCATTTAACGTTTTGCTGTGTAATGACTGCATTATTATGCTTCTGTCTTCTGTCTGCTCGCTTTCTGATCGGATATTGTTTCACGTGATAATCTCCAGAGCATGCGCGAGTTTGTCCTCGGGGTTCCTCCCACAAATCAGGATTTCTGAACATGTTGAATATTGATGATTCACGTTCGGGACGGCTCCGACATTCTTCCGAGCAGATTCAATCACTCTTAAAACACCTCACACCACAGGAAAATCTGATAAGATCATCTGTAGAACCATCAAGATAATCAGGACATTACCTAGGATTGTCGGAAGGGAGAAATCGGCCCAAAATTAGCCCGATTATCTTGTAGTGTGTACCCAGCATTAGTAGTCTCAGCCCTAACCTGAACAGATTGAGGAATGAGGGATGAAGGATTAGGGACCGCCCGCCGGGGCCCAGAGGGGACACCACTAGAGTCGGCAAATGAACCAAAGTGGCAACAGATTTCTCTGGTAAATTACATAGAAAATTATATCAAAGATTTGGAAAAAGGGATAAACCATAGTGGTTGAGACAACTCTGTGTAAAGCAAAACATTTACATTTTTTTATTAATTTTGAGTGGACACAAATAAAAGTAGACTCTTTACAGTTTACAGAGATAGGAGCATGGACAGGCAGTAACCTATGAGGGCAGACATGAGTGAGAGAAAGACAGACAAAGAAGAGAAAATGTAAAGTAGTAACGCTGGTGTAAACTTGTAGCCTATGATGCACTCCTGAAAAATTCACAGTCATTTGTAGCACAGTTTTCATGTTAGCTTCATCATTGAAAAATATAACTGACCCCTTGCAGCTACCTGTCTTAAATGCAGTTAAATTCCATTAATGGTATTGATTCCTCAAAAGCTACTCAAAACAAGACAAAATGGTCACAAAATCAATTGTATAAAAGGAATTCTCTGATGAACTAGGAATGGGTCCTACTAAATCATCAAGGGATCCTTTGAAAAATAGTTTAGGATGTTAGGAACATACACTTCAACTATGCTACTATGCTGCATATCTGCATATGATTCTGGTGATCAAATTAAGTTTATTATTTTATTTGTTTAACGTAATATCTAGTTAGTAAATGCTCCACCTGTTTATTTCCCAGCTCTGACCTGACACTGGGAGATGAGATGTTAGGTGTGTTAGGGGAAGACCCTGCTCCAAGCACAATCACTGCTGAGAGTACAGTGAGATCAGCAATATTGGATGGGACCTATTTCCAAATTGTAAAACAAAAAGAATCAGGGCAAGTTCAAGATGAATGTAAACTGTGCACAAATAAGTGAGCCTGTTAAACAGAAAGAATTAATCGACCTGATTCAGGAACTAAGCCCACAAACATCTGTGATATCGTACAACGCATCCCTGAAGTGTCAACAGAGAATGTGTCAGCTAGACCATTCCCTGTGAAGGCCTCATCGACACGACAGCCAGTTGCACAGATCCCCAACAAACCAATGAATCTGATCTTCAACTAGATGGAACTGAATTAAATATTTTGACTGTTGCGATCCCAATATGACCTGTAACGCTGCCTGAATCATAATCATGTACTGTTGGCCCCCTGCCTGAGCCTGGTTTCTCCCAAGGTTTTTTTTCTCCATTTTGTCACCTGTTGGAGTTTGGGTTCCTTGCCACTGTCGCTTGCTTAGTGGGGACACTTGATATTCAACAATGTTTTTGATCTGCCTGCATTTACACCATTGTATGCGAACTGAACTGAGCTGGACGATGCGATCACTGTTTTTGTTTTTTTTCAGAGCCGATGTATAGTTGAATTAATTAAATTAATAACTATTGACTTTTACAAAGGAATGAATCACTGAATTTACTTAAGCTGGACAATGACACCATTTTATTCTAGAGCTGCCATGCAGCCAAAATTATTTGCCAGTTATCACTGTAAAGCTGCTTTGAAACAATCTGCATTGTAAAAAGCGCTATATAAATAAAGGTGACTTGATATCAAGACGAACTCTAGGGAGGAGGATTAATGAGGACTTTTCCTCAAAAGTTGACTGTTTAAAAAGAAATCTTGAAAGTTGTGAGGCACTAGTGTACCACAGCTGACATTTGTTCTACTAGTGTGTCTATCTTTTTTGGTGTGACAGCAAACTTGATTAAGCCAGACACATTGGAGCATCAATCCGCTGCCCTTGCATGCCGCCATTTCCCCAGTTCACACACGTGTAATCGAATAGCAGAAATATTGGAAGAAATTCACTCAGAGTATGGGTTGTCCCATGAATGCATTGTTGCAACAGTTATAGATAATGGGGCCAACTTTGTGAAGGCGTTCAAAGAATTCACTGTGTCGGCAGTGTGTGTGGATGAAGAAAATCACAATGATGTGAATGAGCTTAGTTTTGTGACCATAGACTACTCAGACTCAGAAGATAATGAGACTGGGTAAATTTTGCGCACTCATCTGCGGTGTGCATGCCATACCCTCAGTTTAGTGGCTATAACAGATGCCAAAAGAGCAATGAAGGACAATTCTACTCTGTCACGCCGCAATAACTCAGCAATGGGAAAATGTTCTGCTCTGTGGAATGTCTCAGGAAGACATAAAACAGCTGAAGTGCTGTTTAAATTTAGGTTGATGACACCTTGTGCGACACTCCCTTTGAGAGATGACTTAATCAGCTATCCAGCTACCAAGCGAGATAGACTTGCTGATGTCATGACAAAGTTGAACCTTCCAACATTTAAGGATGCTGAGCTGGATTACATAGAGGAGTACACAAAAGTCTTGAGGCTAGTTGCAGTGGCCATTGACCGCCCAGTCACCATGCTACTATGCAGAACTGATCCCTACCCCTTTGCTGGAGAGGCAAAACTTGAAGGTTTGCATGCCACCAATCTGCGATACTGCTCTCACCTCATCAATGCTGTTGTTGATGGTTTCCAGCGCAGATTCAGTGCCTTTCTAGAGCTTCGCCCAGAAGTCAATAAGGCAATCCTGGCAATTGTGACGCATCCATACTTTAAAATGTGATGGCTGCCCCCACAAATGACATGTAAAAAAAGAAGGATTCATGAATTAATGCTTTCAGGCTGCTAAAGATCTTGGGCTTGTGACAGAGAGTGAGGCGTCAAGTTCAGCTGCTGCAACAGAGGAAGATGATGACTTCTTTATCTTCACAGAGAATGTGGATGTTTTCCAGAAGCCAACTCAAAGCAAGGCAGAGCTGGAGTGTTTGCACTACTTTGAGGATCAAAAGAGGGATTTGACATCTTTGGAGCAGTATCCCCTAATCAAGCACATTTTTTGTGAGGTTTAACACGATCATCCCATCCTCAGCTCCAGTAGAGCGTCACTTTTTTTTTTTTTTTTTTTTTGTGGAAAAACTTAAAGCTTAAAGGCATCAGTAGCTAAAGAGACCTCTGCAATGTAGTCCACAGGCTAGCCACAGTTGCTACTTTTTTTTTATTATTATGTTTCTGGCTACATTTAAAATCAAAACATATTGATCATTTAATAATTGTTGAAATGCTGAAATGTTTGTTTTCAACTTCCAAATAGGTGTCCAATGATTGATAAATAAACATTTGATTGCTAAATATTGTACCCTAATTAAAGTAGCTGCTTTAAAACTAACCTTCATCTGGGAGATCAGGGATATGTGAATATTTGATCTTTTAACTAGTTGCATATGCCAGATTTGTTGCATGACTCGAGCAAAGAAAAGCTGTTACTATCAAACATTGTTTACTTAATCAACTGAGTCAGTGTAATGGTGAAGGGATAGATCAAATAGGCCAATTGATGGAAGGTTTGCAAAGAAATTTCATGCTCCCTTGTATTTTTAAAATACAAAACTAGCTTATTTTGATACATTTTGTGGCTGCTGTATATTGTAGTTTATTTTGATACACTTAAATTTAAGGTATTTGGTATTTTATTTTAAAATACATTTTGATGTATCTTTGCCCAACCCTGATCGCATTACAGCGGAGAATTCAATTGTCACGAAAGACCGTTTCTCACACTGTTCTTCACCTCTGCTGTTCAGAGTTGCGCTTGGATGTGTGCCATGAGTGTATGTTTCCTCAGCACAGTAGCACAAAAGTGTTGTTTCATTTTCCCCACAATGCTGTCAGAGCTGGAGTTTGACTAACAACACATGGAAAATATGACTATAACAATATTTAGTATGCAACAACATGCGGAGCACGCATGAGAGCGGTTTCTGCACGGAACGCCGTGATGAGGATCTTAGATCATATGCAGACTGGAGTAAGCGTGTTTTAAGTTTTTATGGACATATTGCAAATAGCATGTTGTCAGTCTGTGTCTAGTTTTGTGAAATGTAATCCCACTTCATAAAGTTGTGTTTGAACAAGTTACAGGGGTGACATTGCATGGTCTCTTTCTCTTTCTCTAACGTACTTTACTCTTGCACCCAGATGCGTTCTTAGGTACCGAAATTTGGCACCGATTGATTTAATGTGAATCGGTACTCGGTAGTACCGATGTAATTTGGTCAGTGCCCTTAAAAGTACGCACATAACAGCGGCCACATAGAGGGCAAGGACCATCTCTTCAATCCCACCAGGGCAGACGGGAAGGGCAGGGTCTGGGATTTCACTCACATGTACCGACTCAGAAACTTCTCTCATAGGAAAAGAATCAGCAAGTTCTTTCACATGAACAGACTCTCTCTCATACCCCTTTTCCACCAAGGCAATTTGAGGGCTGGATCAGACCCAGAGCCTAGTTTCAGTTATTTGTCTTTCGACACCCAAAGCACCAGCTCTGAACCAGGAAAAGTGGTTCGTAAGTAGCACCAAAACATTGCTGGTCTAGAAGTAAGAACCGCTTGCGTCAGGGGTTTGGAGGCAGGGTGTCCGTGACCAACAAGAAACCTGTGACCGCCATTTTTGAAAGAGCGGCTAATTGAGCTTGATTGTAATCTCCCTATATACAAATTATGGCAAGCTGCATGAACGCGTTGGATGCCGATGTAAGTTTGCAAAGCCATGAGCACCAATAGTAACGCAACGTCTGCCATTGTTGATGGAAGTCTTGTTTGAGATGCATCGGAGCTGTGAGGACCGATCAGTGTGTGACATCAGAGACAGAGTGCCGCAGGTCCGTTGGAGCGACTCCGTGTGCTTTTGGATCGCTCTCCTGGTGCTTTGATGTCATGTGCCAATCCATTTGCGAGAAGTCAATGCATCTCGAACAAGCATTGTGTTTGGCGCTGCCACGCTAGCGTTGCTGTGAAAGATGAGATGTACACAGTGCTGTAAGACCTGGCTCTGTGCTGGATCTCTAGCCCGTTCAAAGGCAAACCAGTTTTTGCCGAACTGGCAATAGCACTAGCTCTGAACTAGCGCCCGGTTCGTGCTGGTGGAAAAGGGGTATCAAAGGAACAGACTCAGGAAGTTCTCTCACAGGATAGGTAGCTGTGGCTGGCACGCTGGTTTCCTCCTTACTCTCACAAATGGTGAATGGGGAGCAGTTGTTGAGGAGTACCCACTCCACGTACTCCATGCATTGAGGCTTGTCTGGAAAAGCACACACAGACAGTCATCATCATAACAGATATGATGGCAAAGGTTCAGAAATACCTATGTGTGCCTTTTTAGGGACTAGTTCCCCTCTGAGAGGAGGAGGCTTTTTTTAACTGCTGCTGGATCCATAAAAGAGGTCTGTTATTCTGTCACATACTGGTTGCAGGGTAAGTAGAGACAGGAGCCAATTGCAGCAGTAAAAGGTTTATTTAACTAAAGAATTAGAAACAAACCACTCTTAACTATAAAACAGGAAAAGAACAACCGGGTAAATCATTAATAATGCAGTTATAACTGCATGAATAAAAAGGGTGACTTTAATGCAATACCTGCCAAATAGTGAGCCGTTTTAACTCACATGTTATAAATGAGTAATAAATGTATTTATTAACACTTATTTAACTCATAATTAGACTGAAGGGTGTTGTATTTGTGGTTTTCTTATTAATATCTCATGACTGCCACTTTTCTTACTATGATGCTTACCAGAAGTTTCTGTCTTACCCATGATACTCTCCAAAAAGGTCATGATGCCCATCCACAGCAGCGTATAAAAACTGATGTGTTGTTTTTTTTAGGATGAAATTAGAACTTTATTTTGAAAATAAAACATAAGATAATAACCATAACTTGATGAGATATTAATAATGAAAAAATGTATTCCAGTATTAGTTACCTGTGAACCTTAATGTTGGGTGGACACTTGTACCATTTATTCATGAGTTATAAACATTAATAACCTGTGAAAGTGAACCTCAATATAAAGTGGAAACATGTGAACCATTTATTAATGAGTTATAAACATTGATAACCTGTGAAAGTGAACCTTAATGTAAAATGGAAACCTGTGAACCATTTATTAATGAGTTATAAACATTAATAACCTGTGAAAGTGTAAGATTGAAAATATCTAAACATTTATTTAAAAATGAACAAAGACATTTGCTTTACTGTTTCAACCCCCCCTCTCTTGCTACAAGAGCCATTTGGAAGGCACAAATGTGTTGATAGTGATCAAGGCCTGTAGGCCAAAATGCATGTACATTGGGGGTCTACAAATTGTCACATCTTTAGTACGGTGGGGGAAGTTTTAATCTTCTGTTTGTTCAGTTTGAATGTCTCACATTTGGGTTTCAGTCACATGGTCAAGGAAGGGATAAAAAGATTGTAACTGTTGCTCTCTCTCTTTTTATTCTCTGCCTCTTTTCTTGGGCACTCTCTGGCCCTCTCTCTCTCTCTCTTTCTCTTTCACTCTCTCTCTATCTCTCAGGTAACTTTTTACATACATGCTGGGTACGATTAATGGTATATGATTTTATCATCTCATACATCTCTTTTGTAACTATTTTAAGTGTAACCATAATCAGATATTGTCATTAAACCCTTTCTATTACAAATGATGTGCTAACTAGTTTTGATTTAGTATTAACATCAATGTGCTCCCTATTGCAATAAAATATCGTCACGGTATAGCAACGCTCTCCCACATATTTTGCTATTATAACTGTGTTTATTTCCGTCGTTGGTATAAGTTGCAGTGGGTGGTAATGGACAAGAAATGTTGCTGATAACGTTTCTTAAATCATTCTGCAACCCTACAGCCTAAACTCCTGCAGGCAGTCCACCCTTACAAAAGTGAACCTTAATGTAACGTGAACACATGTGAACCATTTATTAATGAGTTATAAACATTAATAACCTGTGAAAGTGAACCTCAACGTAAAGTGGAAACCTGTGAACCATTTATTCATGAGTTATAAACATTAATAACCTGTGCACCAGAGCGCCGGAGCGGTTATTTGTTTAAGATAACTACAAACTAACACAGCAATTACTCATATAATATAAACACTAGAAAAACATAGTCTGCAATTTCACCTCAGTTAGCTTACCCATCAAATCAGTAAACACAAATTTTCATTTCAAAGCATGTTGGAACCTGAAAGAGTATAATAAATTATATAGCCTATTACTACTACTTACAATAATAATAATAAAAAGAATACATTGCATATTATACATTATTGTCACATTTGGTTGTAAAGAGCAGTGAGGAAGCAGAATTTAGATGCAGCAGTACTATTTTTTTATTATGAAGATAACTGAACTCAAAAATGTAGGAGAACAAACTATAGTAAGCCATAGTTATAGACAACTAGATGTGACAATAATATATCAGGCTATACTTGATATACTCTTTTAGGTCACATCACTCTTTCAAAGTAACATTGTAACACTCTATATTTGGTCACATATATAAATGAAGGGGATTCATTCATCCAAGAGCAGAGAAGAATATATTTAAAGGTTTTAAAGAGTAGACACCCCAAACAGCAACAATATCAACAAAACCTACATTCAAAGAAAAGAAAATTCACATCTTGTTAGAGCATTTCAGCCCAACCACAACATGTTGAGTCGAATCAGAAATAAAGTCCATTTCTCACAACTCCCACATAGTCAGGTAAGAAGTATCTTATCACTTTCTGACAGTTCAATGGAAATCCACAAAAGTTCAACATACAGTCTCCCAAACCATTACCAAACGTCAGTCCAAGTAATCAAAGGTGTAGAAAAAGATCATATAGTCCAGATAAAGTGTCCTTGTTCGACAAATGAGGCCGAAAGAAAACCCTCTGAACAAATATGCAAACAAAAATCTAAATATGCAATGAACACAGAACACAGAAAACAAACATAGAACTACAAAATATATACAAAACTTACACTGAGCTGTAGAACCAAAGAGGTTCATCATAATAGGGTCTCATGCATCACCAAGTTGAACAAACACTCAAAGCCATGCCAATACTTCTCTAAACATTCTTACTCGTCTCTCTTAAAAGGATAGCCTTTCCTTTAGAAACCTCCCTAGATCCCCCTTGAGGTGGGGAGAAGCATTACATCATACGACATGAAACAGCTTTTCAGAACTGTTAAATACCCCGCCCCTTAAAGAAAGGTTAAACATAACCGTAAAACTTTTTCAAATTCTCTACATGATAAGTTTCAGTTTGCACGGGTCAGCTGACACTTCGACTATATAATTGACTTTATTCAATTGTCTGATTACCTTTGCAGGTCATTGCCACTTAGGGGCCAACTTTGCCATGAACGCATCCCAAGCCCGAGACAACGGATGAGTACGAACTCAGACAAGATCTCCCACTTCAAAAGTCTCCTGTCGTCTTTTCTGGTTGTAGTACTTCCTTTGTCAATACTGGGCTCTCGCTACATTCTCTTTTACCCTGTTCATTAGGGATTGCTGGCGTTCAATGACATTGTTACAGAGTGGTCAGGATCTGGGTGACAATATTGGAACTGATCCATGGGTCCTTTCAGTTTGCGTCCTATGGCAATTTCAGCTGGAGTATATGAGTTACTTTCTTGCCATGCGGAATTGATTGTAAAGCGAAACTCATGAACCCGTCTATCCCAATGCCGATGGTTATCTTTGACATAAGAGGTGATCATGGTTTTGAGAGTGCGATTCACTCTCTCTGTCAAGTTGGTTTGTGGGTGATATGTTGTGGTAAATTTTTGAATCACTCCCCACTGCTTGCATGTGGTGTTGAGTAGTTGGGACGTGAGTTGGGGTCCCCGATCGGACACTTCTGACGAAGATTTGTGGGAATCACCACTTGCAATCTACTGCCATTCAGCGAGTCAGGAATGCATCGGAACAAAAACTGATTTTATACAACATAGTGAATATGATCTGGGTCTTGTGGAGGATGTTTTACATTGTCCCACAGGTCCTGCAGTTCTTCGTCATCCTTCTGGGATCTTCCTAATTCTTCCCAGTCCACAGGCAAATCCTTACCCACATCATGTACATGACATATTGCAATTGGACTCTTCGGGTAGGGCACGAGATAATGAGTCAGGAACAACATTGCACCGGCCTTTCCTGTACTGCACAGTGAAGTCAAGACCCTGAAGTCGGATGGCCCACCTTATGAGTTTTGAAGGAGGTCGAGGATGGTTAAACACCCAAACAAGTGCTGCATGGTCTGTGAGAATTTGGAACTGTCTTCCTTCCAGATACTTCTGCCACTTTTCCACCACCCATACCACAGCAAGGCATTCCTTCTCCGATACAGAATATGATTTCTCCGCTCCATAAAATAGTTGTGATCATATGCAATGACACGTTCACCTTGGTCTGATTCTTGGGTCAGCACGGCCCCCAAACCGATGTTGCTCGCATCAGTCTGTAATTTAATGTAAAGTTAACACATGTGAACCATTTGTTCATGAGTTATAAACATTAATAACCTGTGAAAGTAGTCACAATCTGATGTTTGATAACAGAGGTTTGTCCTAGGTCATCAGTACATACAGTGGGCCAGTTCAATAAGATACCTTCCAGTTGCCTCTTCTCACTACGTGAAATATCAGCTTGACTCACCAAATCCTTAATGATGGTTGTGGTATTTTCTGACACTTGTATGGTTGATAATGCACAGTAAATGCTAATGCTGGCAGGTTGTAAATAGCAAGAAAACGACTGTGGTGTCTCCTGTCCAGGAAATGAATAAGAAGAACTGTTGAAGTCAATTTTTAAGCCAACTGACACAAGGAAATCAAGACCAAGAATGAGTGGAAATGATAGATCTTGATTCCTCATAATGAACAGCCACACTGGATGCTTGTTATCTTGCAATGTACATTCCCAACTGACTTCCCCTAGGGCTCGTTGTACTTGGCCATTGGCAAGACAGTCCTTGCACAGTCTTACTCGTCTCTCTTAAAAGGATAGCCTTTCCTTCATAAACCTCCCTAGATCCCCCTTGAGGTGGGGAGAAGCATTACATCATATGACATGAACCAGCTTTTCAGAACTGTTACAACATCACTAAGCATACGTATTCTGGCGTGTGACAGGAGTTGGCGCTAGTGAGCATCCAATAAAGCCTTGCCACTATCATGTATACTTTATCATGATATCAAGAATATGAATTGCTTATTAATATTTCAACAAAAAAATGTCACCAGGAAAAAAAAATACTATTTTCTTTAATAAAAAAACATGATTCACGTGTGTTCACTTTACATAAAGGTTTACTTTCACAGGTTATTAATGTTTATAACTCATGAACAAATGGTTCACATGTGTTAACTTTACATTAACACTCTGGAGTCAGGTAACACGCTTAAAACACTCCGTAATTTTTTTTCATAGAGACATAAGTAATATATAAATTGAAACTATAGAATGTCTTCTTTTATTTGTGTACACTCCGGGTAAAAACAAAATGTTGTGCTTTTTGCAAGAAAACTAACATGATGCGTGATCTCTCGTTTCCCTCTGAACGAAGTCCAATCTGATAGTTCTCAGAAAATGAAGTGTAATTTAGTGAATACTAATGACACAAAAATGAGACTTATGCTAAAGAAACGCTGAAATGTCAGGTTTTAAATTGTCAAATTGAAAACAAAAATTCAGTAATCTGTATGAAAAGAGAGACATGTCAGATGTCCGTGAGTCAGCTCATTATCCACTAATTCGGAGCAAGCACTATTCAGACGCAAATTCTGAGGCAATACATGTATAGATCGTCGCAATCGTGTATTTATTTTCTTCATAAGTGTTTATCTGCATGTTATAGGCATGGTTAGCGATCTCTGGAAGCCTCTGTTAGTTCCTGGAATGTCACATTATATGCCTGTTCTTCATTAGGAGTCATTTGTGGACTAAATGTGCACAGAGCGCCCTCCGGCTGCAAGTATGAATGGAAAACACAGTACATCAGAATATCCAGCGCTCATAGTGATGACAATAAATACTGAATAAATATTACTCCACTGTATAGAAAATTGACATAAACATATGAGAATCCATCAATATTTCTCTAAATGTGCATGCTTTTAAGCTAAAAGCCTATATGAAATGCTATAGAGGTAACATGAATGTTCAGACTCTTTGTCTCACAGAAATACATTATATTTTAAATTATATTAAAACAGAAAAACATTATTTTAAATTTAATAATATTTCACAATATTGCTGTTTTTTTTCTGTATGTTTGATTAACAGCATGAGCTTGAAACTTCTTTTAAAAACAATGTAATAGTAATGCGTCCAATCTTTTGACTGGTACTGTAATTTAAACTATAATAGGCCTATACAAATTTTTCTTCACATGATGTGCAATAATATGTGCATGCATGAGATCACAAAAATCATGTTTTTTTTGTTGTTGTTTTTTTTTGTCAAGACGTTAATACTGTTATCAGCATGATCACAGAGGGTTTTTTCACATAACCTAGCTGACTGAAATGGCTCATTATGCGGGTCATTATGCAGGTCTTTGTCTTCTCAGGTGTGAATCACAGCATTATTCATGAAGATTCACGCCTCCATGAATACTGTGTTTCTTCACAAAAAGTGTCTTACAAAATTTAAATTTCTATATTGTTTTGTATTAACGAATAGGCAGGATAATATTTACATCATTTTGAATAAAAAATTCTAGTCTACAACCTCCAATACCCAGAAGTCTTGTGAACACATATCTAATATTAATTGGCCTTATTTCAGTGACTTAAGTTTTTTGTTTTTTTTAATAACCATGCATAAATGTTATTCCTTCAAAAATACAAACATGTACATACATGTTGCTCACATATTATGGTAGCCTAGTTTGTGCTGAATACAGTGTAATGACACGTTTTCCATTAATATGTTTATGAACAACTGGAAAACGCACAAATGTCAGGGCATGTCAAAACTTCTCCAGGGCCCCAAATTAGCCTCAGACTCCAGAGGGTTAAGGGTCACTTTCACAGGTTATTAATGTTTATAACTCATGAATAAATGGTTCAGAGGTTTCCACTTTACATTAAGGTTCACTTTCACAGGTTATTAATGTTTATAACTCATTAATAAATGGTTCACAGGTTTCCAATTTACATTAAGGTTCACTTTCACAGGTTATTAATGTTTATAACTCATGAATAAATGGTTCACAAGTGTCCAACCTACATTAAGGTTCACAGGTAACTAATACTGGAATTCAATTTTTAATTATTAATATTTCATCAAGTTGGTTATTATCTTATGTTTTATTTTCAAAATAAAGTTGGAATTTCATCTTAAAAAACAAGAAATCAGTTTTTATACACTGCTGTGGATAGGCATCCTGACCTTTTTGCAGAGTATCATGGGTAAGACAGAAACTTATGGTAAGCAACAACTAAGCAATAGTAAGAAAAGTAGCAGTCATGAGATATTAATAAGAAAACCACAAATACAACACCATTCAGTCTAATTATGATAGTCAGTTTTTGCTGCATCATGAAATAAACCAGGAATCTGGTTTTGAGTTAAATAAGTGTTAATAAATACATTTATTACTCATTTATAACGTGTGTTAAAAACGGTTCACTATTTGGCAGGTATTGCATTAAAGTCACCCTTTTTTATTCATGCAGTTATAACTGCATTATTGATGATTTATAATGCATTTATAAATTATTTATTACTCATTAACAAACACCTTTATAAACCCTTTACAACCTTAATGTAAAGTGTTACCGAAATAATAGAACAAGAAAACCAGCTTAGAACTCAAACAATGAACAGAAACACAGAGAAGAAACACAAGAAGAAACTCTAAACATGACTAATCAAACTCAAAACGTGACACTCTGTCATCATCTATGTTCCATCAATGCTCTTTGAGATCTGTACAAAGAATAATTCCTGCTTTAACACCTGTATTCTTTGACTTTATGTTCTTGATGCAAACGACTGGAGGACGTAGAACACTTCAGTCCAACCCCCTATTTAAATCTGCTCAGGACACTTTACCAACAATTAAGATACTGTATTTTTTGTTAAAAGAAAACATTACATGAATATGCTTACATACGCTTCCATCCTGATCTTGCACACAATTGGAGTGAATCATCAATCAACTGAATGATGAACATGGTTTCCAGAGATTTGACAAGAAAAATAAAAAGATGAATGAGCCTACACATCACTTTTCACAGCACTCAAGGAAGAGGACAACAGAAGCAAGGAACTGGAAGTCTTTTTGTGTGTTCTGACTCTCCTCAGATAAAAGCATGAAAGTGGAGGCTTCAGCTCCATAAAAACAGGTTTTGACACCAAACAGATCAGCTGACATAGTTGCCCTTTTCTGGATTTATGAATCACTTTATTGTCACTCATGTATCATGTTGGGTTATGATACATACAAGTCACATTCATGTGGATTGAATTCTGTCTACAGCCAATATGAGGGTCAGAGCAAATAAGGTTATTGACAAATAAATGCTCATGGAAATGACACTAAATATGAAGACAGGAAAAAGAAAAGGCAAAGAGTTATGACAAGCTAGACATGTATGGGATCAGAAACAATACCAGGCTTTCATGAAGATGATTTATTTCCTTGTTTTTATTTGTAGAATTTGTAGCATTCAATCAAAAACCCATCAAGAACAGACTTTTCCTGTCAACATTTCCCCCCTATATTCAGAGAGACTAGCAACAGCAAGCTAGCTTTGAAAGCATTAGATCCCACTCTCCCTTCAGAGCGCTCTACAAATCCATGCCTCCTTCAAAACACATGAACACATGGCACAGCCAGAGCAGATTCTGCAAAGTGTCATGAGAGAAGACGTGAACAGCTCCGGGTAGAACGTCACTGGTTGCCATCTTGTAATTATGGTTACGACATGGCATGAATGCAGCATAAGCTCATTGTTTTGGTTCAGGGGGAATGGTAAATTGTGGCTGCTCTTTGTTTGCAGCACTCAGTGACTGTCTGTCTACAATTCTGCATAGCCTTACAGAATGCACTGATGATGTGCAGTATGGAAATACATATGTTGACAGGCAGGTAGGGCTTCCTATTGTTGCATTTGGACTGAATACAATGAATACAATGAATACAAACATTTTTTGTTCCTGAGACTTCCACAGAGTATGTACTTTTTTTTTTCTTTTTTTTTTAACACTTAGACAACTTCTATTATTGATTGCTTCTATTGATTGCTATCAGGATGTGAAGAGAGTTTTAACCAGAATAGCAAAAAGTGTTTATGGAGAGAGAAAAAAAAAAAATGCCTAGTACTCTTCCATGACTCTTTCTTAACACACTTAAGTACACTTTTAAAACATGCATTGGTAACACTTTCTATGAAGACCATGCTCCATTTATACTTATTTATACGCAAGTATTACTATTTTATAAACATATTTATAAAGACTTATTAAGGCCTATACCATTATAAGAACAGTTATAGTTACATTTATTTTATTATTATATTATTTTTATAATAACTTTTATAATAACTTATAACATTTTCCTTTTCAATGCATGTTCATAATTCATTATACACTGATTTATAAGTATTAATTAGTCCGTCATATGGTTCCATGAATGTATTTATAAAGATGTAGCTTGCATTGCTATAATGTTATATTATAGTTACAATTACTTTTTATTCAGATTTATTTCTGTCAAATTAGTGAATATATTGTTATTAATGGCTGTGTAGTGTTCTTATAAATACTTATTATGGGTAATAATAGTTACTAATCTCTTTAAATGCATCATTGTTGGCTTTAAGTAAAGTGAAAAAAGGAAATCACGAATATGTGCTCATTTTACATTTTTAATTGCTTACTTGTAAATGCAACTAATGAACAACAATTCCTGTAATAAAAAAAAAAATAAATAAAAAAAAAAATCATTAATACAAAGAGCTGAAAAAAAAGTATCTTTTTTAATGTTACATACTAGCTGTCACGAATGTGGCTCCCGCGCCTCCTCCTCCGCACCACCAAAGGAAGCCGTGACCTGAATATTGACTTTCCACCATTCGGACTACTTTTCCCATAGGCCCTCATTCCTGGGACTGATTGCGCACACACCTGCACCACATCACACTCACACTATTTAAGCCACACACACGCACTCACACTTTGCGAAGTCTTGATTTGCCCTGGTGATCATTTCTGAGCGTTTTTCTGTGGATTGTTATTCTGTTGCCGTTTGGACTGTTTACCCTCTGTGATTCTCAGCCACCTGCCCTGATCTTTGCCTGTTTACTGGACTGTGTTTGCTTGCCGCCTGCTCTGATTTCTGCTTGTATTCCGACTCTGTTTGTCTGCCGCCTGCCTTGACCATTGCCTGTCCCTGTTCACGTATTTGCCTTTGCCCTTGTCTGCATTTGTACTTATCTTAATAAAAAGATGCAAATGAATCCCCATTCTGTTGACCCATCATTACAGAAGACTTCGCCAACCAGCGATCCAGCAGCCATCATGCAGATCCCCACCGAGCTGTCCACCGAGCTGTCCGCCCAGGCCAACCAGCTCGCGGTTCATCAACATCAGCTGAACCGATTGACTTCTCTTACCGAGGAGCTGGTAAAGACTCTGCAGAGCCTTCAGTTCAGTCCTGCCGAAGCCGCCGCCCCACCGCCTGCAGCTCCCTCCAGCCAGGCCTTCACTACCGCTCCTGCAGTGAACCTGCGACTCGCCTTCCTGGAGAAGTTTGACGGCAATCCAGCCAAGTGTAAGGGATTTCTACTTCAATGTTCACTCTTTGTTAACCAACAACCCTCTCTATATCCCACTGAATCCAGTCGGATCTCATTCGTTTGCTCACTGCTGTCTGGTAAAGCGCTGGATTTGGCCACGGCGGTGTGGAGAGTGGACTGCTCAGTGTTTCCCACTTTTTCTGCCTTCCTGCAAAGTTTCAAAGAGGTCTTCGAGCACCCCGAGGGAGGGAAAAGCGCTGGAGATCAACTGCTGTCGTTGAGTCAGGGTAAAACCACAACCGCTGAATATGCCTTAACCTTCAGAACTCTAGCCGCTCAAACGAACTGGGTCGAAGACATGCTAAAACTGCTGTTTCGCAAGGGACTGTCCCTGGAGTTTCAGGCCGAGCTAGCATGCTGCGATGGTGGAAGATTGCTCAGCGAATTCATTGAACTGGCCATTCGAATTAACAATTTGCTCTCGGCTTCCTGTCCGTCTGCCCACTCTGACTAATCCCTCTCCAGAACCCATGCAGCTCGGTTACACCCCACTCAACCCAGAAGAGAGAGAAAGAAGAAGACAACTTCACCTATGTCTGTACTGTGGTCAGGCCGGCCACATCAAAATCAATTGTCCCATTTGACCAAATCCATCCAACCCGAAAGCGGTGAGTTCCTCGTTTTCCAATTGCTATTCCACTAACAGTCTCAAAATACCTGTTCAAGTAACAATTAACAGTCAACGCATATCCACTCATGCTCTCTTAGACTCTGGGGCAGCGGGCAATTTCAAGTCAGACACGTTCATCAAGGAACAAAACATCACGCTAACAGCCTGTAATTTTCAATTGACAGTGGAGGCGCTAGATCGTCGGCCTATTGGAGAGGGGAAAGTGGCCGAGATCGCTCTGCAAGTGGGAGTACTACATCACAAGCACATCAGATTTTACATCATCCATTCACCTAACAACCCAGTCATTCTTGGTTTCCTGTGGCTTAGAACCCATAACCCCCATATCTCCTGGAAGGAGGGCCAGATCATTCAATGGGACTCAGCCTGTCAAGAACGCTGTTTGAAACAAGTCCCCCATTACCGGTTCAAGCTGTGTCAGTTCACGAAAACAATGCCGACGAACCCAACGTTCCTGCTGAGTATGCTGACCTGGCGATCGCCTTCAGTGAAAGCAAGTCTACCGAGTTACCTCCACATCGTTCCAGCGATTGTGCCATTGACCTGCTACCTGGTACCATGCCCTTAGGGGGCAGAATATTCCTTCTATCACAACCCGAATCAGCCGCTATGAAAACATACATTGAGGAGGAACTAGCCAAGGGATTCATCCGGCCTTCCACGTCCCCAGCGGCATCAGGTTTTTTCTTTGTTAAAAAGAGAGACGGCAGCCTCCGACCCTGCATTGACTTCTGCGGACTGAGCAATATTACTGTGAAGTTTCGCTACCCTCTGCCTCTGGTCCCTGCAGCCCTTGAGCAGCTAAGACAGGCCAAGTGCTTTACCAAGCTGGACCTTCGCTGTGCCTACAATCTGATTCCCATCAGAGAGGGGGATGAATGGAAAACTGCCTTTTCCATAGCCACCGGCCACTATGAGACCCTTGTAATGCCGTTCGGGTTATCCAAAAGTCCCTCCGTATTCCAATCCAGTTCACTGTAACTTACCGACCAGGATCAAGAAAAACCAAAGCTGATGCATTGTTTTGCCAAACGGAGGAGGAAGAGAGAATGGAGAACGAGGTGAACATCATCCCCGAAGAGCTTCTGGTTGCTCCTGTACAGTGGGACGCCATGACCGAAATCATGAACAGACTGCACCACCACCAGAATGCCCACCAGATCGCACATTTGTACCCGCAAACCTCCGCAATACTTTACTGCACTAGGTTCACAATCTTCCCAGTTCTGGCCATCCGGGTATCACTGCCACACTCCATCTGTTACAAAACCAGTTCTGGTGGGACACCATGTTATCTGACACAACCCTATTCATAAAGAACTGCACAGCTTGTCAGACTTCGAAGACCCCTCATCAAGCACCTGCCGGCCTGCTACAGCCTCTACCCATTCCTCAACGCCCCTGGTCCAGTACCCACTAAACTACTAAAAGAATTGTTACCTGTACCAGAAGAGCCTCTTCTCAATATTATTAACTCATCTTTATCTCTAGGTCATGTCCCAAGACCGTTCAAGCTAGCAGTTATTAAGCCTCTCATTAAGAAACCACAATTAGATCCAAATGTATTGGCAAATTACAGACCCATTTCAAATCTTCCATTAATGTCTAAAATACTAAAAAGTTGTATCTGCTCAACTGTGCTCCTTCTTGCAAAAAAAAACACTATCTATGAAAAATTTCAGTCAGGATTCAGGTCTCATCATAGCACAGAAACTGCGCTCATTAAAATTACAAACGACTTCTGACCAAGGCTGTATCTCAATGTGTTACTTGATCTCAGTGCTGCGTTCGACACTATAGATCATAAAATACTCTTAGATCGACTACAAAATTACACTGGTATTCAGGGACAGGCATTAATGTCGTTTAGGTTGTATCTATCAGACCGTCACAATTTTGTTTATTTAAACGGGGAAAAATCTAAGATAATGATAGTAAATTATCGTTGCCCCAAGGATCTGTGTTAGGCCCTCTGCTATTTTTAATATACATGCTGCCTTTTGGTAATATTATAAGAAGACATGGAATTAGTTCCCTTTCAAGGGAACTCGCGTTGCGTTGAGAAATTTACGCTTTGGGAACGCAACGCGTGATGTCGTCATGAAGCACGTGTGAAATCCATCCAATGGTGTGACGAGACGTCAGAAGCGGGTGACGTCACGGCCAGGAAGCTATAAAGCACACTCAAACAGTGCAACGCTAGCTTCTGTGTCTTCAGTTGCACTTTGTGTGATCTTGTGTGTCTTATTTGGTGTTGTTTGTCACTCATCCTATATATATTATTATTATGGCGGAAAAGCAATTTAGATCGTGCGTCCATCCCTGCCCACGTTACATCACGGGTGGGGATACACACGATCTTTGTGTTGCTTGTTTGGGAGTGGAGCATGCTCGGTCAGCACTCGAGGGTGCTGGCTGTGAGCACTGTGATCTCCTTCCGTTACGAACACTCCACTCCCGCCTGGCGCTGTTTGATGAAAGCGCTCAGGCTTGCGTTCCCCAGGGTTAGGGTCCCGCTGCTGCTGAGGCACAGTGTCGATCCAGATCTTGGGGATCACAAATGGACTTGTCAGAGGGGTTTGAGACGGGCCCCGCCCTATCTCAGCCCTCACCTGACAGGTCCAGTGCTTTTTCCCAGTGTTTGGAAGCACGCATTGCGGTTCCTTCCACATTGGGAGAAGCACCGGTGCTCAACGTGTCCAGCTCCGAGGAGTTGGATAGCAGAGAGTGAGGACTCGCCATCCCACTCTCCCGCCTACGAGGAGCTGGTGGAGGTCATAACTCATGCTGTGGCCAAGTTGAACATCGAGTGGCCAGCAGAGAGGCAGGACGTTCGTCCCAAAAGTAAACTTGATGAACGCTTCCTGCCCTAGTGAGCACAGCCTCCGCGTCGGGGTCTCCCGTTTTTTCCGGATCTCCACACTGAGGTGTCGAGATCCTGGAAGAAACCAGCCTCCTATCGTGTGCATAGTGCTCAGACCACGCACTATGCATCGATAGTGGGGCTTAAAGAGCACGGCTATGGGGCGATGCCTAAAGTAAGGGAGACGCTTGCGAGCTATCTCTCTCCGCAGTCAGCATCGCCCCTAAAGGCCCCGACGCTGCCCACCAAGCCTGTGAGAGTTCTGGATTGGTGGGCAAAGCATATCAGGCTTTGGGCCAGGCTGCGGCATGCCTCCACACCATGGGATATTGATGAGGGCGGGGGAATTACCCCCGACGTAGTCGATGAGCTACATCGGGCGGCTGATTTATCTCTCCGGGCCACTAAGGAGACGGCCAAATCTGTCGGCCGTGCTATGGCAGCCCTGGTGGCCACGGAGAGGCATCTATGGCTTAACCTGAGCTCAATCAAAGAACTTCCTTCTGGACGCCCCGCTTACGCCTCCTGGCCTCTTCGGCCGACGCACTCAATACTGTCGTCGAGAGGTTTCAGGAGGCCAACAAGCAAGTGGCGGCGTTCCAAAAGCTCCTCCCCCGTTGCTCTCATACCCCCGGGGCTGCTCAGCAACACCAGCAGCCCCAAACATCGAAAGCCAGCTCCTCTCAACACCGTGCCGCACAAAAACAGAGCGTCACCACCCGTACTCCCCCTCAGAGACACGGGGGGCCGGGTGGTTGCTCTCAACTGCAGCCTTCGAGGGGTAGGGTGGATCTGAGGACCGTCCTCATTGCCAAGAAGGCTGCGGGGGAAAAGTTGCTGGCGTCAGGACCCTGAGGGCAGCCCCCTCCGAAGAGAAGTGGTTTACACCTCAGCATACGGTGCCCACTTCTCTTCGGTGCCCTCAGGGGGCCGTTCTGCCAACCCTGCCACCTCGTGTGTCTCAGGGCGCAGCGGTCCCCAGCGAATATTCACTCAAGTATCCACCCGGAGACGTAGCGGTGCTGGGGTGTTCGCTCCTTCCGAGGAGGGTCTCAGAGCGATCAGTTCGGTTGCCCCCTGCCGGTGCGCTGCCTCGGGGCGCCGGGCTGGTTGTTCAAAAGACACCAGAGGCCAGTCTCGAGAGACTGGTTCCCTTAGTAGAATATCTGACAGCGTGGAAGCTACTGCCAAATATTTCTCAATGGGTCCTGCATACAATCTAAAAAGGTTATGCCATTCAGTTTGGATCTCACCCACCCAGGTTTATGGGGGTCCTACCCACCGTGGTGGGCCCAGAGCAGGCTCTGGTTCTGGAACAGGAAGTAATAACTCTATTGGAGAAGGGAGCCATAGATTATGTACTTCCCTCCGACAGAGAGAACGGTTTTACAGCCGTTACTTTATTGTTCCAAAGAAGGATGGCGAATGCGTCCCACGCAGCGTTGCTTACGTGCCCTGGCCATGTGGAAGAAACCCTGGTTCTTATCCCAAGGGCCCGTGCTGGGAGCTCCTTGAAGTTGCAAAACGCTAACGACAGATGCTTCCCTCACGGGCTGGGGAGCAGTCCTAGACGGACGCTCGACTCAAGGTCTGTGGGGCGGTCACCACCTCTCCTGGCACATCAACTGCCTGGAGATGTTGGCTGTCTTTCTGGCTCTCAAGAGTTTTCTCCCAGATCTCAGGGGCCACCATGTTCTTGTCCGGTCAGAAAACACATCGGTAGTCACCTATATAAATCACCAGGGGGTCTGCGGTCGCGTCCACTCTCCAAACTGGCGCACCAAATCCTCCTGTGGTCCCAGGGGAAATTACTTTCTCTCAGGGCAGCGTATATCCCTGGGGTCCAGAATGTCAGAGCAGACATCCTGTCGAGGCAGGGGCTGAGGCCCGGGGAATGGAGGCTCCACCCCGTGGTGGTGGAGCAAATATGGGGAGTATTCAGCCAGGCTCAAGTGGATCTGTTTGCATCTCGAGAGACTTCTCACTGTCCACTGGTTCTCCCTCACGCATCCAGCTCCTCTCGGACTGGATGCTATAGTACAGACGTGGCCGAGTTCTAGAAAGAGTTCGCCGGGACCATGTCCGGCTCACCTTGGTAGCCCCGCGCTGGCCGGGCAGAGTGTGGTTCTCGGACCTAGTATCTGTCCTAGATGGCTCTCCCTGGGAGATTCCGATCAGGAGGGACCTTCTGTCCCAGGCAGGGGGCACAATTTTCCACCCCTGCCCAGAACTCTGGAACCTGTGGGTTTGGCCTCTGAGGGGGCCCAGCTCATAAATTCTGGTCTCTCAACTGAGGTTGTAGGGACCATTCTCCAATCTAGAGCTCCCTCCACGAGGAAGTTATACGCCCTGAAGTGGAAGCTTTTCACTTCTTGGTGCAGTGGTCGTCAGTTTGATCCAGTTTCCTGTCCCGTTGGTGCGGTCCTGGAATTTCTGCAGGAACGATTCACTGCAGGGTTATCTCCTTCCACCCTGAAGGTTTACGTGGCGGCCATTGCGGCTTACCACACACCTTCGGCTGGTTCTTCTCTTGGTAGAGATCCTCTTATTACTCGCTTCCTCCGTGGCACCCTGAGGCTGAGGCCTGCGGTACGCACGAGGGTTCCGGCTTGGGATTTGGCCGTGGTGCTCCAAGGCCTTTTCCTAGCCCCCTTTGAGCCGATTGAGGAGGTCCCAGTCAAGTTTCAAAACTCTGTTCCTCCTCGCCATATCTTCCTTAAAAAGAATGGGAGATTTGCAGGCCCTTTCGGTTGCCCCCTCGTGCTTGGAATTCGCACCTGGTATGGTGAAAGCCTTCCTTCATCCCAGACCTGGTTATGTCCCTAAGGTCCCCACTAATGTGGCCAGGCCCATTGTACTACAGGCCTTCTGTCCTCCTCCCTTCAGAACGTCGGACCAGGAACGCCTTAATTTGCTTTGCCCTGTTCGGGCCCTAGATGCTTACGTCCACAGAGCTGCCCTGTGGCGTAAGACTGAACAACTGTTCATCCTTTTCGGGTCCCCTAGCAAAGGGGCCCCGGCATCTAAGCAAAGAATGAGTAAGTGGATAGTCAAGGCTATTTCACTCGCTTACGAGTCGGCCGGGCTGCCTTCACCTTTAGCAGTCTGAGCCCACTCTACGAGAAGTATGGCGGCCTCTAAAGCCCTTCTTTTGGGTGCCTCTCTACAGGACGTCTGTGATGCGGCAGGCTGGTCCTCGCCGCACACATTCGTCAGGTTTTATGACCTTGACCTTAGCTCCCCCGGGGTCCGGGTTCTCTCTGGTGATTGACGAGTCACACCAGACAGGCCTTTGTAATTATGGCTGCGTGGGTATTAACATTCCCAAAGCGTCAATTTCGCAACGCGAGTTCCCTTGAAAGGGAACGTCTCGGTTACGACTGTAACCTTAGTTCCCTGAAGAGAGAACGAGACGTTGCGTTGCCCTGCCATACTTCCGGCATGCCTGTCAGCGATTACTTCAGACACTTTGAAGCTAGCGTTGCACTGCTTGAGTGTGCTTTATAGCTTCCTGGCTGTGACGTCACCCGCTTCTGACGTCTCGCCACACCATTGGACGGATTTCACACGTGCTTCATGACGACATCACGCGTTGCGTTCCCAAAGCGTCAATTGCTCGACGCAACGTCTCGTTCCCTCTTCAGGGAACTAAGATTACAGTTGTAACCGAGACGTTTCCACTGCTATGCCGATGATATTCAGTTATATATTTCAGCACAACCTGATGAAATCTCTAAATTATCCAATGTGACAGAGTGTGTTAAAGAAGTAAAACATTGGATGACTAGTAATTTTCTTCTACTAAATTCAGATAAGACTGAATTATTACTTATTGGGCCAAAAACCTGCACACAGAATCTCTCAGACTACAATCTTTATTTAGAAGGATGTACTGTTACTCCATCCTCCACAGTTAAAGACCTGGGTGTTATATTAGACAGCAATTTGTCCTTTGAATATCATATTTCATATGTTACAAAAACAGCCTTCTTCCACCTCAGAAACACTGCTAAGCTACGAAATATGTTATCTGTTTCTGATGCAGAAAAGTTAGTTCATGCATTCATGACGTCTAGACTAGATTACTGTAATGCATTACTAGCTGGTTGTCCTGCTTCCTCAATAAACAAGCTACAATTAGTCCAAAATGCAGCTGCCAGAGTTCTTACCAGGTCAAGAAAATATGATCATATAACACCAATTTTATCATCTCTACACTGGTTACCTATTAAGTTCCGTATCAATTATAAAGAACTGCTAATGACCTATAAGGCTCTAAATGGTTTAGCTCCAGTGTACTTAACCGATCTTCTATCGCCCTACAATCCTTCACGCTCTTTAAGATCCCAAAACTCCCAAAACTCTGACTTCTGGTTGTACCTAGGATAGCGAAGTCCTCTAAAGGAGGGAGAGCGTTTTGGCTCCTAAACTCCTAGCCTTCCTGATAATGTTCAGAGCTCAGACTCAATCTCCCAGTTTAAATCTAGATTAAAGATGCATCTCTTTAGCTAAGCATTCACATAATGCATCTCATATCAAATCAATTGCACATGACTATCTTTGTTTAATGTTATGAACTGCAGCTACGCTAATTATTCTCCATTTGCTTTGCCATTTGCTTTTCCGTTTTTCCGTTGACTAGAGAATACATCAGCTTCAGTTTGGATCCAGCCTCTTAAGAAGACCTCAGATGACCAACACCTTTGAAGAGACGGCGCCAACTCCTGCGAGGACTTCAGAAGATGCAATATCTGGATCAATACGCACATTCCCAAATTTCTATATATCCTAATTATTGTTACTTATTGTAACTCATTTTTCCAGGAGCTCATTGCTTCTACCTTCAATTAAATTGCTAACAGTGACTGTAAATGAATTGCCTACATTATTACATTATTAGCTAATTGCATTTTCTAAATTGTAATGCTGACATGCATTCTCTGTAATGTTGCTTTGAAACAATATGTATTGTGAAAAGCGCTATACAAATAAATGTGAATTGAATTAAATTGAATCTGTCATGTGCCCCTTTTGCTCTATTAGTTACAGTGGGTACGGAAAGTATTCAGACCCCCTTAAATTTTTCACTCTTTGTTATATTGCAGCCATTTGCTAAAATCATTTAAGTTTATTTTTTTTCCTCATTAATGTACACACAGCACCCCATATTGACAGAAAAACACAGAATTGTTGACATTTTTGCAGATTTATTTAAAAAAAAAAAAACTGAAATATCACATGGTCCTAAGTATTCAGACCCTTTGCTGTGACACTCATATATTTAACTCAGGTGCTGTCCATTTCTTCTGATCATCCTTGAGATGGTTCTATACCTTCATTTGAGTCTAGCTGTGTTTGATTATACTGATTGGACTTGATTAGGAAAGCCACACACCTGTCTATATAAGACCTTACAGCTCACAGTGCATGTCAGAGCAAATGAGAATCATGAGGTCAAAGGAACTGCCTGAAGAGCTCAGAGACAGAATTGTGGCAAGGCACAGATTTGGCCACGGTTACAAAAAAATTTCTGCTGCACTTAAGGTTCCTAAGAGTGGCCTCCATAATCCTCAAATGGAAGACGTTTGGGATGACCAGAACCCTACCTAGAGCTGGCCGTCCGGCCAAACTGAGCTATCGGGGGAGAAGAGCCTTGGTGAGAGAGGTAAAGAAGAACCCAAAGATCACTGTGGCTGAGCTCCAGAGATGCAGTCGGGAGATGGGAGAAAGTTGTAGAAAGTCAACCATAACTGCAGCCCTCCACCAGTCAGGGCTTTATGGCAGAGTGGCCCGACGGAAGCCTCTCCTCAGTGCAAGACACATGAAAGCCCGCATGGAGTTTGCTAAAAAACACCTGAAGGACTCCAAGATGCTGAGAAATAAGATTCTCTGGTCTGATGAGACCAAGACAGAACTTTTTGGCCTTAATTCTAAGCGGTATGTGTGGAGAAAACCAGGCACTGCTCATCACCTGTCCAATACAGTCCCAACAGTGAAGCATGGTGGTGGCAGCATCATGCTGTGAGGGTGTTTTTCAGCTGCAGGGACAGGACGACTGGTTGCAATCGAGGGAAAGATGAATGCGGCCAAGTACAGGGATATCCTGGACGAAAACCTTCTCCAGAGTGCTCAGGACCTCAGACTGGGCTGAAGGTTTACCTTCCAACAAGACAATGACCCTAAGCACACAGCTAAAATAAGGAAGGAGTGGCTTCACAACAACTCTGTGACTGTTCTTGAATGGCCCAGCCAGAGCCCTGACTTAAACCCAATTGAGCATCTCTGGAGAGACCTAAAAATGGCTGTCCACCAACATTTACCATCCAACCTGACAGAACTGGAGAGGATCTGCAAGGAGGAATGGCAGAGGATCCCCAAATCCAGGTGTGAAAAACTTGTTGCATCTTTCCCAAAAAGACTCATGGCTGTATTAGATCAAAAGCGTGCTTCTACTAAATACTGAGCAAAGGGTCTGAATACTTAGGACCATGTGATATTTCAGTTTTTCTTTTTTAATAAATCTGCAAAAATGTCAACAATTCTGTGTTTTTCTGTCAATATGGGGTGCTGTGTGCACATTAATGAGGAAAAAAATTTACTTAAATGATTTTAGCAAATGGCTGCAATATAACAAAGACTGGAAAATTTAAGGGGTCTGAATACTTTCCGTACCCACTGTATGTTTTCATTGGTTCATTGTGTTAATTATTTTCAAGTGTGTCATTAGACTTTTGTGTATATATAGCCCTCATGTTTCCATTGTCTCTTGTCTAGCTTTGTTCGTGTAACCACTGTAGGTGAGTCTAGTTCATAGTCAAGTTAAGTTAAGATCATATTTATTGTTATGTTATGTTTATTGTCACATTTTTAAAAACATAATTTTGTTTGTTAATGATTGTCTTCAATAAATTGCACATGGGTTCAACTTCAGCATGCCTTCAGTGGACTATTGTTACAAAAGTTTTTAATTTTGAGCAGAAAAAAATATATATTTTCTACCACCATTACACTTTGGCTGGTATTACCATAACAAAAACTAAAATATACAGACACTAAAATGACATCCTTTAATACCTGAAATGTCACTATATTTTTAAAATAAACTTCTGAAGACCAAAGCCATTTTTACAGTCCAGAGATGAATTCAAAAAGAATTTCCTCTGTTTGCCATAAATCTTGGGAACCAATTATGCTGGCCCTCTCAATATATCCTGGGCTTTCACCTTGAAAATTGGTCGTAATTGCAGACTGCACTGAAGATGTAGACAGCGAGCACAAGGAAGGAAATAGATTTGGAAGAAAAAAAAATTGCTACAGTGAAAACACGGTAATTGGTAAAAAAATTTACTAGTAGCTAAAATCATTTACTCACTCTACAGTATGACTCACAAAAGAAGAATTTTAGCAGAATATTCACACGGTTCTTTTCCATAAAATTAAAGTATCATACATACACTATAAGTAGACCATACTTGTGCACTATATTTCAAGTTCTCTAGAGTCATTTGATAACTTTGAGTAAGGAACCTTAAGTGGGTGACATTAAGTGGGTCAGGAGCTGTGGCACAGAAAGTGCGAAAACCACCCGACATGTAAAAAGCAGTTGTGATCATACAAGTTGTGATCGTGGGTCTAAGGACCACAGCCTCGGTCATGTCCCAGTGCTGCTGGCCTCTCTTTTCGTTCCCTATACTTCACTGACCAATCAAATTAAGACAAAAAGCCCATTAAGAAATTGCTCATTGGTTTTCATTGTGATGTTCCAAATTTGAATATGCACTTGTTTACATCACACAAATATGACACTGGTCACAGTGAACAGCACTTTCAGTCTGTTACTTACAAAAAGTTATTTTATGACTTCAGAAGACTTATTGATAATTTTTGGAACTTGACAGGTCCTGGTCTTAACTCACTTTCATTGTATGGAAAAGAACAGCATGAAGATCCTGCAACATCTTTTCCTGTGTTCTATGGTGTGGAACGTCATGAATATGAGTAAGTGATTAATGACTGTTGACTTTAAATGATTAAAACTATTATTTGACTTACAGTACTATAACATATTTGGTAACACATTTTATTAGGTTATATTAGATTTCACCTAGATGGTTTTTGGACTCCTAGATTTGTGTAGTTCACATAAGTTGGTTTATTAACATTATTGTAGTTAGGAAAATATACAGTTATAAACTGTAATTTTACAGGAACAAAACTACCGTCCCATAATGCCAGAAATGTTGGCACCATATTTTTTAAATTTTGGCATCTGCAGTAGCCAGATTTATAAGTGCAGAGATAAATGCAAAAAGAGAAAATCTATTAAATGAATCAGCCCTCTCAATACTTCTTGGGCTGTCACTTTGAAAAGCGGTCTGAGATTGCAGTGCACTGAATAGAGAGAGAGAGAGAGAGAGAGAGATGGCCATGTGAAGGAAAAGTTGGGGCAACCCTTTGTTAGAAGCTTCATGCTACATACACTATATAGTGTCCTTAATGCAATGGAAACTACTAGCATATACCTTAATTAAAAATGTACATCATTGTCACACAAACCTGAGAAAAATGCACCTTTGAATGGGATCATTTCTCAAAAGCTAAATTTAAACAATTTATTCAAGAGGCTTTTGACATTCAATTAAAAGAAAATATCTCTATGACCTTTAGTCACACAAAGACTGTAACTAATTATTCTTGTAATAAACTGTTTAAAAAAGGAAGATTTATACACAGAGTTTGGACTGTTTACTTTTAGAATGCCTCAGACATAAACAAAAGCATCAGTTAGGCTAATATTAATAATACATTTTTAAATGCAGATAATTGATTCAGTAAATTATGTACCAATCTGTCAGGACACAGACGGAGGCAGACAGGTAAGTGCAAAACAGGATGTTTATTTATAACAGAGGCACGGAAACTGGCAGACGGGGAATGCAGGTGAGTATTGGCACAAGCACGTTAGAACAATCATTTAGCTGAAAAGGTTAATGTCGAATGCCTCTTTGCAGGAATGGAAATCAACAAAGGAATGGAGAACAGACGGAGGAAGATGGGAGGAAGAAGATCCAGATGGCTCAGGTAAGTAGCAGGTAAGAAGTCCAGGTATGTGTGACGAGACCAGACACAGAAGTGCGGGAGTCTTTATAGTGTGTCTGATGATGTGCAGGTGCAGGTGATTAGAACTCGGGAGACTGTGAACGAGTGGGTGGAGCATGTAGATCTGGTGACGATGTGACTCTGTGACAGTACCCCCTCCTCCACGGGCGGCTCCTGAAGACTGGAAGGTCAACGGCTTCTACCTTGATGTTCCAGATGTTCAGAGTGGAATTGTGTGAGGAGCGTGGGGTCGAGGATGTCCTGTCGGTTGACCCAGGAGCATTCCTCCAGGCCATAGTCCTCCCAGTCGACAATGTATTCCAGACGGGGACTCGTCAGCGATGTCGGGAGGAGGTACCGCATCGCCATTAGAATCTGTAGATGGAGGAGACAAGGGTTCAGTGTGGGGTTTAAGCAGGGAAACAGGGAAAAGATGGTGAGATATGATACTGTGCTGGTAGGTTTAGTCGATAGGTGACTTCGTTGAGCTGCCTATGTATGGTGAATGGACCTATGTACCGGGAACTCAGCTTGCGGCAGGGCAGTCGGAGACAGATGTCCCGCGTAGAGAGCACATCATTTTGCGCACGGGATGTGCATTAGCACTTTGCCGCTGTCACATGTATGTTCTGTTTACTTAATTTCAGTCTTGTCTGTATTAGTTCTCATTAGTCATTATGGTTTCTAATTAGTCAAGTCTTGTCAGCTGTTCCTGTTTAGTGTCCTCATTTACTGTGTTTTGTCATTTGTCGGTTATTGATTGTGTATGAGCACACTGTTACGCCTTACCACCTGTCTGTTGAATTAAACCTTGTTTATTATTGTGAATCTGCATTCGTCTGCCTTCTTCACCCTTGACAGTATAACCGAAAGAGAAGTAAAGATGGACCCGCACTGTACCTCCTTCTCCTCCCAGAGAACCGTTGGTGGCTGGGGTATCACTCTCGCCAGCAGCAAGGCCGAGGCACCCACCGAGGCCTACTCAGGACTGGAGCTGGAGAACATCGAAGCCCAGGTAGGCAAATCCGAATCAGAGCCAGGAGCAGACATTGACTTAATAGATCTATGGTCCGCGGATCCAGTTCCCACCCAAGTCCCCACCCTCAAATCTTCAGCTTCTTCACCAGTCCTGTCCGGAAATCGTCTCGGTTATGACTGTAACCTTAGTTCCCTGAAGAGGGAACGAGACGTTGCGTCAAGAAATTGACGCTTTGGGAACGCAACGCGTGATGTCGTCATGAAGCACGTGTGAAATCGGTCCAATTGTTTGACGAGACGTCAGAAGCGGGTGACGTCACGGCCAGGAAGCTATAAAGCACACTCAAACAAAGCAACGCTAGCTTAAAGTGTCTGAAGTAAGCGCTGACAGGCGTGCCGGAAATATGGCAGGGCGACGCAACGTTCCCTTTCAAGGGAACTTGCATTGCATTGAGAAATTGACGCTTTGGGAACGTTAATACCCACGCCGCCATAGTTACAAGGGCCTGTCTGGTGTGACTCGTCAATCCCCAGAGAGAACCCGGGCCCCGGGGGAGCTGAATCAAGTTCATAAAACCTGACGAATGTGTGCGGTGAGGACCAGCCTGCCGCATCACAGACGTCCTGTAGAGAGGCTCCCGAAAGAAGGGCTTTGGAGGCCGCCATACTTCTAGTAGAGTGGGCTCGGACTGCTAGAGGTGAAGGCAGTCCGGCCGACTCATAAGCAAGTGAAATAGCCTCGACTAACCACTTACTCATCCTTTGCTTAGATGCCGGGGCCCCTTTGTTGGGGGACCCGAAGAGGATGAACAATTGCTCAGTCTTACGCCACAGGGCAGCTCTGTGGACGTAAGCATCTAGGGCCCGAACAGGGCAAAGCAAATTAAGGCGTTCCTGGTCTGACGTCCTGAAGGGAGGAGGTTCCAGAGCTCTGGGCGGGGGTGGAAAATCGTGCCCCCTGCCTGGGACAGAAGGTCCCTCCTGATCGGAATCTCCCAGGGAGAGCTGTCCAGGAGAGATACTAGGTCCGAGCACCACACTCTGCCCGGCCAGCACGGGGCTATCAAGGTGAGCCGGACGTGGTCCCGGCGAACTCTTTCTAGAACTCCCGGGAGCAGAGCGATCGGGGGAAATGCGTACAGACGAAGCCTCGGCCAAGTCTGTACCATGGCATCCAGTCCGAGAGGAGCTGGATGCGTGATGGAGAACCAGAGTGGACAGTGAGAAGTCTCTCGAGACGCAAACAGAACCACTTGAGCCTGGCCGAACCTTTCCCATATTTGCTTCACCACCTCGGGGTGGAGCCTCCATTCCCCGGGCCTCAGCCCCTGCCTCGACAGGATGTCTGCTCCGACATTCTGGACCCCGGGGATATAAGCTGCCCTGAGTGACAGAAATTTCCCCTGGGACCATAGGAGGATTCGGTGCACCAGTTTGGAGAGTGGACGCGACCGCAGACCCCTCTGATGATTTATATAGGTGACTACCGATGTGTTGTCTGAACAGACAAGAACATGGTGGCCCCTGAGACCTGAGAGAAAAGTCTTGAGAGCCAGAAAGACAGCCAGCATCTCCAGGCAGTTGATGTGCCAGGAGAGGTGGTGACCGCCCCACAGACCTTGAGTCGAGCGTCCATCTAGGACAGCCTCTGAAACTGTTTTACAGTGAGTGACTGGCCTAGCTTTAACCGGCTTACGGTAAAAAGGATTGATTCGATGCAAGCAGGAGAAAGACGCGCCTGCATCGCAACAGAGTCCCAAACCACGCCCAGAAAAGTGGTTCTCTGAACTGGAGAAAGCATACTCTTCTTGCCGTTCAACCTCAACCCCAGGCTCTTCATGTGAGCGAGGACGACATCTCGATGCCGAGCCGCTAACTGTTGTGATTGAGCCAGAATCAACCAATCGTCTATATAATTGAGGACGCGAATGCCCTGAAGATGTAGAGGTGCCAGGGCTGCGTTCATACATTTGGTGAATGTGCGGGGTGATAACGCTAGGCCGAAAGCAAACCTCAGGAACTTCCTGTGATGTGGAAGGATGGAGATGTGGAAGTATGCGTCCTTGAGGTCGATCGTAACAAACCAGTCCTCGGACCTGATCTGAGATACGATCTGCCTCAATGTCAACATCTTAAACTTGAGCTTCATAACGGACTGGTTCAGTTGACGCAAATCTAGAATGGGACGCAACCCCCCATCCTTCTTTGGAACAATAAAGTAACGGCTGTAGAAACCGTTCTCTGCATCGGAGGGAAGTACATAATCTATGGCTCCCTTCTCCAATAGAGTTTTTACTTCTTGTTCCAAAACCAGAGCCTGCTTGGGGCCCACCACGGTGGGTAGGACCCCCATAAACCGGGGTGGGCGAGACCCGAACTGAATGGCATAACCTTTTTCGATTGTACGCAGGACCCATTGAGAAATATTTGGCAGTAGCTTCCACGCTGTCAGATATTCTACTAAGGGAACCAGTCTCTCGAGACTGGCCTCTGGTATGTTTTGAATAACCAGCTCGGTGCCCCGAGGCGGCGCACCGGCAGGGGGCAACCGAACTGATCGCTCTGAGACCCTCCTCAGAGGGAGCGAACACCCCAGCACCGCTACGCTCACGGGCGGATGCTTGGGTGAATGTTCGCTGGGGGCCGCTGCGCCCTGGAACACCCGAGATGGCAGGGTGGGCAGAACGGTCCCCTGAGGGCACCGAAGAGAAGTTAAACGCTAAACGCTAAACGCTGAGGTGTAAAACACTTCTTTTCGGAGGGGGCTGCCCTCAGGGTCCTGACGCTGCTGGCATCAGGACTTTTTCCCCGCAGCCTTCTTGGCGATAAGGACAGATCGGAGATCCATCCTACCCCTCGAAGGCTGCGGTTGAGAACGACCACCCGGCCCCCCGTGTCGCTGAGGGGGAGTACGGTTGGTGACGCTCTGTTTCTGGGCGGCACGGTGTTGTTGGGAGGAGCTGGCTTTAGATGTATGGGGCTGCTGATGTTGTTGAGCAGCCCCGGGGGTATGAGAGGCGTAAAAAAGAGGCCAGGAGGCGTAAGCGGGGCGTCCAGCAGAAAATGCTTATATTTGTCCTTGATATATATGAGGGACAAACAACACCAAATAGGACATACGAGATACACAGAGCGCGACTGAAGACACAGAAGCTAGCGTTGCTTTGGTTGAGTGTGCTTTATAGCTTCCTGGCCATGACGTCACCCGCTTCTGACGTCTCGTCACACTATTGGACTGATTTCACACGTGCTTCATGACGACATCACGCGTTACGTTCCCAAAGCGTCAATTTCTCGACGCAACGCGAGTTCCCTTGAAAGGGAACTTCTTCAGCCCTTATACCTGCCTTACTTCCTAATCCCATCTCCATCACTGGTTACGGCCAGTCCCCTGGATTGGTTGGCGCCACTAGTGTTGTCAAGCTCCTCGTCTCTGTATAGATTATTAAAGATTATTTAATAAAAGATTATTAACAGCCTGTCTTGTTCTGTCCTATCTATCATATGTTGTTGCCTCATTAACATTCAGAAGTCGGGAAACGCGCCGGCGCATTTTGCTGGATTTTTTTTCACATCGCAGCAAATTAACTTAAAAAGAAGTAATATATCAGCTGAAACTATAGAATGTCTTCTTTTATTTGTGTACACTCAGCAAAACTAAATTGTGTGCTTTTTGCAAAATAAAGAAAACCCAACGGTTATGTATGTAACCCTGATTCCCTGAATAGGGAACGAGACGCTGCGTCAAACGCGGTGGGAACTCCTCTGCGTGATTGCGTCGTGAGCACATGTGTAAACTGTCCAATAGCTTGACGAAACGTCATAGGCGGGTGACGTCACTGACCAGGAAACTATAAAGCATACCTGAGAACAGAGAACGCCAACTTCTGATTGGATGAAGCAAGGCGCTCTCAGGCATGCTGCGAGTATGGCAGGGAGACACAGCATTTCATTCCCTATTCAGGGAACCAGGGTCACATACGTAACCCGAGACGTTCCCTTTCATGGGAACGCTATACCCACTACGCCATAGTCTCAAATGCCTAAGTGTATCAAGACGAGAGAACAGAAGACTTCGGAGTGGAGTCGAGATCTAGGTTATAAAACCTGATGAACGTATGATGAGAAGACCACCCTGCTGCATTGCAAATATCATGCAGGGAGACACCTGAGATCAAATCTTTGGAGGCAGCCATACTCCTAGTAGAATGAGCCTGGACAGCCAAAGGAGACGGCTGTCCGGCAGATTCATAGGCAAGTGAGATAGCCTCAACCACCCACTTGCTCATCCTCCGCTTAGATGCAGGGTAACCTTTTCTAGGTGAGCCATAACAAATGATCAGTTAGTCTGATTTACGCCACAGGGCAGCTCTGTGGACATATACGCATCTAAAGCCCTAACTGGGCAGAGCAGATTAAGTTGTTCCTGATCAGGGTTAGTAAAAGGTGGAGGACAAAAGGCCTGCAGTGTGATAGGCCCTGCAACATTAGCAGGGACCTTAGGCACATAACCGGGTCTCGGGTGAAGAAAGGCTTTGACCATGCCTGGAGCAAACTCCAGACATGATGGAGCAACTGAAAGAGCCTGTAAGTCTCCAATTCTTTTGAGAGACGGAATTGTCAGCAGAAAAATAGTCTTTAGAGTAAGAAACTTTTCGTGAACCTCTTCCAATGGTTCAAAGAGGTGCAGGGTAAGACCCTCTAGCACAATAGCCAGGTCCCAAGCCGGTGTTCTTGTGCACTGAGCAGGCCTCAGCCTCAAAGTTCCATGAAGAAATCGAGTAACCAAGGGATTCCTCCCCACTGTAGTACCCTCAATGGGTAGATGATATGCAGAGATAGCTGCTACATAAACTTTCTTTTCTTAAACTTTTCTGAGAGACAGGTCTGCGGCCCGACACAGTTCGCGTAGTGCGTCGGCCAAGAATCCCCCCCCCATCAATCTCCTTTAATAGATAAGCCTGCATGATGGACATAGTATGCTGGCATGCTGCTGCTTGACCTGCTGCCGAATATGCCCTGCCCACCAGTGCAGATGTTGTCTTCAACGGCTTGGTGGGCAATGTCGGGGATTTAAGCGACGATGCTACCTCAGGAGAGAGATAGCTCACAAGCGTCTCTTCAACTTTGGGCATCGCCACATAGCCATGATGTTTTAGTCCTAGGATATTAATAAGAAGCAGGATTGTTCCACGACCTCGACACCTCGCCAAAAAAATATTATATTGTCCCACTCTCGCCCCCGACATTCATGTTTTGGCTATATAGGTTTTAGGCTATAACAAAATGAATATATGAACAATGAATCTTGCATAATGTTTACAGTTTGTGTGTTATAAAAATAGGATTTGTGAGTGCACAAATTTCAGCACTGCATAAAAACACTGGCGTTTCGAGTGGTTAGAGCATTCTAACATAAACACCTGATTGCGTTGCGTCTCCATTGCGTCTCAGAAATCAACAGATATGTCTGTGATTGGCTACATTGCTCAACACTGCAAACACAAGTTATAAATAGAATATGCTTGCAACTGTAAATGGTTTTTATTTTATATTAGTTGTTCTTGTTGCTTTTATGCAATATATGAATAACAGTTTATTTGTTTTTAGATATTTTATGTTTAGAAATGTCTATTTTGCGGGAGTCCCGCGAATCATTTGATTCTCCCACAACCCGCACACGAGTAGTGTCTCACCGCCCGCGCCCTCACGCGCCCTCACGCGCCCTCACGCGCCCATCAAATCAAATCAAATCAAATCCGCGCTGCACTCTGTTGCATTGGGTCCCGCGGATTCCGCGGGAGTGCAGGTCTCTAACCTACACTCACCTAATGAAGGAGGGGAGACAAACTACTTTACCCTGAGGTAGACCCTGACGAGGGCCAGCCTACAACAGAGTGGTGGCCCTAATAGTGATATCACTATGAACAAAAATCCTTTCCTAGATTCAGATGAATGCCCAAATGCTTCCTACACAGGGAACAGTGGTCAGAAGTATTTAATTTAAAAGACCTAGAACAGTTCACCCTGCGGCCACAGGGTGGCAACCTACCACAAAGAAGAGCGTGAGGACTTCCACCCTATAAGGCCCAAAAGGAGCACAACCTTTACAGGTAACAGCGGTGTAAGAAATACATTAATATTTAAACAGATAAAAAAGACCTAAAAACAAATCAACCTTCGGCCAGAGGGTGGCGACTTATCACCATGAAAACTGTGAGGTCCACCACCCTATAAAGCATAAAAAGAGCGCATCTTACACAGGGAACATTGGTCTAAAGAAATACTTTAGTATTTAAAATTAAAAATACCTAGTCAGAGTTCCACCTGCGGCCACCTTTTCTATCTCTGGTATGCAGGGGAGGAATGGAAGGCTAACTAGAGCTGTATTATTATGGCCAGAGAGAAACTGATCATCGTTTTTGTTGAATGCGCGGGGTCTCTTTCCTAACGTGCTCCCATGGCAACTGTAATCTGCTGGCAGTGCGTTCCATAAACTCCAACAGCTCAGCATACGCACATGGTTAATCATTTACTCACCCTCTGCATTCTCCAGCTCGGCTGAAAGAGCACTCGCCGCTGGACTTGCAGAAGCAGATGCAGATGACAATGCATTCTCTCCCAGCAGCTCACTCTCACAAGCTGCCACACCCCTCTCAAACTATTCGGCAAGCTCCTTCTGAACACCCCATGATCTGAGCCTCTGCTCCGCCTCAGTGCGAGCGGGACCTGAACCACCAGGCCCAAATGTTGAACTCTCTTCCTTTGAGAAGAGACCCAGACGAGAACAGAGCGTTCTTAAAGGAAAACACTCACAGTTTGCACAGGCAGCTCCCTCCAGAACTTTCCGTGCGTGCTCTTCCCTCCAGACAGAGAACACACAGCTTGAGTGTGTCATCTGGTGTAAGATAACAAGGACACGGATCCACACACCTAATAAACCTTCTAGTTTCTCTGAGCGTTTCATAGTTGCCATGATAGTGTTTCACACATAACAGTCCCTGAAGACAAAAGAGGATGACATGTTATCTGGGCGCCCCTTATTTACTTTCGGGTTGCATGGTTATGACGTCATGGGCTGTCGCCGGTCAATATGATATTGCCAAGATTGGATATGTGTTTCAGACACCGGTTCCGTGGAGGCGGTTCCCATAGCGCTCTGACACAGCTCGAGTTCCCTTTTGAAAGGGAACTGGATTTTTAAAAAAGCCATTTCTTTCAAATTTATCCATACCAATTATTCATGTACCAATCATTAACAATTAACAACCAAAATCATAAGTCAACTATTATATGTTGATTATATTTCTTATAGTAATCTGGGTGACACGAAAAAATAGCAGTTATTGATTAGCAAATAGTGAACCACCACATTCAACTGTGTGCTATGGGTCACACTTAAGGTCCAGTTCTTACTATTAGCTAACTAACAACTATGACTTTTACCTCAATAAACTCCTAATTACGGCTTATTAATAGTTAGTAAGGCAGTTGCTGTGTTTAGGTATTAGGTAGGAATAAGGGATGTAGAATATGGTCATGCAGAATAAGGCATTAATATGCCTATATGCTTTTTTAAATTATTAATAATAAGTAATCAATAATAACTAATTAATAGTGAAAATTGGACCCTAAACTAAAGTGTCACCGTGCTTCAAATTAGCCTACTTGCTAATTCATTAATTAGAATTTTTTGTTAGTTAATAGTTACTAGAATGTTAATATTGCAATACACATTTGTTCCAGTGCAGTTATTCATTAATGATGGAACTGTGTTCTAAGTGTTACCACTACTTCTAATTAGTTAGAATGTGAAGTTAAAATAGAAGTTAAACAGATAAACAAAAGCACCCCGCTGCCAGCGTCCTAAATGCAGGCACACAGAAGATGATAAATCTTAAAAATCAGGAACTGTGACAACACAGAAGAAGTAGATTGTTTTGAGGCTTTCCAGCACCACAACAAACAGCTGCTACTCTATATAAGCCAGAGAACAATCCAGTGGCGCCCAATACAAAGTATGTAAAACAAAATCAGAGAAAAGAAAAAATGGTAACACTTTACAATGGTCATTAGTTAATGTATTATGAGCTAACCACGATCAATACATTTGTTACATTTGTATTAATCTTTGTTATTTTAGTTAATAATACAGCTGTGCATAGTTTTTTTCATTATACTTCATAGTGCATTAACTAATGTTAACAAATACAACTCTTGATTTTAATAATGTATTAGTAAATTTTGAAATGAACATTAACAAAGATTAATAAATGCTGTACAAGTGCAGTTCATTATTAGTTCATGTTAAAGCCCTGTGTTTCAGTCTTTGTCGATCGTTGTCTTAACATGTTGTTGTGAAGAACTGTTGCATTTCTGTTCCCCATCTTCTTCTTCCCAGTTTGGATTGTTGTCTCCCTGTTTGGATTATCTGTTAGGGTGTTTTGTTAATAAACTGCTGCAAATAGATAACACATACCGGAAACTCAAAGCAATAAATGTGGGAATTTTCCAGAATAACAAGTAGTTATACAATTAATATATAGTCTTGTGCATATTTAATGTTTGTACTAAGTTAAGTTGTTCTTCTGTTCCAATTCTGTAGGAGCATACTAGGGTACATTTACACGACAACAATGTACTAAGAGGTTTTTCCTTTGCATTTTTCGCATACAGACAGTACCATCCCTGTTCACGCGGATCTGCAAAATGACTAAAAATGCTCTATTATGTATGCCAGGCCAGTAGTTGGCGATGTCACTTTGTGAAGAAACAGTACGCGCCTAAATACTGCACATGCGCATGAGCTCACCGTTTTCACAAACTGTACATTTTCCTTTACAAATACAATCATGGGTCCCACTTTATATTAGGTGTCATTAACTACTATGCACTAACATTTAAATTAATCATTTGATACAATGCACTTATTGTGTACATACATGTTTTCACATTGTACTTATATTTTTAAAAATACCTGCATGTAATTACAGCTGTAACGAATGAATTCTGTTATTAAATCTAGAATTACACTATTGACTCTTCCTTTCCACCTTAAACCACCCTTAAACCAAACCATACCACCAAACCTGTCCCTAAAGGACACCTAATATAAAGTGTGACCCAATAATGTAATTCATAGTTTTATTTTATTTATTTATTTATTTTTTACATCCAAACACAATGGTAAGCACATTGTTTTGAGCAATTTTGCTGTTTCAAACATGGCCTTCACATCACTCAGGTCAAAACACTGACTCAGCACACTTGGGCACCAGCTTGCAGAGTTTCTGCTGTCAGCACTAATACTGTCTCTGATTTGTTACACAGCCTTGAAGCTTTTTCCCTCTGTTATGAAATTTGGGCCTGCCTAAAGGTCTATGCATTTATTTAGGACAAGCAGGAAAACACATAAGCTCCCTAGATCTCAGACTGCAGCCTCTGTGTTCCAGAAAAATCTAAATTTGATAAACTACTGCCACAACCTCAGAACTGACACCAACATTTCGACATTTGAGTTTGTGCAAACCTAAATTTTTATTTATTATTATTTTATTTATTTATTTTTGACTGAAAAGAAAAAAGTAGAAGGGATAAGCAGACATGGCAAACAAAAACAGAAGGGTCACTGTAAAAAAGAGAGATAATTGATAAAATGGTAAGGAAGACTCCAGCAGTCAGTTTTTGCTTGACACCAGTACTGTGTGTTCCTTGGAGATACAATGGTTTATTCTACTTTGGCTTAATTCTGAACTATTTTCATTAGTGGGGCAAAAATGGACAAAGTAACTAGAAATATTGTGTCTGAAACACAACATCTGTTGTTCTGAATATTAGTACAGCTTTGATATCTGCAGCTGAATTGCAGTCTTGCTAACATTCAGAACAGCATCACTGTGGTTTCCTTTGCAGTATTCGCATTCAGACCATTTTCACAAATTTGCGTTTTTGTAGTTTACACAGTAGACGATAATGGTATCATTTTCAAAATCTTGCACTTTTGAAACGTTTTCAAAGTTTGCATTTTCAGGCTCCCAAAACACTGTTGTCGTGTAACTGAACTTCCAAAAAAAAGTTACGTTTTTAGTTAAAAAGGTGTCATGTAAATGGCCCCTTAGAGGTCTAATTTTAACTTTTCACTCCAAAAAAGCAATATTATTAATATTTTTTATTTATTTATTTTTACCTTACAAATGTATCCTGTAATAAAATAATAGATAATTTAACTTGAAAACTATTTAGACGGAATTAATCTTGCAGATATTGATGTTAAGATGCAAAGTTAAGATTTGTTAGATTATAACTAAACATAATAAATAAATAAACAATCAAACAAAGTTGGTATTTAGTGACTTCAAGGGTAAACAGGAAAATGAATGGTGTTAGAGACATCTTCCCCAAAGTCTTACTACTGTGTCACTAACTTTGCTAACATTTTCTTTTTTTAGTTATTAACCAAATATTATGACTAGTCAGTCTAGATCAGTGGTTTTTAAAGGGTTAGTTTGCCCCAAAATAAAATTTCTGTCATCATTTACCCTCATGTCATTCCAAAACTATGTGCATTCCTTTCTTCTGCTGATCACAAAAGAAGACAATTTGGAGAATGCTGGTAACAAAGCTGTTTCAGTTCCAATTAACTTCTATTGTATTTTTGCTTGGATTACCACTTTAACTTAATCCTGGAGGCCCCCCCAACAGTACTAATTTCTCTAATAATAATGCGACTGATGAGTTAATCGGGTGTGTTTGATTAGGGAGACATACAAAATATGTATAGTGCTGGAGGCCTATAGGAACAGAGTTGGGAACCACTGTTTTGAAAGGGAGGCAATAAGAGCAACAATCAATGTTTTCATGTCTGTTTGATGCTGATGAGGAAATTGCATTCTTTAATGGCCCAAAGAACTCCAGTTGACGGTTGTAACGGAAAATGTTCATGTTCATTCCCACCAATCACAATCACATTGTAAAGGGAATAAAGACAGATTTGCTCCTCACCTCTTTCAACAATTCTTCTGGCAGTTGTTTCCACCCACTTCTACACAGCATAAGACTTTCTTCTTCACATCACATCATCCTATAGACATTCTGTTTAAACAGAGCCTATTTATATTGTATAGTATTTTTAAAATAAATAAATAGCACACTTGAATCTCTAGGATAAGAGAAGGTGCTTTAATACTGTGACAGTGATCTGACATGTCAACCTGTTGTGAGACAACAATGGAAGACATGAAGTGGAGAGGAAATGTGAGAGAACACTCAGCTGAGGGCATTGCAGGCAACACTTTCCCTGCTTAAAAGGAGAGCAGGACACCAGTTAATTAACAGTTCTAATCATAATAAAAACCATGTCCTCTTTTCACTGTTGCAGTCATGTAAATGCTACCACAACTAAGGCCAAATAAGAGAGGGTCAGTGGAAGTTTATTCCTGCAGCACATCATGATGAGTAATGCTATGGCTGTCTAAGGACAGCCTATCTATAGCCTGCTGACTAACCAAATATTATATATAAAATTGTGTGTGTGTGTGTGTGTGTGTGTGTGTGTGTGCACTTCCATTAATTGTCTTTACTATGTACTAATATTTAAATTAATCAGTTGAAACAATGCACTTATTGTGTACATACATGTTTTACATTGTAGTTATATTAACCCAAACCATACCACCAAACCTGTCCCTAACCTTACCTGTATCCCACCTCAATATCAAAAAAGTAATACAACATAAACACAACAAGTACATTTTACCTAACAATTATTTTTATTTATTTATTTATTTTTTTTATATAACAAATAGTAGTTAAAGACCCCTAATATAATGTGTGACCACACTTGCTGTTCATGTCTAACTGAAGTCAGACAATTTAAGTTTATAGTTTGCAGTTGGTTTATAGTGTAGTATAATCTCTGTAGTTTAATTACCAAATTAATGTCCACTCCTTATGAAAATCAATGGTTATGGAGTGAGTCAATTTTTTAATTTATGACAGAATCAATGGAAATACTCAATGTAGTAAATCAGAAATTACCATTTTCTACAGTATATAGTGCTACAGTTCTTTTATGCAACTAAAATGCTGTCAGGATGTCGAGATGTGTGAAATAGGCCTATGAATTTCAGCATACGGGGTTGAAAAAGTAGCATTAGAGTCCTGATGTGGATTATGAACTCATTGCCAGTAGAGATTTTAAACTTGACAGCTCTTGTACTTGACAGCCACACAATCAGCACCAGCGTCACAGATATAGATGTGAAAAGTGAGAGATCTCTCGCCACCAGCTGGACACTGATTATACCAATCTGGCACTTTGAAAAGCAGAACTTTTTGTTTTACATCTGTTAAAATCACAACCCCACTTACAGATGGCAGTACTTAAATCTCCATTATTGCATGTCAGATGGTAGTGAGCAACACTGCTGCATCTCATGGATCATTTATGTCTCTCTTAATCAGTCACTATGGAGGAATGTGCCTTGTGGTACATGGAGAACCAGCAGTTAGAAACCACCAAGAGGATTTGGATTGTGTCTTTACGAGTCTTTCTAAAAAATCAGACTGGGGTGCGTTTCCCGAAAGCATCATTAGTCAACTATGGTCATAAGTCCCATTAAACTTTATTGGTAATAACAAAACTTGCGACCATAGTTCGCTTTGGGAAACGCACCCCTAGTTTGGACTGGCAGTGCAGCCATACTGTACTAGAAAGACCAGATCAGCCACAGACTGATGTTAAGTAATGATAAACTGTATGTTTCTTGTAGCCAAGACAATTTCCATCTCCCTAAAGTCTCATTTCAATAAATCAATTGTACATTAAACTTGAATAGCCTATATGGAGAAAAATACTTCTGCAACTACAGCCATAATAGTGATATAGTGGGCAATCACCATCCTATTTCATCAAAATGCTCTGAAAAAGCACTACTGGGGATACGTCTGCCTGATGCCATCAGACAATGTAATATACTTTCCTTCTCTTGCTATAACCACTTGCCTTTTATTTGAACAGTGATGCTATTATGTAAAAGTCTGAGAATGTTCTGACCAAGAAACTTCTGATGAAACACAGTGACCGGGAGGGAACATGTTCGGTTCACTTAGTTTTGTTGTGGCCACGACATATTAACTTGAACGTCATAATATGTCATGACCACGAGATCATTTAGAAGCAATGACATCCTTTCACAAGTTCACACTTACAAATAATCAGACAGAGTAAAAGAAGTATGCGAATTTGGCATGCTGTCCGAGAAGAGGGCTCCAAGCTCTGTATTTTGGCCCTAACCCAGAGTATCCCTGTATCCCTGGCTTTGATAGTTAATAGCCAAGAGTGAGATGTCGGGGTGGTGGAGGGATGAAAACTGTCAAGGAACATAGGTGAGTGGTCTACGTGTATATAGGCCTCTCATGCTGATTGGATAGATCATTTGAATGTGTTTCTCCCAAACTTTGTTAATAAAACATTATGTTGTGGCCATGTGACGTGAAATTGTGGCCTTGAGATCTTACGTTGAGGGAACTACATATTTTTCTCATGGCTATGGGTTTATTGCATAAACAAATCTGTGTGACCACAGCAACCTGGGATTATCAGAAATGGATATTATTAATAAATTAATATTTTATTTTCAATTAAGGATGACAAAAAAGTGCAGAATTAAGAAATGATTACATTAACCTATATTATAGGCCTATTATTTTATTGTTTATATTGTGTGTGATGTTATCTAGACAACATTAAAATTAAGTTTGTTATTATAATGTTAAAAGAATACGTAAGAACATAAAATAATATAGACCTTTAGACCTTATTCATTGTTAAATTTGCTTTATCTTGCCCTTCTTTTCATGTATCTCTTTACCTAATTAATGTTCTGCATATTATTGCCACATTTTCAGTTTGTGTTTGGACTTTTAGTTTGTATTTTGATATGTTCCTGTGTCCCTTTGTTCAGTTTCCCACCACTCCTTTGTCTGTCTTAATTAGTTCATTTGTCCCAGCTGTGTTTGATTAATTATCTCATTTTTTGTTTGCTATTTAAGATGCACCCTTGCTTTCGCTCTCTATCTGGTCACCTTCATGTTAACGTGTGTTTCTCTGCCTGTTACCTGATTCTTGAGCGTTATTATTAAAGTTTTGTTTGTATTTCATCTTCTGAGTCTTCAGCCTGTTCCTGAGTACACCACAGCGTGACAATTGTTACTTAATCGCACACTGTGATTTTGGCCACGATTTGGTCGTCTGAGACAAATTTTGAGAACCCTAAAAGATTCCTATAAAAAATCTGTAGTCTTTGATTGCTAGTTTGACATGTTCACCGACATCTGATTAATGACCGTTGCAATAAAATTTTACCTTTGACGAAATTCTGGCAGTGTCAGAAGATTTGGCGTACAGTCCTGCAGTGTGATTCCTCCTACGGCAAACATCAATTTGTTTTAGTTTTTCAAGATAAGCAGTGATCAAAATTAACGCTAGAGATTTCTTTGTTAGCCACCATTTCACCATTGTAATGCAGCTCACTGTCACCGAATGTGTGTGGGTTGATGATGTAAAAGTTTTCAAGCACGTGTCCGTTTTTAACGTGTCTTGACTGTCGTACATTCTGACATATAGGACAGCTGAGATCCCACATTGTGACATGAGGATCATGTTCGTACAGTCTGACAAGCAACAATCGCACAATGTGCATCCCAGCTTCAAAGTAGGCTAAGTTTTGTACTGTAAATGCCCAGTCATGCCAATAAAGTTTTGACTTTATGACTGTATTTCTGCAGGCTTAGGCTATGCCAGTATGTGATGATAAATATGTGATAGCATTCGAATGAAGTTATGAATATTTTTTGTCATTAATAGCCTATACAGTAGTTCTCAAAAGTTTACAACCTTGCAGAATCTGCAAAATGTTCATTATTTTAACAAAATAAGAGGGATCATGCAAAATGCATGTTTTTTTTTATTTATTTTATTATTATTATTATTATTATTATTATTTAGAACTGTCCTGAATAAGATATTTTACATAAAAGATGTTTACATATAGTCCACAAGATGGAGGAAAAAAAAAAAGAAAGCTGAATTTCGTTCAAAAGTTTACATACCCTTGATTCTTAATACTGTGTGACGTAACCTATGACTGTTTGTTTATTTTGTAATGGTTGTTCATGAGTCCCTTTGCTTTGTCCTAAACAGTTAAACTCCCAAAAGTTTTTCAAATTCTTTGGAATTCCAAGTTGTTAATAAATTTCTTTAATACTGAGTATCCATAACAACAATCGATCCTCTCTTATTAGCTGGTTTTACAACCAAAGATTTAGCAATGTTTTACTCCAATAAAGCATTTCTTTGAGCTTTTGGTAAATTATTAAAAGCTATGTACTCTTGTTTTTTTTTTATTAAAAGCATGTCCCACATCCCTTTCAACTATTCAACAGTATGCTTCTTTCTAATAAAGGATTTCGATTTTTTTTGGTGGAATAAATGTGGATTTTGTACGAAAAACTCCAGAGTTAGTTGGTGAACTACTTTCAAATACTGAGGGAGGCAAATTCGTATTACGTTGTTCATGGGAAAATGACTTAGACTCTATAGCTGAATTTCCATCCAGTTTTTGCGCTGTATGTTATCAATAAAGCAAATATGCACAAAAAAAATGTGTGCTTAGTTTGCTGTCTCCAGGCTGTTTCCATCCAGTTGGCCTTTTACCGATAAAATGGTGTACGTAATGACGTCATCCCTAAAAAAAAGCATTGTCGTATAAGTTTTGTTATATCGCTCAAAAAATCTGCCCTTGAGCCGTTTCTATACATACTTTTGCATATATCGCAAATTTGTATCTTTTGCATCCCATTTGTAAAATGTACAGAGTAATGAGATGAAACAATTTAAATTTGCAAGTAGCCTACTGCGTATTTTCACATAGGCTATAATATGATTAATACTATGGCTATAATATGGATTGACGTGGCAGAGAATGCATTCACAGCAAAACATCATTCAAAGCAAAAAAAAAGTCTCAGCATGATGACTCTCTAATTCGAGAGGAAACCTAACAACGCTTCCCTAAGGGTGGTTCTGCCAGGGAGGCTCAAGAGAACCATACAACCCGCCGCAGCCACTCTAACTGAGCTCTAACAATGAAGGCCTCATCAAGATGACTATCTAAGGCGAGAGGATAGCTACATTCTACACTAAGAACTGCTTAAGGAATTCAATACTGCTATCCAGGTGAAGCTCTGGGGGCAGAGGCCTCAGCAAGATGACTCTCTAAAGGGAGAGGAGGCCTAACAACACTCCACCTTAAAGACTTTTTCACCAAGGAGGCTCACAGAGAGACATACTACTCGATGTCACTGTCTATAGCGGAATGATGCCGAAGTCAGAACGAGCTCATTACAGGGAGCAGAGGACCTTGCCCATAACCAGGAAGGTTCTACTCCATGCTCATCCTAAATGACCAATGGGAGCTACCAGCTAAGGCTAGCTACAACCACTGTAAAACCTGTAATAAGATTTGGTCTCTAGGCTCCAGCACTCATAGGTGCTGTACTACAGGAGGGGTTTACCCAAGGCGAACAAACCACTTCCTGTTGGAGCTCAGAGATCAGAAGAGCTCTGAGCCTTCCATGGTCGGCAGATCACAAGAAAGTATAAGGGAGCTAGGCAAAAATGCTAGTCACGCCATTATAAATGCTCATCGGAGACTCCAGCGATAAACCGAGATCTCTCATAGGGAGTTGGGAATCCTACTATTAAGGGTTCCACTCATACTCAACCATGAAAACATTGCCACCAGGGGGAGCCAGCTAAGTGCTAGCTACAACCACTCAGAAATAAATGTCTTCGTAGGATCTCAAAAGTCCAGATATCCCGAAGGTGCCTTACGACAAAGAAGGGTTCACAAACTGGGTCGAAAAACCACTTCCTGTCAGGTTCTCGAGATCGAAAGAGCTCCTAGATCACCACCACAGAGCATTGCTATTGTGCGGGCCAGCGGAGGCAAATCTAAAAATAACACCTGCCTTTATACTATCTGCATATAATTCCACAAAATTAAGCCTCATACATTAGTAATAGCAAACCAGAAAAGGGAAGGAATCCCATAAGGCTCTCCCTTTGCTCCGCCCACCACCTCCACAATTGAACCTGTCGGCCACGGGACCCGAACCCGAGAGAAAATAACCAACAAAGGAGCTTATCACAGTGACTACATTACAACTCCCTCAAGAGCTGAACATGCTCAGTTCAAACACCAGACTCTATCACTAATCAAGAATCATGCGCATAACAGTCACAAACACATCACTGTGAGTGACAGATCTCATTGCCAGCGAACTGGTGCATTACTTTAGTAAAAGAAAGGTTTGTATAAATTTTATTTAATCTACAATGTCTTTACAGTGTTGTAAATCATTTTATTTAATGCAATGCAATATACAGGGATGAGATTTTTTTTTCCCCCGCCGTTATAATACTGAATATTATTAATTTGGATGTTACAAAACTCTATACTGTTTGTTTATGTGCAGGTTAAAAGGAGCCTGTCACAATATATTTCAGTTGTGAGAAATGCAGAGCAGCGGTCTGAGGTTCGCAGCTCCCACACCAAACAGTGGCCCATCACCGGCTCAGATTTCGGCAACACACCGCTGAGCTTATGACAGGAATATATGTGGAAAATAGAAGAAAACGAATGGAAGCAGAGAGAAGAGAGAAATTTAAAAACTCTCTGCATCAAGTTTTGGACACAGTGCTTTTAGTCTGTTTGTTGGCGTGAGAAAAAAATAAGCTAAATATGGTCACATTTGTTTTCAAACGCAAGTTGAGTTGTCATTCTTTTCTGCACTTTTTCACTCATACACATTGTTTTAACTTTTGCCTATTTTTGTGTCTTCCTGGGTGTTGCTTATTAATAAATGTTCACCCTTTGATTATTACTGTTGCCTGTGTTGGTAATAATCCTGTGTGATTTAAATTTTCAGTGTATTTTGGGTTCATTTTAAGCCAGCAGTACAGTAATTTTTAATCAATAGTTGAGTTTAATAAAAACAACCCCGCATGCTTTGTGAAACATTTAACCCAACCATCTGGGTAAAAACAACTCAACACAGGGTTTGTCTAATTTTGACCCATTTGCCAAATAACCCAAACTGGGTGTTTAATCCAGCATTTTTTAGAGTGTATCAAAGACCATGCACCATGATGGTAGCAACTTTGGCACATAATTTAATTTCCTTTTTAATAAACCTGGTGGAAAGCATGTTTCTCTTCACCTTCATTAACATGCACAGTAACCAATTACTGTGTAGAACTAGTCTTGGGAACACTTATAAGGGGCTGACAGATGACATAAAGCTCTTCATTATGCATTTGAAGCAAAGCTTTGTTGCGATCTGTATTCCTTGTTATGTGAGGTTAGAAAATGAGTCATAATTGCAGGTTGGAGAATGGGCTATTACAGCTCACTCATGCAATGCTGAGATTCTTACTGTAGCTCTATAAACATAATGTTTGCTTTCTGCAAAATGTGCAAATGAATGGGAAACTTGTTGCAGCTTTGCTGAAGCCATTTATGCAGGATTTTAGCTCTCGCAAAAGGAAAGGAAATGTTTAATTGTTAACTGGCAGTTTTATATTTAGTTTAACTGCCCTAAACTGTTATGAGAATAAGGTTCAGATACAAAACAATACATTAAATGGGCCATTTTAGAGGGCAAAGTTTCTGATCATTCAATAGGCAGAGTGAGTTGCTTACAAGGGATCCCTTGTGAAAAAGAAGTGCACTTAATTGTATTGAATATTCACTTGTAGTGTTCTTCAAAACTTTAAAGTATATTTTAAAAAACTACTTGAAGATAATGTTAATTAAATAAAATGCTACTTAAGTATGCCTATACATTTCTTAACACACTTAAGCACACTTTGTAATTGTCAAATTAAATGTTTTACTTTAAAGCAGATTATAAATCATTATGTTTTAATGTGTTGTGTTTTAAAGTAGACTTATTCTAATGTGACTAACATACTAAAGAAAATGTAAAGAACTTTAAGTATAGTACTTGTAATGTTAATAACTTTTTGCAACTTTATTACAAATGTGTAACTGAAATATGGCAAGTCATTAACCCTTTAAAACCTATGTGTCTCTGTTTACACGTTCAGATCAAGCCTCCAACATGCTCCTGTTGAATTGTTTTCACTCTCTAACGAGTCTACACAAATTGTGTAATATGCATTTACAACAAAAACAGCATACAGGCGCTAACTGAAAATAAATCTCACATGGCGTTTTTGGTCATAACTTCATGAAACATGCACAGATCGTACACAGCATTATTTACAGCAGATTCTTGTGATTAAAATGAGCCCAAAAACAACATAATCCATTGCGTTGATCACAAGACTTGGCTGAAAACATGTCTCTCATCTTTCCGAGATGCAATGTGTTATCCAATGTTCCCGGAACCATCCATGCTTGTTTTCCAATGTGGAATAGCACAAAATATGTAAAATTTTAAAGCTTAGACACTCAGCTTTAAAAAAAAAATGTTTTTGGTTTGAAATAAGATTATTTTGCTTACCCCATTGGCAGAATATTTTACTTGTTTTAAGAAAAAAAAAAAAAAAAAAAAAAACCTTAATTTTGTCTTTTTTTTTTTCTGAAAACAAGACAATAATATTTACTTGTCTAGAAAATTCTTCTTGATTTAAGAATTTTTTAGATATTTGGACTAGACACAAGACAAAAACTCTAAGCAAGAAAAGCATTTTTTGCAGAGTATATTTATAAAACTGTTAAATTATGTATATCTAATCTATTTATCAACACTAAAGTAACACTATAGAAAAGTGTCCAATCCTTTATCTCCAGCCCTAGTTCAACACACCTGAAGCAGCTAATCAAGGTCATAAGGATAAATGAAAACATTCAGGCCAGGTGTGTTGGAGCTAAACTCGTCATGAAGAGGAATAAACACCTCTGAACTATGGCCATTTCATAAATTTCAGTTCATTTTCTGTGAAACTGCATATTAAAGCTGCAGATTCACATTATGTAGACCTTGATCTGTTAAAATATCACAAAATAGCCATGTCAATCCCTTTCTCAAACACAAGGTGTAGTTTTTTTTTGTTTGTTTTTTTTTGTGATTGTGTTTCAGTGGAAATAGGATAAACTGAATGGAGATCAGTTGCATTCCTTAAATGTAATACAGATTCAGGAATATGAATGATTACCTGATTAAGCAGTAATGAGGGAGTAGGAGATAAGATAAAGGATAGCATCAATTCCCAGGTTAGGTGATAATCCTATCGACTACAACTCAGTGTATTATCAGTGCCACATTTATCAAGAGGGTGCCTCTCATTTTTTTTTATTTTTTTTTTTTTATTATCCATCCTCATCTGTCTTCATTCCTATTAAAAGAAAGAAGGAAAGGTGCTTCAACGTAGATGCAATACATGGACATGTAAAGTATGATATTCTTGCTCACGTTCATGTCACTTGCACTTCAAGAAATGTTGTTGGAACTTTAATCATAAAGTTCCTAATAAATATTACTAAAGCAAGATGCATGTACTTTTTTAAGATTTTAGAAAATGAATGGTTTATTCAAACATAACGTTTTTTTTAAATTATATAATATTAGATTGAGTAACAATAAATCAAATGCAAATAACAAGCACAAAAAAAAAACAAAAAAAAAACAATAGAACATAGAAACAATAAGAAAGACCATTGTTTGAAACCCAGAAGAGTCAGGTGGTTCAACAAACAGCACTACTGCATAGGATGCACCTGTGTTTTCTCTCGAATGAGGAGAAGTGCACATGCAAAACCAAAATGAGAGTTTACCAATCAGTGGCCAATTTCAAACTACAATGGATGTTTTTCAGCAGACTTGCTAAAATTATGAAGGCCCTCCCCTAAACCAAGCCCCCAGTGGATTAGAGTAAATCGGGTAAAGCCATTGTGGTTTGAAAATGCCCCACTGATTGGGAAACACCCACTAGTGTTCTGCAGAGATACCTGCACCTTTTGGTCATCAACTACAATTCACTGTTAGTTCAATGTCACTGTCTCCACCCATGTGTGCCTTCAGCTTTCATCAAAATTGCAATGCTGATCCAACATACTTTAAACATTAAAATGTCAATCTCAACCAAAATGATGGTTTGGATCAAAACTCAACGTTGTCACCATGCTATCTGGGTACTGTTCTCCTTTGTATTGTACATTATAGTAGTCAAATAACACAGATTTAAGTGATAATTCTTATAATTAAAGAGAGATATTATCATACCATCAGTGTCCCTGAGATGACCAACTGCTGTTGTTTCCTGTCTCGTGTATTACTCACAGTCTTTTAAGTTTTCAGCACATCATCCTCATACAGAAAGTGCTTGTGCATCTAATCCGCGTTATATCACTGAAACAATCACATCTCCAACTTCTCTGCACTCTAGTCCTGCATGCATGCACCTGCCATGTGAGTTTCACTTTCTTCCGTATTCCCTTATTTTCTTTGACAGTGCAGCGATCGCGTACACAAATCTGCTTTTTAGCCTCACACCTCCCACTTGAACTACTGGTTCTTGAACCCAAGTAAGTCACAATTTCATTCTGTTCTGTCAGTTCTTCCATAGGAATCAAGACAACTAATCGTCTAACTCGTCTATCTCAATGATGGATGGTTGCAGGAATTTCTTTTTGCAGGAATGTGTGTAAAGATTCAACATACACATCTCTGACAACACCCTTGTGATCAGGATTGACTTTGACCACTCTGGCTAGCTTGTACTGACTTCTTAGTGCATTTCGTTCAGCCAACCAGACTACGTCCCCCACAGCAATAGGATAGCCTACGAAATCAAAGTCACCTGGGTCTCCCTTTGGTCGTGACCTTTCTAACAAAAGTCAAGTCAAGTCAAGTCAAGTCACCTTTATTTATATAGCGCTTTTTACAATGCAGATTGTGTCAAAGCAGTTTTACAGTGATAACTGGTATATAATTTTGGCTGCACAGCAGCTCTTAAAGAAAATGGTGTCAATGCAGGCAGATGCAAAGCACTGTTGAATATCAAATGTCAAATGTCAAGTGTCCCCAACTAAGCAAGCCAAAGGCGACAGCAGCAAGGAACCCAAACTCCAACAGGTGACATCAGGTGGCAAACAGGTGGCAAATAGGTGTTAAAATGGAGAAAAAAACCTTGGGAGAAACCAGGTTTAGTCGGGGGGCCAGTTCTCCTCTGGCAAACGGTGCTTTGTTACGATTCAGGTAGCTATCATTAGCCCGATAGGATCGCGACATTCAAAGTATTTATTCCAGTTCAATCCAGTTGAGGATCGTATTCATCATGCCGGTTCCTTGTTGAGGAACTGTGCCATTGGCTGTTCTGTCAATGAGGCCTTCACAATGGATGATCTAGTTGACTCAATCTCTGCTGATACTTCAAGGGTGCGTTGTGGTCGTGTCAAGGCGTAGGTCCTCAATTTTACCTGGATACAGCCCGGATCCGGTTCACCACAGTAAACCTCGGAATAAACAGAAAGACTAATATTAGCATAGATGCCATTCCACTTCTGATGTAATGAGTACATCTGGTGTTATAGGAAGTGTTCCCGGTTCCGGCTGACCTAATTTATGCAGCCTAATAATCCTTTAACGGATTCGAAAAACTAAATTGATAATGTGTTATGTGTATGCCAGGTTAAAGAGATGCGTTTTTAGTCTAGATTTAAACTGACAGAGTGTGTCTGCTTCCTGAACAATGCTAGGAAGATTGTTCCAGAGTTTAGGTGCCAAATAGGAGAAGAATCTACCACCTGCAGTTGATTTTGATATTCTAGGTATTATCAGCTGGCCTGAATTCTGGGATCGCAATAGACGTGAAGGACTATAATGCATTAATAGTTCCCTCAGGTACTGGGGAGCTAAACCATTTAGTGCTTTGTATGTAATTAAAAAGAGAGTTGGGAGTGACGTACTCTGCAGTCCTCTCTTCTCCACTTTAATTTACAGCCCGCAATGTCATACTTACCCTGTAACTACATGAAACAAAAGTATATTTCCATGTATTAAAAAAGACTACAATAGTTCTTTCTACTTGCTTTGAAACAACTTAATCAGTGCACTTTCTCACTAAATTGCTCTCAAACATAAGATTGTTGTCTATCATAATAGTATAAGTACCCCTTAGTTCTAAAACACTTACAGTATAAATAATTTGTTATTTTCCTGGTTGTTACTCCTTCATTCCCAAGACTTTACATATTGTTCCCCTATATTTACATGTATACTATAATTATCGAAAGTTACTGTAAACGATAGGCGATAAACTTTTGATATTAGGAGATTTTAATGTTCATATTTGTTGTGCTGCTGACCTGTTAGCTAAGGAATTTTTTTAATTTACTAAATGCCTTTGATTTGGTTCTTCACGTCAATGTTCCCACTCATCAACATGGATATACTCTTGATCTAGTATTATCTCATGGTTTTTCCCTCTATAATCTTGAGGTGTGAAAATGTTTTTTCTGATCATAAGTCCATTATGTTTTCTGTTCCTTCTGCATTTAATGCTTCTAAATCCATTACTCATGCTCTTCAGTCCTGGCTTTTTACCTCTACCACCAGTAATGCTTTTTCTTTAGCTTTCCATGATGCTACTCTATCTATGGAAGACTGTCATTTTGAGTGCTGAAGAGCTTTTGTCCAGGTTTAATTTTGTCTGTGAAAAAGTTTTAGACTCAGTTGCACCTCTAAAGGCTGTACACCATAAACCTAGACCTGAGCCTTGGTGAGATGATACTGTTCGTTCTCTTAGGCAGATCTGTAGAAGAGCCGAGCGTAAATGGAAAAGGGATAAACTTCAGGTCTCTTGAAATGCTAAGAGATTCTCTAGCTCAATATCAGAAAGCGGTAAAAGCAGCCAAATCAAGGTATTTTACTGAAATTATTAATAAAAACTGTCATAGACCAAAAACTCTTTTTAATATTATCAATGCAACTATCAACCCTCCTGTTTGCTCTTTCCCTGATGTGTCTTCATCTTTATGTGAGGACTTTCTAAAGTTTTTTGTTAATAAGATAAGTGATCTAAGACTAGGAATTTCTCACTTTTCTTCTGATTCCTCAATTTCCCCTTGTTGTTCTGCTGTTTTTAGTCAGTTTAACCCTATTACTGGCACTCAGCTCTAAGAAATAGTAGAGCACCTTAAGCCTTAGGATCACTGTTTAGAATCTGGTATTATACCTGATTTGCTTAAACACGCATCAGTCCACCCACTGCTCAAAAAACAGAACTTAGACCCCACAGTGTTAGCCAATTTTAGACCTATTTCCAATTTGTCTTTTATTACTAAGATCTTAGAGAAAATAGTCCTCCAACAATTACAAAGTTTCCTAGCTGATAATGCAATTTTTGAAATTTTTCAATTTGGTTTTAGAAAACATCACTCCACAAAGACTGCTTTGTTGAGGGTTTTTAATGATCTGTGATTCAGGCGACTGTGCTGTTCTTGTGCTTTTAGATCTAACTGCTGCTTTTGATACAGTAGATCATGCTGTTCTTATTGTCCAGTTGGAACAGTGTGCAGGCATTACAGGCAGTGCACTTGAGTGGTTTAAATGTTAAAATATTTTTTAAATTTAAGGTTTAAATATTTTACCAACAGAAGAACATACCTCTAGTAATGCTGTGTTATCTTGTGGGGTTCCTCAAGGGTCCATTTTGGCCCCCATTCTTTTTTCTTTATATATGCTTCCACTTGGTTCTATTTTTAGAAAACATGGGCTGTCATTCCATTGTTACGCTGACGACACACAAATTATTCTTCCCTTAAAACGTAATTCTTATTGTTTGAATACTCGCATGACCTGTTTGACTGATGTAAAGGCCTGGCTGTTTTCAAACTTTCTGAATTTCAATGAGAGTAAAACAGAAATAATAATTTTTGGACCCTCTGATTCCTCTACTACTCCTAAATTAAATTTTGGTGGTTTGTCCTCTTTTGTGAAGACCTTGGTGAGAAATCTGGGTGTTATGTTTGATGAATCTCTGAAATTTGATAGGCAGATAAATTCAGTTGTGAAATCCTGCTTTTTCCAGCTCAGACTTTTATCAAAAGTAAAGTAATTTCTTTCTTTTAAAAATTTCGAAAAAGTAACTCATGCTTTTATTTCTTCAAGGCTGGATTACTGCAACTCTCTTTACATTGGGATTAGTCATTCAGCTATGTCCCGATTACAAGTAGTCCTTTTAGAGGTAGAGACTTTTGATGGGTGCATGGAAACGGGATCATATCACTCCTATTTTACGTTCCCTACACTGGTTACCAGTACACTATAGAGTGGTTTTTAAAATTTTACTTCTCATTTATAAATCTCTAAATGGAATGGCTCCACCTTACCTTTCCACCCTTTTGACTGAGCACCATCCAACAAGATCACTTCAGTCACCTAATCAGAGAATCCTGTCTATCCTTAAATCAAGGTTAAAATGTAGGGGGGACCGTGCCTTTTCTGTAGTTGGCCCAAGACTCTGGAATGATTTGCCCATTTCGATTAGACTGGCTTCATCTTTATCTGTTTTTAAATCTAAGTTAAAAACATATTTGTTTGACAAATCATATAATACATGTTGAAGCACCCTTACATTGTATTTTATTGTTATATAATAATGCTGAAGCACTAATTCTAGTCTATTTTATGGTATTTTTCTACAATTCTCTGTGTATGTGTTTTATTGCTTAATAATATTTTTTTTGTTTGACTTTTTTTTTGTGTTTTTCTGTGTTTTTAGCTATTGTAAAGCACATTGGATATTGTAGGTTGTATTTTATCATGCTATATAAATAAATTACCATTGCCATTGCCAGATTTCTTTGGCCACTCTTCTACTGGACGTCTGAGGAATTGTGGTCCCCTCTGCCATACAGATTCTTCATTAAGATCCTTAGGAGTGCCCCACCTTGTGATGAGGTCTGTGATATTGAAGTCCCCTGGGATCCACCATCAGTCACTCACTGGCCCAGCCTTTCGGATTTCCCTGAGTCTGTTTGTGAAGAATGTCTGGTACTCATAACTATCATGTTGAATGGCCCCCAGCACAGTTTGACAGTCTACCAGGTGAACCAATGCTCAACTTCCATCCGGTTATGCTTCTCAAAGTACTTCTTGAGATGTACAGTGAAACCTGCACCACAGATCTCAGCCTTGATAGCGTCTCCCTTCTGGTCCAGCAGTGTTAACTTGGCCTTGGACTCGACTAATCTTATATGTCTTGTCGCTACCATCTGAGAATGTGATCCCCCATGGTTTTCCTATCCAGCCAACTGGTGTGAGACTTCTGTGAAACTTAACTTGACCAAGCTTCACATAGTTTGATAGCTTCATTCTTGAGATTTTCTGAAAGTGGCTTGTCCCATGTTTGTGGAGTTAAGCTCCCATTTCTTGCCTCTTGGAATGCCTTCCTGACAAGTATTGTACCCTTTTGCTTGGCAGGTGTAACAAGACTAATTTCATCATAGAGCCCAGGAACCTGGCCTAGCAGATGTCTCCTGTTCTAAAGGCCCTGATATACTTCAAATGAAATCGAAGAACGAACTTAAAAAAGATGTAATTCTGAACAAATTCATGCCGAAACGAAGTTCGTTTTCAGTTCTTTTTGGAAGTTTGAAACGGCTTGCCAAAGCAAACTTTTTGGGAAAGTTCGCTTTGGCTCCTAAACACCTTTGAGCTACCATTGGTCCATGGCGATTACGTAATCGGTGGGTGTATTCGAGCTCCACCTTCTGTGACGTGAGATTTTTTTTCCGGTTCATTATTCCACAGTGGTCAGACAGGAGAACAACATCCAAAACAACAACACTACGAAATTACGAGCAAAATGAATACATTGGAGTGTAGAATAGCTGAGTTGGTACAGATGTATCCGCACCTGTACGATCGCTCGCGGAGAGACTTTAAAGATTCCGAGAAGGCATTTAATTCCTGGAAAGAAATTGCTACGAAGCTTGGTGTCGACGACCCAGAGTTATGCAAAGCGACGTGGAGAAACATCAGAGACAAGTTTACCAAAGCCATGAAAAGAATGAAAGGAAAGAGTGGAGATGAGGTGGCGAGTACCAAAGTCCCCAGGCTGTTTTAGGAGATGTCCTGGCTTAAACCTTTTGTTCGACACCGACAAACTGTGTCCAACATACCATCTTTTGAAAAGGTAAACTAAACGCTATTCAGTTTATGTGTCTTGCAATATGCTGCTAGTTATGTTTTGAACAGACATTTTTTCTAAACGCAAATAAGTGCATTATTAGATATTTCAGCGAAATCCACACTTGTTGGTGCTTGAGTAATGCAGTGATCATTTTGTGATTTACTTTCACTAAAACGTTATTCATCTATGTATTATAGGTTGGAAGTGATGACTCTCAAAAAGAAGTGGTGGCTGATGAATCGTCTCCATGCACAGCCCCACCATTATCATCCTCTGGTCCCACCAGTGACAGTGAGGAAGAGGAGCAGTGCTCAGCCATTTCCCTGGATGACTTTGGCACTTCAGTACTGCAAAGGTCAAGTACTCCATGCAAAGCTGCTACAAATTCAACGATGCAGTCAACTCCATGCTCGCCACCTTCTGTGCCATGCAGCAAAAGAAAAAGGAGAAGGGACAGTGCAGATGATGTCATTGGACAGCTATTGACTTTCCTTGAGAAAGACAAAACAGATAGTTTTGATAGACATGCACAGATTGTTGCAGACTTCATGCACAAACTACCGACACGGCACTGTGCCATCTATGCCAGATGCAGCTACTGGAAGAGCAAGAGACTGGCACAACACATTAGAGGCTGTGTATTCTTTGTATGTTCTCTTGTGTTAAAAAAAAAAAAAAAAAAAAATGTACTTTTGGTGTTTCAGTATTTTTTGCTTTTAAATAAAGCTAAATATTTTGTTACACCATACTGCTGCTGTTGTTATTGATCTTTCAACAAGCAAATATAAGTTGTGACAAATGAAATATCAAAAGAGTACAATTATAAACCTTGGTTTTTATCAAGGGTAAATAATGACACCACATAAAATATAAAAAGTAAAATAAAGTAAAACAAATGGGTTCTTGTCACAGAGACTAACTCCGTGATTCCCTACTCTGGCCATCAGAGAGAGCCTTCGCCGGAATACTGACACACACAATTTCTCACACACATTTCCCACAAGCCCCGTACCTTGGCGCTGATTGCCACACCCAGCTGCTGTGCATTACCTGGACTATAGCCACACTCAACCTTGCTATCATTGTGAGGTCTTGTGTTTCCATGGTGTACATCTCTGAGTGTTCTTTATTCTGACTGCCTGTTGTTGAACCTGTTTATAATCCCTGTTAATGATTCTCTGCTGCCTGCCCTTGGACTATTTGCTGTTTACTGGACTTGTGATTCTTATCTGCCTGCCCTGATCTACTGCCTGTTGTAAGACTACGATTCTGCCTTTTCCCTGCCATTCCTGTTTGCCCCTGTTTGACCACTGCCTGTTTGACCTCGCCGTCCCAAGATCCAGCGGCTTTCTCCCATCTGTGTGCTACGATGTCGGCTCAGGCCAGCCAACTCGCTGCCCACCAGCACCAGCTGAATTGTCTCACCTCTCTCACGGAGGAGCTGGTAAAAGCCTTGCAGAGTCTCCACACCACTGCTCCTGCGACGCCACCTCCTGCCACGGCCGCCATTACACACGCGGCAGAGACGCCATCTCAGGGGAACCCCTGTTTGTCGCTTCCTGAGAAATTTGACGGTGATCCAGCTAAATGTAAGGGATTTATACTGCAGTGCTCTCTTTATCAATCAGCAACCCGCTCTATATACCACGGAGGCAGGGAAGATTGCTTTTGTCTGCTCACTGTTTACTGGCAAAGCCCTGGAGTGGATTACGGCGGTGTGGAGAGAGGATGGTTCAGCCTTTCCGTCACTCGATGCTTTCTTGCGGAGTTTCAAAGAGGTTTTCGATCACCCCAGCGAGGGTAAAGGGGCAGGTGACCGTCTTTTGGAACTTACCCAAGGGAGGAAGACTGCAGTGGAATATGCACTCACTTTTTGCACACTCGCTGCACAAACCAACTGGGTGAGTGAAACTCTAAAAGTACTGTTTCATAGAGGCTTATCACATGAATTACAGGCAGAACTCGTGTGCTGCGAGGGCCAGAATCTGGATCAGTTTATCGAGTTGGCAATTCAGATTGATAACCTCATTCGTTCCAGAAGATCCTGTCATCATCGCAGCGTACAATCTTCACCACCCACAGCTGTTGAGAACCTCGAGGCCATGCAGGTGAATTCCTATCATCTCTCTGTGGAGGAGAGGAACAGGAGAATTGTCTTTGTTTATACAACGTCTTTGTTTATACTGTGGTCATCCCGGTCACATGAGAAATGTCTGTCCTGCCCATCCCAGTCCAGAGAAGCCGAGGCCGGTGAGTGCTATCAACCAGAGACACGATCCAGATATGTGTTACAGTATCCATTACTCACAGTTAAAAATGAACTAATCACAACCACTGCATTACTGGACTCAGGTGTTGCGGGTAACTTCATGTCTCAAGGTTTTGCTCAACTCCACCGCATTGCTCTTCCTCTCTAACAGTGGAGGCGATAGACGGGCACCGGACATATCACCGCTATCACCCAACCTCTCAACATGAGGACAAGCGTGCTTCACACAGAAACCATCCGTTTCTTCATCCTACCCTCATCTACAACATCTATCATCCTGGGATTACCCTGGCTATGCAGTCATAACCTGCAAATCTCCTGGAGAGAAGCTTAAATCTCACACTGGAGCGAAGCATGCCATCTCAGATGTTTGTCTCACCCATCTCCTCTCTCTGTCAGACCCGTCCAGACTGTTGAACTTCCTCCTCCTGTCACCAACCTACCAGTTGAGTACAGTGATCTGGCCATGGCTTTCAGCAAGGTGCATGCTTCACAACTCCCTCCACACCGACCATACGACTGCGCTATCGATCTTATTTCAGACTCAGCGCCACCCAAGGGCCGCATCTTTCCACTCTCTCAACCCGAGTTGGAGGCCATGAGGAAGTACATTGAGGAGGAACTGGCGAAGAGTTCCATCCGTCCTTCCACGTCCCCTGCTTCTGCTGGTTTCTTCTTCGTGCACAAGAAGGATGGCGGTCTATGGCCCTGCATTGACTATCGAGGTCTGAATGATATAACCATCAAGTTTAGATACCTACTACCCCTGGTCCCCGCTGCACTAGAACAACTACGCACCGCCAAACACTTCACCAAACTCCATCTCCGCAGTGCTTACAACCTCATCCACATATGAGAGCGAGATGAATGGAAGACCGCTTTCTCTACTGCTACTGGACACTATGAATATCTTATGCTGTTCGGGCTAGCCAACAGTCTGTCTGTCTTCCAGGCTTTCATAAATGACGTCTTCAGGGACATGTTGAACAAGTTTGTAATAGTTTACATCGAAGAGAACATCCAGCAGGTCCGTGCTGTACTCCAACGACTCTTCAAACACCAACTATACGCCAAAGCTGAGAAGTGCGAGTTTCACCTGACTTCCACCTCCTTCCTGGGGTATCATCAGCCCGGAGGGGGTTGCTATGGATGAGAAGGTAGCAGAAGGTAGCAGAAGGTAGCTGACGTGGCGACCAAGAATCCGGAAACGGGAAGCCATAATGCCAAAGGCATTCTCTATTATCCGATGTGCTCGGCAGTGTCTGTAGTTGTACACCCTCTGTGCAGATGTGAGATTCTTCTAATAGAACACATAATATGCTCAGTTACACAACAAAGTACTGACACAACAGTATTATTAACTAACAAGCAATGCTGAAAGTAAAAATATTAAGAAATAATAATACAAGATGAAATCACTATGGTTACAATACCTGGATAGGGCTGCATCAAGTTCACATTCAGGAGGAAAGCTGCATCTCCAACTATTACATGAGGGCACACAGTTTCTGTCCCCGGTAGGGCCTTTGGTCTGGGCAAATCCAGCTGTCCTTGCAACAAGGCCCTTCCAAAAGAACTCTCTTGAAAGACACTTCCATCACTTTCACGGCCATAAGCGTCAATGTTCACCATACTGAATTTGTATTGCGCGTCGCATACAGCTAGAAGCACAATATAATGTGTCCCTTTATAGTTAAAGTACAGACTCCCGCTCCATGCTGGCGCTCTCACCAAGACATGTTTTCCGTCAATGGCTCCGATGCAGTTCGGAAAATTCCACAGCCTCCAAAAGTCATGCGAGATGTTTTCCCATGGTGTTTGTGAGGGTGCAGACACAAACTCATTTTTGAGGGCTACCCAAATGGTCTCGCACATCTCTGCGACTATCTTGTGAGCCGTGCACGGTCCAATCTTGAATGTTTCTGGCCTGTTCTCATCTTCTTTTTCCTTTTTGAGAAGTTAACGGAAGTCATAATGTAGGGTTTGTCCTCTTCTACCAAGTAACCTGTGCCTAAAGCCTTGTTTTCTTCCTCCTTCATCTGGTTTGGAAGTATGATCACTTGACCTTGAGTTTGTGCACCAGTCATTTGCTTCCCACTTTGCCCTGACTGAACCCATGGCTTAAGTGCAAATCCGCCAGCTGTCAGAATCTCTTCAAGTCCATTCATTATCGTCATTGTGGGATGTAGGGATGTCATCCACATAGCTATCCTCCTTAAGGACTCTGCGCTCCTCCTTCAAATGAGCAAGCTTTGCCAATCTTGCCGTTTCACGCATAGCTAATTGTGCAACTAGGTGATCTGACCAATCAAATGAAAGGGGCGTTTCTCACATGTGGGAAATATCGAAGCAGTAAACCAATTTGTAAACCACAAACCAAAAAACATCAATCCAAAATCCCAAAAAAAAAAAAAAAAGAAAAAGAAAATGGAAATGAATTTATCAAAATGTACACAGACATGTGTAATGAAAGGAAAATTCCCAACCTCATTTAATGAATTACCTAAAAAACTCACTCTCTCACAAGTCCTGTTAATTCCATCCCCCACAACTGCAACACAAATAGACCCTTTTAATCCTATATATTCTATATATATATAACCACATGAGAAATGTACAAACGTGTATCCAATTTTACCCTCTCATGAATTTCCTTTTATAGAGTTTATTCTATGTATTAATTCTCTATTTTGAACTATTTTGGTATTAATGTTTCAGAGTTGCAAAGTTATACTTACCTAAAATCACAAGGGTAGCATGTTTGGTATCTACAGACTCCAACTTACGTTTCCTATTTGGTAATTTATGTTACATGTTACTAACTCTGTGACACATTAGTATTATAAGAATCTTGAAGTTTCTTTTCTCAAACATCCAATCCAATGTCTTATGCTAATATCTTGCTACAGGACAAAAACTTGTAAAAGTTTCCCTCTGAAGGGAAAACTCCTTATTGGCTCAGACACCTCAAGAAGGTGTGACATCACCGATCACAAGATCATAGTCTCTTTTTTTCCTTCACTGAAAAACGCTGATGAGAAGATGATGCTGTACTAGGAACTTCTAAGGAACCCCAAGCTTGTGCTAAACTTCGGCCTAGACCTTCCATTCACCAAAGATCCTCTGAATCCAACTGGTTCTCTTTTATCAAGACAATATCAGCAAAGATTCAACAGAAGCCTCCACAAATTGCATCAGGACATCTTTAATTAAACTGGGCGAGACATGCAAGTATTAAACTTAGTCTCATTATGTGATACATTAAGTATCCTTACCCCTTTTAAAGAAGGGCCTGTTAAAACTAAACTGATGGTTTGCTCAAGGCTGTTGATCTGCTGAATTTCAAACAATGCTGTAACTGCTTGCATTCTGCTTCAGCTCTCTCTTTCCCTTGGTAAACTGTATGCATGTATGTGTGTGAATCTTAGAGTAGTTAAGTGTTTAGTCTAATTAATAAAGTCTTGTTCATGCCACATGTAAAATTGTCTGTGTTTCATGCTCATATACTGGAGTCACTAATTATGCCAATCCTGACTACATGCTCTGAGTAGTACAGTACAATAAGATTATTTCCCATAACCTGGAAATTAATATTTCTTAGAATTAATAGATTGTATAAGTATAAGATTGTATAAAGTGTAATAGATTGTAATATTAATTTTATTACATTAAATTAATGTTATTAACTGATCCAAATATTTATAATTAATTATAACTAGTTATGATTCATTATTCATATTTCTTTTGAGCTAAATATCATTACAGAACGTCATCACGTGAACCGGTGTCTGAAAGCAACTATAAAATCTCAATCTTATTGGCCGGTGATAGACTATGACGTCATTATAGACACGACCCGGAAGTATAAAGGAGCGCCTAGAGAAGCAGTCAGTATTTTATTGTCTTCAGGGACTGTTTTGTTTGATTGCGATTCTTCAAATTTGGGAAGGGATTTTACTATGTACTAACAAATGTTTCAGTAAGTGTGTGGATCTGTGTCCCAGGTTTTGACACCTGATGACATACAATCTGTGCGTTTTCTGTCTGGGTAAGGAGCATGTACGGACAGTGCTTGAGGGCGCTGTCTGTGCAAACTGTGAGCATCTGTTTTTTAGGACGCTTCGCCCTCATTTGGCCCTCTTCTTGAGGGAAGAGCAGCCGACATCTGTGCCAGTGGTTCTGGTCCTGCCCGTGCAGAGGCAGGGCGGCGACTGAAATCATGGGGTTCACAGATGGGGCTTGCAGGGGCGTTTGAGAGAGGTATTTCTCTCGTATCCCCAGCGGCTGTTGAGGGTAGGCTTCTGTATGATGATAATGTTCTTTCTTTGTCATTATCTGATTTGGCAGCCTAAGCCTCCCTGCCCCGTGTTTACGGAGCTGTTTAGATTGTGGAGCGTGCCTCTGGCAGGCTGCTGCTGCCGTGAGCGTGCGTTAAGAAAGGGAGCACACGCGGACGACCCGACGTGCGATTCCTTTCCGACCGTTAATCTAACAGCCTTCGTGAGCCTTCCATTCCTTCCTGATCTACATGAGGCGATCGAGAGGGCATGGAAGAACCCATATTCGGCTCATATTCACCGACATCAGCAAGCTGATTTCATTGATGTTGAGGGAGTGAGCCAGCATGGGTATGTGTCGGTGCCCCCGCTATTGACGAGTTGTTTGTTAACTATCTCGTCATGGAGCGGGCGCAGACATTAAAGCTCTGGTCCTGCCTTTGAAGCTCTATTAAGTGACATTTCGCTTGAATGGCAGGGCATACCCGGCAGCGGGTCAGACTGGTGCTGCTCCACACAAGATGGCAGTGTTACAGGCATTACCAGTCTGATCTGCTGAAGGATCTGGATCAGCGGCAGCGTTTTTTAACCTGCCTTCCGCTCTGATCTGATTCTGGGCCCAGACAGACAGGAGAAGGAAGAAAGATTTGAGGGAGGTAATCAATTACGGACGGCAGCTGCATTGGTGACTGATTTCCTCTCCATGAGGGTAGTTACTTCTACCCTTTCCTTTCTTCTTCCACCTCCTGAGTGATAATTTTTTACCCAGGTGCTTCTTACGATCAGACCGAGGGCTGGGCCCATGATGTACTTTTCTGTGGCTCGCTTTTTGGTTTGATAGTGAAGAGGCTCTTTCAGGCTTGAAAGGACCATAGATTCCATCCTTCTATGATGGTATGGCTCCGTTCTTCGAGCCGCAGGTTTTAAGCTTGGTCTATATTTATATATTTTAGTTTTCTGTATAGCTTTTCCTGGGTGTGTAAAAGAAATAGAAAGGAAATTTAGGGCCCTGAAGTTCACATTAGGTTGGTTATCTTTGTGTTGGCTTTTGGCCACCTTTTTCAGCCACCATATGGTAGGAGTGGCCTTCTCCTCTGGTCATAGCTAGAGTTAGTATTAGAGATTGGAACTCTTTACTTCAGTTAGAGTTATGTTAAGCGCTTGCCTTCGGGCCGCCTGACATTGTTTGACTTGAGTTGAGTTTCGCTCCTCTGAGCTCTTGTTTTTAGAGTGTATTTCAGAGTTTCCTCCTCTCTATTGAGAATTTTGAGGTTGAGTTTTAGCCCCAGGCAGATCTATGCTTATGTGTGGCCTTATAGGCCCACAGCTATAGCTGGCCTATGCTAGAACTAGGGTTTAGGTGATATACTGAAGTTTTCACCCCTTTTATTACTACCTCTGTCAGGAGAGTGTAGTTTTCCTAGTTCTGGCCTCCTCTTATCAGAGTTGTCAGGCCAAGGCCCATTACCCCTTTGGTGTAGGTGCAGGATAGATAGCAGCTAAGGTAGCAGACTATTGCTAGTCTCCCTGGTGTGGTTGTCTCAGGTGGTAGGCCCTTATCACTGTGTGAATACAATATGTTAGTGTTGCTGTTGCCCCACTTTTCTAGAGCTTTTCATTTTATACTTTTAGTCTTTTCCCCTGAACCCCTTGAAATGAGATTAGTCTAACAGTGTTAGTTTTTTTTAACTCCTGTTCCCTAGGGTTCAGTGCAGATGTTTCTGTCTTTAGTGAAAAGTGCTCACCCTTGAAATTCACATTTCAGGGTGGTACGAATGAAAAGTGAAGCATTCCCCTGTTTCTCAGGGTTGTTAATGCTCTAGTTATATTTTGCCCTGCACAATGTGAGCCCTTAACTCTATTGCTGCCACAGGTTAGCACATGTTTTCTGTAGTAGTAGGCCTTGTGTTAGCCTCCTTCAGAGCATGGTGACTAGGTTGTACTCCCTTTGCTATTTAGGGTAAAAACTGTTTTTACTGAGTATATGGCCTGTTGGAATACATAACTCAGGATGAGTTTTGTTTGTGAACCTCACTATTTAGTTTGGTTCTTATATGACTCCCTTTAGAGTTTGAACACTGCCACAACTGAAGATTGTGTTGTTTGAAGTAGTTGGCTTTGTTTGCGCCTCCTTCAAAGCACAATAGCTTGTTGTATTACAAGTTTATGCCCGTGATTATTTGAGGTAGTAGGCCGTTTTTTGGCCTCCTTCAGAGCATGGCAGCATGTTTCTTTGTACTCCCCCCCCTTACTGTAAAGGTTGGAATTACCTTTACTGAGTACATTGCCTGTTGGAATGTGTAGATTCTAAGCTTAGGTTGAGTTAAGCTAGGGAACCTCAATTGGTAGTGTGGTCTCAGATTACGCTCCCTTAGAGCTTAGACACTGCCACTGGCTGACGCCTGTGTCTTTCTGGGTCGTAGGCCCCGTTTGGACCTCCTTCAAGAGCATGATGGTGTAGGTTTGTACTCCTTTTGCTTAAAGAGTAAAAGGTATTTTACTGAGTGCATTGCTTGGTGGTATGTTTGGTTTATTTTACCCTGCCATTGGCTAACGCCTGTGTCTTTCTGGAGTAGTAGGCCCTGTTTGGGCCTCTTTCAGAGCATGTTGGCATAGTCTGTACTCCTCCTTAAAGAGTTTAAGTGCTTTACTGAGTACATTGCCTGTTGGAATGTGTTGAATAGAATCAAGCTCAGGTTGAGCTAAATAGTTAACCTCACTGGAGAGTTTGTTTCTAATTATGGCTCCCTTAGAGCTTGGAGATTGCCACTAGCTGACGCCACTTGTCTTTCTGAGTCGCAGGCCCAATTTGGGCTTCCTCCAAGAACGTGTTGGTGTGGGTTTGTACTCCTCTTGCTTAAAGAGTAAAAGGTGTTTTTACTGAGTACATTGCCTGGTGGAATGGTGGCTCAGGTCGAGTTAAATTAATTAACCTCGCCGGAGAGTTTGGTTATCATATTTAGCTCCCTAGAGCTTAGAACACTGCCACGAGCTGATGCTACGTGTCTTTCTGGAAGTCGTAGGCCCTTCTTTGGGCCTCCTGCAGAGCGTGATGGTGTATGTTTGTACTCCTCTTGCTTAAAGAGTAAAAAGTGTTTTTACTGAGTACACTGCTTGTCTGATTGTGTTAAGGTTGACTGTTATGTGGGCACTCTACAGTCTTATCTGCTGGTTTGACTCGGTTTCATTCTGAACGAGTTTCATGTTTGTGGGATCTTGCTTATCAGCAAGTGAGCTGTTCTAGGTCTGTGGCCTTCACAGGCCACTCTTTAAGCTTTCCCCCACCACATCTGGGTGATCTAAAGCAGATTGAGCATGTAGTTCACATGTTGGCTTTTCACAAGGCTGCTGTGATGTATTTCTACATATTGTAGAATTTGTGTCATGTTGCAGGCCCTTTTTCTGGGCCTCGATGATTTGTGCCTACAGTACAGTTAACTGTTAGGTTGAGCCCTGTACTCCCCTCGTTGAAGGTTGTTCTGCATAGTACTTAGCTCCCTAAGTGGTTGAAGGCCTCTCTGAGGCTTCCCTATCAAGGATCAGCCCCTAGGCTAGTAAATGTACTCCCCTGTGTTGGGTTCCTTTTAGAGTGCACAGCCTCCTCAGTGCAAATAATCAAGCGCTGAGTAGATCCTAGGATTGAGCAGAGTGTTACTCCCCTCATTGGTAAGGGTAAAAGTCCTGATCTCCAGGATGCCTGTCTCTATGATCTGGTCTGAGCTGGTTACTGCCTTTTTGCAGTCCCTCTTACTGGATATCTTCTCTGAAGAATGTGATTCGAGGCTCTGTGATCAGACAGGTTGTTGGCCAAGACTAGGTTGCTTTAGACTAGGTCGGCCTCCCTGGTGGCATTCAGGGTTGACTTTGGTCCCCTGACAAGTGACTGGCTAGGGTTCCTTTGGGCCCCCTGGCTACATTCCCTTAGAGGTAAAAGAAGTTTGGTCCCAGAAGCCTTTGAGCAGCCTTCGTAGGCCTTCTGTGGAAAGCCTCTTTGAGGCTTATAGCTTGGGCTGTTGGCCATAGGGAGTGCTGTCACTGACAGCCTATGTTTGACCTGTAGGGAGGGTGGCTGCTAGTTCTGATGTTTGTCTAGCCATTTTTTGGCATGCACTCCCCCAAAGCATGGCGGCATGGGTATATCATTCCCCAATGCATTTCAAACTCAGTGTAGAGTTCCCTTTCGAAAGGGAACGTCTCAGGATACGAATGTAACCATGGTTCCCTGAGAACAGGGAACGAGACACTGCGTTTTCTGCCATGCATTGGGGCTGCCTGCTGAACAGTCCCTTCAGATGATAAGGTACTGACTGCTTCTCTAGGCACTCCTTTATACTTCCGGGTCGCGTCTGTAAGATTGAAAATATCCAAAGATATTTTAAAATGAACAAAGACATTTGCTTTACTGTTTCAACCCCCTCTCTCTTGCTACAAGGGCCATTTGAAAGGCACAAAGGTGTTGATAGTGATCAAGCCCTATAGGCCAAAATGTATATACATTGGGGGTCTACGAATTGTCACACCTTTAGTACAGTGGGGGAAGTTTTAATTTCCTGATTGGTCAGTTTGAATGTCTCACATTTGGGTTTCAGTCACATGGTCAAGGAAGGGATAAAAGAAGATTGTAACTGTTGCTCTGGCTCTTTTCATTCTCTGCCTCTTTTCTTGGGCACTCTCTGGCCCTCTCTCTCTCTTTCTCTTTCTCTAACTCTCTCTTTCTCTAATCTCTCAGGTAACTTTTTACATACATGCTGGGTACAATTAATGGTATATGATTTTATCATCTCATACATCTATTTTGTAATTATTTTAAGTGTAACCATAATCAGATATTGTCATTAAACCCTTTCTATTACAAATAATGTGCTAACTAGTTTTGATTTAGTATTAACATTAATGTGCTCCCTATTGCAATAAAATATTGTCACACTATAGCAACGCTCTCCCACACATTTTGCTATTATAACTGTGCTTATTTCCGTCGTTGGTATAAGTTGCAGTGGGTGGTTATAGTCAAGAAATGTACAGTTTTCTACCATCTTGCTGATAACATTTCTTAAGTCATTCGGCAACCCTACATCCTGAACCCCTGTAGGCAGTCTACCCTTACACGTCTATAATGACGTCATAGGCTGTCGCCGGCCAATAAGATTGGTGAGATTTGATAGTTGCTTTCAGACACCGGTTCACGTGATGACATTCCCCAATGCGTTTTAAACGCAGTGTCTCGTTCCCTGTTCTCAGGGAACCACGGTTACATACGTAACCTGAGATGTTTTGAAGTGCTTTCAAAGTTAAAAATCCAGTGAGCTGGCGATGAAAGCATGTTCAATTTTATCTGAAACAGATTAATTTAAGGTAAATCAATGAGTTAAAGAGATAGTTCACCCAAAAATTAAAAGTTGCTGTTAATTTACTCACCCTCAGGCCATCCAAGATGTAGATTTTAGATGTAGGACTTTTTTCTTCAGTAGAACAGTAAAGAAGATTTTTGGCTGAAATGTGGTCCTATGTGATTCATATAATGAGAAGTCAATGGGTGGCATCACTTTGAGTTTCAAAAAAAACATACACAGACACAAAAAAAAATTAATACCTGTGGCTTCTGATGATACATTGAGGTCTTAAGAAGTGAAACAATAGGTGTATGCAAGAAACTGAACATTATTTACAAAATTTTTACCTCTAATCCACAACCTTGTCAAACGGTCCTGAGCACGAGCTTTCTGTCGCATCGTATACGTGGGAGCTGACGCTGTTTGTTTACTACAGAGAGGGAAGGCGCATGTTCACTTCCTCATTACAAATGAAAAGGGGTACATTTATATATATATATATATATATATATATATATATATATAAACACACACACACACACACACACATACAGTGCTCAGCGTAAATGAGTACACCCCCTTTGAAAAGTAACATTTAAAACAATATCTCAATGAACACAAAAACTATTTCCAAAATGTTGACAAGACTTAGTATCAAAACTGTATGGCGTCGCAATGGTGATGAATACAAAGAAAAATGCATGGTGCCCCACAGTGAAACATTGTGGTGGCAGTGTCCTTATGTGGGGCTGCATGAGTGCTGCTGGTGTCGGGGAGCTGCATTTCATTGATGGCATCATGAATTCACAGATGTACTGCTCTATACTGAAAGAGAAGATGCATCACTCCGTGCCCTTGGTCGCCATGCACTTTTCCGACATGACAATGATCCTAAACACACATCTAAGGCCACTGTTGGATTTCTGAAGAACAGGGTGAAAGTGATTCAGTGGCTCCTGATCTGAACCCAGTCAAACACCTATGGGGAATTCTAAAGAGACAAGTTGAGCACTCTCCATCCAGCATCCAGTCTGTAAAAGAGGTCTTTCTTGATGAATGTAAAAAGATAGATGTTGCAAAATGTCGCCAACTTGTTCATTCCATGCCTAGAAGACTTGGTGCTGTCATTACAAATCATAGAGGCCATACAAAGTACTAGATGTAGTAGTTTTTGTTTTGGGGTGTACTCATCTTTCAAAAGGGAACTCAACTCTGCGTTTACCGCATATGGGGAACGTCACACGTGAACCGATGTCTGAAAGCCAAGTATCAAACCTCTCCAATCCTATTGGCCGGCGACAACCTATGACATCATCATAGCATGACCCGGAAGTATATAAGGAGCGCCTAGAGAATCAGTCAGTATCTTTTCATCTTTCTGGACTGTTGTGTCTTTGCCTTGTTATCAAATCCGGTAAGAATTTTTCTTTGATTATGTCTTACAAACATTTCAGAAGGTGTGCTGACCCGTGTCCAAGGTTTTTGACACCGGATGACTCACATGATCTGTGCGTTTTTTGTCTGGGTGAGGAGCACGCACGGACAGTGCTTGAGGGCGCTGTCTGTGTTAATTGTGAGCGTCTTTCTGTGAAGACGCTTCGTTCTCGTCTGGCTCTCTTCTCGAGGGAAGTGACGTCAACATTTGTGCCCGGTGGTTCTGGCCCCGCTCGTGCTGAGATCATGGGGCTCGCAGGTGGAGCTTTAGAGAGGTGTAAATCTTTCTCAGCCCCTGGAAACTGACGGGGATGAGCTCCTGGATGACATAGTTGCCATTTTTTTGACATCATCGGATCTGGGAGCGAGTGCTAGATGGCGGTTGAGGAAGAAGCAGGTGAGCCTGCTGTTTCCTCGAGGCCTCCCTGCCAAGCGTATGTTGAGTTACTGGAGGTTATGGAACGTGCTTCTGGCAGGCTGCTGCTGCCTTGGGAGCATGTTAGGAAAGAAACCACTCGCGGACGGCTTGACGAGCGGTTCCTTTCCGGTCATAACCCGGTAACTCCAGTGAGCCTTCCATTCCTTCCTGATCTCCATGTTGAGATCGAGAAGGCATGGAAGAACCCATACTCGGCTCGCATTCATCTTCATCAGCGGGCGGACGTGGGTATATCGTTCCCCATATGCGGTAAACGAAGAGTTGAGTTCCCTTGTGAAAGGGAACGTCTCAGGTTACGAATGTAACCATGGTTCCCTGAGAACAGGGAACGAGACTCTGCGTTGCTTTGCCATGCTTTGGGGCTGCCTGCTGAACAGTCCCTCAAGACGATAAGATACTGACTGATTCTCTAGGCGCTCCTTATATACTTCCGGGTCGCTCTATGATGATGTCATAGGCTGTCGCCGGCCAATAGGATTGGACTGGTTTGATACTTGGCTTTTTAGACATCGGTTCACGTGTGACGTTCCCCATATGCGGTAAACGCAGAGTCTCGTTCCCTGTTCTTAGGGAACCATGGTTACGAATGTACATAACGTTATATTATTGACATTATATTGAGATGTTATATTATTAACCTTACTTTCATGTTATAAGTTAAACAGATGTTATATTAAACTTATTCTTGACAACATTTTAGAAATTGTTTTTGTGTTCATTGATATACAGTGGGTACGGAAAGTATTCAGACCCCCTTAAATTTTTCACTCTTTGTTATATTGAAGCCATTTGCTAAAATCATTTAAGTTTTTTTTTTTTCCTCATTAATGTACACACAGCACCCCATATTGACAGAAAAACACAGCATTGTTGACATTTTTGCAGATTTATTAAAAAAGAAAAACTGAAATATCACATGGTACTAAGTATTCAGACCCTTTGCTCAGTCTTTAGTAGAAGCACCCTTTTGATCTAATACAGCCATGAGTCTTTTTGGGAAAGATGCAACAAGTTTCTCACACCTGGATTTGGGGATCCTCTGCCATTCCTCCTTGCAGATCCTTTCCAGTTCTGTCAGGTTGGATGGTAAACATTGGTGGACAGCCATTTTTAGGTCTCTCCAGAGATGCTCAATTGGGTTTAAGTCAGGGCGCTGGCTGGGCCATTCAAGAACAGTCACGGAGTTGTTGTGAAGCCACTCCTTCGTTAATTTAGCTGTGTGGTTAGGGTCATTGTCTTGTTGGAAGGTAAACCTTCGGCCCAGTCTGAGGTCCTGAGCACTCTGGAGAAGGTTTTTGTCCAGGATATCCCTGTACTTGGCCGCATTCATCTTTCCCTCGATTGCAACCAGTCGTCCTGTCCCTGCAGCTGAAAAACACCCCAACAGCATGATGCTGCCACCACTATGCTTCACTGTTGGGACTGTATTGGACAGGTGATGAGCAGTGCCTGGTTTTCTCCACACATACCGCTTAGAATTAAGGCCAAAAAGTTCTATCTTGTTCTCATCAGACCAGAGAATCTTATTTCTCACCATCTTGGAGTCCTTCAGGTGTTTTTTCCATGCGGGCTTTCATGTGTCTTGCACTGAGGTGAGGCTTCCGTCAGGCCACTCTGCCATAAAGCCCCGACTGGTGGAGGGCTGCAGTGATGGTTGACTTTCTACAACTTTCTCCCATCTCCCGACTGCATCTCTGGAGCTCAGCCTGATCTTTGGGTTCTTCTTTATCTCTCTCACCAAGGCTCTTCTCCCCCGATAGCTCAGTTTGGCCGCATGGCCAGCTCTAGGAAGGGTTCTGGTCGTCCCAAACATCTTCCATTTAAGGATTATGGAGGCCACTGTGCTCTTAGGAACCTTAAGTGCAGCAGAAATTTTTTGTAACCTTGGCCAGATCTGTGCCTTGCCACAATTCTGTCTCTGAGCTCTTCAGGCAGTTCCTTTGACCTCATGATTCTCATTTGCTCTGACATGCACTGTGAGCTGTAAGGTCTTATATAGACAAGTGTGTGGCTTTCCTAATCAAGTCCAATCAGTATAATCAAACACAGCTGGACTCAAATGAAGGTATAGAACCATCTCAAGGATGATCAGAAGAAATGGACAGCACCTGATTTAATTATATGAGTGTTACAGCAAAGCAAATAGCAAATGGCTGCAATATAACAAAGAGTGAAAAATTTAAGGGGGTCTGAATACTTTCCGTACCCACTGTATAGTTTAAAATGTTACTTTTCAAAGGGGGTACTCATTTATGCTGAGCACTGTATATACAGAGCTGGGTAGATTACTTATGAATTGTAATCAGTTACTGATTACAAATTACATGACAAAAATTGTAATCAGTAATATAATCTCTTAGATTACACATTTTTGGTAACGTAAACTGGCTGCTTTTGGATTACAGTTAGATTACTTTTGTTTAGGATATTCTTGTACTATTTTGACAGATACAAAGAAAAAAAAATATTCTACTCACCAACAAGAGCTTCAATAGATTATTTTTAAAGTGCAATGTATGGACAGTTAATACTTTAAAATATTAACACCAATGTACCTGTTAGTGTTTGCTGATAGTAACACTGAATAAAACAAAATCACATCTTATGATTTTAAAACATGTTTACTTAAAATTAAGTAAATTTAGAACATTACAAAAAAAAAAATTGAAAAAAACATGAAATTCACAGCAATATCACTGCTACATCAAATATTTAATCTATATTTCATATATATTATTATCATTAATATATTATTATTTCATATATGCATTTCATCTATATTTTCCCCTTTACTGATGGAAAAACTTTAAGAATCACAAACATACTGTATATAAGTGGCAGGCTCATTATGAAAAAAAATATAAACGTTAAAAAAAATGAAAAATTAGGAGAATCAATTCACTGCCATTGTGTAAATAATATGCAATCATGTAATCCATAAAAAATAACTGTTGTCTGGTTAGTATTTTAAAAATTAGATTACTCTAATTACAAGGACTTGATTTTTGGAATCTGATTACGTAATCCAGATTACTACCCAGCTCTCTCTCTCTCTCTCTCTCTCTCTCTCTATATATATATATATATATATATATATATATATATATATATACATACATATAATGTCGCCAGCCAATAGCCTGCTGTAAGAAATAAAGTGCCAAAACACAGCCAAAACACTTAAACTCAAAATATATGCACAAAATGTACAAAATACACATTTATGCTTCAATATAAAACATAAATCATTCACCCTGAATTATTGAACACAATATGAATCTCACAGAGGGCCTATTCAGTGTTATTTCTCACCTCTGAATTTGACAAGAAAAGGAGTACTGAACTATTACACAATAAAAAAATTTCCCACTTTATGCACAATATATTTTCCATAACATAATTTTCATATTATGAAATAAGCAAATACAACACTTACACCTTTGATTTACAATTCACCAATGAACTTGATGCACAAACAAACTCTCCATGTGAGCTCACAAACAATCCTCATCAATTGTTGCAAATCACAAAACAATCTCCTCTGTATACGACTCTCCAATGCAATATTACTCAAATACAAGTGACCACCTTTTTGGCGGATATATCACTCTCTCTCACACACACAAGCAATATCGCACACACGCTACTTCCACTCGCTCTCTCGCAAAACCAACTCTCAGACGTGATCTCGGCTCGCTGAAACCTTAAAGGGCCAGTATCATAATGTGATCACATGGAACAGTTTATCAGTGTATATATTGTAAATGTATTCCTCATAATGTATGATGTTGATCTTAATTAGACATTTACATTTCAGGTCATTTTTACACTGTTACACTCTCCCCTGCTGATAGTCAATGTCCTCGGTGACTACCAATACAGTTTACTCCTTTAGCCCCCCCCCCCCCCCCCCTGAAGTTTTCCTGAAGTGTACAGAACCACTCCCGCTAACACCTGGGAAAACACATCAGGGCTCAAGGTCAATGAATTACATGCTGACTTAGGCAGTCTATTTGGATTAGTATGGACCCCAGCTGTTGACCTCTGTGTCCTTCGTGGACATGGACATGGTACATTTCCTTCGTGGATATGGACATGGTACATTTAACTGGGTACTACTTTCTCTTTTGCTTGGCACTTTGACAGGTAAGTCAATATCATCTTACTCTGACCCAACAGACTCTGCTTCCAGAACATCGTCAGAAGCCTCATCAGTTTCCTCCCTCTCATCTCCAGTAATATTTTCGGATTCAACAGCAGGTAAATATTGTCTTTCCAGATTAGCATTAAGGGCTGGTGCTTTCCTTGGACGTTGGACCTCCTCTACCAACACGCACTCTACATCTAGTGACGGCACCACCTTTTCCAACACTGAGGTAGGTTTTTCCCTTACAGGTGGTTTCCGAATCCTTGGTGCTGGCACCGGACCCTTATTCACACAAGGCCTGAGGTTGGATCTGTGCACCCTTTTAATCTGTCCTCCTTCTATTGGCTCTACCGCATATGTCGACCCCTGGACCTCTACCACTTTATACATGGTGGACGCATACCATGCGTCCTTAATTTTGTTCCTCCCTGGTGGTCGATAACGGAGGTACACATACTGTCCAACCTCCACTGCTGGACAATACACCTTCTCTTCTTGCTGTGCAACTCTGTCAGCAGCTTTTCTCTCAGCATATTATTTTGCCCATAAATGTGCATCCCATAGTCTTTCATTGTCTTTCATAGTGTTTCATCGTTCATTCAGCCAGTCTTGACCCTGGTCAGCATCTGGATCTTGACCCAACAAGGCATCAGTTGGAAGATGGGGCTGAATGACAAACAGCAATTGGAATGGGGAATAGCCTGTGGAGGAGTGTGGAGTCACATTGTAAGCATAGACATGCTCTGCTAGGTGTTCTGGCCATCTGCATTTTTTTTCTGGCGGAAGCGTTCGTAGGAGGTCATGGAGAGTTCTACTGAACCTCTCGCATTGGGGATTTCCTTGAGGGTGATGTTCTGTGGTGCGTGTTTTCTTTACTCCGTAGAGCTTGCAAAGCTCAGCAATGACAGCACTTTGGAAATTTCGACCCTGGTCAGAATGCAGGCGTTGAGGTACTCCATATTTCAAAAACCATTCTTTTAGCAGGATCTTTGCTATCGTCTCGGCCTTTTGGTCACGGGTTGCAAATGCCTGACTAAATTTGGTGAATATGTCTGTCACCACAAGGACATTCTCACGCACATCCATAGCTGGCTCTAGGGTAGTGAAATCCATTGCAATAACGTCCAACGGTCGTGAAGCTAAGAATGGTGTCCAGGGTACTTGGATTTTGGGCTGTGGCACCTTCGCCATCACACACCTTAGACAATTTTTCACCCAATTTTTGTACATTACCAAATCCTTGTACATGCTAAAGCTCGGCTTTGGAGTATCCTGGCAAGGTAGGAGTGTTCTCACAATCACAATCATCTTCTCTAGCCCTAGAAGCTTGCAGCTGCCAAACTTTGCAGCACTCAATCCCTGCCGCCACCAGATGTAGTTCCAGAATGGTCCCTTTTCTGAGCGAATTACAAAGGGCGACACAGCCATCATACTCTTGGTCATCTCCTTCAGGCTCCACTTCATCCAACACTGGCCTCCTAGAGAGTGCATCCGCCACTGTATTACATCGCCCAGGCAGAACTTTACGTCAAAATCAAAAACAGCAAGCTGAGCTGCCCATCTTTGGTCAATCGCCCCTAACTTGGCAGTTGTAAGGTGGCAGAGGGGGTTATTGTCCGTGATGACGGTGAACTTTGACCCCAACAAATAACTCCGAAATGTTTCCGTCACCGCCCACTTCATGGCCAAAAGCTCGAACTTCATACTGCTATAATTTTGATCATTTTGTTCTGCTCTGCGCAACCTTCTACTCGCATAGGCAATCACAATCTTCCTTTCTTCCTGATATTGGTACAAGACAGCACCTAAACTAAGGTTGCTAGTGTCACTCAAAGGCAGATTGACATAAGGGAGACCAAGAGTGCTCAAATGGCTGTTTTACCCTGAGAGAAACATTCCCTCTGAGCATTAACTAGGTCATGCAGCGGGCCCGCAATTTGAGAGAGACCCTCAATAAACGTTTGATAATAGCTGCAGAAACCCAAAAATGACCTGAGCTCTTTTAGGGTGCTGGGTTTTGCCCACTGCTTAACCACATTTATTTTTTCAGGGTCAGTGCTCACTCCCTGAGCTGAGTCTCTATGTCCAAGGAACCTGACCTCCGATTGCAGAAAATGACATTTTTCCACCTTAATTTTTAGCCCAGTTTCTCTCAGCCTTTTGAACACCGTTTCCAGCCTCACCAGATGATCCGAGAAGGTAGCCAAGTACACTAACAAATTGTCTAGGTAAACAAGGGCAATGTGAAACACCAGGTCACTCATAAGAGACTGCATCAGGCGCTGAAATGTTGCGGGCGTGTTGCAAAGCCCAAAGGGCATACAGTGATATTCATATAGCCCGAACGGGGTGATAAATGCAGTCTTGTGGCGGTCTTTCTCATGTACGAACACCTGGTGATACCCACTGGCAAGGTCTATCGTCGAAAAAATCTCCGCTCCCCCCAACGCGTCCAGGCTTTCATCTACGCGTGGTAAAGGGAAAGCGTCATGTCTGGTCTTAGCATTTAATTTCCTATAGTCCACGCAAAGTCTGAGACTCCCATCAGCCTTGCGCACTAGCATAATCGGGGAGGCATAGGAACTGGAGTTCTCATGTATAACACCTTTTCTTAGCAACTTGAAAATGTGCTCCCTAACCTCCTCGAACTGGTTCGGAGTTCACATGGGTTACTTTCCATGCGTTGACAATGGGCAAGCACACCTACACAAGTCTTAGAAGGTAACCAAATATCCTCTGATGAAAAATTTACCACCTGGACAGGGAACACTTTACTATGAGGTGGCACTAAGGTTGGGACTGGGACCAACCCTCCAGGTAACGGCCCATTTCCTGGCTCGAACAATGCCCAAACATCACTGCCTGCTGGCCTTTTGTGGACTTTGACATGCACTGTGGCAACAGACGATGCTGGTACGTATGCTTTATGTTTGCCACTTACTCGGACGATCAACACTTTTTCAATGAGCTTCACCTCCTGTATTTGATGGAAAGCTTAAATTTTTCACTCTTTGTTATATTGCAGCCATTTGCTAAAATCATTTAAGTTCATTTTTTTCCTCATTAATCTACACACAGCACCCCATATTGACAGAAAAACAAAGGATTGTTGACATTTTTGCAGATTTATTAAAAAAGAAAAACTGAAATATCACATGGTCCTAAGTATTCAGACCCTTTGCTGTGACACTCATATATTTAACTCAGGTGCTGTCTATTTCTCCTGATCATCCTTGAGATGGTTCTATACCTTCATTTGAGTCCAGCTGTGTTTGATTATACTGATTGGACTTGATTAGGAAAGCCACACACCTGTCTATATAAGACCTTACAGCTCACAGTGCATGTCAGAGCAAATGAGAATCATGAGGTCAAAGGAACTGCCTGAAGAGCTCAGAGACAGAATTGTGGCAAGGCACAGATCTGGCCAAGGTTACAAAAACATTTCTGCTGCACTTAAGGTTCCTAAGAGCACAGTGGCCTCCATAATCCTTAAATGGAAGACGTTTGGGACGACCAGAACCCTTCCTAGGGCTGGCTGTCCGGCCAAACTGAGCTATCGGGGGAGAAGAGCCTTGGTGAGAGAGGTAAAGAAGAACCCAAAGATCACTGTGGCTGAGCTCCAGAGATGCAGTCGGGAGATGGGAGAAAGTTGTAGGAAGTCTGCAGCCCTCCACCAGTCAGGGCTTTATGGCAGAGTGGCCCGACGGAAGCCTCAGTGCAAGACACATGAAAGCCTGCATGGAGTTTGCTAAAAAACACCTGAAGGACTCCAAGATGGTGAGAAATAAGATTCTCTGGTCTGATGAGACCAAGATAGAACTTTTTGGCCTTAATTCTAAGCGGTATGTGTGGAGAAAACCAGGCACTGCTCATCACCTGGATGAATGCGGCCAAGTACAGGGATATCCTGGACGAAAACCTTCTCCAGAGTGCTCAGGACCTCAGACTGGGCCGAAGGTTTACCTTCCAACAAGACAATGACCCTAAGCACACAGCTAAAATAACGAAGGAGTGGCTTCACAACAACTCCGTGACTGTTCTTGAATGGCCCAGCCAGAGCCCTGACTTAAACCCAATTGAGCATCTCTGGAGAGACCTAAAAATGGCTGTCCACCAACGTTTACCATCCAACCTGACAGAACTGGAGAGGATCTGCAAGGAGGAATGGCAGAGGATCCCCAAATCCAGGTGTGAAAAACTTGTTGCATCTTTCCCAAAAAGACTCATGGCTGTATTAGATCAAAAGGGTGCTTCTACTAAACACTGAGCAAAGGGTCTGAATACTTAGGACCATGTGATATTTCAGTTTTTATTTTTTAATAAATCTGCAAAAATGTCAACAATTCTGTGTTTTTCTGTCAATATGGGGTGCTGTGTGTACATTAATGAGGGAAAAAAAAAAACTTAAATGATTTTAGCAAATGGCTGCAATATAACAAAGAGTGAAAAATTTAAGGTGGTCTGAATACTTTCCGTACCCACTGTATATATATATATATATATATATATATATATATATATATCAAAGTGACTGCACCCATTGACTTTCATTATATGAATCACCACGGACAATAGTTTCAGCTAAAAATCTTCTACTGAAGAAAAAAAAGTCACCTACACCTTGGATGCCCTGAGGGTAAATAAATTAACAGCAAATTTTCATTTTTGGGTGAACTATCCCTTTAATGGAGTTAACTATTAAAAACGCATATGCCGAAGCAACCACGCCAGCTTTTTTTATCATGACTTGTGTTTCATGGGATTTGTATTAACGTACTCTGCATTGCAAGTGCAATGTCAGAAAAGCCATATATATATGGGCCTGGTTATGTGTGGCAAAGATGGAAATGTGTTAGTTTACAAGTCATGAATTTGGTGTTTTGAGGTCATAACATGTTATTGTGCAAGGAACTGTGCCCAAGTCTTTATCAGTTTGTTAACTTTATAAGTCTGTTATCATAATTTGTTTGAAAAGAAATTAAAGGCAGAGACATGTTTTTTCAATGAGCCTATGTTGCAACCTCCACCATTATTAACTGACTTGTTAATATTTGTTAAATAATTTTCAGTGATGCAGGCTGAAATTTAATGTCAATGCCCATATAATTTCATTTGGTTAATAAAAACAAATTTTGGCTGAAATAATGTATGCCTGTAACGGGCTTGAAATGACATGAGGGTGAACTATTCCTTAAACATTTTCTGCCTTCATTCGACTAGCACAATACTGTTTACCATGCTAATTTAAGCTATGTAAATGTGTCCTGTCTGTCCCTATGTACAGGGTGTTTTTCAGTAATTATACTCTGACTCCAAAGAGACACATAGGCCTATATCTAACCTTTCTTGTATTCCTCTCTATATGTGCACAGGTGTGACTACCACCTCCACCTTCACACCTCACACACACAGCAATGGTCGAACGACACACATAAACACACATTTTATTTATACACACACACACACACACACACACACACACACACACACCCTATCAGCTCTCATAGATCACAGGTCAACCAACTTTGAGGTATTCTCACCCATAATCAGATTCATACATTGGTCAGGGCAAAGAGAGATATTTTCAGAAATCTGCAGGTTTTTCACACTGTCTTCACACATATTTTTCACAGCTCATTCTTCTGACAAGTCTAACCTTGACTGTAAATCTATTCATCCCACATCTGCTCCATGAAGCCTATTTATTTACAATTACAGGACAGACTAAAACTTCATATTGTGAGTTATAGCTAATCTGAAAAAGACAATAATCACATGCAAAATTTGAATGAAAAAAATAGCTTCTCCAGTTTGCCCACTATATCTTTAATCATTATTTCTGTGTAGGGATGAGGACAATAAAAGAATAAGACCTGTATTTTTGTTCTATTTTGATTTGTTGAAAGGGATAGTTTACTCAAGTATTAAAATTTCACTTTCATGTCATTTAAAACCTGCATGATTTTTACTTTTGAGAATATTCTATAATAAAAACTCAAATATGACTTTCTATGGTGAGATTTATCCCTTCAGAATGGAGGTCCCTCATAGATAGTTGTACAGACTGAAGGTGCTCATAAGTGCCTTTTGCCTTTTTACATCACTTGTGCCCTGAAGTGATGGGAGTCGAAAAATGAAATTTTCATTCCTGATGGGATCCCACACACACATCAACCAGAAGAAGCAGCTGTAGAAGAAAGAAGAAAGGGAGGTCACTGTGAAGTTGCCCTTTAACTCTGTGTGGAGGTCCCAACTCCAAGGGATCAGTGAGCCAATGGTCACTTAAGCTTTCGGAGGGAAAGTTTACAATCCTTTGTCCTTTTACCAGGGCATTTGCATATGTAATCTGATTGGGTATTCAAGAGAAGAACCTTCAAGATTCTTATAAAACTTATATGTCACAGAGTTAGCAAAATGTAATGTATATTAACAAATGGGAAACAAATGTACCCATGTGATCTTAGTTAACTATATGCAATTCTAAAAACATTAATCCAAAACAGCTTGAATTAATACATAGAAAAGGAATATCTATACCCCTATTATAGGAAAATCATAAGATGTGAAAATTGGATACAGGTTTATACATTTCTCAAGTGGTTATATAATATATATAGAATATATAAGATTAAAATGGTTTATTTGAGTGAGCCAAAATTCCTCTCGGTTATAAAGTCTAATCAGTCTCCATGTGTTCTGTAACCAGAAAAAGGCACAAAGGCTACATTCACACTGCAGGTAAATGTGGTCCAAATCAGATTTTTTTGCCCAGATATGACTTATATCTGTTTTCCCCAGGACAGTGTGAACAGTACAAACCACATGGAATCTGATCTGTTCAATTCTGATTTGTGTCACTTCCATATGTGGTACTAAATCCGATAAAGGTCAGATGTTTTGTAATGAGACTGCAGTGTGAAGTTATTTTTTATTTATTTGTATTATTATTTAATTAGACATTATATACATAATATACAACATTTACAACTTTAACAAGGCATCAAAAAAGGTCACACAATTAAAGGAATGGGTATACATTACATGAAAAAAAAAAAAAAAAAAAAAAAAAACTTAAAATTAAGGTCTGTATGTACAAAATATTTTTGGAATGGTAACATTTAAAGAAAAGATGTAGAATTCTTTCTGGTTGATCTGAACAAAATGAAAATTTTCATCAATATCCATAAATTTTGATAAAGTATAGTTACTAACATAAATATTATGAATATATAAAACCGAAAGGGAAGCAGCAAAGCTTTTTTTTTTTTTTTAAATAATGGGAAACAAATGTTTCAGAAAAATTTTTCTCTAGGCTTAATAGAGTTCTGTCAACACTGCATTGGCTTCCTGTTAAACATCGTATAGATTTTAAAATCTTGCTAATTACTTACAAAGCACTAAATGGTTTAGCTCCCAGTACCTGAGCGAGCTCTTAATGCATTATAGTCCTTCACATCTACTGCAATCTCAGAATTCAGGCCAGCTGATAATACCTAGAATATCAAAATCAACTGCAGGTGATAGATCCTTCTCCTATTTGGCACCTAAACCCTGGAACAATCTTCCTAGCATTGTTCGGGAAGCAGACACAGTTTAAATCTAGACTAAAAACGCATCTCTTTAACCTGGCATACACATAACTGTTATGTGATGGTGTATCAAACACACAACAAGGAAGAGTAAAGTGAAAATGAGTCTTTACTTGATAATCCACAGGGAGAAACACAGAATCCAGAGCAGAACATACACCAACACATTCCTAGGTACAAACAAGACCCGTCAAAGACACACTGACAGAACTGATATACACACACTAATGAACTCAAATGACTAACAGCTGTGATGGTGATGATTAGTGTCCATGGAAACAGATAGTGGTGGGAAACTCAAACAAAGAAGCATGTGACAGAAGAAAAACAAACAAACAGTTCAAGTGACGTGTGGGTGTGACATATCGCCCCCTCCCGGAAAGGCGCGTCCTCGCGCCGTGGAGAGGAGATGGAGATGATGAAGAGATGTAGATGAAAATGTAGGAGGCGGTTTAGGAGGTGGACTGCCTACTGGGAGGAGGCAGAAAACAAAAGTCCAGGGTGGAGAGGATGGTGGAGTGATCCAGGGTGGAGCCGTGAGCAGAGGTAGATGTTGCGTGCTGACCCAGGCCACAGCTGAGACTGTGTCTCATGGCGGTGGCGCAGGAGGGAGGAGCCATGGAGAGATGTTAACTGGCGCCACCATGGGGATGACCGGAGGCAACAGATACACCGATGATGGAGCCCACCGCGAAGGCAGAGAGCCGATGGAGTGGAAGGTCTCCAAAGATCTAGACGGCTGCGACATAGCCGCAGGAGTTGGGACGACAGATCGAGGAGGACACAGGGTTGGACGGAACCAGTGGGGAGATGGACAGTTCAGGGCTGGACAGGACCAGCGGGGAGACAGACAGTTCAGGGCTGGATGGAACTAGCGGGGAGATGGACAGTTCAGGGCTGGATGGGACCAAACAGTTTGAAACATGACAGACAGACACAGGAGGTAGCAGAGGGGATAACAAAACAACTTCTCAAACATTAAAAAAAAAAAAAAAAAAAAAAATTCTCCAGGATGTTGGCCGAACACTCACTCTCAGTGGTGGGGCTCCTTTCCATCCCATCAAACTCCACTAAGACTCCCTCAGCGATGGTTGAGGCAGCTGGCTCACACACCTGGTCAGGCACACGTCACTTAGGCTCCGTGGCGATGTTCAACTCGGTACCTCGTGTAAGCTGGCGTGTACGTTGTGCCGGAGTGGCTCTCGTTGCATGCGGTGGGCTCGGGCTGTCGATCCTTGCAGTCGTGATGTTGTTGGCTGGGCACTGGGTAGCTAGTGGGGCTGGTGTCATCGTCGACGATGTCCACTGTGAGCGGCGAATCACAGGACACCAGCACCCACTCTACGTATTCCATGAAACTCCCTCGAGGCCCTTCCCTGGACAGCAGCGCTTTGGTGGCGGTGTTGAGGCCGGCATATAGGAAGTTACAGAGGCTGCGGTCCGGGAAAGTTGTAAATGGTACCAGACGGATAAAATCCTCTAAATGTGCCTCGAGGGAGCGGTCCTTCTGCTCAAGGCAAAGTAGTTGTACTGACAAAAATGAGTCCATAATGCAGGAGAAAACCAAAAAAACATACTCACAAAAAACAGGGAGAAAACAAAACACTGATGACAAAAACACGCCGCTACTGTTTCGGTCGGGTCTTCTGTTACGTTATGATGGTGTGTCAAACACACGATGAGGAAGAGTAATGTGAAAATAAGTCTTTACTTGATAATCCACAGGGAGAAACACAGAATCCAGAGCAGAACATACACCAACACATTCCTAGGTACAAACAAGACCCAACAAAGACACACTGACAGAACTGAACTGATATACACACGCTAATGAACTCAAATGACTAACAGCGGTGATGGTGATGATTAGTGTCCATGGAAACAGATAGTGGCGGGAAACTCAAACAAAAAAGCATGTGACAGAAGGAAAACAAACAAACTGACAGTTCAAGTGATGTGTGGATGTCACAATAACACTATCAATTTATATTTTCAAATCCATTAAAGGATTGTTAGGCTGCATAAATTAGGTCAGCTGGAGCCTATAACACTAGATGTACTCGTTACATCAGAAGAAGAATGGCATTTATGCTAATATTAGTCTCTCTGTTTATCCCAAGGTTTACCGAAGTCAACTGGACGGGCCGTATCCAGGTGAGATCGAGGACCTGCGCCTTGACACGACCACAACGCAGCCCTGAAGTATCAGCAGAGATTGAGTCAACTAGATCATCCACTGTGAAGGCCTCATTGACAGAACAGCCAGTGGCACAATTCCTCATCAAACCATCCATACCGGTGTGATCAATACGATCCTCAACTGGATGGAACTGGACTAAATACTTTGAATGTTTAACACCTATTTGCCACCTGATGTCACCTGTTGGAGTTTGGGTTCCTTGCTGCTGTCGCCTTTGGCTTGCTTAGTTGGGGACACTGGACACTTGACATTTGATATGCAACAGTGCTTTGACACAATCTGCATTGTAAAAAGCGCAATATAAATAAAGGTGACTTGACTTGACTAATAGATCTATTTTTGTAAAATAGATTTTTAAATACATTTATTTGTGCAGTTTTTACTGTTAATGTCCTCCCCATTTAAATGAAAAACAGGTTAAATTCTACAAAGGTTAAGGGACGACATATGCCATCAATAAACCTGTGTGAATGACGCTTATCAAAGAATAATATTCTCTATATTTAATAGGAAATGCCCATTTATGCATAACATTTTCATAAGAAAGCAACTGAGCTGACTGATCAAAAAGTTCAGATAAAAAATAAATTCCTTTATCCATCCAACTATGTAAATAAAGAGATTTCTGGTTAACTGTAATGTAAGCATTATTCCACAAGATTGCTTTATGTGGGGAAAAGGTATGTACATAACCCTAACTTCCAGGCCTTAAGAGCTTGTTGATAGAAACTGGATAATGCCACAGGCAGTTTGCTAGTAGAGTAATCACACATTAACAAAAAGTGTAAACCTCCAACCTTTTTAAAAAATATTATATGGTATAAAAAAACCATATTGAGTCTGATTTAAGTAGACAGCTTCTGAGCCATTTTACTTTGAAAGTATAATTTAAACCAAAAAAGCTCAAAACCACCCTCATTTCTTGGACCCTGAAGAACGTCTCAGGTTACGTATGTATCCATAGTTCCCTGAGAACAGAAAACGAGACACTGCATTTGACACGCTATGGGGAACGCCTCCTCGTGAACCGGTGTCTGAAAACAATTATTAAATCACGACAATCCTTTTGGCCGGCAACAGCCTATGATGTCATCATTGCCCGACCAGGAAGTATATAAGGAGCGCCTAGAGAAGCAGGGACTGTTCAGCAGGCAATCCTAGGATCTACTTGGCGCTTAATTATTTGCACTGAGGAGGCTGTGCACTCTAAAGGGACCCAAACAAGGGGAGTACAACCAGCCTAGGGGCCGGTCTTCAACAAGGAAGCCTCAGAGAGGCCTTCAACCACTGACCAGACTTAGTGAGCTAAGTACTATGCAGAATAACTGTAATTAAAGGATTATTAGGCTGCATAAATTAGGTCAGCCGGAACCGGGAACACTTCCTATAAAACCAGATGTACTCGTTACATCAGAAAAAGAATGGCATCTACGCTAATATTAGTCTTTCTGTTTATCCCAAGGTTTACCGTAGTCAACCAGATCCGGGCCATATCCAGGTGAGATCGAGGACCTGAGCCTTGACATGACCACAACGCAGGCCTGAAATATCAGCAGAGATTGAGTCGACTAGATCATTCATTGTGAAGGCCTCATCAACACGACAGCCAGTGGCAGAGTTCCTCAACAAACCGCCTGTACCGCCGTGATGAATACGATCCTCAACTGGATGGAACTGGAATAAATACCTTGAATGTTGCGATCCCATCGGACTTATGTTAGCTACCTGAATTGTAACAAAGCACTGTTCGCCAGAGGAGAACTGGCCCCCCGACTAAGCCTGGTTTCTCCCAAGGTTTTTTTTTCTCCTTTTTAACACCTGTTTGCCACCTGATGTCACCTGTTGGAGCTTGGGTTCCTTGCCGCTGTTGCCTTTGGCTTGCTTAGTTGGGGACACTTGACATTTGATATTCAACAGTGCTTTGCATCTGCCTGCATTGACACCATTTTCTTTAAGAGCTGCTGTGCAGCCAAAATTTATATACCAGTTACCACTGTAAAGCTGCTTTGTAAAAAGCGCTATATAAATAAAGGTAAAAAAAAGAAAAAAACAACCCTCTAGACGAGAGGAGTACTGGGCTCAACCTAACAGGTAGACCGTACTGTAGGCACAAAATCATGGAGGAATTGGCCAGGAAGCTATAAAGCACACTCAAACAAAGCAACGCTAGCTTAAAGTGTCTGAAGTAAGCGCTGACAGGCGTGCCGGAAGTATGGCCGGGGGCGACGCAACGTCTCGTTCCCTCTTCAGGGAACTAAGGATACAGTCATAACCGAGACGTTCCCTTTCAAGGGAACTCGCGTTGCGTCGAGAAATTTACGCTTTGGGAACGTTAATACCCACGCCGCCATAATTACAAAGGCCTGTCTGGTGTGACTCGTCAATCACCAGAGAGAACCCGGGCCCCGGGGGAGCTGAGGTCAAGTTCATAAAACCTGACGAATGTATGCAGTGAGGACCAGCCTGCCGCATCACAGACGTCCTGTAGAGAGGCTTCTGAAAGAAGGGCTTTGGAGGCCGCCATACTTCTCGTAGAGTGGGCTCGGACTGCTAAAAGTGATGGCAGCCCGGCCGACTCGTAAGCGAGTGAAATAGCCTCGACTATCCACTTACTCATTCTTTGCTTAGACGTCGGGGCCCCTTTGCTGGGGGACCCGAAGAGGATGAACAGTTGTTCAGACTTACGCCACAGGACAGCTCTGTGGCCGTAAGCATCTAGGGCCCCAACAGGGCAAAGCAAATTAAGGCGTTCCTGGTCTGACGTCCTGAAGGGAGGACGACAGAAGGCCTGCAGTACGATGGGCCTGGCCACATTAGTGGGAACCTTAGGGATATAACCAGGTCTGGGATGAAGGAAGGCTTTTACCATACCAGGTGCAAATTCCAAGCACGAGGGGGCAACTGAAAGGGCCTGCAGATCTCCTATTCTTTTCAAGGAAGATATGGTGAGGAGGAACAGAGTTTTGAGGGTCAGAAACTTGACTGGGACCTCCTCAATCGGCTCAAGGGGGGCTAGGGACAGGCCTTGGAGCACCATGGCCAAATCCCAAGCCGGAACCCTTGTGCGTACCGCAGGCCTCAGCCTCAGGGTGCCACGGAGGAAGCGAGTAATAAGTGGATCTCTACCAAGAGAAGAACCAGCCGAAGGTATGTGGTAAGCCGCAATGGCTGCCACATAAACCTTCAGCGTAGAGGGAGATAACCCTGCAGTGAACCGTTCCTGCAGAAATTCCAAAACCGCACCAACGGGACAGGAAACTGGATCAAACTGACGACTACTGCACCAAGAAGTGAAAAGCTTCCACTTCAGGGCGTATAACTTCCTCGTGGAGGGAGCTCTACATTGGAGAATGGTCCCTACAACCTCGGTTGAGAGACCAGAATTTATGAGCTGGGCCCCCTCAGAGGCCAATCCCACAGGTTCCAGAGCTCTGGGCGGGGGTGGAAAATCGTGCCCCCTGCCTGGGACAGAAGGTCCCTCCTGATCGGAATCTCCCAGGGAGAGCCGTCTAGGAGAGATACCAGGTCCGAGAACCACACTCTGCCCGGCCAGCGCGGGGCTACCAAGGTGAGCCAGACGTGGTCCCGGCGAACTCTTTCTAGAACTCCCGGGAGCAGAGCGATCGGGGGAAATGCGTACAGACGAAGCCTTGGCCACGTCTGTACCATGGCATCCAGTCCGAGAAGAGCTGGATGCGTGAGGGAAAACCAGAGTGGACAGTGGGAAGTCTCTCGAGACGCAAACAGATCCACTTGAGCCTGGCCGAACACTCCCCATATTTGCTTCACCACCTCGGGGTGGAGCCTCCATTCCCCGGGCCTCAGCCCCTGCCTCGACAGGACGTCTGCTCCGACATTCTGGACCCCGGGGATATATGCTGCCCTGAGAGACAGTAATTTCCCCTGGGACCACAGGAGGATTCGGCGATTGGAGAGTGGACGCGACCGCAGACCCCCCTGGTGATTTATATAGGCGACCACCGATGTGTTGTCTGACCGGACAAGAACATGGTGGCCCCTGAGATCTGGGAGAAAAGTCTTGAGAGCCAGAAAGACAGCCAGCATCTCCAGGCAGTTGATGTGCCAGGAGAGGTGGTGACCGCCCCACAGACCTTGAGTCGAGCGTCCGTCTAGGACCGCTCCCCAGCCCGTGAGGGAAGCATCTGTCATTAGCATTTTGCGACGACAAGGAGCTCCCAGCACGGGCCCTTGGGATAGTAACCAGGGTTTCTTCCAAATGGCCAGGGCACGTAAGGAACGCCACGTGACCTTGATCATGCGAAAAGGATTTCCCCTCGGGGAGAATCCCCTGGTTCTGAGCCACCACTGCAGGGGTCTCATGTGCAACAGACCAAAAGGTATCACGCTGAATGCCGCTGCCATCAGCCCCAACAGCCTCTGAGAGTACTAGAGTCTGAGAGACAATAAAGTAACGGCTGTAGAAACCGTTCTCTCTGTCGGAGGGAAGTACATAATCTATGGCTCCCTTCTCCAATAGAGTTTTTACTTCCTGTTCCAAAACCAGAGCCTGCTTGGGGCCCACCACGGTGGGTAGGACCCCCATAAACCGGGGTGGGCGAGACCCGAACTGAATGGCATAACCTTTTTCGATTGTACGCAGGACCCATTGAGAAATATTTGGCAGTAGCTTCCACGCTGTCAGATATTCTACTTCACATCCAACTCCTCGGAGCTGGACACGTTGAGCACCGGTGCTTCTTCCAATGTGGAAGGAACCGCAAAGCGTGCTTCCAAACATTGAGAAAAAGCACTGAAGATCGCAATGCTCACAGCCAGCACCCTCAAGTGCTGACCGGGCATGCTCCGCTCCCAAACAAGCAACACAAAGATCGTGTGTATCCCCACCCGTGATGTAACGTGGGCAGGGATGAACACACGACCTAAACTGCTTTTCCGCCATTTTAATAGATATGATGAGGGACAAACAACACCAAATAAGACATACGAGATCACACAAAGCGCAACTGAAGACACAGAAGCTAGCGTTGCTTTGTTTGAGTGTGCTTTATAGCTTCCTGGCCGTGACGTCACCCGCTTCTGACGCCTCGTCACACCATTGGACTGATTTCACACGTGCTTCATGACGACATCACGCGTTGCGTTCCCAAAGCGCCAATTTCTCGATGCAACGCGAGTTCCCTTGAAAGGGAACATGGGAACTCGTTCTGATTGAAACCGAGTCTAACTAGCAGATAAGACTGTAGAGTGCCCACATAACAGTTTACCTCAACACATTCCAACAAGCAGTGTACTCAGTAAAAACAATTTTTACTCTTTAAGCAAGAGGAGTGCAAACCTACGCCATCATGTTCTGAAGGAGGCCCAAACAGGGCCTACGACTCTAGAAAGACATGGGTGTCAGCTTGTGGCAGTGTCTAAGCTCTAAGGGAGCCAAATCTGAGAACCAAACTATCCAGTGAGGTTAACTAGTTTAACTCGACCTGAGCTTAATTTTATCCACACATTCCACCAGGCAATGCACTCAGTAAAACACTTTTTACTCTTTAAGCAAGAGGAGTACAAACTTATGCCATCATGTTCTGAGGGAGGTCCAAACAGGACCTACGACTTCAGAATGACACGGGCATCAGCTAGTGGCAGTGTCTAAGCTCTAAGGGAGCTATATATGAGAACCAAACTATCCAGTGAGGTTAACTAATTAACTTAACCTGAGCTTTTATCCACTCATTCCATCAGGCAATGTACTCAGTAAAAACACCATTAACCCTTAAAGTAAGGGGAGTACAAAGAATATTATGCTACCATGTTCTGAGGGAGGCCAAAAAACAGGCCTGCTACTTCAGACAATCACGGGCATAAACCTGTGGCAGTGCTAGTTTCCAAGTGAGCAAACTCTAACTAAAACACCAACCAACAAGCCTTGTAATACAACAAGTTATTGTGCTCTGAAGGAGGCCCAAACGGAGCCTCTACTTCAAACAACACGAGTATCTGCTGGTGGCAGTGTTCAAGCTCTCTAAGGGAGCCATATATAAAACCAAACCATTTAGTTTAATAATATATCGTTCCAGCCAACCTAATGGAACTTCAGGGCCCTTAAACCGCATCCTAAACAGAAAACCAAGGTTTTTATAAATATAGAAACCTACCAAGCCAATTTCAGCAGGTCCAACTGATATGCTTACAAACTAGGGATGCACCGATACCATTTTTTAAGGACCGAGTACGAGTACCGATACTTTCTTTCTGGTACTCGCCGATACCAATGCCTATACATTTATTAATTTCTCTCTCTCTCTCTCTCTCTCTCTTTTTTTTTTTTTTTTTGGTGATGTTGCCGTTTTCCAAGCACAACACAGTGACACTAATGAATGTAGGACAGCTTCTTTATTATTACTCTAATGAAAAAAGTAATAATTTGTATGTGCTTGTCACAAACTTAAAGAACAAAAATTTCACAGTGTCCAATATTCCTTCAAAGGGCATAATTACCAATATATATAATTGTTGTTATAAAAAGAAATTTACAAACAAATTACAAACAATACGACAAATACTATAGAGATACAAATTAAATAAACTTGTTTTTCAGATACAGTAGGTTTATTTACCATGTATACATTTATTTAACATCTTTTGTTGTTTTATTAACATTAATGACAAATATAGGCTACGGTCCCTTTAAGACTGAATCCATGGATGCTGACACATATCCTATTTTCACCCAAATCTTTACATCGACTTAAGCCATAACCGACTGTATTTATGTGAGATACTCCACACAATGTACATTTTGACAGCTATGTGTGCATTTGACCATTCAGGCGCGAGAAGAACTGATCGCTCTCTGTCTGAGAGAGACACGCAAGAGAGAGCGCTTCTGGTCTGTGTCATTCAGCGCGATTCCGCCTATTCAACCTTCGTGATTGAAAGCATGCAGTTTGCAATGTGTGGGTTGTCAATATTAATTTTGAAGTATTTCCACACTCCTGCTGCTGCTGCCGGTGTCTCTGTGCATGGAAAATTCTGTCAGTTATGTCACACGAGGTATCGGTCTTTGGTATCAGGGGTATTTTTACGAGTACAAGTACACGAGCTTGGTATCGGGCCCGATACCGATACTGGTACATGGTTCTTCCATGCCTTCTCGATCTCAGTATGAAGATCAAGAAGGAATGGAAAGCCTATGGTGGCGTGAGGATTATGGCCAAAAAGGAACCGTTCGTCGAACAATCCGAGAGCAGTTTCTTTCTTAATCTTCTCCAATGGCAGCTGCAGTCTGCCAGAGGCGCGTTCCATAATCTCAAACAGCTGTATATACGCGGGGGCAGGGTGGCTTTGAGGATTCAGGAGGCTCACCATCTTCATCCTCATCAGCCATCTCCTGCTCTCTTAGAACAAGAAGAGCAATTGCTGCTGAATATAATGATGTCAAAGACAACACATCATCATAATTTCACCCCTCTCAACTCTTCAACAAGCTTCAGCTGAGAACCCCATGATCTAGTCTCTACTCTGCCTCAGCAAGAGTAAGACCTGAACCATTAGGCACAGCTGCCAGTTCTTCTCCTCTCGGGGAAAAGACCAGAAGAGAGTGGAGCATTTTTACAAGTAAAACACACTCACAATAAAAACACAGATCCCACAAGAACTGACTGTACATGCTCTTTTGTTCTCATAAAAGACAACGTTATAATTTATGTGTGTGATCAGATGTCAACACTATGGCGAAAAGATGCACACACTTCCTGAAAAGTTTGTCAGACATAATTTGTCTTACCTTAATACCGGTCTGATATCGTTTGCTTTCAAATAAAACAGTCCCTGAAGACGAAAAAGATACTGAAAAAGACTGCTTCTCTAGGCGCTCCTTATATACTTCCTCGTTGTGCAATGATGACATCATAGGCTGTCGCCGGCCAATAGGATTGTTGTGATTTGATCATTGTTTTTAGACACCGGTTCACAAGGAGGTGTTCAGCATAGCGTGTCAAACGTAGTGTTGAGTTCCCTTTCGAAAGGGAACTTCCTTTCTTAAAATATGATGTTTATTCCTCCAAACAAATTTAGTAAATAAAGCATTAATTTTCTTACTAATTGAATCTTGAACAAAAAGGGATAATGCCGGATAAACAAACCTAGATACCCCTTCTGCTTTGGTTAGAAGGACAATTGTCAAGTCTCTTTGAAGCCAGTTATTAAAGATGTCTTTCCCCAAAACCAAAAGATTTTAATGCCCTATACAGAACATAAACTGAATTGTGTCAAAAGCTTTATGGAAATCTAGGAAAACAATTAAAGCCTCTGATTCCACCAAATTTGAGTAGTCTAACAAATCCAAAATCAGTCTAATGTTCCAACAATGTGTAGGCCAGCCATCAACCTTTTTTCAAATGAACTGCATAAACATGCTATAACAGTTTATAATCTATGTTTAAAAATCTTATAGGACACCAGTTATCCAAAAATCAAATGAACTTTATCTGGTTTTGGCAGTAGGGTTATTAACCCCTGTTTCACAGAAGTCGATAATTCATTTGATTTAGTACATTCCTTATACATTTAGAATAAAGGGTTTTCAATAATATCCCAAAAGCAGAGATAAAATTCAACTGAAATACCATCTGTGACTAGATTTTTTTTTTTTTTTTCATTGAATGAATATCTGTAACCATCTCTTGCTTCCTTAGTTCTTCATCCCAAACATCTCAAAATTGAATAGAAATAGATGAGACTGATTGCTTAACTGACTCAAAGAAGTTGGAATATTTATCCATTTCAAATACAGATTCATATACTAAGAGTAAAAAAGATTCCACATAATTTGTAATCAGTTTTGGATTCAAAGGACATCCTTAATTTTAAGAGAGGAGATAATTTGTCTTTTATAATTTTGCTTTTCTAGTGAAAAAATAGCTTGTGTTCTTTTCCCCCCTTTTCTAACCACTTAGCTCTAGAACGAATGAATGCCCCTTTTGCTGTATTAATATATATCTGATCAATTTCAGTTTTTAATGTCTCCAATATTACATTTTTTTATCTTCTGTAAGATTATCTTATTTCAAAAGAAAGTCTAATTCTGTCACAAGTGCTTTTTCCTTATTCAAATTATTATTATTATTATCATTTTTACTTGTTTACAAAAATATACCACAGACTGCCTAACTTTAAACTTAACTCCCATTTCTTAACATGTTTCATTTGCTTACTCTGTTGTGCTACTTCTCGAACCTGGGTAATGCACCCCTCATTACTAAGCAACTTGTTATTTAATTTCCAATAACCTGACATACTATTATTTTTAATATCACAACCAGAAAGTGCCAAAACAATTATTTTATGATCCGAAAGAGGTGCATGGCAATAAGCAACTTCAGTAACATATTGAACACATCCTGGGTCGATTAACCATAAATCAATCCTTGATTGCAAAGATCTAGAGGAGTAACTCCAAGAATAACACTTTTCATTAAAATTCAAGAATCTCCAAATATCCACTAAGGAAAGATGGGTACATAGAAAGGTAGTACATTTAAATTTCGAAGAAGAAATCATATGTGGAGGAAAACAATCTAAGAAATAATCTGGGGCATCATTAAAATCATCGCCTATTATCAAAAAAGAACCCTGATATTTCCCCATCAATACTGATAAAGAGTGTGTGACATATTTTTTAGCTTAGACTGAAGAATTGTGACCATAAAAATTTCCTAAGACAAATACAGAATTATCCAGTTTAACAACTATAAGTAACCATCTACTTTCTTTTGAGGTAACCAATTCCAATACATCACCTTTAAACTTATTTAGAAGAATAGTGACACCTGCCAAATGATGAGAAGCATGACAACAGAAGATTTGATCTTCCCACTGGGAACGCCACCATTTAACATCAGTTTCGCACAAATGAGGCTCTTGTAAAAAACATTATATTTGCATTTTTACGCCTAACAAAAATAAACATGGACTTCCTTTTAGTGCTGTCTTGTAAACCCCTAACATTAAGAGAAACAATCTTTAAACAACTAAAAACAAAATCAGACATAAAATAATCTTTTTTGGATGTCAAAACAATGAACCCTGAAACAACGAAATTGACAAACCAGGCGTTATAGATCCACTCCAAACTTCGAAGAGTCACATCACCCAAAGGCTGAGCACGCTATTTCAGTTTGACTGTCTAGCCAGCATAGTCAATAACTCCTATCAGTTAATATTCATCTTGACATTTTGTCAACAGACAGTTTTTCTCCATCAATAAAAGCATCTTCTCCACGAAAGTAAGCTCTCTTTGCATCTTCTCTCATCGCTTTTACCCCTGGCCATAGGAACTTCCTCTGTTGTCTTTCTGCAAATATCAGGTCCTCTGCCAGGCAAACACCTCTTTCCTTGAGTGCAGGATGTGCAGCTTTCCAGACTTTCTCTCTGTAGGTCCAGAGCGTGAACTGTATGATGACTGGCCTAGGAGGGTTACTTCCCGTCCCAGGACGTCCAATCCTGTGGATTGTGTCAACGTAAAATCGAATGCCATCTACCTCGTCCGGAGTCAGAATTTTTAGGATTTCTAGCACTTTGCTTCTGATATTTTCTCCTTCTGTTTCTCTGAGGTTGTTTAGCCTCAAATTCCATCTCCTACTCTAGATCTCGGCTTGATCACACTTGCCTTGAACCATCCGGACCATCTGCTCAATTTGCGACACCATGTTCCCGTTAGTCTTGACCCTTGCAGATAGCGCTTTCATCTCCTTTTCCATATTCCAGTCATCCGTCTTTTTAACTATAGCGAGCGAGTTCTGGGCAATTTGTTGTTCCATCACTGAAAAAAGATCAGTGAGGGCATTGACAGCACAAAGTATCTTTCTTTTTAAAAGAGGACTGCCTGTTGGAGTATTTGGGGATGAATCAATGTCTCCAGATGATCCTCTGAGAAGCAAAAAAAGTAACTTTCTGTCTTTGTTCTTTGGCATTTTGGAAAATTCGCACATGGGCTGGAAGTGTGATTTATCAATATAGGTCACGGTCTGTTGTTGAGGTTTTTATTAATGAAAAAAATAATGCATTCTACTATTAAAGAGAGTTCCCATTCCTCACCTTGTAAATACAAGTTACAAATTCGCCCAGAAGATGCAAACTCCTCAAAAATGCCTCAGAGCTTGAACCAACACAACCAGGTCGACATCTTGCACCACCTCCTGCAGTGCGAACAGTCATATCGGAATTCATGCCATTTTTACGTCACTCGAGATCAACATTCGTCACGATTCTGCGCTCATGGTTGTCTATTCAAAGATTTTACATACTCAATATTATCAAGACAGTTGCAAAAGGTAGTCAGTAGAATGGCAGTGATGTGTCAGAACTCATAAGTATGACAGAGACAGCTCTATAATACAAGCAAAACATGAGGGCTTGTATCATAAAACTTTAAAAAGTCTGCTTTCTTTTGTCACATTGTCTTTATTTTTCATATTGCCTGCGCATAATTTCACTTGCTTCCACGGCAGATCACACTATAAATAAATGCGTAATCGCTTACTTTAATGCCCTCCTTGTTTACTTCTGTATGAGAGCGCACTGTGTGTGTTGCCACATCCGCAATTTTCCAGCAGAATTGGGTTACTTTTTCACTGTTGCCACGGGTTGCTTTACGAATGAGTTGAAGCGACCGCAGTAACATGATATTTAATTATTTTAAATGATTTTACCGGATACCCCACGGAACATGATTAGGCTAGTTTTGGAGTAGTTTTGAGAAGCTGTTCAGTGGATTTTGTGGTAAAAACCTGGCAACCCCATTTGTATCGTTCTTTTCCGCATACAGGTCAGTTCAGAAACATGATATGTTCACACTGGAAATCTGATATTGGCCTCTTTCTGATATAGAAAGAACAAAAAGTAACCCAGGTTTTGTGTTTGTGTGGCAGTGTGCTTGTGTGGCAGTGACCCGGGTTCAAATCCAGTCCGTAGTGTTTCCTACATTCAGTGTACATATATCTGTTCCCAGTGTCTGAGGTTTTCCACATAAGTGAGCTACTGGTATACTAGGTGGTGTCTGTAAAATGTCAGTAAAATGCAAACTCCTAAGCCGTGCCATTATTTATAAAGATTACTTTATTCTATTATAAACACACAATAATGATGCCATTAGCACACTTCAAGTTTACTTGGAATGCCTTTGCAATGTGTTTTAAAATCACTAAAAGTAAAGGATAGTATGATCTCAGTTTGTTATCAGTATAAAATTAATCTATGTTCTATTTCGTTCTTCCTGCAATACCAACAAAGTCCCTCGTGACCAGGATGACTCCCCCATTTAACCCCGTAACTTCCTGCAGACTGTCCCTATAATCTTCTCACGTGCACGTATTGCAGATTGTAGAATATTATAAAAAAAAAATAATAAAAAAAAACACTTTTGGAATTCATTCTTCACAGCTTCGCAACAAAACCATTTTTTGGTATTTCGGAAAGAAAGAATATCTAATACTTGCGCATTTTGCATGACCATGCTGCAGATGGATGATGGGCATGACTGCTGCCCTTCCTGTTGAGGCCTGGAACACCTGAAACAGGGCCTCACAGAAGATGCCTGCATGAACTGTAGTGTCATGTCTTGGGAGAGGATAGCTTTGGTGGAAGGACTTTTGGGTGAGTCGCTACCACCACCTCAAACAAGATCCCTTAGTCAAGAAAGTGGATGTGTTGACTGCTGAGTTTGCTCAGATGAAGTCTTTGCTTATGAATTTACAGCCGGGCGAGAAACTAGTATCTGTAGTTGAAGCCCCCACCATAGAGTCGCTCATTGTGGAGGAAGATGCCCTATCAATGGCAGCTTCTCACAACTAGTTCTATGATGAGGAAGACATGGAGATTATATCTGATTTCCAATCCCATCTCTCCCATGATGGCACCCAGGGCACTGGTCATTAATCTTTAGAAATTCCACAGTCAGAGCAAGAGCTGGTGAAGCAAGCTCTTCAGGCTGCATTGGCTCGCCTAGGTCTTGACACAGCCCCGGTGGTGGCAACCACTTCCAGCGCTTTTTTCAGAAGTTCAGCGCAACCCTCACCTCTTACCATTCCACCATCGAAAGATTATATTGAGGAGTTACAAAGATGCTGGGCTAACCCTAGATCTCTTATGCACCCCACTAGTGCAAGCAGAGCATTGGCTGCAATGCAGACATTTATGGCTTGGGCCAAATGCCGAAAGTTGATCCAATTATTGCCTCTTTTGTTCTCTTCCCAGAGGAGGTCTTGAGGCCCTATGTTTGTTGCCTCCGGCCTCAATGCCGGATTACAGATGATCTTCTCATCAAGACATATAACACAGCAGCACGAATGGGTTGTATTGGCAATTCTCTCTCACATCTCATGCTTTCAGATATGGGTTAATAGTCTCCACTTGAATCCCATTTGGCACAAGAACAGGTGGATCAAGATTAAAGAACGATGCCTTCTGGCCTTGAAGTCATGGAGGAGTAGGTCGTATCTGACCAAAGGGGTTGCTCTGGGCGTGATTCCCTTTCGAAAGGAGGTAGTCCAGACTGACATGTACTAATAATTATCCAGTGCCACAGGGGGTGAGATGTCATTAGTTCCTTTAAGTGATATCTGTGCAGCAGCTATGTGGTCATCAACAAGTACCTCTTCCAGATACTACAGGGTTAATGTGGCTGCTTCCGATACTATTGAGGCCGCGGTCCTGTCTGGACACTCAACTTCCTCTTAAGGGTAAGCAGGACCTCCTCATGACCTTGTTGTTATAAGTCGTCCAGTGTGAAGCACTGCCTCTGGCAGTCAGGAAGAATGAAATAGAATGAGAGTTACGTATATAACTGCATTCTATGAGTTCTGGATGACCGCCAGAGCTTTCTGTTACTCTGAGTCGGGGTGAGAAGATTCCGTAGGGACAGTCTGCAGGAAGTCATGGGGTTAAATAGGGGAGCACCCCGAGTCATCTTGGTCACGAGGGACTTTGTTGGTATTAAACTCGACCTATGCATTTGCAATGAAAGATAATATCCAGTGTGAAGCACTGCCTCTGGCGGTCATCCAGAACTCATAGAACTGCAGTTACATACGTAACTCTTGTTCATACGTAACTCTCTTTCATACGTAACTCTCTTTCATACTGATGTCACCAAAATACATTTGAAGTTTATGCTGAGTGAATTTTGCATTTCAAAACTGATATACAAGAGTAGCTATTTAAAATGTACTTAAGTAGCACAAAATTAGTTGTTCCAATTTAATAGACTAAGTATACCAGTTTATAGTGTGTCACAAATAGATTTAGTTATACTAAAGTACATACAAATAAATAGTGCTTAAAAATACTATTTTTTTCACTATGGTAGAATTTCATGGATTAGGGGGCTAAGACTGTTTTAGGGAGTCTGGGCATATTTCCCCAGGATTTTTTAAAACCCATAAAACATCTTTGAATTCATGTTTTTTTTGTTTGTGTGTGTGTGTGTGTGTGTGTAAATATGGATTTTTAGAGATTTGGCTCCATTACAACTGCATCCGCATACTCAGTTACATTGATGACTACAACCAGAATTCCGGAAATGTTGGGACGTTTTTTTAAATTTGAATAAAATTAAAACTAAAAGACTTTCAAATCGCATGAGCCAATATTTTATTCACAGTAGAACATAGATAACATAAATGTTTAAACTGAGAAATTTTATACTTTTATCCACTAAATGAGCTCATTTCAAATTTGATGCCTGCTACAGGTCTCAAAAAAGTTGGCACAGGGGCAATAAAATGGCTGAAAAAACTTTTTTTTTTTTGAAAATATTGAAAATATTGAAAATATTCAGCTGTGAGAACATCTAGCAACTAATTAAGTTAATTGATATCAGGTCTGTAACATGATTAGCTATAAAAGGGGATGTCTTCGAGAGGCAGAGTCTCTCAGAAGTAAAGATGGGCAAAGGCTCTCCAATCTGTGAAAGAGTGCGTAAAAAGATTGTGGAATACTTAAATGTTCCTTAATGTCAAATTGCAAAGGCTTTGCAAAACTCATCATCTACAGTGCATAACATCATAAAAGATTCAGAGAAACTGAAGAAATCTCTGTGCGTAAGGGACAAGGCCGAAGACCTTTATTGGATGCCCGTGGTCTTCGGGCCCTCAGATGACAATGCATCACTCATCGGCATGATTGTGTCCATGACATTTCTAAATGGGCCCTGGAATACTTCCAGAAAGCACTGTCAGTAAAGCACCGGCATGCCATCTGCAGATGCCAACTACAGCTCTATCATGCAAAAAGGAAGCCATATGTGAACATGGTCCAGAAGCGCCGTCGTATCCTGTGAGCCAAGGCTCATTTAAAATGGACTTCATTTCAAAGTGGGAAAGTCCAAATTTGACATTCTTGTTGGAAATCACGGATGCCTTGTCCTCCAGGCTAAAGAGGAGGGAGACCTTCCAGGGTGTTATCAGCATTCAGTTCAAAAGCCAGCATCTCTGATGGTATGGGGGTGCATAAGTGCATATGGTATGGGCAGCTTGCATGTTTTGGAAGGCACTATGAATGCTGAAAGGTATATAAAGGTTTTAGAGCAACATATGCTCCCCTCCAGACGACGTCTATTTCAGGGAAGGCCTTGTGTATTTCAGCAGGACAATGCAACCACATACTGCAGCTATTACAACAGCATGGCTTCGTCGTAGAAGATTCCGGGTGCTGAATTGGCCTGCCTGCAGTCCAGATCTTTCAGCTAGAGAGAACATTTGGCGCATCATTAAACGAAAGACGACCACACACTGTTCAGCAGCTAGAAACCAATATCAGGCAAGACTGGGACCAAATTCCAACACCAATACTCCAGAAACTCATAACCTTGATGTCCAGATGTCTTCGAACTGTTCTGAAAAGAAGAAGAGATGCTACACCATAGTAAACATGCCCCTGTTGTCCTCGCCCATATGAAGGATTTGGGGTTAAGGCTGAACCCCAAGAAGAGAGTGCTTTCTCCATTACAGAGGACCACTTTTGATTTCACACATGCTTCAAGACGCAAACATGCAGATGTATTCCTATAGTGTCGCTACTTCCAACGCATTGTCTCCGTTCCTTCTCAGGGGACCATTGTTACCTAAACTGATCAGATTAAATCTAAATTAAATTTTGATAAGATTGAAAGGGGTGGTGCAGACTTAAAATAATCCAATCAATGGGAAAAAACAAGCATGTAACTGCTTGATTCTGATTATTTTCTCAGTCAGATTCAAAAATACCTTGCACACATGCGCAGGGTTGTAATGGGTATGTTAACATATGTTTTACATCATATGAAGAATGCTCTTCTGACATGTCAGCTTTCTTTTTGTCTTTTCTTATGTTGTCAAGGCAAAAATGGCAATTATTCTCACATAGCTCCAGTGACATTATTGCAATGGCTTTCTCAGGTTCTGAATACACCAACTGACACACTGCACATGCGCTGAAGTTTTGATCAGAATGCATGTAATGCATACTGTATGTGAAGTGGACTGCAAAGGTTAGGGTTCATATTAACAGCACTTTAAGAATCTGAAATCAGATTAGATTCATTACAAATGATGACAATTAGTGCATTTAAACATGCCTAGACTGGCTCACATTGTTTTTGTTTTTGTTTTTTTATAAAACATAGGCATTCAGGCGAATGAGGTGTTTTCAGGTTTGTTTCATCAGTCACAGAACATCTTCAGTGAACACATCATCCAAGCAAATGCCCAGGGTGCAATTTGCTTAAAAATGAATGCAAAAAAAGGATGTGAATGTTAAGCACCATGAAATTAGGGACATTGTGGCAGGTGTGAGGAGGAAAAAAAGAAAAAGAAAAAGAAAAAAAGGTGAGTTCTTTGTGGGGGAAAATGCAGGACAAAAATCCTGTCTTTTCAAAGATAAGCCTTTCATCAAAAAATGCCACAACTTTATAAATAAATCATCAGTGACTGACCTTTAAATTAATGACTGAATTCTGTCTGTATCAGCCATCCAAGAAAGACAAGAGACTCTAAACAATTTAAAATGTCAGATATTGTATCAGACTCAACATTTGCACAAGTGACCTCTTTCTTTCAGAGCCTTATTGACCCTTTGATAGCACTTGTGCTGATGAATGGAATGAGTGGGAATGTTGTGACATTTAGCCCAAGTGAATTACCAGAGCTTTATGCTACTCAAAAGCGGGTGATCCAATGGCCCTTAAATGGCTTGATACCCTCTCAACACAAGCTACCATCTCAAAATGGTAGTTATATAGACAACAAAAGCTTTATATGGGCAACTGATTTGACAATTCGCAGAACAATGTTAAATGTGACCACACCTTTACTTTTTCAAATTATTGTTTTCTATTTATGACTTTTTATCCATTTAGGTCAAAGCCCAATTTTCAGCAATTATTATTATTCCATAATAATGATTTTGTAATCCAACGATTACATAATTCTTAAGAAACTATTCTAATGTGCTGATCTGGTACTTCAGAAACTGTTTGTACACTCTTAAAATTAATGGTTCCAAAAGGGAGTTTAAAATGACCGTAATTTTAGTGAAAAAAAAAAAAAAATGTTATAGTAAAATATTGTAACAGTAAGTTTTTACTGTAAATGTCAATGTGTAAAACTTGTTGCTACCATATTTGTTACTGTAAAATTCTGGCAACCACAGCTGGCAACCAATTTACTGTTTACTGTTTTTTTTAAGTATAGCAATGCCATAGAAGAACCATATTTGGTTCCTCAAAGAATACTTTAGTGAACAGCTCTTAAAAAAAAACAGTTGTTTTTTCAGTGGTTCTTTCAGGCATCTGGACCGGTGTCATCTTGTAGATGATGGATAAATAGAATTGCTGACATACAGGTTATTTACCATCAAGACTCATTAAATTTTGTAAGAAGAGTTAAAGAATTGCAACAAAAGTTGTCTGAGAAAACAAAAGTTGGCCTCTTTGCACGATACTGAAGCCTACCTCCCATGCAGTCATCCGGTCAAAATAAAAAAAACACTGTTCCCAATCTTTTGTGCATATCAGTAAATGTTCACAGACAACTAATGTGCACCTACAAACATGAGGGAGCTTTCTTAAAAAAAAAAAAAACATATTTTGCAGTATCCAACCTCTGAATATAAATTATGTGTGATGCAAACATTTTACAAATTATAATGTAGAACATGTATTCTTTATAACCCACTGTATGGACAATAGCCTATAATTACTATAGTCACATGCAATGTATACATTCACTAATTTGTAATTGTGTAAATCTCACAAGGTACATCTGTTTAATTTTAGCAAAACACGAAGCCATGAATACAATCTAAAGACCTGAACTATAATCAACAATGCTGTAGAGCTGTTTTCTATCTCTTAAAGCATATAACTTGAAGTCTGTAATTGTAGGAGTGTAGATTACTTGCTCATTAAAAACGTTTTAACTACTTTTATTTTCATGTTGGTGCTGCAGATGAGGACACATGTTATTGTCTTCATCATAATCACTAGATAATAAAGAGAGTTCTAAACTGTCTTTGCTTCAGGATCCATATTTTACACTGGAAATGAAATGGCAAACCAGCTGCCACAAATTGAGGGTACGTTTACACGACAATAAAGTACTTAAATAGGGAAACGTTTTTTCTTCACATTTTCAAAAAGTTTTGCGTGTAGACGACAAAATTGTCAAGACGATCCCCGTTTACACAGATCCGAGAAAAATAACAAAAAATGCTGTATTATGCATGTCAGGCCAGTAGTTGGCGAGGTCAGAATTAGAATTACTTGGCTAATTGAAATTGGTGTATGTCAATAATGTGTCTCTGCTATTCGTAATAGTGGTGCAGTAAATCTACACTTTGCTGGAGAAGCATTAATAAACTAGTAAACAAGTATCTCGAGCAGCACAAACACAGTCCTGTAGTCTGGCATTGTTGTTTTGGTTGTCAAGTACCTGTGCATGACTATAGGGTGAACATATAATACGTATGCGCATGACATCACTGTTTTCACAAATGTCAGTTTTTTTGTAGGTAACAGAGAGGCTATAAATGGTATAATTTTAAAAACATGCAGTAGATACAAAGCCATTGTCAACAACAAAGATGTAAGACGCATTTCCTTCCTTTTAAAAGTTGAGCATAAACAACTTACATCAACTTATCTTCTAATTATATTCATAATTATATGACTATTGTATTGAGTATTGTATTTATTTGCTGTGCGTGACCAATTTTTGGGTTGCATCGTGTTGCTTACTAATGGATCTCTTGATTCTTCAATGTGTGTCTCCCTCCCTTTCTTTGTATTAATCAGACAACTTTTGTTGTTGCTGTTTTCTGAGGATTAAATTACTCTTTTGCAACAATGATTCAGACTGACCCTGTAGCTCATCCAGGGTCAGACCAAAGTGTGACTTGACGGCAAACAATTCATCACAATCTGGTGGGAGACACCATTTGTATGCCACATGCAAGTCATGCCTCTGGTGGCACTCCAACGATTGTCTTAATGAACTCCCAATTGGTTTAAAAAGCCAAGACCTGGCAGCAGCTTCTATAATGTTGCTACTGTTAATTGGCCTTGGTGGTACACAAGGCTGCAAAAGCACACAAGCTTCAGATGACATCAGATAAAAAAGGATGACTTCCTTTCAGCACTCAGATTATGGACTCACCACCTGAGGGACTTATCAGTTAGTTTTCATTTCCTATACATTTTCTTGACTGTCATGTTCATGAAAATGAACCAGTCACCAGTTTTGTGACACAAACATGCTCAGTTTTGGCTCATGCAGATCAGTTCAGCTTGTTATTAAACCCACCAGCAGATTTTTTTCACAGGTTTTATTAAATTAAATCTGCCAGTGCTGCTTCCAAATATTTTGATTTAAATATATATATATATATATATATATATATAGCCTGTTCTTTGAGCATTACCTATGCTGACAGTAAATGTAGGCCCTTGGTCTTCATGGCAAGCAACATTTTAATGCTAAGTAGGTGAAGTACCAGGCACGCATGAGAGAAGCCTAAAAATAGATGTTTATTACAGGACCATAACCACAATAGACATGAACCCCCTAAAGCATGATCCTGAGACAGCATGTTTGTCCTGTACATATAAAAGTACATGAAAATTCACAAAATACAATGACTTCTTTTATGATGACCAAGTTTAATTTCTAGATTCAAATTCATTTTAATATTTTTTTTGGGATGCATACAGTCTTAAAATAAGTGACAGACCTGCCCTGATATTATAATGAAGTAAAAGCGTCATTAATTAAATTCTTAAAAATAAAACATTAAATAGTTTTCCTACAAAACAGCTTGACTGCTTAATATTTAAATTATTTTTGTGCACAAAGTTAAAGTCATGTAGTGCAATGAAAGAAATAAAAAGTCCAAACAAAATACAGTATAGAAACCTGTCAACAAACAAAACATAATATATTATATATATATAATTGATATAATAGACATGACCCCTGCAGACCCTCACGAGTAATAAATGCGTCATCATTTGTGTGCACAGACTTTTGGAGTATTGTGCATGCAACTCATTTCAGGAGTTCCATGGAACCATGGTTATGTTGAGTAACCTAAGACGTTCCCTTTCGAGGTAGGTCTCTCGACATTGTGTCATAGCTGACGCTTTGGGGAACGCATAAAATCCCTGATGTGTAAAAACGACACAATCCCTAAATCTAACTAACTTAAGTGAGCATCAAGCTGCCGTGGCTTTTGCCTCTGCGGCTCAGTGACAGAAGGGGAGAAGAGGTGAGCGGATGGCTTATCCATAGCATAATATATAGATTTCTCACCGGAAAACCACACAAGAACGGCAGTCCAGGCACCGTCCTCTGAAAAGCGTACCTCAACGGCGAGCAATAACGGGAATGGTGAGTTGAAACGGGTTGAGCAGGCAGGAGAGCGCCAAGTTTTCTCTAGGTCGGCAGTCAGTTGGCAATCGGTTAAGATGGCGCCTCCAAAACCACTCAACACAGGGCTAAGACCACGTTGCTAGACCAGTGCAATGCAATGAAAGGATATTAAAGCAACAATAACATATTGGTGCACTCACAACACACAATAAGCTCAAACAAGCGAATTGCTGTACACAGCCCATAACCGCACAATACATAAGCACACCACGGGTAAAATGAACAATGTCACACACTCAATAGGGTGTAGCATATCAAGACGGGCTCTAAGATGGGGGGGAGCTGCCCAAACTGCATGATTGAGAGATTGTGGCTGAGGTGCTTTCTACTATATATGACAGATATCCACTCTGAGGCGGGAGTGCGTTATGAGAGTGAACAAGTGGCCGAAGCGCAATGCGATTTATGTAAGGCAGACTGCCGCTCCGAGACGGGGGCTGCTTACACTGCATAAGTGAGAGAGCGCCTGAAACGCTTCACGCTCTGTATATCACAAGTCACCGCTCTGAAGCGGGGGCTGCATATATCATGTGAATAAGTAAGCAGCCGAAGCTTCTTTTTTTTGTACACGGCAGACTACTGCTCCAAGGCAGGGGACTGCTTATATCATGTGAATGAGTGAGCAACTGGAACTTTTCCATGCTCTGTACACATCTGGCCACTGCTCTGAGGCAAGGGGCTGCTTATGTCGTGCAAACGAGTGAGCGATTGAAATTTCTCTGTGCACTGTACTTGACTGACCGCTGCTAAGGCAAGGGGCTGCTTATAACGTGTGAATGATTGAGTAATTAGAGCTTCTCTGTGCTCTGTACATGGTTGACTGCTGCTGTGAGGCAAGGGGCTGCTTACATCTTGAGGATGAGTAAGCGACTGAGACTTTTCTGTGCACTGTACATGACTGACTGCTGCTCTGAGGCAAGGGGCTGCTCATACCATGTGAAAGAGAACGATTGAAGCTTCTCTGTGCTCTGTACTCAACTGGCAGCTGATATTATATGAATGAGTGAGCGATTGGAACTTCTCTCTGCTCTCTACATGGCTGACCACTGCTCTGAGGTGTGGCAGCTTATACAGTGTGAATTAGTGAAAGACTGGAATTTCTCTGAGGCAGGGGGCTGCTTGGATCATGCAAATGAGAGTCTATTTTGAACCCTTGAAAACCTCCTCTCCTAAGCAGGACTGTCAGTGACGAGGCTACTTTCCCACCAACTTCGGGGGGTGAGGTGAGGAGAATGCGGGAACTGCGCCACGTAGCTTGCTGTCCAAGTCCTTGTAGGCCTTTGCTGAGGGTACACAAACTCATGAACCACTGCATCTGCATGGGCGCAGCCAAGGTAAAGAGGCAGCGATTATTTATTCCAAAGCTGAATTGACCGGCGTAGGCCCATCACCTAAACTTCCTGTTTCAAGCTGCTGCGGCTTCTGCCTCCATGGCTTATCTATAGCATAATATATAGATGTCATAGGAATGGCAGTCCAGGCAGGTCCTCTGAAGGCGAGCAATAGGTGGCTTCTCGAAAACAGCATAGTCGAGGGAAGGAGAAATATCTGAGGCAATGGCACTCAGTGCTGAGCTATATAGCTATTGGCTATTGTAGTTGCAATAACGTGATTCAATCAGGCTTCAGCATTTATGGAGAAAAGGAGTTTCCCCAAAGTGTCAGCTATGATCGTCAAGAGATCTACCTCGAAAGGAAAATTTAGTTTTAGTCATAATTTTTGTTGCACATGTAACATTAATTGTCACTCTAGATGTATAGTGTTTTGTATTTTCAAGGTTTTGTAACTTTATTTTTCAATATAATGCCCTTTTCGGTTCATTTGCTTACAATCTCCACTGAGTACTGAGGTAAAATCTGAGACACATTTTTAGTAGAGGCTGATCTATTGATTGGTTTTGCTGATTAATCAGCACTGATAACCGATTGCTGGAAAAATTTGTTATCAGCAAAAATCCATACTGATAGTTCTTCCGTGTTGCGTTCGTTGCTAGAGCGGCTGATGGTGCATCTTAATCATTTCCCAATTATTTTATTATACTTCAGCATAAACATATATCACTAGACAGGTAATGAACATGATCTGGCTAACATTTATAATTTATTTACGTCTAAAAAACATTGTCAGAAAGATATCAGTTCTGCTGTTGTTAATAAATACCAGTAGTCATGTTGTAAACAACATTAATTCGTTAATTCGACATGTGTTATTCACTCGTTTTTGGAGTTCAGGCTTGGGTGGTTTGGTATTGGTAATGATGTTTAATTCGCAAACAGAATATTTATTTTTTATCATTTGGTTTAAAGGGGTCATTAATTTATTATTTTATTTTATACATTATTTTATTATTTTATAATGTTTCCTGGGGTGCACTTATAATGTTAGTATGATTTTTACATCAAAAATTGTCATAATTTAGAAATAAATGGCATTTTTCCTATCCTGATTTTAGCCCTCTGATTTGAATGCTCTTTTTTAAGGGGCATGTCTGCTGTGAGACTTCAGTGTAAATGCCTATCTTTGCATATGGAAATAGCTAAGTATTAGAAGTGGAATTCTTTCGAAACGTTTTAGCGCGTTTTTACTATTAGAGTTCTCAAGGTTAACTAATCGTGAAAAGTGTTGATTATAGCATTATATTTAGATTGTGGCATAAAAGGTTGCAGTGATCTTGTCATTGTAACTCGATTTCTGCACACTAACGAATGCTTTCATCATAACTAACAGTGCAAACAAAATATAAATAAGAGATTTGTTGATTTTACAGTTTTGGTGAGAGTCCAGAATACTTGCGCTGTTTGACAGTTCCAGTGATTGTAAAGGGAGTGTTCTTTGATCGCTTTCTATATATAATTTAATCACAGTATAAATAACAGATTATTTTCATCCTACTAAGAGAAACAATGTGAAATTTACTGTTTTGTCACTGGTTTGATTTAGTGACAAAAAAGATTTTGAGACAAAAACATCTGACTGTAGGCCTACATGAATAACATATCACATATCAGAAATTACTGGTCACTGATGATTTCGGTTAGACATGTACACATAATCCGTACATAAACGATCTGTAAAAAAGCAATAAAAAAAAATTTACTCACATAAGTGTGTTGCGCCCTGGCACTGCACAACATTTTGCACTCTTCAAAGGTCTTATCTAATGTCTCTTATGTCTTTGTTTGTGTCTGTCTCTCTGTCTGAAACAGTTGCAGGTACCATCTCCCATCTGACGCATCCTTGTCCACATGCTGACCCCACTGGCCCAACAATTGTGCTGGAGAGGCTTTGTCTAGAAGCTTTGGTCTGCAGAGCAGCCATAGGTATACTATAAAATGTCAAGTCAGTCATTTCAGGCATTATTTATTTCAAACCCAATAGAGCTACTTTGTTTTTCCACAACCTGGCACTGCACAACATTTTGCACTCTTCAAAGGCATGTTTAACGCTTAGTTGCTCGATCCAGTGTTAGCGCCATGTCTGTTATTTAACTACTACTACCCTCTGTGCTTGAATCAGTGGGCAGGGCTACTAAACTTTAGGGTTTGTGATGTCACCAACCCGGGAAGAAGATCACTGTAGTCCCTACCAGCCGTTTGTTGTAGTCAAAGCGAATTCTGTAAAAGAAAATCTCCGTAAAGAATAAATAAAAGAATATTTCTGTAAAAGAAAATATCTCCCTTTGCATTGAACTTTGAGCGTCGTAATGAGTGGTGTTGCAGATGTTGTTTATGCTCAAACAGCAACATTACACACTAACTAAAATTAAAAAAGTGAAAATAATCAAATGTAGAATAAAAGTAGAATAAAACATGTTTAATCATTGGTCACATATTCACTGATTTTATTTGTTTAAATTATGAATTGATATGTTGTGTCTATGTTATGTCTCTTATGTCTTTATTTGTGTCTGTCTCTGTTTCTGGCTGTCTCTCTGTCTGGAACAGTTGCAGGTCCCATCTCCCATCTGACGCATCCTTGTCCACATGCTGACCCCACTAGCCCAACAATTGTGCTGGAGAGGCTTTGTCTAGAAGCTTTGGTCTGCAGAGCAGCCATAGGTATACTATAAAATGTCAAGTCACCTTTCTTTCTATAGCTTTTTATACATTATTACAGTTACATTTACATCATAAATCTCAACATGCTGACGTTAAGGCTGTATTTGACAGTAAAAAAAAAAAAAATGCAACATATTAGTATTTTCACACCTTTCGTTTCATATAAAAAGACATTGATTCATCAGCTGGGGTCATATGGATTAACGTCATGTCCAGTTTGTTTGGTTTTTGACCTATCCACCTGATAGGGACTCACAGAGATGGATTAGCCTATTTTTCTAAAAATCTCTGTTTGTGTTCCACAGAAGAAAAAAAAAAAGAAAAAAATATATATATTACATATTTATCTGGGACAGCATTAAGGTAAGTAAATGATGAGAGAATTTTCATTTTTGGATAAAGTATCCCGTTAAGTTAAATAGCTTAAGTGAATCTGCCTTTGTGAGATTCCACTATCCCTTTATTTGTAAATGTGAAAATGCAGTGCAGAAGTGTAAAAAAAAGGCTAATTCTGCCTCTTCCCCACTATCAGTTTCTTTACTGCACTGTCCAAAAATTATGCCCATTAAATATCTGTAAAATCCAACACACCTATAATTGTTTTAGTTCCACTGTGAACGAAAATATCAGGAAATCCAAAACTAGTCAAAAGACAATGGTGCATACCCTCTGTACCCTGTTCAAGTGTTCATGTGTTGTGTTTGGTCTTTTGTAGAAGGAAAGAGCAAAACTGACAGTAGTGCAGAGAGAAGAAATTCCCTTGACAAGGCAACCATGGTAGTGATATACGGTAAGTCAAGACTTGGGGAAAGGAAAATTTACTAGAAAAAAATCAGTTAAAATATAGCTGTGATTTTTGTCTCTTGCAGCGGCAGTCAAGGAGAGATTTCCAAATATTTCCAAATGTGTCCAAAGAGGTTTTGGTGATGCAGTCAACTCTAAACTGGGGGAATTGAGACTGCTTGAAAGAAGAAAAGTTTATTTATTTATTTGTTTAATATATTGTAATAGTGTAATTTTTTTTAACATTGTAAAGTATGTTCCTTGCTGATTTTTATTCAGATGTTCATGTGTTATAAACAACAAAACAGCATATCATACTTCAATACACGACCACTAGACAAGGGAAATGTTGCACACTTGAAATACGAGACCGTAGACAAGCGTGATAAAACGAAGATCAAGTTGTATTTATTAAAACAGAATGAAACAAAACTAAACGGAGCACAAATCATCATGCATCCTTTTCATGTGCTTCCTCGTCCACTCTAGGACCCCGGCAACTCTTTACAGCTGGCCAGCCGCCGCCTGATAATGCTATGCATTTTTTTTTTTTTTACAATTTCCTGAATGAAAGTAAATGAACAGTTGTAAATAAAAGAACATTAAATAAAATAAAATAACAATTTAACAAAGCAAAACTTGCATCTGTACTTTCTTTTAAAGGGGGTGTTCACAAATTATAAGCATAATTTCTATGTTTCCCACACTCTCCCCTCAAAAACTGAATGTCGCCCTGACATTACTATACATTTATCTGAGCAGACCATATCCTTGACATCTCTACTGAATTAAATAAACAGGTCCAGGGTTCAATTTGAGTACGGTCTCCTGATCCATCTCAGTCTTGTCACATCAGGTTTAACCTCATTCAACGTAACATGGGTGTGGCAGGTATCATTGTGCACTATGATAAACCACCACTCACTCTAGAATACTCACAGGTAAAATACTCATACTGAACATAGGTTTAACCTTCTGACCTGAACATTCATTCACCCAAAAGAATACATCTACTCTGGATTTTTCCTTATCACTCGCAACATTCAAGCACATACTGCCAGAGTTCATATTATTTCCTCCTTCTGTCTGCAGTGTCATCTTGAGCTTGTGTCCACCTGAAGAAACTGAATTGCATCAACGGACAGGAATATTTGGCTGAAAATTCTCTGCTTCTGGTCTGAGAATGCTTCTCACAGGCTCATCAGCTGATTCCAGCTGAACTCCGTCAATGTATTCCCATTCATCCTCATCCTCCGAACTGGTAATTCAGTTTTGTTACTGGTTGTGCTTTTGTGTGTCCTTTCCTTTTCCTGTCTCCTGTCAGGTACAATTATTTGTAGATTGCTATTGTAGATCTAACAGACACAAATAAATACAATCAACTTGAATTGAAAGAAGAAGAAAAAAAAAAAGAGAAAGAAAGCACAAAATATAACAGAATAAATCCTTTTCTTACATTCTTACAATGTGTCTCACCACAAGGGCTTTAGAGATCCTCGAGAAATGCCAAAATAAGCATGGCATTTATATGAGGCTGACTTGATTCATGTTCCTCCGCACACGCATGTTTCCAATTAGAAAAAGAACTCGCAGACTTCCCAAATAGTCGACAAAAAAAGCAATACACGATTCCAGTTGAAGAAGAAACAAGCCATTCTTTTTGCAGTTTCACCATTATGCATAAAGCGAGTGAACACAGTTTTGCTTAAACAACTCTTCTGGTTATTGTAAAATCGTTCTGATGCATGGAATGGTGCATCTTTATTTTGACATAACAATGATGCTTTCACGCCCTTACTAACCCAGTAACAACACAATTCCTCGGTGACAGCAGGGCCGCAACAAGCAACATCAGTGAATATAATATGTTCTTTAATTGGAGAAAACTGCTGGCCTGTATCAGTTGTATCATCATCACCTAATTCAGAAGTTCTGGCCAAAGGAGGGGGTGTATTTGACCTACCTAAAGTGGGCGAGGACGAGAATGTCACGATAGATTCACAAAGCTCTGTAGCTGATGTTGCAGCTAATAGGGAATTAGTCTTGTTGTTGTTTCTTATGTCGGCAGTGTCAACTTCTGATGATTTATTGACAAAGCTGGTTAGGAACACATTCAAATGATCTGATTAATCATCAGTCAGCAATCAACATATCTACCCAATCAGCATGAGTGGAGACCTATGTTTCTCGACAGTTTTCAGCATCAGTAGCAATAACAATAATATGCCAAATTAAGATATATAGATAAGAAATTAAAGATTAAATAGCATATAGTATAGCATATAGAACATTATAATGTACATAAAAGACATTAATCTATAAATAATTGTAGAATGGTGTATTCAGTAATACACAGACATTTGTTATCTATTATAGAAATGCACCACAGAATTTACTATCATTATTATTAATCCATTTTATGTACCAAAGAACTTAATTAAAGGATCAACTCACCAGCTAGTTTTAATCAATATTTAAGGCTGAGAGCAGTGGGCTGTAGATTGTATTAAATTTGTATAACTGATTTGAAACTTCGTTTTCGTACACAACCACGTGACTGTTTCATATTTTGATTAAAAAATAACGCAAACCCCTTGCGCAACTTTCGAGTGTCATTCGCTTATTTGATAATACGAATAAATATTTACATGTGTAGTTTTGGGGAACATTCAATTTGTAATAATCCTCAATTCAGAATAGGGGTTGCACCGACTAATCTACTAGTCGACTTTAATGCTCTGCCATGACGCTTTAAGCATGAAGCTGATTAGTCGCTGGTCATGGCCTAAACAGGGCACAGCAGGATAAGAAATCTTTGAAATCTACATTTACGCTCCATTTCCAACAGTTAATGACATAGAAATGCATACTCAAAGAGCGCTCAACAAGATATGTTTGATTATACCATCTGGATCCCTAATATTGATCGGATGAATGCACGTTTTAAACAGCTTATTGTACACGTAAGTTAAGGTCTTTGCACACTGAGTCCGAAATTCGCGTCCAAAATGTTCGCACGTTAAAATATAAATACGACCTCACGTTGTGTCAATCACGTTACACACTGCCTCCGAAACTTTCGTCCGTCATAAAAAAATTCGGATCAGGTTTGACTTTCTGCGTTTTTCGCATCCGTGGCATGCATTTTGAGAGACGTTTTGACAATTCAGAGCCACCGTACAAGTGAACGCCAAAATCCCGAATGCCATCTGACAAGTTGATCCACGTCATCTACAGCACAAAGCAGTAGCACTGTATGACATACAAAGTGCAGAATACAAAAAGACAGAATTTAAATACAGATCGCTAGCAAAGCATCAAACTGAGCCACTGACATCCTGAAGTAAACTTTGAAACGCTCAGAATAATCACGCAGTGTTCCTTTATCTGTATCTGTTTTAGAACGAGCAGCCATAGCACAACGAGCAGGACACAAAGGCAGCTTTTCCAACTTAGGACCACAAGATGTCGGTAGTGTGCACAATGTTGAAAACCTTTGAGTAATGAACCATTTATGATACAGTTGATGAGAAAGCCTCGGTGCTTCGCAAAGCACCATCACTAACTTAATGTGATCTTACTTGTACCATCTGACTGCTGCACATTCATTTCGGCGTTGACATGGTGTTGTCATAGTAACGCATGAATCTCACTCTGAGGATATATAAAATTAGAACACTTCTATTATTGATTGCCATCAGGATGTAAAAAGAGTTTCAACCAGAATAACTAAAAGTGTTTATGAAATCTGCCTACTCTACCTTTAACAAGTGGATTGACCTCCTTGGCACAAGCAAACTGTCACGATTTGCAGGGGAACAAGGAAGCATCCAGAGAAGAGGATCCATGTGCAGTATATAATTTATTCCAGTATTCCATAAAATGGACAAACACAGGAAGCAGCAAACATGAGGGAAACACCAGGAGAACAGGAACACAGGAATATATTCAACGACTGACAAACACAAGTGAGACACAAGCACTACTTATACACAGGAACTAACAAGCTAAACAAGGTATCAAGGGGGCGTGGTCCAATAAATGTCCATGGTAACAAACATGGGAACAGGAAACAAGACGTGAACACAACAATGAAGACAGAGGACACATGCAGGGATCATGACATAGCCCCCCCTCAAAGGAGCGGCTTCCAGACGCTCCAAACAGTCATAAATTCCAGGAGGGAGGCGGAACGGAGGCGGACCAGGGGGCGGGATAGAGGGCCAGATCCATGGGGAGGAAGATGACCTGGAGACTAAGGCTGGACAGGCGGCCAGGGCGGAGAAGGCTGGACAGGCGGCCAGGTAGACAGGCCTGACGACCCCCACGGCGGAGCAGATGACCACCACAGCAGATCTGGCAATGCTGGAAACCACAATGGCTTATCAGATGAAACTGAAACATGAAGCATAGAGAGGTTAGCATTGGTCACTAGGGCCGTAACAGGACAGGCAGGGGGCTCAGAAACATCCTCCAATGCTCTGTCTAGAATGTCCTCTTTGGTCATGTTGAGGCAGGCAGACAGTTCAGGAATGTCCTCTGTGGTCACGTCAAGACAAACGGGCAGTTCCGGTACGACCTCTACGGCCATGTCGAGGCAGACAGGAAACTCGGGGACGACCTCCATGGATTCATGAACTGGAGAGGGCTCAGGGACTGGAGCCGACGTGTGTGCAGCCCACACACACCAAATGGCTGTGGCCATAATGGCCAGCGCTGCAATCTCTGAGGGCTCAGGCGTGGCAGCCATCTTGACTGAGTGCTCAGGCATGGCAGTCATCTTAGGACGAGACTCTGGAAGATCTGCTGAGACGTCACAAGGCTCCGGAAGATCAGCTGAGACGTGACGAGGCTCTTGAATGACGGCCATTTTGTTAACAGGCTTAGGTGTAGGAACCACAGGACAGGAAGGTTCATATAGGGGCTAGCCAACATCATAACTGGGCTTACTAGACATTGTGGTGGGCCAAGTTCCATGGCCACTGGAACTTGGTGCATGGTGCCCTCCCCCAAAAAATGTTTAGGGGAAGTGTCCTCAATCTCCCTGACAGTGAAAGGAGAACCAACCAACAACAGAGCATAATCCAGATATTCCAGAAGCGACCCTCGAGGACCATCCAGACCAGTTTGTCTTTAAGTGGTTTGTTTAATCCCTGACAGAAGAAGTCGATGAGTGCAAAGTCAGGCAGGTCTGATAAATATGCAATGTCTAAATAATGTTGGATGTGGTCCTCAAGGGTACGATTACCTTGGCGTAGGCTGACGAGTCTAACTGCTGGATCCATAGTGGTCAGTCGTTCTGTCACGATTTGAAGAAGAGGATCCATGTGCAGTATATAATTTATTCCAGTATTCCATAAAATGGACAAACACAGGAAGCAGCAAACATGAGGGAAACACCAAGAAAACAAGAACACAGGAATACATTCAGCGACTGACAAACATAAGTAAGACACAAGCACTACTTATACACAGGAACTAACAAGCTAAACAAGGTAACAAGGGGGCGTGGTCCAACAAATGTCCATGGTAACAAACATGGGAATAGCAGCAGGGAAACAAGAGCTGAACACAACAATGAAGACAGGGGACACAGGCAGGGATCATGACACAAACAGTGTAGAGTTATTTGACATTTGCATACTAAATTGTGATAGAACAACACTGAAAAAATAACAAGCATCATTTTTAAATAAAGGGCCATAATTGTCTTATTCACAGCAATGATCTGGGTCTCATGTTGCTCACTGATGAGACTGCCAATTGGTGCTCCGACTTAGTGAGCTCAGCTGCTCTCTATGGATGACACAGCATAGAGAACATTAATGAGGTTATATGAAGAGTCACTGGTTTTTAGTAATAAATAAAGACAGTCCTTAAATCACATTTGTTATAAATTGGTTCTAATGTTAATCATGCACATGTTTTTATACCAGCGAATCTGGTATAATCATTTACAAAACATGACTATATATTCATGAATTATTAATAAGTGATATACTAATATTTTATGAATGTTTTATTAATTCAGTTATAAGTAATTTATAAATTATTAGTTAATGATGAACGAATCATTTACAAAACATGACTATACATTCATAAATGATAAATAAGTGGTATGCTAACAATTTAGTGAAAGGATTTAACACAACCCACTGGAATCACCTGACTGTAAGTCATTTATAAATGTTTATCCAAATGTTATCCACTTCAAAACAAATAAATTACTCTTCTTAAAAATAGTGCTTTAGCATACCTGCATGTTTGTGCTTTTGAACACAGACCAGTTTACAGCTTCATCAATAAATTATATACTGATAATTTACTAATGGATTGTTCATCATTTGTTCAAGATTAACAATTGTTTATTAAAATAATAATACTAAATCAATTTTGACATAAATACAATTCAATTATTCATAAATGATAAATAATGTATCAACTAATAACTTATCAACCATCTACTAATCTGTTTATTTCACATTTTAAAGTAACTTACAACACATTTGTAAATCGTTAGCATACCACTTATTAATCATTTATGAATGTATAGTCATGTTTTGTAAATGATTCATTCATCATTAACTAATAATTTATAAATGACTTATAACTGAAGTAATAAAACATTCATAAAATGTTAGTATATCACTTATTAATCATTTATGACTTATAACTGAACGTTATTATAAAGTGTTACTGAATTCTCCTGTGTGGTCTCTTAAATGCCCATGCTCTCTAATCACGGAGGACCTCTCAGTCTCACTTTTACTGATGATGCCGGCTTATGCAAGGCCATGCATGATGACCGTAAGCAAATTGGAAATGGGTTTACAGAGAATCAGAGGTAAACGCCTGCTCCACTGACCCTTGAAAAAAAGTGCAAACATTGATCACCATAAGAACCTCAATTCCCACACCTCTAATGGAGCTCCTTCATCGATCCACACATTAGCAGAACAGCTTAACATTATGTGATCAACATGGAAGAAACAAGATTCATGTGAAATAAGGACACAAAGAAGCAACTATGCACCACATTTTCTTATATTAGATGGAATATTAAATTATTTTTAAATGAAAGCATAGTTGTCACAATATCATAATTAATTAAATGCAGAGGTGAGGTTTAAGTTTTAGCTTCAGTGGATGTTGCAAATTGTTATGTGTTATGTGCCAAATTTGAATATTGCTTTAATTGATAATCAATTTAAAGTTGTTGTTTTTTTGTATGTTTTTTTTTTTTTTTTCCTGTGTCCTCATATAATTTTCCATCCTGTTAGTGACATCACTTTTGGTGGGAGGAAACCAATAGCACAGATATCAGTCAAATATCAGTAGCAAAATAAATTATTAGGTGGTTTGTCACATCATGTTAGACAAAATGGTTAATGGTTAAATAAAATTTTAAAATAAGCTTCAGAGTCTTCAATACCCTTTTAAAAATGTGTACCAAAGTGTTGTAAAATTACAATAAACTGAAAGAGATCTTATTAAGAAGAGAGAAATAATAAATGAATAAAAAAATGCACTAGTAATCAAAAGTTTGGGGTCGGTAGGATTTTAAAAATGTTTTTGTAAGAAGTCCATTATGCTGTACCAAGGCTGCATTTATTAGATCAAACATATAGTAAAAGCAGTAAAATTGTGAAATAGTACTAATACTATTATTAATACCAAAATGAATCTGCAGCAGTCAGGTGGTACAAGTCAGAGCTCTTTAAGTTGTTTATGTTCATTATTATTGTAATGTTGAGACATGAGGTAATTCTCTCGTAACGCTTTGTAGACTCTGAATCAATATAGAAATATTTTGTAACTTTGTAAATGTCTTTACTGACATATGTGACCCTGGACCACAAAACCAGTCATAAGTCGCATGGGTATATTTGTAACAATAGCCAATAATACATTGTATGGGTCAAAATTATCGATTTTTCTTTTATACCAAAAATCATTAGGATTTTAAGTAAAGATCATGTTCCATGAAGATATTTTATACATTTCCTACCATCAGTTTGGACCCAGCCTCTTAAGAAGACCTCAGATTACTAACACCTTTGAAGAGACGGCACCTGCGAGGACGAGGATCAACATGCACATTCCAAAATTTCTATATATCCTAATTATTGTTAATATGTAATTCATTATTTCCAGGAGCTCATTGCTTTTACCTTCAATTAAACTGCTAACAGTGATTGTAAATTAAATTGCCTAAATTATTACTTTGTTAGCTAACTGCATGATTATATGTACATTTCTGAAACCACATATATTGGACAGTCAACTCCAATACCAGATTCTCTAAATTGTAATGTCGACATGCATTCTCTGTAAAACCGCTTTGAAATGATATGTATCGTGAAAAGCGCTGTACAAATAAATGTAAATTGAATTGAATTAAATATATCAAAAATTTGCACCTAGAAACAAGGCACTACAATAGTCAAGATGTGATGATATAAAAGCATGTATTACTTTCTCCAGGGCCCTGATGTACAAACGTTGCATTGAAATGTGTGTACACACACATATCAGGATTTATTAAAAAAAAAAAAAAAAAAACTTTTTAGAGATTAAATAGATATTGCATGAGCATCATGGCATAGTTTATTAATGTTGCTAGATCCTACTACAGCCTCAAACCTTTTATATGGTCAATATATGGATGGTATATTATGGGAAACTATATGCACAAGAACATGGAGTCATCAGTCATGTATTGTTGCTTTCCCCATTTGGCACATGTAATGCAAACTATATCATTTCCCTTAGTTGTGCATCATATTAAAACTACTTGACATGCTTTTTTTTCAAATGGGACACATCATCAACTCATCGAAGAAAAGTAAATTATAAACATAAAGGAAAGACTCCAAATAAGGGCAGTTAACTGTCAGTTGCAAACTGCTGGCTGAAGTTAGGTTCAGAAAGCTAAGTCTCAATGTCATACATGTCAAGTTAATCTGCTCACTGGTGTATGACAACCAATAGCATCATTCTCAGGTGGAATTAATCCATGACATTTATTGCAGCACAATAACATCCTTACTGAAGAGACTATAGCTGCAAGGGTAACTCAGGCTTTTCTGGGAATTTTCAGGAACATGGTTAAACTGTTTTTGTCACAGTATTTGTCACTTTATGGGTATGGGTAAGGAAGTTAACATTAAACATCAATTGCAGTGGACCACTTATTGCAACACTGTGGTACACAATGACACACAACCTGAAACTGTCTTCCAAATTGGTTTCTTTATTGAGTTACAGGCTCAGTTTTTGGATCATCAAAAAAACTAAAATTAAACAAAAAAACTTAATATCCGGTCTCCAGCACATCTTCAGGTAGACTAAGACTAATGGTGCATTCCAGACAGATCGGTATTTGGAATTTTCCCACCTCCTTCTAGGAAATAATGTCTGGAATGCCACTCAAAGTCGGACATTTGGTGTGTGAACTCGGGGTACATCAATCAACCCCGATCTCAGCGAGACACATCATTTGACGTCAGTTCCAAGATGTCAGCAAGTCATGCTTCCAATGAGCATAAATGTAAAAACAAACTTTAACATTAGACATTAAGTTTATGTAACGATACCTTCTATTTTGCTTTTCGTCAGCTGTTTTCATGAAAGCATGGATCCATCCTGTCTTGTATCAACAGTATAGGCTGCTGCTGGTGGTGTAATGCTGTGGGGGACATTTTCTTGGCATACTTTGAGCCCCTTAGTAGCACTGTTTAAATGCCACAGCCTACCTGAGTATTGTTGCTGACCATGTCTATCCCTTTATGACCACAGTGTACCCATCTTCTGATGGTTACTTCCAGCAGGATAGTGTGTCATCTCACAAAGCTCAAATCATCTCAAACTAGTTTCTTAAACATAACAATGTGTTCACTATACTCAAATGGTCTCAACAGATCTCAATCCATTACAGCACCTTTGAGATGTGAAAAAATGGGAGATTTGAGTGATGTATGAGCAGCCGACAAATCTGCAGCAACTGCATGATGCCATCATATCAATGTGGAACAAAATCTCCAAGGAATGTTTCTAGAACCTTGTTGAATCTATGCCATGAAGAATTAAGGCATTACTTTCATGTCTGCACATTTTTTAGAGCTGTGTTTAAAGCATATACAGTAAATACATACAAGCTATATGCAGTTCTTCAAGAATCTCTTAAGGTTCAGTTTGGCAGAGTACTATTGGATTGGAATAATGTGCCATCTTGTGGTTAGGTTGGGGACCATCTTAAACCAATATATTTGTGAAAATATATTATTGAAATATGACAAGGAATTAAGGAATGTTCTATTAGCAGATAAACATTCTGTTTAGTTTTGGTAAAAATGGCAATTATATAAATTTAATGTTATACAAATGTAATCATTATAGCCTACATAATGCTAGGCCGTTTATGCTATATGTATTGGTTAAGGGTAACTTTTATTTACTCTGACTGGAACTGCATTTTTACATTTTCTGAAAAAAAAAAAAAAAATGTTAGAGGTGTTTGCTCATGCAAAAATCACCACCACAATGTTAAGGTGTTTCTATGCTGTTCATGGTGGTTACTTATTGCTATGTCGTTGCTTGTTTACTGTTGTGTTCTGAGTGGTTTCTAGATGGTTATTTACTTCTCCAACCAATGATATTCTGGTCTGACTCTAATCTCCTTCAGTATATTGTTTTGTTGTTGTTATAGTTGTTGTTGTTGTCTTAAAATGTAAGGTATCATTCAAATAGTTAACCCTAAGTATGAACAATAGTAATGCTTTGCTTAGCAAAATAGTACTGAATGTTGCAAGGGGGAAAAAAAACATTTTCATTATCACTAGCAGGGGGCGCTGTTGATCCACAGCTATAAACCTTTACTTTTTGGGTGAGTAGGTAAAAAAAAAATCCTCAGCAATTTTGACAACAAAATATTTGTGCTAGACAACTGATGGGCAGAGCTCAAAGCCACTGGAAAATTCAGCACTATTATTAATGGCTTATATACTGATGCAGTTACAGACTCATTGAATATCATGTATTTAGCCTCTTTTTACACCCGTGCAATATCATGCATAAGATTTGACAGGCTGAGTTCTGGTTTGTAATGAGGATGTGTTTGAGATCCACTGTATGTTTACACGAAGGCCATGGATATCTTGTGCCTTCAATCTTTTTTGGCCACTTGAAATACATTTATTCAGTTTATACAAATTTAATAACTGCAGTCCTTTATCAATATGCAGTGGCCCTAAAAATAATTTGACACTTAAGTCACACTTAAAAATGTTATTGCACTAGATACAAAATATCTAATGCATCTGCATAGAAATAACGTTAGCATTTTTCTCAGAAATAACCACTTTAATCAAATGGTTTCAAAGCGGTTTGCAAAGGTAAAGTTCACACAGGTGAATCACATTAACCATGAGCGTTCCATTAATGTTTAACAACCACATAGCATCACACTACTTTTGCTGTCTTTTTGAACACAATATCAATTTCAGTTTTATCTTTTAAAACCAATAAATCTAATAAAACAACATCAAGAAAATATGACACGCTATTTTATGCATTGCATTTGGCCAGTGTTCACACATACTGTATGTTTTGCTGCAGACTCTCTTTGGCTTGGTATAAATGTATGTGCGTTTCAGATGGGGAATAGGCATGCTGGCAGCAATGACAGGTTACATTGTGTTCTATAATGATGGGTTTTGCTGTCTATAGTGACAATTATGACCAGGAACGTATTTGAGACCGGGTTGAGTTCACTTCAAAGGGTTGTTTTCTCCAATCATTTTGAGTGTGCTTTCCACTTTCCCCTCTAAAATGTGTCCTATTAAACCCGCACTCCTCTGAATACGATGCATCAATCAGAGGCGACTCACTCTCATGTCCCCCTGCTATAGGACACAGCACTTCACGTAAGAGCCCAATTAGTAGTAATTAAAACCTAATAGCTCTGGTTGCTTCTCTGGCAGTGAAGCCACCCAAAAGGAAGGAAAGAAAGAAAGAAAGCTCTAGCAAAACCCTAATCTCAGCCTAATAAACTAAATCTTAAGAAATACTGCCCAAGGCTACAGTTTTATATTGCAACTGTCACAAATGGCCAGTGTTTACGTACTGATTATTGCATTTAAATTATATGGTTGAAGCCATGGAAAAAGCGTCGCAAAGCAGACATTTTATAGTGTGGTTTCGATTTAACGGGGTACCCAACTTTTAGATAACACAGTTGAGATTTTGCTCACAACACTCAATTCCCAGCTGCGTTCCATCATTACTTTGAATAAACTGTTCTGTTTCTTGGATGATTGAAGTATGCTTAGTTACTGTTATACTTACCTAACGACTAAAACTTACAATTTTTCCACCCAAAACATCAGCACATTCCTCATGTTTGTGCAATAGATATGAATGGTGGCTTGGAATTGATACATAGGCACACGAGAGACAAGTGACTTCAACATAGTTTGCATTCTCATTTGGGTGAAATCATAGATAAAATCCAATAGATTTAAAGTGTGGTACTGTTGCTCAGCGAAATATTCTGAGCAAAATTCAGTCCATTCTATAGGAATGCATGTGATTGGGAATTTTGTATAAGGGTGAAACATTTTCCAACACAGATTTCAAAACGAGTTCAAGTACCACATGAATTCAGTGCGACCAACAGAATGCTGCTTGGTTTGAAAGTGATTACTGTCTGAGCGGTTCTTCATGCATGTTAAGAGTAGACAATAGAACTTTTTGCAGACAAAATTTTGCTAAAATTTAACAAATTCACACTAACTTTAATGTTTGGCACACTATGTAACTTTGCATTTTTGACACTCACTTGTAACAGAGAAGAAATGAAGGCAAACAATATTTACGTTTTCAAACAGCTGTTTAGATTTTTATATTCGCTATGATGTTTATTAATAACACCAAATACAAGAGTACAAAGACATGAGAGCCTGTTTCGGATTCTTACTCTGCTATTCACTGTCTCTAAGCAAAATAGTCTGTTCATGAGCACCACCAAGTGATCAAAAGAGTGAATCCTATTGGTTGGCTAGTTTTCTTTACAGTGCAATGGAAAATAAATTAGCTCTCTGTTAAAAAAAAAAATGTTGCATTTACAGCATGGCATGCTGATGTTTGGGTCTAAAGAGAAGCATTCAAAACTTATTATAATTTATAACTTATTTTTGCATTATGTGAATGGACCTTTAGGATTACTAATTTGAGATTTTTACGAAACATTTCCCAACACCGATTTTGGATCAGGCCCAAGTTTTTCACACAAATTCACAGCGTTGACCAATGGAAAGCTGCTTGGACTTCTGTGCAAGCTGTGCTTCATACACTATTGACAGTGGACAATGGACATTTTTTGCCTGCAAAATTTCACTAATATTTCGCTAATGTGACCTCACCTTTTTGAAGAAATTATCTGAGCCATATATAGACAGAATTTGAGGTGGGCTTCTTTGACTTGGCAAAGCAACCTACTGTAGCAATTCCCTAGAAACCATCCAGAACACCCAGGCAACTGTATAGCAACATGCTAACAACCCTTCAGAACCCTTTAGCACCAACAATCATGTAACAATAGCGAGCAATCACCTACAACAACCTAGCTATGGCAGCATACCATTCATATTTTCTTCAGAAGCTATGACAATCTCAATTAGTTTCCCACAACTGACCCATAAAACGAGGCATTTTAGCATTTGTCACTTTCTTCTTGAGAGACACCTTTGAAAGACATTCATGGGAGAAGCTAAAATATCTTGCCATTGTGCCATTTTCTAATCATGATTTTCTAGCTGGCATAAATGAGGATGTACGGGCGTCCAAAGCCTAACCGCTGCAGCCAGCTTGGTCTGTCTCCTCCAATCAGTTAGCAGGAAACTGCTGATTATAGGCCATTTAAGAATGACATCAACCTAGAAAATGAATAACCTCATTTGGCTTTTATGTCTTTCTCTGGGCAGAGGTTGAGAAGCGCTCTGTGAACCCATGCCTACCCGCTGCCTGCTGTGAGCACTATATAACTAACAACACCGGGCATGAGACACTAGTTTAGAAACAGATCAGTTGATTAAGGGCTGGCAAAGACATGGGAGGCAGATAGCACCGCCATGCACAGTAAAGCCATTTGATTACTCTCAATAGCGTCTAATGCAAACCTGTCTTGGTAAAAAACACACACATATGCATACTTAAACATCTCCGTACACAGCACAAGATTTCTTCAAATTTTTCCAAGGACCACAGTAGTTAACAGGGTTTGTTTTGATTGTCTAAAATCCTTACCATGTGTGTGAAAAAGGGGCATTGTGGAATATTTTCTTTAGCTGCTGAAGACCATGAAACGACCCACATTGCTTGACTTCCAAACAACATACATCATCTGGCATGGACTCTTCACCTCTAAGACACTCAGGGTTGGTTCAACCTCTTCTTTACGCCTGAGTAACTCCTTACTGCTTTCCATTGCATTGACCAGAACCACAAGAGGGGAACCAACATGTTCCAAAACCTAGCGAGCTGCCTTGCTGTCTACTGCCTACATAGGCAGACTGATTTTTGAACACTGTACATAGGCAGCAACCAGACAAAAGAACTGTAAAAATGTACTCTATGTATTGCTGGTTTCAATGACTCTAAAAATGTCATGTAGTGTAACCATAAAATAAAAAATGTGATGATAAATTAAAAAAAAAAAAAAAAAAGCTATAAAAAAATGTATCTTTTGGACAGGTTTAGTGTATGAAACACCTATATGATGTCTTAGCTGTCTTGGTAGACAGCTTGCTCGGTTTGGTTTAGAACTGAAGAGACAGACACAAGCAGACAGCAGTCTGTGAGTGGGCGCTGAGCATGCGTGATCGAATCTCCTATTCCACGCTACAGAAAAATAAATTAAACAGCAGGAACAAAATGTAGTTTTATAGCTACCTACCTAAAACAGTTAATTACATATGGTTGCCAGTGTGGAATCTTTTTCAGCAGGCCGGTCTGTGAACAAACTCTGAGGTTTTACGCAAGCTGCCTATTTTACCTTCTCCTCTGGGACCGCTGGCACACACAGCAATACTATACATTGACAAGTGCTCCCAAGTCACAGAGCCAGGAATGCACAGAGCATGGACAAGAGTCTTCCAGTGCCTGGGAATAAAAGAGCCCTTGACCAGGTTCACCCCTGCCCTTGGTGCCGCTCAATGCAAGTGGCTGGGTAAGACAGGAACTCTCCGGATGGAGCAAGGCCCACTCTGTGCTGCTTAACCGACACGGCCCATACTTCCGAATTGCATGACAAACTGCCAGACCAAAAATACTGTGCTGTTTTTACAGTCTATCTGTGTGTGGGGTGTGAAGAGACTCAGTGTATGTGGACAGAGTTCATATAAAAGTGACTTTGTTTCTCAGCCTCAATGCTTTCAGCAATAGTCTAACCTCTCGCAGATTCCCAATAAAGATGATGGAACACAGAGCTTAAGTTAAAAGCAATGTGTATGTAAGAGCTGAAATACCTCCATAAGGATTAGATGCAAGTTGTCATAAACAATGGCATACTAATATATATATATATATATATATATATATATATATATATATATATATATATATATATATATATATATATATGTACACACACACACACACTATATTGCCAAAAGTATTGGGACACTCCTCCAAATCACTTTCGTGGCCACAGGTGTATAAAATCAAGCACCTAAGCATGCAGACTGCTTCTACAAACTTTTGTGAAAGAATGGGTCGCTCTCAGGAGCTCAGTGAATTCAAGCGTGTTACCGTGATAGGTTGCCACCTGTGCAGTAAGTCCATTCGTGAAATTTCCTCAATACTAAATATTCCACGGTCAACTGTTAGTGGTATAACAAAGTGGAAGTAACTGGGAACAACAGCAACTCAGCCACAAAGTGTTAGGCCATGTAAAATCACAGAGCGGGGTCAGCGCATGCTGAGGTGCACAGTGCACAGAAGTCGGCAACTTTCTGCAGAGTCTATAGCTACAGACCTCCAAACTTTGTGTGGCCTTCAGATTAGCTCAAGAACAGTGCGTAGAGAGTGCACCAAGTGCAATGCAAAATGTCGGATGCAGTGGTGTAAAGCACGCCGCCACTGGACTCTAGAGCAGTGGAGACGTGTTCTCCGGAGTGACGAATCAAGTTTCTCTGTCTGGCAATCCGATGGACGAGTCTGGGTTTGGGATGGACGAGAAAGATATGTTTGTGTCCAGATGGTGTAGTTAAAACATCTGCCAGCAAGGGCTAAAGGGGCCATGCTAACAGGCTACAATTGACACCTTTCTCTGGTGTAGTTGGTCACATGGAATTTAAAACTAAGGCCGAACAGCTCCCTTTAGCTGGATAGGAATGCTAACAGCTATTTTACACCTTATTGGTTTACACACATGTCCTAGCAAAGTAATTGCAGGTGCAGTTCAGCAGATTAACTATGAACATGGTCCTCTAACATTTCTCTTTCTTACCTGTTACAAATTATTTGTATACATATACAAGTCATTTATAACACTTTCTGCATCCCCTATTCTAAAGTATAAACTATATCATCACTTGTAAATGTCAAGTCAAGTCACCTTTATTTATATAGTGCTTTTTACAATGCAGATTGTGCCAAAGCAGCTTTACAGTGATAACTGGTATATCATTTTGTCTGTACAGCAGCTCTTAAAGAAAATGGTGTCAATGCAGGCAGATGCAAAGCACTGTTGAATATCAAATGTCAAGTGTCCCCAACTAAGCAAGCCAAAGGCGACAGTGGCAAGGAACCCAAACTCCAACAGGTGACATCAGGTGGCAAACAGGTGGCAAATAGGTGTTAAAAAGGAGAAAAAAAGTCTAGATTTAGATCTAGATTTTTAGTCTAGATTTAAACTAAATAGGAGAAGGATCTGATTTTGATATTCTAGGTATTATTAGCTGGCCTGAATTCTGAGATCGCAATAGACGTGAAGGATTATAATGCATTAAGAGCTTGCTCAGGTACTGAGGAGCTAAACCATTTAGTGCTTTGTAAGTAATTAGCAAGATTTTAAAATCTATACGATGTTTAACAGGAAGCCAATGTAGTGTTGACAGAACTGGGCTAATATGGTCGTACTTCCTAGTTCTAGTAAGAACTCTAGCTGCTGCATTTTGTACGAGCTGTAGTTTATTTATCAGGCGAGCGGAACAACCACCCAGTAGAGCGTTACAGTAATCTAGCCTTGAGGTCATGAAAGCATGAACTAACTGTTCTGAATTTGTCATTGAGAGCATATGTCGTAGTTTAGATATATTTTTAAGATGGAAAAATGCGTTTTTACAGATGCTAGAAACATGGCCTTCAAATGAAAGATTGGTATCAAAGAGCAGCTATCAAGTGTTAGACAGTATTCTAGGTTATTATCAAGTTTTTGATCCCAAAATTAGAATCTCTGTTTTTTCTGAATTTAGTAGTAGGAAATTACTGGTCATCCAATTTTTTATATCAGCTATGCATTCCGTTAATTTTGTGAAAATTAGCAGAAAATTAGGGCAGCATGTACAGAGTGAAAAGCAACTGTCCTATTACTGAGCCTTGCGGTACTCCATATTCAACTTGTGATCAATATGACATCTCTTTGTTTACTACTACAAACTGATAACGGTCAGATAAGTATGATTTGAACCATGACAGTGCAATTCCACTAATGCCAACATAATTTTCGAGTCTATTCAAAAGAATATTGTGATCAATAGTGTCAAATGCAGCACTAAGATCCAGTAACACTAATAGAGAGATACAACCACGATCTGATGATAAGAGCAAATCATTAGTAACTCTAATGAGAGCAGTCTCAGTACTATGGTATGGTTTAAATCCTGACTGGAAATCCTCACAGATACTATTTCTTTCTAAAAAGGAACATAGTTCTGATGATACTGCCTTTTCTAGTATTTTTGACAGAAAAGTGAGATTTGAGATCGTCCTGTAATTGACTAATTCTCTAGGATCAAGTTGTGGTTTTTAATAAGAGGTTTAATAATAGCCAGCTTAAAAGTTTTTGGTACGTATCCTAGTGATAAAGATGAATTAACTATATTAAGAAGAGGATCTATGACCTCTGGAAGCATCTCTTTCAATAGCTTAGTCGGTATAGGGTCTAACATACATGTTGTTGATTTTGATGATTTAACAAGTTTAGACAATTCTTCCTCTCCTAAAGCAGTAAATGAATTGAATTTTTCTTCAGGGACACTACAGTGCACTGTCTGACGTGATACTTTAGTAGACGGTTGCATGGTTATAATTTTCTTTCTAATATTGTCAATCTTAAAGAAGTAAAGAAGTTCATAAAGTCATTACTGCTGTGCTGTTTGAAAACATCAGAAGTTGAAGCTTTATTTCTTGTTAATTTAGCCACTGTATCGAATAAATACCTAGGGTTGTGCTTATTTTCTTCTAAAAGTTAAAAAAATAGGCAGATCTAGCAGTATTTAAGGCCTTTCTGTACTCAATCATTCTCTCTCTCCACGAAATGCGAAAAATTTCTAGTTTTGTTTTCTTCCAGCTGCACTCGAGTGTGCTCGTTGTACCACGCCGTTGGATTAACCTTAATCTTTTTTAAGCGCAAAGGAGCAACTGAGTCTAATGTGCTGGAAAAGTCAAATGTGTTACATATCATTTGCAGATCTTCCCGTTACATGATCCATCTCATTCCATCACTGAGATGGACTAAAAAAAAAAATACATTTTCACTCTTCCACCATTTATTTAGCACTTAATCATTTATTTTTTATTTTGTTTCCAATGGGACAGCTGCTCACCATAACATGAAAATGCACCATAAACTGATTATAAACATAGTCCATGCATTTAGTCTTCAGACGTTGAACGATACCATCGTGTGAGAAAATGATTCTTATTCCGTAATATAATCATTATACATTAATAATCGTACATATGCGCTGTCTCATCCATAGACATTATAATAAACACTAGACGCCCTATTGGCCTCTTTGGACTGTTGCTGCGATACGTCAACAAGTCCGCCATATTATGCGGGGCAAGACTATGCTGTAAACAAATGCAAGTAAACGGGCGAGCTGCGGTTTTTCTGGATAAAAACAAAAATAACGTTTACATTTACCAACCGATTTCAGTGGTTTATAATGTACGTGGTGTACAAAAAGTTCTAGTTACTTAAAATCTCTATAGTCAGACATATAAAATACTTATTTTAATAAGAAATAGTCAAAGCTCAGGCTGCTTTATTCTTGAATAAGAATTGTGAAAACGCCTATACTGAGATATAATTTAATTTTCACGTTAAATGAAATAAAGTTTTCTTATTGTGGAAAAGGCATTTTCTGTCTTTAACCCAATTTTAGCTTTTCTTGAGCTTAGAATTGACCACCATTGGAAAAAAAGAAACAAATCGTCAAATACAAATCACACAGGGTGCTTTCTGTATTTTTATAGCACTAAAATGATACAGATATTTACAGATAGATACTCCAAAAAATACAACAACAAAGATAACTGATGGATCCTTTATGGTAATACATATGATATGGTACAACTACAGTGCAATGCAAATGTAACACCAGGCTAGCAGAGGGAGCCGTCACCGGAATACTGACCATGTTCCACTCCCTCTGCTTCCTCTTCAGTCACTTCCTGTTTACTGGCCTTTTAACCAGAGACCATGCTGAGCCTCATTGCGAAGTATTGGCAGTTTACCTGCCTTACCAAAAGTTATTTTCCCTGTTGATTCTGTCTGATTTCGCCTGCTTCTCTGTTTATCGATTATCCCTTTTACTTTGGTTGCCCTATCGGACTGATGTTTTGGTTTAGACCCATTGCCTGCCTTCTCACTATTGCTTCTTGGACTAACCCGTTGTACGTCGACAGATTGGACTGCTCCTTTGGTTTTGACCCTCTGCCTGTTTTTCTGAATCTGTTTATTGCTATTGTCTACGATAAACATGGATTCTAACTCAGCCTCAGCATCTACGTTACAGCAAATAGTAAATATAAGATAATGTGAGAATAGTAAATAGTTTGTTATACACTATATATAAGAAATAGTTTATGTAGTATATAATATAATAATATAGTCAATAATAATGTATATAATATTGTCAATAAACAGTTTACAGCAAATAGTAATGAATAGTACAATTATATAATAATATAAGTACAATAATATAATATCATAATATATTGATAATAGCATATAGTATAATAATAGCAATGGGATATGTAGTATCATTTACAGAATATAGACAGTAATATAACAGCATAACTATAAGTGGTAAAATATAATAGTGGTCGTCCGTTGGAGAGGTATGTGGAGGAGTTTGAATGAGGATGAGGATACCATTTGTTATAGTGAACCTGCTTGTTATTTCTCTTTAGTCGAGTCAATTATTCTCATTCTCTATTTAAATGGTTCAAATTTTGAAGTTGAAGAAGTTAAAGTAGAGAAGTATCGTCCTTGTCCAGCCCCATCAGAAACACAAGTGGCCTGGTCTGCTTGCTCCCTGCTGTCTCCCTCCACATAACCCTCCAATAAATCGGTCCATTTCTGTCCTTCGGCACTGCCCCACGTCCTCAGTTCAGGGATCCTGATGCCCGCCACTTCCGAGCCTCATCGCAAATTGGCCACCACGCCCGAGCCTCGCTGATATCTTAGTGAAGACGTTCTATAGGCATAATGGTTTTAAAAACACGTACACATACATACACAAACACACACACACACACAGCACAATATGGCGCAGCACAATATGGCGGCGCCATTGACGGACGGTCCAGCAGCCAATAGACCCTTTTCACAGACTGTGATGACGCATTTTAATGGTAATCAATATCGTAAATCCTGCAACGTTTTTTATATTTTTTCTTTTAAACGTATGTACATTTATAACACTATACTTAGTATTATATTACCTTTGCATCAAATTACAAAAAACTAGTTAACGCAGCTGTGAGGGTGTTTGTAATACAGCGGCTATGGGAGTGATGGTAAAAATGACATATTTCTCTCTTCTGACTGCCGTTATCAATCGCTCTCTATTTTTTTCCTCTTTTTGAAAGTTGTGAAAACACTATTGTGGAGTTTTTCTTTTGCTATTTGAGCAAATGGAAACACGAAAAATATAATTAATGTATTCAAATTATTCACTGCTATAGAATTTTACCCAACTATGACGACTTCCGCTTTTGAGTAACCTGGAACTGTGAAAAGGGTTTATCACACTTCCACGTTCAAAAAACAGAAACTTCAATTAGGAGCGTAAAAAAACTTCCGCTCTAGGCTTTAGCAATGGCGGCGAGCACAGCGAGAAGTTGGTGTTGCGTCCCTAAATGCTCAAATAGTTATTCTTTTCCGACTGACGAAGAAACTAAAAAAAAGTGGATTCATGTTATTCGGCGGGATGAAGGCAAAGGTTTTGCCATTTCAAAAGGAAGTATATACGTGTGGACCTTCATTTTACAGCGTCTGACTACACGTCAGCAACAGGTCGTAGACGCCTGAAGTGTGGCGCTGTACCGTCCAGATTTGAGTGGGGAACTGGGGAACAACTGTTCGTCAAAACAACCGAATGTAGTTGATAAGATAATTAGCCAAAATTGCTTTTTTTTTTTCTGAGATCAGCGATGAACTGCCTGCAGTCTGTTACTGACCCGCTCCCCCCGTGGAACACGACTACGCTACGGCCCCTTCTCCAGGTCGTTTGGATGCTGCAGCAGAGAGAATAAGAGAGTTAGAGGCTAAGGTCCAAACTCTCTCTGTCACGCACGTACACATAAATCGATTTTGTCTCTCGGATGATGATTTCAGATTTAACAAGAGATAACAAGAGCACTTCCTGATCACATACACCTCTATCTCTCTTTTCATGAAAGGCCAGTAGAATCGCTCCCTCGCTAGGCTCAGAACTTTTTCAACGCCAACATGGCACATGTTGTTATGCAGCTGGGTGAGTACTGTTCGATTGTAGGTGGCGGGCAGGACCAGTTGTTGTCGGCCTGCACTCTTCCTGTAGAGAAGGTCATTCTCTATGTGTAATCTGCTCCACTCTCTCAACAGCCTCCTTGCGTATGTGTACATTCTCTCTTTATCATCCTCTGTTAGTGGTGTGTCGTTTTTCTTCAACGCCATCACTTTCCAAATAGCGGGGTCTTTTCTTTGTTCCCTCACAAGCTCATCATGACTGACTTCCGGCAGAGGCTCAACTTAAGGTTGGCAGTGGGATGTTAAATTGAGGGCTGCCACCCAGGCCACATCTCCTTGTTGTGCTCTCCGGCTTCCTTCCCATACAGCACATACCAGCCATGAAGGTGTCAATGTCCAGGGGGCAGCGTGATAAGGTGTCAGCATCGATGTTGGTTTTGCCTGGCTGGTATTTGATGTCAAAGTTGAAATCGGCTAGTTGCCCCACCCACCGGTGACCCACTGCGTTGAGTTTGGCAGTACTCAGAATGTATGTGAGGGGATTATTGTCCGTGAAGACTGTGAAATGTGGGGCGTAGAATAAGTAGTCACGAAATTTCTCACATATCGCCCACTTCAACGTGAGAAATTCCAGCTTTTCGCTGTGTAGGTGATAATTTGGTTCTGCTGACGTTAGTGTGCGTGACCCGTACCCAATCACCCTCATCTTCCTATCCTGGTTCTGATAAAGAACTGCACCGAGACCTTTTTGGCAGGCAACTGTGTGGAGTGTGAAGGGGCGGTTGAAATCGGGATACGCCAGCACTAAGGGTTTGGTCAGCCGGTCCACAAGCTGTTCAAGGATCTGTTGGTGTTGCATATTCCATTCTACCGGAGTACGGGAGGACTGCTGATTGTATTTTGTTTTTCCTTGTGGCGGTTTGGCCGGAGGGGTGCTGGGCTTCAACTGGAGCAGGTCGTACAGGGGCTTGGCTATACGTGAGAAATCCTGCATGTATGTTCGATAATAGCTCAGGAACCCAAGCAACTGCCTGATGTCCCCAACTGTCTGTGGCGTCTTGTCTTTCAGTGCCGCACTGCTTCAAGGTCTTTGGGGTCCATTTTTACTCCCTACCGCTGATACCAACTGGCCGACATATCAGATCTCCTTGCGGAAGAGCTTGCATTTCTCTAGCTTCAGCTTTACCCTATGGTGTTGCAAGGCTTGGAGGACTCTGCGTAGCACCTGCATATGCTCATCAAAGGACCTGGAGAAGCACAAGACGTCGTCGAGGTAAGGGATGCAGCATTCGTCTCTCAGCATGTCAAGCATACTTTCCATGCTCCTTTGAAAGGCCGCTGGGGCATTCGATAGCCCAAAGGGTATTCTGACCCACTCGTAGAGCCCCCATGGGTTTATGAATGCGGTCAGGTACCTTGATCCTTCAGCAATAAAACCTTGATGATAGGCTTTCCCCTGATCGAGGACCAGGAATATCCTCCCAGGCAGTCAGTGAGGTCCTGAATTCTGGGAAGGGGATGACGGTCCGGCATGGTTTTATTGTTGAGGAGCCGGTAATCGACACACAGGCGCAAGGACCCATCTTTCTTTCTTACACAGATAACAGGAGCTGAATAGAGCAACTGGGACTTCACAATCCAGCCTTTAACCAACAGCTCCTGGATGTACTCCTTAACTTCCCTGTAGAATGGTTTTGGGATGGATGCGTAGGCCCTCTGAACTGGGATGTCATCCTTAGTCCTGATCTCCATCTGTAGGGAGGGGATGCACCCTATGTCGTCGCTGTCATGGCGAATGCTCCACATTCCTCGTAGAGCACTTCCTTTGCTGCATGTTGTTGTTCAGGGTTGAGGTGACTGATATCAACAGGAGGAAGCCAGGACTCGGGTGGAGAGGTGCTGGGAGAAGCGACGGCCTTAACCTCGACTGATGTCAACTTTCTTGGTGTGGGATCAGCCTGATGTGACTCTGGTGCATCGGTCTCAATGACCTTGATAACATGTTGGATAGTTCCCAGAGAGGTTCTCCTCGGCAGGGTGACCTCATGCTTCGAGGGATTGGAGATGGGCACCTTAACATAAGGCTGTCGGGTGTTGTTAATTTCCAAGAGGCCTTTACCTACACTCAACTGCCCTAAGACAACACTTTCCTCCGTTGGTTCGTATAAAACAATGGGGTTAGAGACATCAAAGTTTGGGGGTACCCTACACCATACATGGGCTGTCCTGCCAGGGGGAATGATAGTATGGTCTTGGCCCACTCTTATAGTGACTGGATCACAGTATGTCCTAGGAGGCACCTGGATGAAATTTACAATGGCCTCCACCTGTTCCTCCTCTATTCCAAAGGCACTGCGGAGAAGGCTGACAACCGCGGCAACTGCATCACCCGAGGACTCTTTCCTTCTGATGATATCCTGGAGTACATTGGCTCCTAGAAGGGGCTGGGGCAGTGGCAGCAGGCTGACTAGGAAAGGAGCCTGTATGGTGAGATTCGGGTCTTCATTCCCTGCAAGATTAACAATGAGCTCAACCCACCCACTGTAGAGGACAGCATGGCCAGTGACTGCATAGACGCCAAGTTCTTCCTCTAAAAGCTCAGAAAGAGGTCTCAAGATATGATTAGGAATGTGAGTGTCAGTTCATTGTTGGTCAGTTATGCTCACCTGCGAGCCTGAATCAAACAGGACTGTAGCTGGGTACCCGCCAATCAAACATTTCAGCAGACTTTTCTTCCCAATTAGGGGTGCCTTGCAGGTGATGTTACTCTGGCTGGTCAGTACATGTGGATTTTGCTGTTTGTTTTGCTTGGGGTGTCTTGTTATTTGTTTGTTATTTGTTACTTTGTTACTGGCTGGGTGTTGCTCTGTGTCCCGCCACGAAGCAGTGGTTACACTTCTGTGCATTCTGTTCGGTACATTTCGGACAACAAGCTGTCCTTCCTCTCACTTGGACTGCAGGTTGTCCCAGCTGTGGTTGGACAGGTCTACTAGAGGTTGGCTGAGAAAGAGAGTAAGACACCCGAGTATTTTCTGTCCGCTGCTCAATCAAAAAAGCCACCATGTGTGTCAGGATCTCTACCTGAGAAGTGAGCTGTTTTATTGTTTGGAGATTTTCATTGTCTGATGGTGTATCCCGTGACTTGTTATTGTTGTTACGATCTCCCGTCTCAACCTTGGCGCTGTGTGCTTGTGTTACCTTTTGTCGGGGGAGTTGGCCCAGTCTGCGCTGGTGCTCATTCTCATCACTTATTATTTTCATGACCTGGCCAAGGATTTCCTCATCTGTGACTTGACTGTTTGAGATTAGAGGCCTCAGTCTCTGTCAGAGGTCAGCATGTTTTGTCCCCAAACCCTGATAGATAGTATGGAGGAACACCTCCTGGATGGTCTTGGGATCATATGAAATGTCTGCACTTGCCTGTCGGGACTGGAAAAGGATTTTCTGCTTGAGCCCAATCATGCGGTAGAGAAACTGCTGTGGTGATTCTTGGTCTGATTGCCTGGCGCACATTAATTCCTGGAACATTTCAGTCGTTGCTTTCTCTCCGAGGTGAGACCCGAGGAAGCCTTTGAGTTCAGATACTGTAATTGAATCTTTGTTTACAAGCATATCTTTAAAAGCCCCTGGTTAGATGATCCTCAACACCCCTCTGACCACCTCTGCTTCTGTAAAGCCCTCTTTCACTCCCACGTCGATTTGTTTGCTGATATTGTTGTAATTTAAATCAGAGTTTTGATCCCCAACCTGACCACCATGCACTTTGAAGTCTCTGCACTGCAGGTAGGAGAGGTCCTTCAGTATTATTGGTCTCTCCGAGATCATCTGTGGCATACAGTGTAACTCTGACTCACCCTGGTGGGGGTAAGTTGTGGGTGATGGAGTCTCTGTAAATGCACGTCGTCGCAGTTTCTCACCCAGCTCTTCATACACTTGTCTCAGTTCTTCTAATGACTGTGTTGTTGTATTGGTATGAGTGTTAGAGTGAGGTTGTGTTTGCATAACTGTACTTTAAGAGTGAGAATGAGGCTGTGATGCAGAGTTTTGGATTGTCAAGTCAAGTCAAGTCACCTTTATTTATATAGCACTTTTTACAATGTAGATTGTGTCAAAGCAGCTTTACATTGATAACTGGTACATTATTTTGGCTGCACAGCAGCTCTTAAAGAATAGTGTCAATGCAGGCAGATCAAAGCACTGTTGAATATCAAATGTCAATTGTCAAGTGTCCCCAACTAAGCAAGCCAAAGGCGACAGCAGCAAGGAACCCAAACTCCAACTGTTAGTGCAGTATATGTGTGCCATCCGAACTTTGGTCTGCTTCCAAACGAACTCTGGCATGGTTCGAAATATGAATGCAACACGGAGCAAAGACATCTAAACCAACCAAAAACAGGGTGTGATGTCACAACATATGACCCTAAAGGCCCTTTCACACTGTGCGTGATTAGATAAAGCGAAGCGCTGACAAACAGAGCTTTCATATTTCTCAACTAATTTACGCCTGCACGATAGGTGGTGCTGACCGAAAATACATTTTTTCCCTCATGTATGTATGTATGTATAGGTTTTCCCATTTAGCTTTAACCTCATCTGCTACACAACATATAACAGAAAATCAAGATAAATAAAGTTTGCTATTAAGCCAGAAACACAAACTATAATGTTTACAAGATCTTATGAGAATTCTTTTGAGCAAGTACATCATAAAATATTGCAGCTGGATAACAGGTGTATTAGACAAGATACAATTAGCCCTATTAGATTATTACCAAGTTTTTACTCAAACCTCACTTTAAACCATCATCGAGTGCTTGTAATAACTCCCGACTGAGATCTAAAGTGGGCAGAAGTGCATCATTTGTAGTGTTTTATAACAAACTAGATGCTGTAACTGCTTAGCATTTCTCATTCTTTATCATTATAAAAATACCCCAAGCCACATGAAAAACACATACAGAACATATATCGTTGTAATCATATTTATCTGGCTTCATGATTCACCTGTAGAAACTTTTCTCTCAGTTGTTTATGTGCAGAACCGTGCAGAACTCAGAATGAGGAAATTAACACAACGTCTTCATTTGGAAGGGCAGGAGTTATGATCACATAATATGATTGACAGCTCTAAAGCGAATGAGCTCCCTGACTCATAGACACGCACGGAAGAAAACAGTGCTCTGAACACCATTTCAAGCTCTTCAGATTGCATATTTCAGTGGAAAATTAATAGAAATTATATTCTGTACAAAGAATGTGAGAAAAATCTGTTCTCAGCCACCAATGATTAAAAGAACTCAGCATCCATTTTCTTATCCAGAATACCAATCTCACCCTTTTGTGCAACAGCAGCGGCTCCAGGTATGTGATCGACACATTGGTCGAGAAAAAAAAAAAAAAATCTTGCTTTGTCACGCTGCGATTGATAGCGACGGGTGTGAATAGCTACATAGGGATCCATTGTTTCAATTCAAGAGCATCATCATTCGCGATGCTTAAATCGCGCTCAGTGTGAAAGGCCCTTAAAAAGAACAGAAAGCTCAAACATATCTGGTTTTTGGCACACACTACATTGTTTTGGATGTTCGCTAAGTTCCATCTCAAAATATGTCATAAAATCTTTAGGTTCTGTGTTAAAAATGACAGTGTGAACGCTAAGCGGACCAGAAATAAATGTATCATTATCTTTTTTGGTCTGAACCAAAAGAACCGAACAACAAGTGTAAACACACTTCATTAATAAAGTTATGCATCATTATAATAATACTTTTTAGCTGATATTTTACACATTGTAGTGGATGGACTGTGACTAGGTGTAACGTGTGTGCTACCATCACTCAATGCACCCACAGGAAAATTAACAGGAGCATCAGCATTAATTATTTTACCTATCAAATCATTTAAAACCAACAACTGACCCATACCCTCATCCTCAATTGTCAGACTGCATGTAGGAGACTACATACTCCATGCAGCCTTCTTCATCATTCGCATTCAGCTCTTCATGTTGACTATTGAGTGCAATGTCTTTTGCAACCTGATAGATGTCGTTGTTTGAGAGTCTGAATAGTTGTTTCTTGATGCCCCATACTAATTCTTTACGAGTTGCTGACATGGTGTGTAGTCCTGATGTCCCCTTGTGGTTTGTAAATTCAGTAAATCAGCGGTGTAGTGACTTAGTAAGTGGCGTGTGTGCGTATCTCTGGATCTGCTCCCCCTGGTTGTGATGAGAAGAGATCCCAGACGAGCCCCCACAGTTTGTTACGAGTTTCAAATAGTGTAACTGGAGTAACAAATGATTTTGACTGGGTTTCACTACTCTCAGCTCTCCTAGATGACAGCCCTGGAAAACAGAATCATAGAATCAGTGAGTGAAAGAGCGAACTGCCATCTTCATCTCCAAATCTCTGTATGAGAGAAGAGGAAGGCGTCCGTCACCTAGGCACTGCAGTGCAACGATACTCGCACTTTGGTTCCGCTTTCTTTGGTTCCCCCCTACATTAATATTGTCCTACACAATTAAAGTTGCAATTCTAATAAACGCTGCGTGTTATCACATAAACGCATATTATATAAACACTAAATTGTGTTATCACATAAGGGTGTATCACGCGCGCAAGCCATTCTGTATGTGTATGCGCAATACTTTAGAGTCTTATCATCTTATTTTATCACAGAACTGCAAAAATAGAATACAAACAACAAATCACTTTAAAGAGCTTTAATTAGACAAAGCTTAAAATATTAACTATGAGTAAAGTCTATTTTGGGTGGATTAGCCTAAATTAAAGGTTTGGGGGAAATTTATTGTATTAAACAAAAATTTTCACATTTTTTTCCCCATGGACTTACTTTACGATGCTGGCATCAAACTGAAGTTGTTTAAATAAAAGAATATGTCCAGCCCATAGACGATTATTCAAAAATAACTGGTTTGATTATTGTAAACAAATCATATTCTCTGTGTTTGAGTGCAATATTGGATAGCATTATGCTGTAGACAATAGCCTAATGGATGGTTAAATATTGCAAAAATAACATTACAAATAAAATGAAATCAGTCTGATGATTCCTCTGGCAGTAACTTGAGCTGTGCGCTGCTCGTTAATCTTATGCCGTCAGTATACTGGCAGCTCTGGCGATCGCCTCGCTCAGATAATGTTACACATTAACATGAAAGATGACATACATGGTGTCAGGGTTCTGTTTGTTTTTCCTTTGGTCACATGTTCCCCTTTGTCCTGTTTCCCGCCACTTGTTTGTTTCCATGGTTTCTGATTTGATTAGTGTTTGAGTTCAGGTGTGTCTAGTTAATTAGTCTCATTTGGTCCTCTGTTCTCCTTGTAACCCTTTACCTTTAACCCTCTACCGCACGCATTATGATAGACCTATAGAAAAAAAAATTTGATTCTTTTTCTTTTCTTAGGCTACGTCCACACGAAGCCAGAGCTTACCCTATTCGATCTTTTTTTTCCCCTCGTCTCAAGAAATATCTGCGTACACACAATACCACCGACACAACTCAAAACGATGTAGTATACATGCCAGATCAGTATGTGGCGCTGTAATTCTGAAATACAGAAACACTAAAAACAAAGAATAAGACTTGAAGCAAAATTTGTACATATATATAGAAACGCTTCTCTGTGTGGACTTAGAATTGCTTAACTTAAAGTGCTGTAAAAAAAAAAAAAAAAAAAAAAATTGTGGGGAAAAAACGTCTCGGTTACGACTGTAACCTTAGTTCCCTGAAGAGGGAACGAGACGTTGCGTCGAGAAATTGACGCTTTGGGAACGCAACGCGTGATGTCGTCATGAAGCACGTGTGAAATCAGTCCAATGGTGTGTCGAGACGTCAGAAACGGGTGACGTCACGGCCAGGAAGCTATAAAGCACGCTCAAACAAAGCAACGCTAGCTTAAAGTGTCTGAGGTAAGCGCTGACAGGCGTGCCGGAAGTATGGCAGGGCGACGCAACGTCTCGTTCCCTCTTCAGGGAACTAAGGTTACAGTCGTAACCGAGACGTTCCCTTTCAAGGGAACTCGCGTTGCGTCGAGAAATTGACGCTTTGGGAACGTTAATACCCACGCCGCCATAGTTACAAGGGCCTGTCTGGTGTGGCTCGTCAGTCGCCAGAGAGAACCCGGGCCCCGGGGGAGCTAAGGTCAAGTTGATAAAACCTGACGAATGTGTGCGGTGAGGACCAGCCTGCCGCATCACAGACGTCGTGTAAAGAGGCTCCCGAAAGAAGGGCTTTGGAGGCCGCCATACTTCTGGTAGAGTGGGCTCGGACTGCTAGAGGTGACGGCAGTCCGGCCGACTCGTAAGCAAGTGAGATAGCCTCAACTAACCACTTACTCATCCTCTGCTTAGACGCCGGGGCCCCTTTATTGGGGGACCCGAAGAGGATAAACAATTGCTCAGTCTTACGCCACAGGGCAGCTCTGTGGACGTAAGCATCTAGGGCCCGAACAGGGCAAAGCAAATTAAGGCGTTCCTGGTCTGACGTCCTGAAGGGAGGAGGACAGAAGGCCTGCAGTACAATGGGCCTAGCCACATTAGTGGGAACTTTAGGAATGTAACCAGGTCTGGGATGAAGATAGGCTTTCACCATACCAGGTGCAAATTCCAGGCACGAGGGGGCAACCGAAAGGGCCTGTAGATCTCCTATTCTTTTCAAGGAAGATATGGCAAGGAGGAACAGTGTTTTTAGGGTCAAAAACTTAACTGGAACCTCCTCAATCGGTTCAAAGGGGGCTAGGGATAGGCCTTGGAGCACCACGGCCAAATCCCATGCCGGAACCCTCATGCGTACCGCGGGCCTCAGCCTCAAGGTGCCACGGAGGAAGCGAGTAATAAGTGGGTCTCTACCAAGAGAAGAACCAGCCAAGGGTATGTGGTAAGCCGCAATGGCCGCCACATAAACCTTTAGCGTGGAGGGAGATAACCCTGCAGTGAACCGTTCCTGCAGAAATTCCAAAACCGTATCAACGGGACAGGAAACTGGATCAAACTGACGACTACTGCACCAAGAAGTGAAAAGTTTCCACTTCAGGGCGTAAAGCTTCCTCGTGGAGGGAGCTCTAGATTGGAGAATGGTCCCTACAACCTCGGTTGAGAGACCGGAATTTATGAGCTGGGCCCCCTCAGAGGCCAAGCCCACAGGCTCCAGAGCTCTGGACGGGGGTGGAAAATCGTGCCCCCTGCCTGGGACAGAAGGTCCCTCCTGACGGGAATCTCCCAGGGAGAGCCGTCCAGGAGAGATACTAGGTCCAAGAACCACACTCTGCCCGGCCAGCGCGGGGCTATCAAGGTGAGCCGGACGTGGTCCCGGCGAACTCTTTCTAGAACTCCCGGGAGCAGAGCGATCGGGGAAAATACGTACAGACGAAGCCTCGGCCACGTCTGTACCATGGCATCCAGTCCGAGAGGAGCTGGATGCGTGAGGGAGAACCAGAGTGGACAGTGAGAAGTCTCTCGAGACGCAAACAGATCCACCTGAGCCTGGCCGAACCCTTCCCAAATTTGCTTCACCGCATCGGGGTGGAGCCTCCATTCCCCGGGCCTCAGCCCCTGCCTCGACAGGACGTCTGCTCCGACATTCTGGACCCCGGGGATATAAGCTGCCCTGAGTGACAGAAATTTCCCTTGGGACCACAGGAGGGTTTGGCGCGCCAATTTGGAGAGTGGGCGTGACCGCAGACCCCCTCGAAAAGGATTTCCCCTCGGGGAGAATCCCTGGTTCTGAGCCACCACTGCAGGGGTCTCATGTGCAACAAACCAAAAGGTACCACGTTGGATGTCGCTGCCATCAGCCCCAACAGCCTCTGAAACTGTTTTACAGTGAGTGACTGGCCTAGCTTTAACCGGCTTACGGTAGAAAGGATTGATTCGATGCGAGCAGGAGAAAGACGCGCCTGCATCGCAACAGAGTCCCAAACCACGCCCAGAAAAGTGGTTCTCTGAACTGGAGAAAGCATACTCTTCTTGGCGTTGAGCCTCAACCCCAGGCTCTTCATGTGAGCGAGGACGACATCTCAATGCCGAGCCGCTAACTGTTGTGAATGAGCCAGCATCAACCAATCGTCTATATAATTGAGGACGCGAATGCCCTGAAGACGTAGAGGTGCCAGGGCTGCGTCCATACATATGGTGAATGTGCGGGGTGATAACGCTAGGCCGAAAGGAAGAACCCGATATTGGTAAGCTTTGCCCCCGAAAGCAAACCTCAGGAACTTCCTGTGATGTGGAAGGATGGAGATATGGAAGTATGCGTCCTTGAGGTCGATCGTAACAAACCAGTCCTCGGACCTGATCTGAGAAACGATCTGCCTCAGTGTCAACATCTTGAACTTGAGTTTCATAACGGACTGGTTCAGTTGACGCAGATCTAGAATGGGACGCAACCCGCCATCCTTCTTTGGAACAATAAAGTAACGGCTGTAAAAACCGTTCTCTGCGTCGGAGGGAAGTACATAATCTATGGCTCCCTTCTCCAATAAAGTTTTCACTTCCTGTTCCAGAACCAGAGCCTGCTCGGGGCCCACCACGGTGGGTAGGACCCCCATAAACCGGGGTGGGCAAGACCCGAACTGAATGGCATAACCTATTCCGATTGTACGCAGGACCCATTGAGAAATATTTGGCAGTAGCTTCCACGCTGTCAGATATTCTACTAAGGGAACCAGTCTCTCGAGACTGGCCTCTGGTATATTTTGAATAACCAGCTCGGTGCCCCGATGCGGCGCACCGGCAGGGGGCAACCGAACTGATCGCTCTGAGACCCTCCTCGGAGGGAGCGAACACCCCAGCACCGCTACGCTTACGGGTGGATGCTTGAGTGAATGTTCGCTGGGGGCCGCTGCGCCCTGGAACACCCGAGATGGCAGGGTTGGCAGAGCGGTCCCCTGAGGGCACCGAAGAGAAGTGAGCGCTAAATGCTGAGCTGTAAAACACTTCTCTTCGGAGGGGGCTGCCCTTTTTCCCCGCAGCCTTCTTGGCGATAAGGACGGATCGAAGATCCATCCTACCCCTTGAAGGCTGCGGTTGAGAACGGCCACCCGGCCCCCCGTGTCGCTGAGGGGGAGTACGGGTGGTGACGCTCTGTTTCTGGGCGGCACGGTGTTGTTGGGAGGAGCTGGCTTTAGATGTATGGGGCTGCTGGAGTTGTTGAGCAGCCCCGGTGGTATGAGAGTGACGAGGGAGGAGCTTCTGGAACGCCGCCGCTTGTTTACTGGCCTCCTGGAACCTCTCGACGACAGTAATGACTGCGTCGCCAAAGAGGCCAGGAGGTGTAAGCGGGGCGTCCAAAAGGAGGTGCTTATCTTTATCTTTGATGGTACTGAGATTAAGCCATAAATGCCTCTCCGTGGCCACCAGGGCTGCCATGGCACGACCGACAGAATTGGCCGTTTCTTTAGTGGCCCGGAGAGATAAATCGGCTGCCCGACGTAGCTCGTCGACTACGTCGGGGGTAATTCCCCCTCCCTCATCGATGTCCCCCAAAAGCTCTGCCTGGTAGGCCTGCAGCACGCCCATGGTGTGGAGGCATGCCGCAGCCTGGCCCGAGGCCTGATAAGCTTTGCCCACAAAGCTAGATGTAATTCTGACGGGCTTGGTGGGCGGTGTCGGGGCCTTTAGGGGAGATGCCGATTGTGGAGAGAGATAGCTAGCAAGCGTCTCCTCCACTTTTGGCATCGTCCCATAACCGTGCTCTTTGAGCCCCACTATCGATGCATAGTACGTGGTTTGAGCACTATGCACACGATAGGAGGCCGGTTTCTTCCAGGACCTCGACACCTCAGTGTGGAGGTCGGGAAAAAACGGGAGACCCCGACGAGGAGGCTGTGCTCGCGAGGGCAGGAAGCGCTCATCGAGCTTGCTTTTAGGACGAACGTACTGCTTTTCCGCTGGCCAATCTATATTTAACTTGGCCACGGCGCGAGTTAAAACGTCCACCAGCTCCTCATAAGCAGGAGAGTGGGATGGCGAGTCCTCACTTTCTGCAAGATCGGTGCTCCCCATATCCAACTCCTCGGAGCTGGATACGTTGAGTACCGGTGCTTCACCCGGTGTGGAAGGAACCGCAAGGCGTGCTTCCAAACACTGAGAAAAAGCACTGGACCTGTCAGGTGAGGGCTGAGATAGGGCGGGGCCCGTCTCAAACACCTCTGACAGATCCATTTGCGATCCCCAAGATCTGGATCGACGCTGTGCCTCGGCAGCAGCGGGATCCGAACCCTGGGGAACGCGAGCCTGAGCGCTCTCATCAAACAGCGCCAGGCGGGAGCGGAGCGTCCGCAATGGAAGATGAATGCAATGCTCACAGCCAGCACCCTCGAGTGCTGACCGGGCATGCTCCGCTCCCAAGCAGGCAACACAAAGATCATGTGTATCCCCACCCGAGATGTAACGTGGGCAGGGATGAACACAAGATCTAAACTGCTTTTCAGCCATAATATAGATATATATAAGTGACAGACAACACCAAATAAGACATACGAGATACACAGAGCGCGACTGAAGACACAGAAGCTAGCGTTGCTTTGTTTGAGCGTGCTTTATAGCTTCCTGGCCGTGACGTCACCCGTTTCTGACGTCTCGACACACCATTGGACTGATTTCACACGTGCTTCATGACGACATCACGCGTTGCGTTCCCAAAGCGTCAATTTCTCGACGCAACGCGAGTTCCCTTGAAAGGGAACTATTATTTTAAGGTACTTTATGATATGTTGCCATACAGCAACACCATACAATAGTGGAAATAACTTAGAATAAGTGTAAGTGTATATAGTTAACATTTTTCCTCAGAAATATTGTTTGTATTGAATCAATTGGTGCTATTATAAGCTTTAACAGTAATTATAAACGACACCTTATACATACTTTCCAACATCTTGTGCTTTTATTTATTCTATTCTTTTTTGTTGAATAATGCTTTATATTCTTTGAATTTCATTACATTTTTCATGAATATTATTTAAATTGCAAATGTATACAGTTAAAAACAAATATAATACTGTTCATCATGTATCATAAAACATTGACATAAAACCAAAAACATTGCAGTTCATGAAAATTCAACATTTTGCAATCTTATGAGAGGAAGATTATGAACATGATCCCCCCCCATAATCCTTGAAACTTCACAAAGCAGTTTTGCACAGGTACACATGACATTTGTTGGACTTCAGCCTAACAATACACTTACAGCCACTTGTACCTGCCTTTTTGAGACACCATGGTAGGCCAGTGGTTGGTCTGGTCCAGTAGTACTGACTGTGGTGGCAGTGGGCAGGCAGGTCTCCGATGTTGATTTAATCCATAAAACAAATACTATAGCAGTCCTTAACATACGACTAATCAACATTATATCACTAGCATTAATGTTGTTATTGTTACAGCTTAACAGACTGCAGCTGACCTTTGCTAGCTTCCTAAACTATTACAATAATGTAATTCCATTATTGCACAGTGTTGCCGCTTGGCAACACAGACATTTTATCGTTTTACCAAAAATTAATTTCATAAAAACTTTTTTGAGTGGTGAATATGTCATCATAACTTACCTAAGATGATGTTACCAATTTTTTTGTGAATGTGACATGGGCTGGTCCTTGTTTGTTACTGACATTTTAGTTTGATTTCAGCAACTACCGACAAGAGACGGCAGTCTGTCAGAACTAACGCCACAGAAAAAAATGGCATGTTATGTGACTTAACCAAAGCACATCATTGGCTAAACTAAGGTCTTCTCTTACCAACAAAAAAAATGATAATGTTCTCTTTAAGAGACAGTGGCAAGGAAATGAACACAAAGAGTATGTTGCCATATGGCAACACCATGCGGTAGAGGGTTATGCCATGTGTTTGTTCTGTTCCGTTGTCAGTTCTTTGTTATGCCTACGTTGTCGTTCTGTTCCGCTGTTCCTGTATTTCAGAGTTTTGTTCATTAAACACCTACTGCTGCATGTAGATCCTGCTTCCTCCTTGTTTTAAACGTGTGACAGAAGAACTGACCAAACAATAATGGATCTAGCAGCAGTAATTCTGGATTTGGCTGGCCATGACCTGATTGACTACCTCATTGATGTCCTGATGGAGAAAGGCTACAATTTTACCATCACAGTAGTATGTGAAGTCTATGAATCCACTCCTGGGCCTCGTCGCAAGATGGCTGCCACTCCTGAACCCTCAGTCAAAATGGCCGCCGCCACACCTTAGTCCTCGGTTAAGTTGGCCGCCGCCATGCCTGAGCCCTTGGTTAAGGTGTCCAGCTCCGAAAATGAGCTCTCAATAAGATGGCCGCCGCCATGCCTCAGTCTTCTCCAGAGAGTTTGGAGGACCTGTGGCTGATTGACTTGTGGTCAGAGGTGACTCCCTGCCTTGTCCCGAGTCCAGAGGCGCCATATACCCGTGGCCATAGTGGTCGAGCCTGGGGTCAGGGCCAAGGCCGCGGAGGCCACACCACCACTGAACTTCCCGATCCGCCATGGCCGCTCTGGAGGCTTCCTGTCCCCTGAGCTACGCCCTTGCCAGCCTCCAGTGTGCCCACCCTCCCACCCTTGTAGATGTTATACGGCGCAGAACACACCATCTGGGAGGGCGAGGTAATGTCTGTTTTTCCTTTGGTCACATGTTCCCCTTTGTCCTGTTTCCCACCACTTGTTTGTCTCCATGATTTCTGATTTGAGTAGTGTTTGAGTTCAGGTGTATCTAGTTAATTAGTCTTGTTTGGTCCTCTGTTCTCCTTGTATTTAAGCCCTGTGTTTGTTCTGTTCCGTTGTCAGTTCTTTGTTATGCCTACGTTGTCGTTCTGTTCCGTTGTTCCTGTATTTCAGAGTTTTGTTCATTAAACACCTACTGCTGCATTTAGATCATGGTAGTGACACATGGTAGGATATCATGCAAGTCTAAATAAACAGTTTTAAATATTGAAATTTATTGTCAAGTTAAACTAAACAATAATTTGCTTCTCAAAACTGCCGCCTGTCCATTGACAATAATGCAGGTGGAAATTCCCTTTATGCTATCAAAACCGGATGTGACGACACGTTTACTATGATAAAGGTCTATAGTGATGGGTCGATTTCGGGAACACTGCTTCGGATTTTTACAAATCAAATCAGTGATTCAGATCTCCTATCACACAACTAAACTGCTGAAATCATGTGACTTTGGTGCTCCGAATCACTGATTTGATTCGTAAAGCTCTGAAGCAGTGTTTTGAAATCGGCCCATCACTATATCGTTGAAAAGTTGTTATTTTGTTTTTTTGGCACACAAAAAGTATTCTCGTCGCTTTATCATATTAAGGTAGTACCACTGAACTCACATGAATGGTTTTAAATGTTTTAGTATCTTTATGGATCTTGAGATTTTAATGACATTGCTGTCTATGAGGCCTCACTGAGCCATCAGATTTTATAAAAAATATATCTTAATTTGTGTTCCGAAGATGAGCAAAGGTCTTACGGATGTGGAATGACACGAGGGTGAGTAATAAATGACATTATTTTCATTTTTGGGTGAATTAACCCTTTAAATGACTCAGACTGGGGGCACAAAAAACTGAATCAGGACATCCCTATTTAAGAAATGTTGATGTCTTCTTTTTAAAGCACTATAGTTTGTACTAGACATAAAATAATGTAAATGTAAACACCTGTGTAGGCCCTATAAAGAGCAGACTTAACACCACTTCTGCCAGAAGTTTTCAATGTGGTAAACCTCCGTGCGTCCATTGCTACTGCAGAGCGGAAATTCCTTTACGCTCCTAATCGGAGCAGGATGTGACAACACCCAGACTGTGATAAAGGCCTATAGAGCGTCTAGTGTTTTATTATGATGTCTATGGTATCATCCACTAAAATTTTTTAAATTGCCACTTCAAACACTTGACACATGTTTGCGGCAGTGACGTCAAACCTCGCTCCTTACTGGCTGTTACTTGTGATTTGTGGAGTATGAGGTCTTTGCGGAACAAAAGTGGGCGTTTCTGTATTTGTGGGTCTTTATATATCATGCAATGAAAATGATCCACTTCACCCGACCCCACTCCTAAACCCTGCCCACACTCTGACGTGGGCAAATCAGGTAACGCTCTCAAAAACGCCCCTCTGTTTATGGCCTTGCCCATCAATCATTAATGTCCTGCAGAGACCTGTACTTTGGATTTGTGACCAACATTGTAGAATGGAAATGCAGATCAGGGGAATGTTTGCAGCGATTAAACACTTTAATTTCATTTTGTAACTCACACAAAATTATGTTTTACTGTCACAACACTGGTAATGTAGCACACGCGTCGTTTTGTCTGTTCTCTATACTGCTTTTTTTAATGTTTTAAATAAATATATATTTTTGTGAAGTGCCTAAAAACTGGTCATGTTTTAGTATAAGGGGTGAGTTACGGGTTTAAAGATATCTATATAATAGTAAAATATATTTGCATAAAAAAATATTTGTAATTTAATTATCATATAAGGTATTGGTATAGATTTTTATATCCTGTAACTGAAAGGTATACCAGAACCTTTGAATATAGCGAATAAATGGTGAATTTACAAATTTCAGTGTGTACAATATGTAACACATTTGCAAGTGATGAATAGAATAGACCCTAACCCTAACCCTAACCCACACTTTAGAATAGGGGATGCAGAAAGTGTTATAAATTACTTGTATACATATACAAATGACTTGTAACAGGTAAGAAAGGTCTACAAATGATATGCAACACATTTACAAGTGTTAAATAGTTTATACTTTAGATTAGGGGATGCAGAAAGCTTTTTAAATGATTTATTTGTGCGTTTACATATCTATAACAGGTGTTAAACACTTTGTAGTTTGTACTGCTGTGTAAGTGCTGACTGGTGAGGGTCTTCTCTGACACACATTGCGTCTTTAACTCTGTGCACCTGATGTGAGCTTCAGTAGAAGGTAAAACTGATTGAGAGGTTTACACTTTATCATTAGATCCCACACACTCCACACAGAACACAAGTCTGTGCTGATGAGTGAAAGGGTTTAACACAACCCACTGAAATCACCTGACTGTAAGGCAGTGGTTTTCAATCTGTGGGCCACAGCCCACTAGGGGTCCTCAGTGATCCTCCAGGGGGGCCACGAGATAACTTAAAATTAATTTAAATATATTAATATAATTCATTAAATTTATTATTAATACATTACATTAAAAAAGATCGCACATTTGCACTCTCGACTCACTGATCGCTATAACATCATATTTCTGCATGAACACAGTTCAATATATTTGCGTAGTTGTCAAAATTAATGCACTGTGAGTGTTTTATAACAGATGCTCGCCATACAAGCGTGTTTTGGAGAAGTTTGAGAGGATCAGTGGTGTTATGTGTTTAATCATTTCGAATGGATCCGCATAGTATTTAAATTCAGTCCTTTGGTATCTCCCTGTGTCTTGTTTAGTATGGCAGGTTGACTTTACTGTATTACTGAGCAGAGTAAGTACTTTTAAGTTGTAAAGAATGTCTGCAAAATATGTTTGCAATATAGAACTTTAAATCTATCTCGAGTTTCTTCTTTAAAGAAATAATAACATGGGGTTGAATTAAAAAAAGGGGTGGGGGGGGGGGGGTGCAGTATTGATTCGGAGAGGAAGGGGGCCTTGGCGTAAAAAAGGTTGGGACCACTGCTGTAAGGCATTTATAAATGTTTATCCACTTCAAAACAAATAAATTACTCAAAATAAATATTTCCTTAAAAATGCTTTAGCATACCTGCATGTTTGTGCTTTTGAACACAAACCAGCTTACAACTTCATCAATAAATCATATACTGATCATTTACTAATGGTTTGTTCATCACTTGTTCATGATTAACAACTGTTTATTGAGATAATGATACAAAATAATTTTGACATAAATACTTAAATGATTTATAAGTAATAAATAATGTATCAACTAACTTGTAAACCATCTACTGATGATCTGTTGACTTACACATTTTTAAAGATAATTTACAACACATTTTTAAAGATAATTTACAACACATTTGTAAATCGTTAGCATACCACTTATTAATAAGTTTTTAACATATAGTCATGTTTTGTAAATGATTTGTTCATCAGTAACTAATAATTTATAAGTGACTTATAACTGGATTAATAAAACATTAATAAAATGTTAACATATCACTTATTATTCATTCATGAATATATAATTTCATGTTTTGTAAATGATTTGTTTATCATTAACTAATAACTTATAAGAGAATTATAACTGAACGTTATTATAAAGTGTTACCAAAAACTATTGTTGTTTTTGTAAAGTGTGCTTGTGCTATCATTCTTTACAATAAAAGCTACCTGCTTTGATAATTTATAGTTAACTAAATCAGTTACAGCTAATAAATTACAAGTGTGACAGCTTTTGTGTCATCTGCATGCTTATGAAGCTCACTAGACTTTGTTACAGCTAAAAAGACAGACATAACCAAAGGAGTTAGTTGTAATGCGCAAACAGTGTTGTAGCAGACGGGCACGCACTGTGGGGACCCCTGTATGTTCACCATGTTGCTTTGCCAAAAAGCATGAGCCTCATGCTAAAACATAATTGGTGATGCTATTAAAATAAATACACTCATCAGATTAACAGTCCTTTTCTACAGTCACCTGACACACATATATAGCTTAGTGGAGTCAATAACGTTTACTATAAGAGGTTAAAAGATTACCACAGGATATATAACAAAAAGGTCAGTCAAGTGTGTAGGCTGGAGGTTATGAATAGTAATGTTATGTCATCAAAAATGTGATAATATCATGCAGCTGAAGATCGAAGTAATGGTTGCTGAAAATTCAGCTTTGCCATTGCAGCAATAAATTACATATAAATTTTAAAATTTAAATGTTAAAATTTCTTTGCTGCTGCTAAAAAATCTTTTAATTTACTTAGAGTAATTATCCAGTTCATTACATCAGCTTTTTTGTGATTATTTCTTTCACTGCTTTGGGAGCAGACATTGCCTAGTGATTATGATACACTAATGGCCCTGAGCTGTGATTAGGATTGTGGGATGTGGACGTGCATGCTGGTTTCAAACCCTTATCCCAGTCTAGTTTTTACCTCTGGGCGTACTCTCTGTTTTTACCTTCAGTCTGATGTGTGTGTGGCAGGTTAATAGGAGAGTGCAAGTTTTCTTCCCCATAATCCCTCTAATTAGCTTGTTACATCCCACAAGTAAACGTCTGGTTTGAGAGTTGCTCACCTAAAGACTCAGGCAGTGTTGCTCTCAGTTAGATGGTCATCATGTTACCAGACATTTCGGAGGTGGAACATTTAAATTTTTAAATTTAAAATTATATATAAATGTACTAAACTGCAACTTTAAAATTAAAATGTGTAATTAAAAATACATATTTAAATACATTACACAAGTTTCAATAGAAATGACATTAAAACATTCTAGTTTACCATATAAATATTATTGTCATATCCGACAAGATGCTTTTATGCGGCAGTAGCAGCTGCGCGCAGTGACTGCTTGTGTTTTATGACAGATAGCAACCGATGTTATGGTACAATACCGCCACCTACGAATCGTACACTGTACGGTATACATTGGGATGTCAGCCAGAAACTGACGCTGGATAATTTACATGCCATATTGTCATACGTGTACTATTCGTTTGAAATATTACAGTTATCGCCAATACCGGTATATTCAGTAGTACACTTTAAACTTATTTCAAAGACAATGTAAGCATGCAGTTACATAAAAGTACATTTAAGTCCTACTAAAGTGAGTCAAAAAGCGCTCTTAAGTTCAGCTAATTGTATTTAAAATAAATTTAAACTAGATTTTCACTTTGCCTTCAATTGCCTTTAGTGATCTTGGTAGCTACAGGCCAGTTTTTAATTTGAAGCTTATCAGCACAGTTATTTTGTATTCCATGTTTTAAACTTTTTGGTTTGGCTCCTGTTGTTTTGTTTGGGATATTCTCAATATTGTCTTAAAATGTAAAGTGACATGCTCATTTGGAATACATTAATTTAGGAAACCAAAACCAGGTTTCCTTCTGTTAATATCTTTCAGATGGGTTTTGTACTGCTAGGATTGTAAAGATAAGACCAAGACTGTGAGCATGTCTTTGTGAGTTACACTAGTTGGCCAGTGTGATTCGTTTGATTTTCAGCCTGTCTGAGGAAAATGCCTGCCAAAAACAGTAATGACAGACAGACCGTGGACTCACAGACCAATGTGAAAGATAAAGCGGGCTCATATTTCATCATGTAAGTGGCAAAGGTTCAGCATCTGTGAGATCTCCACCAGAGATTCTCAGAAAAGAGATATTCTCTTTCATTCTCTGCAGTATAAAAGTAGACTAACGAAATAACCCGAAGTGAACATTTTAAAAAATATTTTCTTCAGAAAAAAAAAAACAAAACAAAAAAAACACTATGTAAATTTTGGCACTCTAGTGGTTAAAGAACAAAACTGCATGCTTTTTGCAAAAAAACGTTGTTTTGGTTGTGCTTCAGCTCTGCGTGACTATGGGAATGAATATGGTTCTTTCTAATAACTAAAACAAAAAAAAAAGAGAGAGAGAGAGAGACTATCCTACTGCTCATAAAACATTCACTCTAAGCTAAAGAGATATAACCAGATTATATGGAAAGGATCTCGAGCTGACTAGCTGAAGACATTACTGTAACTATACCCGTTAATAGACCCAATACTTCCTTGAAAATGAATCACTCAGTTCTCGTCATTTTCAAAAAGTGTTGATTCCCATTTTTCACGTGCTCCATAGTGGTTTCTTTTTTGCCAGCAGACTGTCCTCTGTTCAGCAATTTTTTTAATTTTTTTTTTTTATGACTGTACTACTATTCTCTAGGGCCAGAAACCATACATACCATGCGGGTAGACCTCAGGACCTGGTATTTTTCCAAATGTCTTCAAGGGAATATGGCCAAGGATAAGGAATATCCTGCCTGTCACTTTAGGGAACACTATACCCCTTATGAGTGGAGGTCTCAGGAAAACCACTCACAAAATGAGAGAAGGTCTAGCAACACTATATTATCAAGGAGGCTTGCAGAAAGCCAACGACCAAATATAGTATCTGAGGGGAGTTCTAAGAATGGAGGCTTCAGCAGGATGACTCTCTAGAACAAGTGGAAGCCTAGCAATGCCCATCTTGAAGACCGTTAACTAGGAAGGCTACATGGAGCTCTCAGAGCAGAGGCTTCAGTTATATGACCCTCTAAAGTGAGAGGAAGCCTATCTACACTTTACGCCAAAAGACCACCTCACCAAGGAGGCTCACAGAGAGCCACACAATTTGGACATGTTATCTTAAGCAGAACTTTAGGGAGTTGAGGTCTCAGCATGACAACTCTCTAAAGTGAGAGGAGGAGCAATCATTGCTCTTGTCAGGTGTTGTTGTAGAGCACTGAAACTCTTGAACCAGAAGTTTTGCAACTTGTCTGGACCAGGAGACTTCCAGTTCTGTGCTCGCTTGATGACTTTGAGCATGTTGGTGAGGGTAAGCTCGGTCCTGGCTTGTGGTGTTACTTTCTGGTTTCCTTTCTCTTTGTCCTTGACCCAAGATGCCTCGGCATTGTGTTTGACATTGTCCTTGAGGATGCAGCACCAGAATGTCTCGACAGCAGGTTACGAAGGCGGTTTAGGGATGCCGTCATGCTGTTTGTTTAGAAGCTGGTAGAACTTCTTGGTGTCATCTCTGGACAGCTTGTTCTGGTAGAACTGTTGTTGGCATTTTTGTACCTTCGCAACCTCTGGGCTTTCACCTTCAGCTTCATCTTGATGTCCTGGATGAACTCCTCGAGTTTGCTGTAGTCCATTCATTCCATCCTAAGTATGTGATTGATCTGCTTATGGACATGCCTGCTGGCGACTCCAAGCTTGAGCTCACTGAAGATGGAGAGGTTCTTGCAGTGTTGTTCGACCTTCTGCTGAAGCCTTCTCTACCACAGCGTTTTTTTTTTGTTTCTTGCCTTCTTGGGAATATCCTTCATCTTGCCTGCAATGACTATGGCTGCTACATACTCAAGTGTGTTGAGCTCGATGTTCAAAGGATACTCCCTCACAATGTTAGCCATGGCCCAGTTTGCCACATCGATGTTCTGATCCAGCTCCTTGTTTTCGTCTCACACCCTTGAGTCTCCTCCTGTCCTTGATGGTGACACTCTCTAGCTCAAGCCGCTTCACTAAGATCCTGGCTTCCATCTCTTGGACTCTCAAATCACCTGAGTTGGGGTCAGCTCCAGTCACCTCACCCTCTTGGTGTTGGTTCCCAGGGATGCTCTCAGCAGTCTTCTGCTATTTGCTGTGACTGTTCTCCTGCAAGTTGTTCCTCCGGAGATCTTCTGCTCTGTTTTTTATCCACATTATTAGCATTCTCTGGCTGTTGCATTTGTTGTTGGATGTGTCTGATGACATTGGCTTTGATCTCTGCTAGTTTAGTGTCCACTAGCCACTTCTTTGCTTTGATGTTTATTCTCTGCATGTTCACCTTTGGATCCATATCTTGGTGTATATATGAAATCGGTTGGCACCAGATTGTGTACAGTAGGTCCCTCTTGTCTTGGGTGTCTCCATGCCTGTCTCTGTGGCATAGTAGTAGGACCACATCAGATCCCTATACTGATCGACAGTCCAGACTTGTCTTCTATTTGAAAGTTTTGCTTAATGTGGCTGTCTCTGGTGTTGCACTAGACAGGTCATGTTGAGTATCTTCGGTCCGATGGCTGTCCAGCGCTCGCATTAGCATTAGACTCTGATGTCTTCTCTTTCTTATCTCTTTTGATTGAGAACATTGAATGTGTTGTATTATATCGTGCAGGTTGACACCAGATCATCACCTCAATGTTCTTTCACCCACATGGAGCCCATTTGAATCACATTAAGCTCAGCAGGTAACTTGTTCATCACACTTTCAGCAGTAAATGACTATGATTTAAAATCAAATACCATTGTTTTCAGCAAAGCAGACAACTGAAGGTCTAAATAGCTCAAAATGATGAGCTCTTAAGGCTCAAAATTAGGCTTATTTGACAGCAAACCTTGAAATACATATGCACACATAAGGAAGACACACAAGTGGACTTTTTGTATAAAGATACACTATAAGTTGGTGAGTTGTAAGAAAGGAACCTGCCATTAACCCTTTAAGTAGTACGGTCCCACATATGGAATTTTTATTTCTGTGTCCCTGAGAGTACGGCCAAATTTCTGTGCCAAATTTAAGCTGTTTTCGCAAGTTGGCTGGCGCTGAGCCAGAGACGGACACACTCAGCGCTTGTCATATATCACAACTATGCAGTGTTTTCAACCACATAATGTTGTTTTTACGTTTCAGACATTCAAATACACATAAGTTTTAGTAAAAAAAATAATTTTTTAGTTTGTAAAATACACACTGAGGTCTATGGAAGCTACAATAACAATCCATTTTATATATAATTTGCAGATGTTTAATTCATATCAAATACACATTGTGTAAGTAACTATAAAGTTCACTCTATTCTTCTCCTAGTTCACTGGCCACTTACTTATATGTATTTTGGGAGAATTAGATGAATTCAAATCCGACTGACAGGACTCTCTGAACTGAGGTGCAAACAAACATGGCGGCACCCATCTCGCATTATAGATCAAGATCATTTATAAATGGTTTTAAACGACAAAAACTCACTTGCATGTATTTGAGAATCTAAATATCAGATAGTTGATGATATGCTAAGCAAATTTGTGAATATTTTGAAAAAAAAAAAAAAAAGGAAAAACTGTGACACTTGATAAGCATGACGTGTTGCCATGGACACAATAAAGGGAAACGTTCTAAAATAACGATCATGTTAAAAAAAAATTTTTTTAAATCTCACTTTGGGGGTTCAGCCAGAATATTTTAAACTCACGTGTGAAACAGCCTACAGTATATTGGCTTTCAGTCTATTTTCTTCGGTTCTTCACACGGATCTACTAAGGCTTCAGAAAATTTGGAATAAAATGTACAAATCATATGGACTACATTTATGATGCTCTTTTGACCTTATTGAGACAGATCCCATTATTGAGACAGATCCCAGCAGGAATTCCTCAGATTTTTTTCAGCTTGAAAAGGACATTGACTGGCTTTCGTCCTGTAATAGAATTTATGTGTTGTTCCAGACTACTACTTGATCATTTCCAGTATAACTTTCTTTGGTATAAAATATAGAAAAGAAATGGAGGAAACAGATTAATAACATGATATAAATTTTAATATGAGAAACAGTGACTGATTGGTAAGTAATGACAAGTCATACTGATGATAAATGCAACAAAAGGTTATCTGAGTTTCAAGATTAAGACACCACCAGAAACAGGTAGCTGAGCTAGATTAGTAGATTGTGTCAGCTCTTGTTTTTAGGTCCACAAGTGATATCCAGGTCACAAATATGTTACATCATAATAGAGCAGACTAATAAGTAACTACTTTGTGTTTTAAGAACACGGTAATCAAGTAAAGGCAATGCATCAACCTTTTGTACAAAACTATTGTGGGAGAACATAAAGAAGTATTAATTCATATTCATATTATTATTGTTGCTGTTTCTGTGGAATAGGAATATCTTCTGATCCAAAAAAAAAAAAAAAAAATCAGATCAGATTCAAGCATTTGTTCAAGTAAACAATAAATAGTAAAACAGTCAATAAAATCAATATTAGTCATGTTTTCCTGACACCACTAGTAAATGATTAAATGTATTAAATAACTAATTAAAAATTATTAAATGTTTGTAAAGGTTAAATATATTATAAAAGCATATCTTAAATCTTAAGTTAGGAAAAGTAAGCTGCATAAATTTCTGCCTGTGGAGTTTGATTCATCCTATTCATCTCAGTTTTATGTCAAAATAGCAAATTATGAAATGCCTTGGGCAAACGGCTGTGATTTCTGGAGAGTTTCTGAAAGAGAAAGCCTTTGATGGTCACAGTTGTGTTTATGAGAACGGAACTTTTTCTTTCTTCCCCCCCCCCCTAAATTATGGGATCTGCAAAATCTTTGGGAAAATGCAAGCCCATCCACAAAAGCTGAGCTGTCTGGCTGCACCACAGGGGTTGTTGCCACTCGGACACTTTCCTTCAAGGCAATGATCCATGTCATGGCTTCATAAAATTTATTTTTCATTTTTATGGTTTAGAATCAAAGGAATTTATAGACTGAATTAGTTCTGAATCATTTCCAACAAACTGAAAAATTATTAAAAATTACAAAATGACACTTGATTTTGAGTTGATGATTTTGTTTTTCATCTTTTTGATAAGACATTTAAATATTGCTTTTTTATATCTTTAATCTGCTAAATAAATGTAAATGTATTATTTAATTCTTATTTAATTCTTTTTATTTAGTTAAATATTTAACTAAAACTGATTTAATTTTTATTTTACTAAAATAATGTAATATTTCAGCATAAACTATCCATAATATGTTATCATACACACATGTATTCCCAGAAGGTTTAGATGATTTTAATAATCCTTGTTTGAAATTTTACCAGTCCTTCAGATTCAAATTCCACTTCAGCATCCCTTGGTGCATGTGGCTAATTCAATTAAAATTCACACTTGTGAACTAAATATTAAATTAAATCTAAATTTTGCCCATGCCTTACTTCCCTGGGATGAATGTTAAAAGATAAATCAAATACTGAGCTAAAGGCACTTTTAAAATATCCACTCTTTGTCTTTTTGAAGCAGTGTTCACTCATGATATGCTGGCTAATGACTCCTGTTTTGTCCCTGACAGAGCGTTCAATCACAGGTGTCATCCTCCGACACGTCTGCACACATTTCATCCACTTCAGCAGTCTGCTGAGATACGGATGCAAGTGTGACCGTGGCAATGGCTGTTGCCAGGCAACAGCAGCCCTCTTTAAGACAGGGATTAAATGCTGGCAGAGGGTGACGGAACAAATTACAGTAATGGGTCATAAAAGAGGTCCCATGTGTCTCAGCTTCATGCAGTGGGTAAAATATGAGCACGTGGCCCATGTGCTTCTCATCAATTTATCTTCCTTTTACTTGCTCTCTTTCTCTTCCAAGCTTTCCTATTAAATTGATGGTGCCTCGCTTTACCTGAGGCCAGTAAAAGGACTGACTTTTTGCAGATCCTGTATGTAGCCTTAGTAGTCCATAGTCAGTTGATTTGCTATACCAATCAACTGATAAATTGTTTAAATTGTTCATTATTATTAGCAATGTCATTGTATGTTATTGTATAAATGAAGGTGCACAGGAGAAGTCAGTTCAATTCACATTTATTTATATGGCACTTTTCACAATGGATATTATTTCATAGCAGCTTTTTAGAAAATCCATGTTTCTACATTACAATTTAGAGTAATCTGTTATCAGAGGTGACTGTGTCAAACCATTGTCTATATGTCATTGTGATTGATATGTAATTGTTATGTTGTGTATGTTGATTCAGAGTTGGAGTCATCTGAAGTCCTTGCATGGGTTGGTATCATTTCTTCACAGGTGTTGGGTCATCTGAAATCTTCAGATGGAATCCAAACTGGAGCTGGCATAAACTTTAGTTACCTTGGGATGGGCATACAGAGGTAGAAACAGAAAGCAAATTGAAAATAATTAGTGTAGCTGCTGTTCATAACATTTCAAGCAACACACTAAACACACTGCCATGCTTATAGATCCAAGCTTTAAACTGACCTGGAGGGCCACTCCTGTAAACTTTCTGCAACCATTGCTCACACTCCCCACAGGTGTATCTTATTGCAGCTTTGACTTTGAGTGTCACATCAAATATCTTCCCGAGACTTTTAACGGGGTTCTCTGTGATGGTTGGGATTTGGATATTCTCTTCTTCAGCACTACAGATCTTGACTTTGCAGGCTTGAAGGACACCCACCCTATCAGCCTCTCCAGGCCCTACAGTATCCACCTAGCACCTGGTACTGACTCTGTTGTAATCGTCAAGTCATCCATAAAGGCCCATATGGGTGGTTGGCAGATACCAGATCTTGATTTTGGGCCTCAACACTATGGCTCTGCAGATTTGACCAACATATTTATTGCCAGGCTAAACAGGGTGATTGAAATAGTGCAAATAGTGCACCTCTGGTGGTGCTGGATTATCAGGCTTTTGACCCTCCTTGGCCACTGTCTTAGAAAGCGCTATACACCTTCTTTTGATATAGATTTATTTTAGCCTCCGCTCTTTAAACTTCACCTGCATACGGCATACTTTTCAGCCTCTTTGAGCAGCTGTTTTTGGGATCTCGAGTTCTCTTAGCTATTGCTTAGGTTTTGAGCCCTGTTAGGCTTATTTTTCTCGTATTTTCTCTTATGAGGCCCCTGCTTTAGCCAGCAGTGTTATCAAGTAGTTAGGCTCCTTTTGGAGCCTCCTTGGCAACTGCTTTATAGAAACTGCTTCTCGGTGCTCTGCCTGGGGCAGCGCCAAATTGTTAGGCACTCTGTGTGCCTCCTAAACAGGAGCTTGGCTGAGTTGCTAGTCTTTTCTGGAGCCTCCTTGGCTGCTCTTTTATATAACGTTACTAGGCATTCCCTTTTTTAAGAATTATTGTTCATGTAGGCCTCCGCTCCCCCGGTAGGCTCCCTTTGAGCCTCCTTGGAGCTGCCTTGGGTATAGAACATAGTTAGGCCTCCTTTCGCTCTTGAGAGTCAGCTTACTGAGGTCTCCATTCTCTTAGACAGATTTTGGAATCAGTAGTGCTAAGTTGAGCCTCCTCTGGTGCATCCAGATTGGGCTGAGCCCCAATTATATTTTTTTAGTGTCAACTTTCTAGGCCCTCTCTAGGCCTCCCTAACAGGCGTTGGTTGAAGTTAGGCCTTCTTTAGGCCTCCGTTCTCCAAGGTCTAAGTTGTTAGGCTCTCTGCGAGCCTCCTTTGTCACTGTTTTTAATCACCGCGTTGGTAGACTTCCTCTCACTGTAGAGAGTCATTTTATTTGAGGCCTTCACTCTTCCAAGCTCCTCTCTTTATAATATACAGCTTGCTAGCACTGTTGTGTAGCAGTCAGAGGTTAACCCTCAGGGGTCTGTGGGTTTTTGGGGCCCTGGAGAAGTTTTGACATGCCCTGACATTTGTGCTTTTTTCAGTTGCTTATAAACATATTAATGGCATATTAGTGTCATTACACTGTATTCAGCACAAACTAGGCTACCATAATATGAGAGCAACATGTATGTACATGCTTGTATTTTTGAGAGAATAACATTTATGAGTGGTGTTAGGTTTTTGCTCCTAATGCATGCCTCATCCCAGACCTCTTAATTGGCAATTGAATGAGCAATCACTCAGCGCTGAGGGAGAATATAGTCTCGTTTTATTGATAAGCAAAGAGAGAATATATAGAAAGAGTACAAGGGGTGTAGTATATCTTCAGCCAATGAGAGAGAGAATACATCATATAGCTCATGGTATAGGAATGTGATACATATAGAAAAACAAGTCTAAATATGGTCATCTACCAGTCAGGTACCCCAGAATTCCTTGATATCCCAAGGACCTAGCAGAACCTTGTTCCTTATATGGAAATGGTTCCAGTACATAAAGAAAACCATATGTTAAAACATAAGATACAACTTCAACAGTGGACAAAGGACCCTCTGTCCACTTTCCTTCAATGCTGAGACCAAGATAAAATCTATCAGTTGCCCCTTTTGGCAATAAAATTGCCACACCCAAATCTCAGCATTTCAAAGATGCTTTTAAACATTTAAACATTTCCTTCATTTTCCTTCAAAATTACTAACACTTAACAGTTCTATTCATCAGAGCATATTGAGAGGATACAAAGGTATTCATAGCACGATTAATCAAAGCTCTAATAAATGGAATAATACAACAGATAATAAATGCAATAATTAATAGGATTACACCTATAGGAATTAAAGCAGATACAAGCATTTGTTGCCATCCTGTGAGCCATGCTAAAAACCCACTTTGATTATCAGTAACTTCTCATCCTTGTAATTCTTGAGCAATTCTAGTCATATTTTTTAAACCCTCTGAGATTAAATGACCATCTGCATCATTCTCAGGAATATAGGTACAACAAGAGGTACCAACTAAAACACAAACTCCTCCTCCCGCCGCGGTTAACTGATCTAAGACTAGTCTGTTTTGCAGGGTAGTTAAACGTAGCCCTCGGAGTTCCTGTTGAACACCAGCCAATGTGTCTCTTTCACATTTACTTGTGTTGCAAGCATCATCATTCTACTTTTTCCACAACTCCATATTGCAGTTCTATTTGGAGCCATCATTCCAGTAATGCTAACAAAAAGAGGGCATTCTAATTCTTCTTCTGTCCTCGGTGATTTAACCTCTACATGTGGTCCAGAAGCACTATGTGGCATTTTTGTGCAAACATAACAGTCACCTGTTTTTCATTCAGATTTGGCAGTGTAGTTGGCTAATCTCCACCACATATTAGCTGCAAAGGCATGTGGTTCTTCTTCATAATGTACCCAAGTTTCATTACCAGTGCTAACAGCAGCTTGTATGTGAATAAACACATTTGTCAGCACAACCAGGTAAAATATCAATTTAGCCACCATGGCTAGAGAGCTTCGATGATAATTATTGCTGGTTCTAGGTCTCTAGCAATCTCTTTCTTCTTTTCCTCTTCGAACGTCTTGGTTCACCTTCCTTCGGATCTTTTCTTGGTTCACTGGCTTCCTCTTCCGCATCGACCAGAACTTTCCCCTGGGATGGAGCTGCTTTCAGACGACTGGCATGGATCCACTGCGGCTGGAAGTCAGTCAGCACTCCTGTTCTCGTCACCGCAATCACCGTGGCGGGCCCCAGATACTTCGGTTCTCCCAGTTTTGTGGGCTTCAGACACTTTATCAGCACCTGTTGTCCTGGAACGAAAGGATGAGTGGGTTTTTCTGCAGGAAGCGGGAGAGAGAGAGACACATCACCATTGATGCTATTCAAAGTTTTAATCAGGGAATCCACATAATCCGTGATGATCACCTCCGTGTCACCTGTGGAAAAATTGCCAGCGCGACCTCTGACCCATGGGGTCGGGAAAGGTCTACCCATAAGTATTTCAAACGGAGACATCTTTGTTGTTGCTGATGGTGACATTCTAATTTCTGTCAATACGGCAGGCAGCAGATCAACCCAATTTCTGCCTGTATCAAGACACGCTTTATTAAGCCGATCTTTAATAACCCTATTCATGTTCTCCACTTGTCCACTAGATGGAGCATGAAACGGTAATGTAATGACCAGGTAATATTAAGCTCTTTGGCTAACAATTGTGTGACTTTGGAAGTGAACAGTGTTCCATTATCACTATCTATAACCATTGGTATACCAAAACGAGGTATAATGTCCTTACCCAGAACTTTAACTACCGTCTGTGCATTTTCTTTTCCACATGGAAAAGCTTCAGGCCATTTAGAAAATCTATCAACAATCACAAGCAAATATTTATTATTTCCGCAAGGAGGCATATGCGTAAAATCAATTTGCAAGTGTTGGAATGGTAGCTCAGGATGTGGTAAAGAGTCATGTTTAGTTGCCCTGTGCTTGTTAGTTTGAGCACACACCAGACAAGCATCCAATATCAACAGAGTATTTCTTCTAACATTTGCTATGCAATAAGATCGATTCAACATTTGTATCACTTTCTTTTTTGACACATGTGATACACCATGATAATGTCTACATAGCATAACAATTGCAGATAAAGGTAGTGCAAGTCTACCCTGTTTGTCTCTCAAAATTCCAGCTTGATCTGGTTTTACTTCATTGTCTGACCAGTGAGTCAAATCAGCTTGCGTAGGGTTAGCTTGTAATATTTTAATGTCCAAATCATTAGTCAATAATGAATTCATCATAGGGACATCGGTGCCCCTTTCGCTTACATGTGGACTTAATATCACTTCATTAGCAGCCCATTTTGCTACTTCATCTACAAATCTATTTCCTTTGGCCTCATCTGTTTCTCCTGACACATGTCCTGCTACTTTGATAACAGCAAGTTTTGATGGTTGTTGTGCTGCATTAATGAGCTCCGCTACAATACTATGATGAGCGATTGGTTTTCCATCTGAGGTTTTAAAATTTCTTTCTTCCCACAATTTAGCAAAGTCATGAACTATGCTATACGCATATTTAGAGTCAGTGTATATATTATATGGCTTGAAACAGGATCCATCAATATACCAATTCTTCCCGTCCTCCAGGACAGATGCAGAAACATCTGGCCTGCAGGCAGTCGAAATCTGGATTCTGTCCAGGCAATCATGGTCGTCACTCTCAAATTCACCTTGTGTCAGCAACCTGTGCAAATGTACAGTAGGGCCATGAATAACAGAAGTTGGTTTCAAAATCAAATTAGCAGTAGCTAATAATATAGCCTCATAGCCAGAGCGGCGTTGAGCAGTCATATGTTGAGTAGAAATATTGCTCATAATGACTCCTACCTGATGAGAGGTGTGCACTATCAATTTATGTGATAACACAATTTTTTCAGCATCTTGAACCATGATCGCCGTGGCAGCCACTGCACGCAAACAAGCAGGAAGTCCCCTGGCTACTGAATCAAGAGTTTTAGACAAATAAGCTATGGGACGAAAAGTACCCCCATGCTCCTGGGCCAGGATTGCTGCGGCTGTGCCCCCACTTTCATGCACGTACAAATGAAAGTCTTGAGTATAACTTGGGAGGCCGAGTGCAGGAGGTTTCATAAGGGAGGATTTCAAGTGTCTGAATGCTTGATCCATCTCCGCTGTCCATGTAATGTCCTCTGTGTCCCCCAGAGTAGCAGTTCGTAGGATTTTATCATACATGGAACAGTTGGGCACCCATGATCGGCAATAATTAACCAGTCCCAGGAAGCTTTGCATCTGCTTCCATGTCGATGGGTGTTTGAAGGTAGCAATAGCTTTCACTCTCTCAGCAGACAATTGCACCTTGCCCTGTGACAGTTCATGTCCAAGGTATTCGACCCTCCTCTGTACCCACTGGAGTTTCTCTCCAGATGCCTTGAAACCAGCCTCTGCCAAAATATTGCAGACAATTTTAGAGGCAGCAGCACACATGTCCTCAGTTGCACCTGTGATGAGGATGTCATCTGCATATTGAAGCAGACAGGTGTTTGGAGGAAGTTTGGCATCTTTCAGCGTTGCGTGCACTACAGCAGAGAAAACAGCCGGAGAATCTCTGAACCCTTGTGGGAGTCTTGTCCATGTTAATTGTGAATTTTCCAAGGTAAAAGCAAACAATGGCTGAGTTCGGCGATCAACAGGAATGCTGAAGAAGGCACTGGAAATATCTAGAACAGTAAAAAATAAATGTTCAGAAGGAATAGAATTAATTATAGTTCGCACATCAAGTACAATAGGAGACAATGGTGTTACCAACTCATTAACTTTTCTCAAATCTTGAGTTAAACGGCAAGAACCATTTGCTTTCTTAATTGGATTAATTGGTGTATTATAAGGTGAATGAGTGTGCACCAGGATGCCTTGAGCCAGTAATTTATCAATAACAGGAAGAATACCCTCCACCTTTTCTTTTGAGAGGGGGTATTGTTTTTGATACACAGGCTTGTCTGTTATTAGCTTAGCAACATAGGGCTGGACATCAATGAATCCTGCGTCATCCTTATGGGCCGCCCATAACTTGGGGTTGACACCCTCAATTTCCTGTTTGAGCTCAGTTGCAGAATCGTCTTCAAGGAGAGCATTTCCTGTATCAACAGTGAGAGAGAAGGCTGCAGGAAACATAAGTTGTAGAGAATCAGCATTAAAATGAAGTTGAATATCCAATTTATGCATAAGATCTCTACCGAGAAGACAAAATGGTGAATTAGGTATAATTGCAAAAGCATGCATTTTAAACAATGATGGGATATCATTAGAAGTAACCGGAAATGTTGGTGTCATTTCACATTTCACAGGTACACCATTGATTCCCACAGAGTTTACATGTTTTCCTGTAATCGAGCCCTCATAAACAAGAGAAGATAAAGACGATATGCTGGCACCACTATCTATGAGAAAAACATAGGGTTTATGGTCAACATTTAATTCAATAAATGGCAAAACAGTTGACACATTCGGATAACTCAAAGAAATCAGTGAAAAAGTATCAGAAGAGGGCTTAGTCAAACTAAGTCATTGTGGCCAAGAAATGGGATACACTGGATTTTGTCTGTCAGTCTTTGCAGAAGGGAGCGCAAGTGGAGGCCTTTGCTTAGAGCCACCACCAGAGCCCTTCTTCTTCTGCTTTTCTGACCTCTGCCTCAAATCCCAAGCCTTTTTCCTACAGTCACGTTCCAGATGACCTGGCTTGCCACAATAAAAACAACGTCTCACATTTCCAGACTGTTGCTGGCGAGGATTCACAGCAGCATTCACTTGAAGCATTGCAGGAGTTTTGCCCCTGGAGACATCGAAAGCTCCAGCGGAGGAAAGCTCACGCAAGCGTCGTCCCAATTCATCAACAGAAATGGTAGTAATATTTGGAGTAGTTATACGAATTAACTGTGCAGTGTCTTTGTTCATATTATTTAGGAACGTATTTAAGAACAATGGACAATTTTGATCAATAGGAATCGCAGACTCCTCAACCCATGCATGTTTAAATCTGTTAAAGAATGCAACAGGGCTTTCACCAGTTCTCTGTTTGGTATTGGCTGCATGCAAGATGTCTTGTTTAGCAGAAGACACTTTTAAGAGCAAGCCAAACCCCAAGGGGTGGGAGGGTGGGCACCCTGGAGGCTGACTAGTAGAGTCTTAGGTAGACAGCCTCCAGGCCAGTACCGGTGGTACAGGGATCCAGGGAGGTGAGGGCAGTTCTGGGGCCCAGGGAGGTGCTAGCAGCTCAGGGAGCCACCAGGGTGGTGCTGGTTCAGGAGGCCATGGAGGCGCAGGCCACTCAGGGGGCCAGGGCAGAGCTGACAGTTCAGGGGGGCCAGGGCGGAGCCTTCACTGGACTCTGGTCAGGGGCTAGAGCCTTCACTGGACTCTGGTCAGGGGCTGTTATTGGCTCTGACCAAAAGTCAATTAGCCATAGGTCCTCCGCAGGTTAGAAGGACGAGGCTGTGGAATAGCAGCCGTATTGGGATGAGGCTCTGGAATGGAGGCCATCTTGGGACAAGGCTCTGGAATGGTGGCCATCTTGGGACAAGGCTCTGGAATGGTGGCCATCTTGGGACAAGGCACTGGAATGGAGGCCATCTTGGGACGAGACTCTAAAATAGCAGCCATCTTATTCTCTGGACTGAGAACTGGGATGGTCTTAGGCACTGCAGATGGAGGAAGGCAGGCAGACTTCAGCACTGGGTCTGCAACTTTGGCCTAAAAGTCAGCACTGTTAGAGACCTATTTACGTGCACGGGAAAGTGCCGAAGGGCAGATATCGACGGCTCAATTGGAGCGGTATGTGGAGGGATCCGGCGTGGGGTGAGCTGGTGAGGCCACGTGTGTTTCTGGATGAGGAAGATACTTCTTTACTGTAACTTCTTCAACTTCAAAATTTGAACCATTTAAATAGAGAATGAGATTAATCGAGAGAAATAACAAGCAGGTTCACTATAACAAATGGTATCCTCATCCTGTCCCATCCGAAAACATACATTGAGAGATGCGTCAGGCCAGCTCACCTGATGGGAAAGCTCAAGAAACTCCTCCACATACCTCTCCAAAGGACGACCATTCTGCCTCAGGTCTCACAAGCGTTCCTCAGCCAGGATCATCTCTTTTAGGTCCAGTCTTCTGTTTTTGTTTGTTGAGTCTAGCTTTCCGCCACGGTGGGGTTGTAGTATTTCAACGCACGACAAAGGAGATATCTTCAAAAACATTTAATGGAGTACTAGGAACAAGGAACAGGGAAAATCACCAGGAAAGTAACTTATTAACACCACGTAATATAATCAAAGCAAAGAATGGACTGAAACTAAGAGCTTAAATACACAACAAACACAGGAGTTAACAAGACTAATTAACAAGCACCTGAAGTGAAGACACTAATTAATCAGTAACCTAGGATACAAACAGACAGGCAAATGAGGAGAACTGAAACAATTAACAAACTAGAAAACTAACTAAGTAACTGAAGACAGGGAAAAACATGAAAGCAGATGAAAAACAAACTCTAAACGTGACAGCATGCTGATAACAGGATCATATCAGCTATTGGATTAACGTTAATATAATGTCTACTCTTAACAGAAAACATAATTTTTGTGATCTCATGCATGCACGTATTATTGCACATCATGTGACGAAAATTTTGTATAGGCCTATTATATTTTAAATTATATACAGTACTGGTCAAAAGATTGGACACATTACTATTTTTAATATTTTTTAAATGAGAAGTCTCATGCTCATTAATGTTACAACACAGAAGGGGACAGAGACACTGGAGTGCAGGTAATATAGTTTATTGAACAACCTGGAGCAGTAACGGATCTGGTAAGTGCAGGTAAGTGAAGGCAGATATAACAGGTGGCAGATATGGATACTGGAGTGATACTTGTCTTTTCTCATGCAGATATCGCAGGCTGGTGACGGACTGGAGCTGAGAAAACACAGAGGAACTCACACGAGACAAGGAACAACGAAGGAGACCTGGGAACACGCTGGAGACAGGTAAGTATCTTGGAAGGAGTCCTTGAGGTAAGCATACAGGTAAGACCATGTGCAAACGAGACCGGACAGTGACTGTGTGAGTGCGTATGCCTTTTGTGCTGCTGTTGATGACCATGCTGATGGGATGTAGGTGTGCGTGATTAGAACTCGGGTGATGATGTGCGCTGTGGCTGGGTGATGGTAGAGCCTGGCGTGTCTGTGACATTACCACCCCCCTCCACAGCCCGCTCCTGAGGGCCGTGGACCCCGACGTCATGGTGGTCGGCCTCTGCCACGAGGTGCAGGTCTCTCTGGATGAGTGGCATGGAAAGTGTCGAGCAGGCTTGGATTGAGTATATCATGTCTGGGGACCCATGAGTGTTCCTCGGACCGTAGCCTTCCCAGTCCATGAGGTCAAGTCAAGTCACCATTATTTATATAGCGCTTTTTACAATGTAGATTGTGTCAAAGCAGCTTTACAGTGATAACTGGTACATTATTTTGGCTGCACAGCAGCTCGTAAGGAATAGTGTCAATGCAGGCAGATCAAAGCACTGTTGAATATCAAATGTCAATTGTCAAGTGTCCCCAACTAAGCAAGCCAAAGGCGACAGCGGCAAGGAACCCAAACTCCAACAGGTGACATCAGGTGGCAAACAGGTGTTAAAATGGAGAAAAAACCTTGGGAGAAACCAGGCTTAGTCGGGGGGCCAGTTCTCCTCTGGCGAACAGTGCTTTGTTACGACTCAGGCTGCTATCATAAGTCAGATATGATCGCAACATTCAAAGTGTTTAATTCAGTTCCATCCAGTTGAGGATCATATTCATCACACCGGTATGGACGGTTGTTGAGGAGATGTGCCACTGGTTGTCATGTTGATGAGGCCTTCATAGTGGATGATCTAGTTGACTCAATCTCTGCAGATACTTCAGGGCTGTGTTGTGGTTGTGTCATGGTGCAGGTCCTCGATCTCACCCGGATACGGCCCGGATCCGGCTGACTACGGTAAACCTCGGGATAAACAGAAAGACTAATATTAGCGTAGATGCCATTCTTCTTCTGATGTAACGAGTACATCTGGTGTTATTGGAAGTGTTCCCGGTTCCGGCTGACCTAATTTATGCAGCCTAATAATCCTTTAACGGATTTGAAAAAATAAATTGATAATGTGTTATGTGTATGCCAGGTTAAAGAGATGTGTTTTTAGTTTAGATTTAAACTGACAGAGTGTGTCTGCTTCCCGAACAATGCTAGGAAGATTGTTCCAGAGTTTAGGTGCCAAATAGGAGAAGGATCTACCACCTGCAGTTGATTTTGATATTCTAGGTATTATTAGCTGGCCTGAATTCTGAGATCGTAATAGACGCGAAGGACTATAATGCATTAAGAGCTCGCTCAGGTACTGGGGAGCTAAACCATTTAGTGCTTTGTAAGTAATTAGCAAGATTTTAAAATCTATACGATGTTTAACAGGAAGCCAATGCAGTGTTGACAGAACCGGGCTGATATGGTCATATTTCCTAGTTCTAGTAAGAACTCTAGCGGCTGCATTTTGTACGAGCTGTAGTTTATTTATCAGGCGAGCAGAACAACCACCTAGTAGAGCGTTACAGTAATCTAGCCTTGAGGTCATGAACGCATGAACTAACTGTTCTGCATTTATCATCGAGAGCATATGTCGTAATTTAGATATATTTTTAAGATGGAAGAATGCGGTTTTACAGATGCTAGAAACATGGCCTTCAAATGAAAGATTGGTATCAAAGAGCACACCCAGGTTCCTAACTGACGACGAAGACTTAACAGAGCAGCCATCAAGTGTTAGACAGTATTCTAGGTTATTACGTGAGGACGTTTTTGGTCCAAAAATTAGAATATCTGTTTTTTCTGAATTTAGTAGTAGGAAATTACTGGTCATCCAATTTTTTATATCAGCTATGCATTCCGTTAATTTTGTGAATTGGTAAGTTTCGTCAGGGCGCGAAGAAATATAGAGCTGAGTATCATCAGCGTAACAGTGAAAACTAACACCATGCTTCCTGATGATATCTCCTAAGGGTAGCATGTACAGATTGAAAAGCAATGGTCCTAGTACCGAGCCTTGCGGTACTCCATATTCAACTTGTGATCGATATGACCTCTCTTCATTTACTTCTACAAACTGATAACGGTCAGATAAGTATGATTTGAACCATGACAATGCAATTCCACTAATGCCAACATAATTTTCGAGTCTATTTAAAAGAATATTATGATCAATAGTGTCAAATGCAGCACTAAGATCCAGTAACACTAATAGAGAGATACAACCACGATCTGATGATAAGAGCAAATCATTAGTAACTCTAATGAGAGCAGTTTCAGTACTATGGTATGGTCTAAATCCTGACTGGAAATCCTCATAGATGCTATTTCTTTCTAAAAAGGAACATAGTTGTGATGATACTGCCTTTTCTAGTATTTTTGACAGAAAAGTGAGATTTGAGATTGGCCTGTAATTGACTAATTCTCTAGGATCAAGTTGTGGTTTTTTAATAAGAGGTTTAATAATAGCCAACTTAAAAGTTTTTGGTACGTATCCTAGTGATAAAGATGAATTAACGATATTAAGAAGAGGATCTATGACCTCTGGAAGCATCTCTTTCAATAGCTTAGTTGGTATAGGGTCTAACATACATGTTGTCGATTTTGACGATTTAACAAGTTTAGACAGTTCTTCCTCTCTTAAAGGAGTAAATGAATTGAATTTTTCCTCAGGGATACTACAATGCACCGTCTGACGCAATACTGTAGTAGACGGTTGCGTGGTTATAATTTTTTTTCTAATATTATCAATCTTGCAAGTAAAGAAGTTCATGAAGTCATCACTGCTGTGCTCTTTGGAAACATCAGAAGTTGAAGTTTTATTTCTTGTTAATTTAGCCACTGTATCAAATAAATACCTAGGGTTTTGTTTATTTTCTTCTAAAAGTTTTGAAAAATAGGCAGATCTAGCAGATTTTAAGGCCTTTCTGTACTCAACCATTCTCTCCCTCCACAAAATGCGAAATACTTCTAGTTTTGTTTTCTTCCAGCTGCGTTCCATTTTTCTGGCTGCTACCTTTAGGGCCTGAGTGTGCTCGTTGTACCATGGCGTTGGATTAATTTCCTTAATCTTTTTTAAACGCAAAGGAGCAACTGAGTCTAATGTGCTTGAAAAGACAGAGGCAATAGTTTCCGTTGCAACATCGAGGTCTTCTAAGCTGTCTGGCATGCTAAGGCGATGAAACTGATCAGGAAGATTATTTATAAAGCGTTCTTTAGTGGTAGAAGTGATGGTTCTACCAAATTTATGGCAGGGAGGCAGTTTAGCTGTTTTGACTAAATGTAGTATACACGAGACTAGGTAATGATCTGAGATGTCGTCACTCTGCTGCAGAATTTCAACGGCATCAATATCAATTCCATATGACAATATTAGATCTAAGGTATGGTTACGACAATGAGTGGGTCCTGACACGTGTTGTCTAACACCAATAGAGTTTAGAATATCTGCAAATGCCAATCCCAATGAGTCTTTTTCATTATCTACATGGATATTAAAGTCACCAACAACAAGTACTTTATCTGCTGCTAGTACTAACTCCGATAGAAAATCAGCAAATTCTTTGATAAAGTCTGTATGGTGTCCTGGTGGCCTGTATACAGTAGCCAACACAAATGTCAACTTACATAATGTTACGTAAAGTACCATCACTTCGAAGGAATTATATTTGAGAGACTTTTGACTAATACTATAAATATTACTATAAATTACAGCAACACCTCCTCCTTTGCCTTTCTGACGAGGATTGTGTCGATAATCATAACCTTGAGGGCTAGACTCATTTAAAGTAATGTAATCGTCCGGTTTTAGCCAAGTTTCTGTCAAACACAGCATATCTAGATTATTGTCTGTGATAATATCATTTACAATAAGTGATTTTGATGAAAGGGATCTAATATTTAACAACCCAAGCTTTATCATTTGTTTATCATTACTATCTCTATTTTTTATTTGTTGAACATCAATTAAATTTTTACTATTAAATGGGTTTGGAAGTTTTTTGTTTTTACTGATTCGGGGTACAGACACAGTCTCTATGTGATAATATCTAGGTGTAAGAGTTTCTATGTGTTGGGAATTATCTGACTTCTGTAAGGTGAGGCAGCTAGCAGACGGTCGGTTTAGCCAGTATGTCTGCTTCCTGACCTGGGCCACAGTTTGTCATGTTTCAGCTCTAAGACTAAGTGCCATATTACTAGAGAGAAGAGCAGCACCATCCCGAGAGGGATGAATACCATCTCTTTTCAACAGGTCAGGTCTGCCCCAAAAACTTTTCCAATTGTCTATAAAACCTATATTATTTTGCGGACACCACTTAGACAGCCAGCCATTGAGTGATGATAATCTGCTAACTATCTCATCACTCCGACGAACAGGAAGGGGACCAGAGCAAATTACTTCTCCTGACATTGTATTTGCGAGTTCACATACCTCTTTAATGTTAATTTTAGTGATCTCCGACTGGCGAAGTCGAACATCATTAGTGCCGACGTGAATAATAATTTTAGAGTATTTACGATTAGCATTAGCCAGCACTTTTAAATTTGCTTTAATGTCAGGTGCTCTGGCTCCCGGCAAACATGTGACTATAATGGCTGGTGTCTCTATTTTCACGTTCCGTGTGATAGAATCGCCAATAACTAGGGCACTTTCAACAGGATTCTCAGTGGGTGCGTCACTGAGTGGGGAGAACCTGTTTGATGTTATTATTGGAACGGAAAAGTGGTGTTTTCCGCGGCTAGGCCGCCTCACTGTTACCCAAGTGCCCTGCTGCACGGGCTCTACAGCCGGAACCGAACGATGTACAGAGTTCACTAAGCTAATCGCATCCAAAACAGTATCTGAAGCCCTTGCGTTCTTACTATCCTCGATTAAAGTTTGGATGCGTGTCTCTAATTCTGAGATTCTCTCTGTCAGCCTGACTATTTCCCTACATTTATGACATGTAAATCCCTCGTCGCTGACAGAGAGAGCTATACTGAACATGTGGCAAATGGAACAGGTAACAATGCTAGGAGAGGATGACATGACTCACCGTGTTTGTAGACTGATCCGAGTTATTCCAGGAGACCACCATGGCGCCAGGAGTTTAAGATGTTGCACACCTGATAAGCAGCACCGTCGTCCTGGATAAGAGGAGGGGGGGGGGGTTCTTCGACTGCGCCAGGCTCTGTGGGAACAGAAACAGACGGGTGGTGAGGTTTCAACAAAGACACATGGAAAGTGGGGTGAATTCTATACTCGGGTGGGAGCTGGAGCTGGTAGGTGACGGGGTTGATCTGCCGGACGATGGTTTAAGGGGCCAATGAATCTGGGACTCAGTTTTTTGCAGGGCAGGCAGAGTCTGATGTCCCTCGTGGACAGCCAGACCTTCTGCCTCGGTTGGTATGTTGGAGCATCGGAGCGCCGAAAGTCAGCAGTCATTCTGCTCTTGCTTAGAGCCCATTGTAGCTGGTGGTGTGCGGAGTCCCAGACCCTTTCGCTCTCTCGGAACCAGTAGTCAACTGCTGGTACGTCCGAGGGCTCCCCTGACCAGGGGAACAGTGGGGGTTGGTAGCCAAGTACGCACTGAAAAGGGGTGAGACCAGTGGTAGGCTGTCGCAGAGAGTTCTGGGTGTACTCAGCCCAACCCAGGAACTGGTTCCAAGAGTCCTGGTAGCCGTGACAGAAGGTACGAAAGAAGGGGCCAATCTCTTGAATCTTCACACCTAGGAGTGAGAAGAAGGCTTTCCATACCCTGGAGACGAATTGCGGTCCTCTATCCAAATGTCAGATGTACTCAGGAATTCCATAATATCTGAATACATGATTGAACATAAGTTCAGCAGTCTCCACGGCCGTGGGCAGTCCCCTTAAAGGAATCAGACGACATGACTTAGAAAATCTGTCGATAACCACCAGAATGCAGGTGCAAATATCTGAGGCTGGAAGGTTGGTGATAAAATCTACTCCTAGGTGTGACCAGGGTCGGTTGGGAATGGGCAGAGGATGGAGTTTTCCAGAGGGAAGATGCTATGGACTCTTCGAGATGGCGCATTCCTTGCATCCCTGCACGTACCTTCTGACATCCGATGCCATGTTCGGCCACCAGAAGTGTTCTTTTAGCAACGAGAGGGTTTCATTGACCCTAGGGTGGCCAGTGCCCAGTGACGTGTGAGATGCATAGATGAAGGGAGTGCGCCGTGTCCGGGTGATGTAGAGCAAACCTGGTGGGCAACCCGGCGGAATGTTGGTGGAGGCATTGGACTTGGGCAGGGTCTCTTTGGACCAAACAATGGGATTGACGAAGAGCTTTTTGGACAGGATAGGTTCAGGAGTTTTGGAGCTTTCTTTGGGATTGTGGATACGGGATAAGGCATCTGCCTTTACATTCTTTGACCCAGGGCGATAGGAGATGGTAAAATCAAAATGGGTTGTTTTAGTCGTTTTGTGTCTCAAAGATATTCCAGGTTCTTGTGATCAGTTAGAACACTCATCCCCCTCACGTATCCGGATGAGGTTGTACGCGCTGTGGAGGTCCAACTTGGTGAAGACATGTTCTAGCACAGATGGGACGAGAGGAAGTGGGTAGCGGAACTTCACTGTAATTTTGTTGAGTGCTCTGTAATCAATGCAGGGCCGCAAGCCTCCGTCCTTTTTTGCCACGAAGAAGAAGCTGGAAGCAGCAGGGGAAGTAGACGGGCGGATGTAACCTTGTGACAGAGCCTCTTGGATGTATTCCTCCATGGCCTTCTCCTCCGGTATGAACAGTGAATATACCTTTCTGTGGGGCACTGGCTCGCCCAGAAGCAGATCAATGGCACAGTCCCATGGCTGGTGTGGAGGCAGCGTGGAGGCTTTCTTGGGGCAGAAGACATCACTGAAGTGGGCGTAACATGGAGGGATATCCACTGAACGTTTCTCGATTGGGCTTTCAATGGACGTGGCACAGACTGACAATTCTACGGAACGTGGAGAGGTTGGAACTGGAAACTCAGAGAAACAATTCAGGAAGCAGCTGTTGCCCCACGGTGGATTCCTCCAGAACCAGCAGATGGAGTTGCTCCACATGGAGGATGCCCACTTGAATCTGGATCAGGCCAGTGCTGTAGCGCACTTGTTTTCGACTCAGGGGCCTTCCAGTTACCGAGTGGATCTGGTAAGTCAACAGCGTTGCTGTGGTCTTGAGCTTGAGCTGAGGGCAGAGGACGCCGGAGATGAAGTTGCCGGCTGACCCAGAATCAAGGAGGGCACTGACTGGAAGAGATACATCGGCAGCAGTAAGGTTTACAACAGTGGTGAGTGGTTTCATCTTATTTATAGAAGGAATAATCACACTCACGATGGAACGGGCTGGATGAGTGGGGCATTTAGAGATGTAATGCCCAGACAATCCACAATAGAGACATAGGTTCTGGGTCAGCCATCTCTGCTGTTCAGTCATAGACAGATGAGTATTTTCCATTTGCATGGGTTCGCTGGCTGGTTCTGGGGAGCTGACAGATTCTGGTCGGCGGAGGGATGATGGAAATAACGGCTGGCCCTGGTGCTCTTCGAGACACGACTGCATACGAGTGGCGAAGCGAATGGAGAGTTGGATAAAGTGTTCAAGCCCGATGGAGTCCTCGTATGTAGCGAGATGCAACCGCACGCGTGGATCCAAACCTTGATGATACGTGGTTATGAGGGATTGTTCGTTCCATCCGCAAGCGGCAGCGAGGGTTCTGAATTGAAGAGCATATTCGTTAACAGTCATTGATCCTTGTTTCAACTGATATAACTGCTCACTGATTGAAGAATCCCAGGCAGGTCTTCCGAACACTTCTTTGAAATGAGCAATGAAACTGGAGAGAGAGTGGGTTATGGGATTTTTCTGGGACCAAAGAGGTTCAGCCCAGCGAAGCGCCTTGCCATTTAACTGAGAAATTATGAATGCTACTATAGCGTGGTCGTTTGGGTACAGGTGCGGTACAGATATAACAGGTGGCAGATATAGATACTAGAGTGATACTTGTCTTTTCTCTTGCAGATATCGCAGGCTGGTGACGGACTGGAGCTGAGAAGACACTGAGGAACTCACACGAGACGAGGAACAACAAAGGAGACTTGGGAACAAGACTTGAAAAATTATTACAATTTAAAATAATGGTTTTCTATTTTAATATACTTTAAAATATAATTTATTTCTGTGATGCAAAGCTGAATTTTCATCATTCATTGTGAACAAAAGCTTCATTGATGTGGCACTAGGCTATTAGGTAACACTTTAGAATACTGTTTCTTACTTACTGCATAACTAATAAGGAATTACTGAAGAACTAATAGGTAATTCTTCATTAACAATTAAGTCACTACTGTTAACTACTAAGGAAGATGTGTTAACTAATCAGTATGTAATAGAATTTTATGATTATGTTAAGTAATGGTTAGCTAATCAATAACTAATGAATTCTGTCATATCTCCTGAAGAACTACTATTAATTATCTACTAATTAATGTTTAAGAAAAATGACTATGAAGTAACTACTAATGAACAGAAAAGGATTCATTTTCAAAATTACTTAAATAAAATTACAACTACTTTGTACTATTTTGTTACAGTAATGTTATTATTATTATGGAAATTAAATATGCATTTATATGCTGCATAATATGCTGCTCTCCCAAAAAGACTCATTACTATAAATTGTTCAGAAGTTTTTGTCTGTATGGTGAATAACTACTTTGTGCGCATGTTCTGTAAGAAATCAGCTTTAGAAAGGAACCCCACCCCAACTGCCTTGCTATAACTATCCAATTTACCACATATATACATGTCATTTTTTGGGTTATTTTTCCAGTGTTGGGTAGTTTGGTAACGTTTTAGATTACAGCCCGGAAAGTACTGCGTATTTACAATGAATTTACAGCGTAAATTTTGATAATTATAGTGTACCTATTAAGTTAGTATGTGTAAGTATAGGGGAACAATATGTAAAGTCTTGGGAATAAAGGGGTAACAACCAGGAAAATAACAAATTATTTATAGGCTACTGTAAGTATTTTAGAACTAAAGGGTACTTATACTATTATGATAGACAACAATCTTACGTTTGGGAGCAATTTAGTGAGAAAGTGCACTGATTAAATTGTTTCAAGGCAAGTAGAAAGAACTATTGCAATCTTTTTTAATACATGGGGAAATATACTTTTGTTTTATGTAGTTACAGGGTAATTATGACATTGTAACGCTGTAAATTAAAGTGGTGCTTGTTACACTCTTGTTTCATGTAGTACTGTTACTGACAGAGGAGCGGGAGACAACAGGTTAGTAATGATGAGTGACTTTATTGAACAACAGCGTGGGATGAACAGATGACCAGGTAAGTGACTATTAAGTAGATACTTGTGATGGTAGATAAGAATGGTAATACTGTCCTTTTCCTTTGCAGGTGAGTGACTCGTGGCGGATGGCTGGTGCAGAGGTAGACAGACCAAGCAGGAACGGTAGGAGAACACACACGCAGACACTTTACACGGAGACCAGGAGAATCGTGAAGATAGAGCAGGTAAGTATTCCTCACAATGCAAGAGCATGGGAGTAGCAGTCCTTGTGTCAGTCAAGACTGGACAGTGAACTGAGGTGAGTGCTGTGCTTAAGTGTCGGTGGCGGTAATTGTGTGGTGATGGGGATCAGGTGCGTGTGGTTAGTACTCGGGTGAAGGAGTGCGCTGTGATTGGCTGATGTATGAGCCTGGCGGGTTTGTGACAAGTACAGGGTGAGTAATAACCCCCATCCCCCAAAATGCCACACTAATTCATCAGTGCCTCACATGTGCAAACACTCATTGCTTTACTTAACACCAACCAATCATGGCCTTAGAATAGGCCTATAAATAGGCCAAAGGTCAAGTTATAGGTTTTGAACAACTTTTCTGTTGTTTACTTGCTTCCATATTCATTATTTCTAAACCCTATTGAGGAATTTTTCTCCACATGGTGCTGGAAAGTGCATGATCGTTGTTCCTATGTCAACATAACACTTCTCCAGGCAATGTAGGAGGCATGTGGAGACACTGGAGGCATGTGACTTGGATGAAGTATTGTGGCCGCATCCAGCCAGGAGGAGAGATGGAGCCTAGATACACCCAACCATCTCGCCCACTAACAAACACACACATGTTGGGTTTCCATGTTCTATGGGGACATTCCATAGGCGTAATGGTTTTTATACTGTATATTCTGTATATAAATGTCCCCACAAAGTCAAAATGCACTGGTATTACTATACTTGTGAGGACATTTGGTCTTCTACCAGGACACGCATACACACCATTCCTTTGGAATATTCACATTTTTCAAAATTATGCTAGTTTTTTTTTTTTTTTTTTTCTGTCCAACTACACATGGTTGATGTATTATTTTTTCTTACGTACTGTGCAATACTGTATTCACAACCACAAATGCTTACAGTAAAAAACAGTCCTGTTTACCATGAATTTTTCAATATCTCTCTGCCAATTACTTTCAGTCTTGTACAGAAATGTACATAGCAGTTTATGAAAGAAGAGCTTTAGGTTTTGAATAACTGTGTGTATATGAGATATCCAAAAATAGAATATTATGGCAAATGTGTTTGAAAAGTAAGACAAATATTTGCTTTTGAGATGTGTTTATGATATTTTGAATGCAGTGATTCATTTTGCAAGAGGAGTGAGGCATTTTGCGTTTTGTGTGCGCAATTCTTGGATTTGTCATCATCATTGGCCACAGAGCTATTTTGAATGTCCCGGGACAACGTGGTGGTAACATCACAATGTATGCTGCAATCACACAGAATGGGGTCCTCATTTTAGAAAGACTACACAAGTGTAAAGTACATGAATATATTGAGAGAGAGAAAAAAAAAAAAGAAAAAACAAGATCTGCACACTGATGAAAATATTTATTTCTCACCACATTGTAAAACCATTCACTACATCCATGCCTTTCCAAAGGTTGCATTTTGCACTGAAAATCAATCGCTAGGCCTCCTCTCGCTAGAAGAGAGTTGTCTTTATTAAGATTAAGATTACGAACGCCACCCGGGTGCGCTCGGAGAAAAGAGTTGATACTGGGCTTTGAGATAGAGCGAACACTATAGGAGGAACCCACTGCAATCCTCCGCCGCACCGGAGAATGTTGCTGGTCGGGCCATAGGACTGACAGAGGCAGCGGGAGAAGAGGCAGCGGGAGAAGAAGCAGCGGGTGCAGGGTGAAGGAGTGCCTGACAAATGGCGTGCACAAGATTCACTGGGACTGTGGGTGAAGTGCTTGTAGATGGTGGTTGGAGTGAGGATCGTACTGCGTTGACCAGGATGGCGAACAGATCCAGAGTACGATGCCCGCCAGAGTCCGAGGTGCTCTGCATGAGGTCTGGTCTTCTGTCAGGACACAGACGGAGGCAGACAGGTAAGTGATTAACAGGTTGTTTATTGAGGCAAGGACACTGGCAAACAGAGAATGCAGGTGAGTAAATGAACAGGCACTTTGGAACAGTCACTTAGCTGGAGTATTAACAAATGATTGTCTCTTTGCAGGTGAAGGATCCACGAGGAACGGACGAAAGATGAAAGACGGATGGAAGAGGATACAAAATGCTCAGGTCAGTCACAGGTAAGGAGTCCAGGTACGTTACACGAGACCAGACACTGAAGTGCAGGGAGTGAGAGTCTTTATACTGTGTCTGATGAGGTGCAGGTGCGGGTGATTAGAATTCAGGAGACTGTGAACGAGTGGGTGGAGCGTGTACAAGATACTTCTTGAGTACTGGATGCATAAGTTACACCTGGTAAGACCTTGTAATTCCTATGTAATGTTTATGTACAAGGGTGCACTTTATTTTACAGTCCTATTTCCATGTACTTACTATGAACATACTAGTGAATATACAAGTTAGTTAATACGTAAGTTACACCTGGTAAGAGCTGGTAATTCCTATGTAATGTTTATGTACAAGGGTGCACTTTATTTTACAGTCCTATTTCCATGTACTTACTATGAATTTACTAGTGAATATACCAGTTAGTTAATGCGTAAAGCATGGTACAAGATACTTCTTGAGTACCGGATGATATACTTGTCACAGAGTCACAGCCAGCACCCACCAACACCAACACTCAATATCTAATATTGTTGGTGGGTGCTGGCTGTGACTCTGTGACAAGTATATCATCCGGTACTCAAGAAGTATCTTGTACCATGCTTTACGCATTAACTAACTGGTATATTCACTAGTAAATTCATAGTAAGTACATGGAAATAGGACTGTAAAATAAAGTGCACCCTTGTACATAAACATTACATAGGAATTACCAGCTCTTACCAGGTGTAACTTACGTATTAACTAACTTGTATATTCACTAGTATGTTCATAGTAAGTACATGGAAATAGGACTGTAAAATAAAGTGCACCCTTGTACATAAACATTACATAGGAATTACAAGGTCTTACCAGGTGTAACTTATGCATTAACTAACTGGTATATTCACTAGTATGTTCATAGTAAGTACATGGAAATAGGACTGTAAAATAAAGTGCACCCTTGTACATAAACATTACATAGGAATTACCAGCTCTTTAACCTTTTAAATAATAAACTATTAACTAAAGGACATTAAAATTATAAGTGGCTCAAAACCATCAAGGTTGTCTGCAGAAAAGTTTTACATATTGCAAAATCATGAGAATTAATCCAAATACTTATTTTTATGTACTGACCTCTATATTAATTTAGGTCCTACACTGTGTGAGAAATTACATTTTCCAGTAAGGAAAATAAATTGATTTTTCAGGGGTGTTTTTATATTTAAAAGGGCAGTTTTCTTATGAAGTGTATTTATCGTTATGCCAAATTCTTAAATTTAATCAATGAATTCAATTTAGTTGAATTAAACACTACAGAGCTGTTATGAAATCAGTACAAACACTTTGCACTGCAAAGATGTCAAGGAATTGGCATCTTAAGTGGCATTTAAAGTGTTTAATGCAGCTCAGACATGGGATACATGCATTTACACAGTAATTAATAATGTTATGAGGTTAATGAGGTTTTGAATATAAAAATGATGATTGAAAAAAATGCATTCATACTTTTAAATGTGAAACTAAAACCGCCATAAGGTGGCGGCAAGTCAGTGTCGTCTTAAGTGAGTCACTGAATAATTTAATTCATATCTTAGATTTTGGGGCATTTTTATTAATGTGTTTTGATATATTATATTACATATTATTACAGAATATTGATATCGTCTCCTTGGAATTATAAGGTTCTATCTGCGTTCTGAGCAGTTTTAAGATATTGAGCTTTAAAGTTTTTGCATTCCATATAGCAAAAACTATATGGGGAACAAGTTTCTTTCAAATTTGTAAATGGTGATTTTTGGAACGGGTCAAACGCAGATAGAACCTTAAAAAAAAAAACAATTTTCGCTTTGAATTATAAGGTTCTATCTGCCAAAAAATTAATTGAAGTGTTGTAACAATGTGTTGACATGCATGAGAAAGTTAATTCAATTATTGACTATTTGACCTTTAAGGCTTAATTGTAAAATTTAAGACATTTTAAGACTAAAAAACTGCAAGAAAACAGACAATGCTTCAGCAAAGGTGTTTAACAAAGTTTAATAAACATTGAAAAATGTTTCACTGACTATATATAATTAAAAATATTTCACATTTAAAATATTTAAATTACTTCAACTATGCAACAACTCAGTGAAATTTTACATTTCATCTCACTTCCAGTGTGCCATAGCGTAGAGCTGTATAGCTATAAAGCTCAATTCAAGTACACAGGATGAATCAAGGTTAAAACATAACCTAATAAATGCATAACTTTCAGGACAACTTTCAGGAATCATTAAGCCCAAATTCGAGGCACGCAGGGCTCACGGAGAGGGCCTGCAAATTGCCTAAATGCTTGACCGATGCTAGAGCCAATAGCAGAGCGGTCTTAAGCGAGAGGGGCCGAAGGTCAGCTGACTGCAGCCGTTCAAAGGGAGGACCTTTGAGCGCTCTGAGGACCATGGAGAGGTCCCAGGTGGGGACTGTGAGAGGACGAGGGGGATTCAATCTCCTAGAACCTCTCAAGAAACAAACAACTAGGCCATTTCACCCCACTGACTGGCCAGCAATAGGGGCATGAAATGCTGCTATGGCTGTCACATATACTTTGAGCGTGGAGGGCGTGAGACCCCTGTCCAGACGCGTTTGGAGAAATAACAATATCGAAGATATATTGCACTCAACTGGATCTTCGTTCCAGGCCGTACACCAAGCGACAAAGACCGACCATTTTTGGGCATAGAGGCGTCTAGTATACAGAGTTCTGGCCTGAGAAATGGTATTCAGTACATCCTCGGGGAGGTCGATAGGCTCCCATCGAGGGACCAGAAGTGCAGAGCCCACAGCCAAATTGTCCTGTTTGCCTGAGAGAGGAGGTCCTGTCTCAGGGGGATCGGCCACGGGGCTGTCGTTGAAAGCCTGAACAGCTCTTGAGGACCAATGCTGGTTCCTCCAGAGTGGGGCCACCAGGAGAACTTTGTGATTGTCTTCCCTGACACGTCTGATGACCTGATCAGCGATCAGGGGGAAAGCATAGATTAGGAGGCTGGGCAAGTCGTGGGCCAGCGCATCCCTGTCCTTTAAAAAAGAAGATTGAGTAGTGAGAGTTCCAGAAGATCTCCCAGATTTTGAGAACCGTCTGGGGGTGGAGCGTCCATTTGTCTGAGGGGACATTGCTCCGAGACAGCATGTCTGCTCCCTGGTTCATTTTGCCCGGAACATGCGATGCTTTCAGCTATCGCAGGTTGGGCAGCGCCCATTCCAAGAGCCGCTTTGTCAGCGCATAAAGCCGTCTGGATGAAAGCCCGCCTTGGTGATTTACGTAGGACACCACCGTCATGCTGTCCGATCGGACTAAGATGTGGTGTCCCCTCAGGACCAACAGGAAGGCTTGGAGGGCCAGACAAACTGCTAGCATCTCTAAGCAGTTGATGTGTAGCCGGCTCTCCTTGCTCGACCAAGAGCCGAAGGCTGGTCTGCCCTCGCACAGAGCGCCCCAACCCATGTTGGACGTGTCCTTCGAGACCACCATCCTTCTGGATACCGCCCCTAGGGGAACCCCACAGTTGAACCACTGAGGGTCTCTTCAGGGACCTCTGTTTAACAGCCCTGATTCACCCTGACATGGAAGCGTGCCACCAACCATGAGGTGGGACCCGAAGTTTCAGCCAGTGCTGCAGAGGCCGCATTCGTAGGAGGCCAAGCTGTAGAACTGGGGAGGCGAAAGCCATCAGCCCTGGAAACATTTCAGAGGAAGACAGGCTCTGATCCTGACAGAAGCCACGAGCTGCCGAATGGCCAGAGCACGCTCTGGTGAGACTGTTGCCCTCATTTGGGCTGAGTCGAAGACAGGTCCCAGGAACGATATTCGTTGGCTGGGGAGCAGTGAGCTCTTGGCGAAATTGACCCTGACTTCTGCTAAAAATAGAGCCACCGCGTATAGATAGAAAGACATTTCTCCTACACATCCTGGAACGTTGATATTACAAATCAGAAGGTTGCAAACTGGCAATATAATATATATTTTTTTAATACATTTTTTAAAAACGTGTCTGTCTTGCAAAAACGAAATAAAAAATAAAGGGGGTGGGGTTCTTACTATCGAAATCCATCTTTTGTTGTGTTACTTTTTTGAAGACTCATCCTCTTTTGGCATAAGTGACACTTCTTTTTTCTAAGCAAAAGTTTCTGAAGCCATTTATGAGTGATTTCTGTTTTCCATTTATCCTACGTAATAAACGTCTGACCAGGCTCATTTTATGAATCTTAGCTAGTCAATATTACAACCAGTGTTGCTAACTATTTTTAAAGGAAAGTAGCTAAAGCCTGCCCAAAAAGTCGCTAAAGGTTGCTAGATAACGTCATATGTCAATTAGCATATTCGTGACATCATCACGTCATACTTGCATTCTGCCTGCCTAATGTTTTTTTCTCGCCTAATCCGTGCTCACATACTGTATTTTGATATAATAGCTATAATATAGCCGAAAGTCAAACTGTTCTCATGTTCTCATTTCCATTTTTAATTTTTTTAGACAACAGCACGAATATGATATAGTGAATGACTACATCTTTTGTGTAAATTACCTTAATTCAGTGAGTTTGGAAACTGGATGAACTTAAGCTCTGTGATATAGTGAGTATAAAGGATAAAGCACACGAGAAGAATGGAAATCAAAACGGTCAAACTAAATTCTTTAAATATAAAACAAAGGAGAAGCAGATAAGTGATAACTCCGTGGCAACACTGTGCTCGTGTAGATCGCTCATTCACGTCAGATGCCATTAGGGTGACCACCTGTCCCATTTTGCGGGACAGTCCCGAAATTGGGAGCTTTGTCCTGCATCCCGCAAGACGTAAGTAGTGTCCCGCATTTCAGTTATGTCTGTATTATTATTATTTTTCATCCCTGAAATTACAATACCAGTAAGAAATATAAAAACTGTGACTGGCATTTAAAAATCTATACGTGCAGCCGTCATGTTCTAGCTGTGGAAATAGCCAAACAACGCAATCATAAAGAGAGGTTTTCCCGCTGATGACAACTGAGTGGACAGCGCAAAGGAATAAGTTAGCTAAGTGCGGGCCTTGGCAAAGTCGGTAATCACACTACACCAGCAAGGATTTCACCTCACATACTGGATAAGAACCACAAGAGCTGCTCAAAGCTGCCCAAATTAAAGCATGTAATCATCCATCCTGATGGCAAATAGTTTCTAACGAATATGCGCCGATCCCGTGGATGCTCAAGCTCCACCCACGGAAATGGTTGAGCTGAGCACCTATGGAAAAACATTAGATATTCTCCATTCATTTTAACCAATAAAAAAATGTATTGCAACTTCCAGACATGACTTTCTTCTCACGTTAATAGTTCATTTAAGGTTTTTTTTTATTGCATTATTATACTGATAAATGTTGAGAGCGCATTATTGTATCACGAGAGCACATCAAATGCGCGAGCAAGAATCTCTCTGATCACAGGCGGATTCCCTTCTCACACAAAACTGGACACGCGCTCTCTCTCGCTCAGATATCACATGTGCGTGCTCAGACTTTGTCCTCCTGCATGTGCATTCTTGAATCTAGTCTTCTCTCCAGTATGTAATGTTGCCAGAAGCGCAACATTATAGTGTGGGCACTGGGCACCCACCAGCAAAAAAATAAAATAAATTTCAGCCAAGTTTGCCAACAAATGTAAATCAATAGTCACATAGCATAAACATAGTAAATTTATCTGTCTCACACGTGTCCCGCATTGTCCCGCAAAATCACATCTATTGTCCTGCAACAGATCAATAGCCAGGTGGTCACCCTAGGTGCCGTGCAGCCAATGGAATGTGCTGCTGCTCCTCTCAGCCACTGACTGAACAGAGTAGACGCAGAGAGAGGTGTGACTACAGCGGGAAAGCAAAAAAAAAAAAAATTTGGACATAAATGTGTGTTGGCAGTGTGTCTACACAACCACCCTATAATGATAAAAATCCACCCAGTGCTTTTTTTTTTTTAATCCCCACAAATCATAAGTGACGTACAAATCAAAGCAAAGTGATGTAAATTTGCATAGGCCCCTCCCACGACTGTTGACGGACACTGCCGTTTTAGCATAGACCCGCCCTGAGTGAGCTGTAAACAGTCAGTCCGCCATTGTTTCGATGCTGCGCAGGTGTTGACAAGAATGTCAAATGACAAAAAATTAACCCCAATGTTAGGAAATGTTTTGACCCACTTGTGCGTTCAAGGGTTCAGTTAATGTTAGTGAAGTAATATAATTATGATTTTAGATTTGTTATGCTGTTTCTATATGTTTTTATGTTTTTAATAGAATGCAGAACACAAGGCGCCCAAAGCGGGGAAGAAATGTCCTTAATGAAGGTAACTGTTTTTGTTTGTTTTTTATTTTCCTGACTATTTGTTTAATTTAATTATAAAGTATTAGTTTTAAGTATTAAGTTTTATTATAATTATTTTACAAGTAATTTTCTATTAATTGCTGTAGCCCAAACATCAATAATATTTAAACTCACAGTAAAGATATTTCAATTTTTTTCTGAACAAGAACTCTTTTGAATTAATTTTTGAACATATTCACTCCTCTAATGGCAATTAATCATAACATTAAATTGAGCTTCATAGCAGTTTACTTGTACTTGACTATACAGTACAGTGGGGAAACAGTAGTTGTTTATTAATGTGCCTTCCATGTTGGCAATTTTACAAGAAAAGCATAATGCATTTATTAAACTTTAAATATTTTCATTGAAATATTTAGAATTACCAGGTAAATGTTTTCTCATTACTGTAAATCTACAGCAGGTGTTATTGTCTTTTGGCACAAAGACAGTACAAAAGCACAAAAGTTTTGTGTCTTGAAGTCTGAACAAAACCACATGCAATTTAATTTTTACAACTTGATGAATGGAGATTTCATGTATTAAAGCAATGCTGGAAAAATCTCTTTCTGAACATTTACCAATACCATAGCCCTTAGAGCCATCATTGCAGAGCTACAGATCATTGCTACAGATCACTGCACATCCCAGAATTCCAGGGTGAAAAAAGTGCAAGGACTACCTAGATACAAAACCAGAAGTCATGAGTAAAATCACTGAAATGAAACGTAATTGTGAACTCCTACCAATTAGGTACAAATTTAGAAAAGACAATTAATTGGCTCAGAAGTACAAGATGTTGAATTCAGTGCAAAAGTAGCATTTCTACAGTGTTCACCATGTAGAAAAGTAATCTTAGTTTTCATGTTAAGGCTGTTTAATGATAAAAAATAAATCAATAAAGTGTGAATGTTTCTCCCACTTTATGTTAGGACTGTCTTTAAATTCACCACATCTTGTGTTATGTTTCTAGATAATGACTAATGTTTTATAGTCAATGTATAACTTAGTTCTAAATAGCTCTTAAGTTTCTTCTCTGTTGTGCACAATAGTGCAATTTAATTTACAGTCCTTTTACAACAGTACAAAACAGAGGCTTACCAAATAGTGTTGTTTTCTCACTGATTTAAAAAACTAAAATCTCAAGAAATAAAGTAATTGTTTTGCTGCACTATGTACTTGTAGTGTTTTATGAACTGTTAATGCTAAATTGCTCTCCACAACAGTGCATCTTATTTTACAGTCCTTTAGTTATGTTCATTCTTATATCCAATAACAAAACGCCTCAGCATGGTACAAGATACTTCTTGAGTACTGGATGATATACTATTGCAGTTCAACTTGCCTAATCTTAACTGGACAATGATTCACTTAATTGATTGGTCCAGTAGGGGTATTTTGATGACATACATACCCTAATAATTATGTGTGTGTTGACAGATCAGTAACACTACAACCGTACTTGGCATACTCAGTTGTCATGTGTCAAAATCCTTAAAAGGACTACTTGATAAGTATTAACACTATGAAGTGCTGTATAGTTACTGCAGTGTATCATTTTGGTAAGCACATTTGTTTCACAGTAGTTAACATGTATACACACTGTAAGTAAGCGTCCGTTATTTGTGTCCCTACTTGTCCGCAGGTACAACATAGTTACCACGAAGATACCACATTACTGTAGTAAGTACAGTAATGTGTCTTACTAGTTACCACACATAAGTGCCTGTTATTACCCACACCTGTTTGTAAGTACTACATAGTTACCATGTACATACCTTTAGTAAGTACAGTAAAGTGTCTTACTAGTTATCACACATAAGTGCCTGTTATTACCCACACTTGTCTAAAAGTACTACATAGTTACCGTGTACATACCATTAGTAAGTACAGCAAAGTGTCTTATTAGTTACCATAAATAAGTGCCTGTTATTACCCACACTTATCCATAAGTACAAAATAGTTACCATGTACATACCATTAGTAAGTACTATAATGTGTCTGTTAGTTACCATATACAGACACTATAAGTAAGTAAGTATTACCCAACACTTGTCAAAGTGATAGATACAAAGTAGTAACCATGTATGTACCATTGGAAAGTACAGCAGTGTTTCTTATTAGTTTCCATGTACATACATGTCAGGTAAGTACCTTGTGTTACCACTCTTTTACCTGTATGTAAAACATAATTACTATATATGTACCAGGAAAGTACATGTACTGTAAAATAAAGTGCTACCACTATATCTAATGATGGGCAATTTCAAAACACTGCATTGAAGCTTCACAAATTTTTTGTTTAGAATCAGTGGTTCGGAGCGCCAAAGTTACATGATTTCACACTTTGTTAGGCGAGCCGAACCACTGAGTCATCGGATTTCATCAAAAATATTTTTGTTCTGAAGATGAACGAAGGTCTTACAGGTGTAGAATGACATGAGGGTGAGTAATGAATGACATTTTTATTTTTGGGTGAACTAACCCTTTAATGCAAATGTCTGTGATTGCTGATGTTGTATTATCCTAACACTTCTCTTCATAAGTTTTTTTTTTTTTTTACCTCCATGAGCTATCGTTTGTGCACCAATCTTATGCACCAAAAGCAAGCTGTTGAATTTGCGCAAATAACTGTGTAATTTGCTCTGGACTTTTGTAGAGGTTGTCTGAGAAAACCACAGACATGGCAGATTAGGATGATATTCTGCACTCATTTGAAATTGACCTATGATATTCTATGACATGAAATTCACCTAAATTTAAACAATCTCATGGATGTGGCTGTTGTGGTTTGTGATCATTTGGGCACCAACTGCTGCAGTAAATGTGGCGTATTCAAATTACTTTGACATAGTCATTTTATGTTTACCTGTTTTAAATGCCTATTGCCTGCTGTGCACAGTTGCCCTAAGGCCAACGGGTTGGTGGTGCAACCTTCTTCGTTGTGCGCTTCTCTTCAGCCACTCAGCAGTGACAGAGACAGATTTCCAGACTTCCTAGTGTATACTGGAAGAATTGTTGTGTTCTAATCAGCTGTTTATAAATTACTGGTTGATTGTGATTTACATTAGCATGCTCCTCTCCAAATTTTGTTTGGACATTCATTTCAAAGGTTTCCATGTTGATATAATGTGAGGCATTGTGAAGAAAAAAGTAAACTAATTCGGCACTATGGATGCAATTGGCAAGGTTTGTGGAATGAGAATATGATTATAAATTGAGATGAGGTATTTAAAACACAATAAAAGAAGCAGGATAGGGTCAGGAGGTTAATGTGCTTCATAATTTGTTCCAGGAATTAAGCAATTTATCATAGTTGATAAACATGTGGAGGTAAAATAGAGATTAAACCATAAGTGAGTTTACAGACTTCACTGATACATTAAACTGTAGCAATGAAACAGGATTTTTATTTGTATGAATGGTTAGCTGGAAGGGTCAAATTATCTGACGTGAATGTAAAAGAATTTGATACTTCTCAAATGTAAAGGCCGGACTGCTCTGATGTCATTTTATAGCAATGTCAAATAGATGACAGCTTCTGCTTGGAAAACACCATCTGCAGAACTTGTCTATAGCAAAATAATACAAAGGCAAGCTGACAATAGAATAGGGGCATAATTGACACAATGTTCTTCATAAAATTGGCCTTGAGAGAGTATGCAGAGTTCAGCGTATAGGTTGCTTTAAAAATTAGAAAGGCAGGGACAGAAAACAAGTTCCAGTGAATGCCTTGATTTGTTTATCGGGGGGGACCTGAGAAAGGAAAACAGAGAAGATGTCCAGTCTAAGAATAATTTTCCTTCTCTTTCAGCTGCTCAGTTTAACAAGTGGCATGTGTGAACCATTAGGACTGGACAATTTCCCTGGAAAGTAAGTGTGCTGTTGAGATGAATGCCTTGAGATGAATTCCAGAGTCCCTGAGCTAATGAGCACATGTGGAGGCATGTCACCATAAAGACCATCGGCAGAGCTCACAGGCTTGTCAACTGTAACCAAAGAAGAGCTCTTTGGGCATGGGATCAATGCACCACAGACTAATGCAGTGGAAAAGCACCTCTGCGCCGAGGGAAATTTCCAGACAGACAACCCCGATCAAAAAACGTATGTAAACATTAATCCGTTTCCAAAATAAAAACAAAAAGCAAGCATTTATTAACTAAAGTGAGACAAAACAGACAAGTAGGGAAAAGTAATGGCAAATTTTTGTAATTTTGACAGGTTTTCCCATTTATTTCATAACAGTTTAAATTCTTTGTTTGAAAACTTACAACCAGTCAGAGCAAATCTTTACATTACAGTGATATTTGGTATTGTGGAAAATTGGTGTGATCTCAACATAAGTAACATCTACAGTAGATGGATTGGGATGTGAAATCAATGCATGTGGACTAGATATGTAGACATGTTATTCATACAAATTAGGAAGACTAAACTCACTCTCATTTTTCTGGTTGAAAAATTGGCTTATTTATAAACCAAAACCTGATATGAATTTCAACTGAATATATACTATATAACATTAATGTTGAGGGTGATTTTAAAGTTAATTTATGAATCTTGTAAATCATTTGTATTAATGTGTGCTTGAGGACAGTACAGAACAGTTCTGTGATATTTACTTAAGTTATTAAGGAAGAAGTCAAGAGTTGCCATGGAATGCAGATTAAAGTTTCAGTAACTTATCACCTCAGTCACACAAAGATGACAATGTAAGAGTAACCATGTAACTATGTCAAAACACCCAAACCAATATCATGAGAAAACATAACATTACACTGGGTTAAAAACAACTCCATTTTTGGTCATTTTGATAACTGTCAAAAAGGGACAAACCTAATGCGGGGTTGGATTAAATGTTTGACCCAGCATGCTGCGTGGCTTTTTTTTTTTTTTTTTTTTTACTTTTAAAAAAATTACTATATTGCTGGGTTTTTAAAGTTAGTAGTGTGTATGGATGAAAAGGGGTTATAATTTTTATTTTTCAGAGACCAAACAGACTATGTGGAGGAGTTTATTCATATCTGCCACCACACCACCTGCGATGACCTCACCCTGATGGACAGTTTTAGGTCAGAGCTGGATGATGCAATCCACTTCCTGATGTCTAAACGGAATACCTGCTGGACATTAGAAGAGTGCATCAACTTCACTCTGTGGGTGGATGGATCCTCGTTTTCCATGGGTGAAGCGGAAGAAGATACCATCTCCATCGCCCAGCCCCACCTCGCACCTGTCACCGTGCCAGATCCAAAGTGTCAGGGACTATGCTGGTAAAACTCACGCAAACACGAAGATGAAGAATACAAGGCAGTCTTTAATAAATCCACAGAGAGAGAGGAACGTAACACACATCTGAACAAAGACGAGACCCGACAACAATGAATAGAAACCAGGGAACTTAAATACACAGATAATTAATCACAAACAGCTGTGATGATTGGGATAGTGTCCATGGTGACAGATTGTGGCGGGAAACAAGACAACGGAAGCACTAATGACTGAAGTTAACAAACAAAAAGTCCATGAAAAAGAAACTAGCTGAACAGAACCGTGATATTACGCCCGCTCCTGCAAGGCGCGAGAATGCGCCGTGGAAGGATGATGACAGATGGAGAGATGGTGGAGGTTTTGGAGGAGGACGAGGATGTGGCGAAGGGATGGAGAGAAGGGGAGGAGACAGGATGGCAGATGCAGGCAGATTGGCAGATGATGCAGGTGGTGGTTCTGGAGGTGGACAGCCGACCGGGAGGGGGCGGAACATAAAAGTCCAGGGTGGTGCAGGAGGTGTAGGAAGCCATAGGGGAGCCTGGAGCAGGAGGAGCCAGGTGGTGGTCCAGAGACCAGCCAGGACGAGGAGTCGAGGAAGGGAGGAGCCTGGGTGGTGTCGACATGATGGATGAAGACACCCTGGGGACAACCAATGGAGATGCAGCCGAGGATGGAGAGGCAGAAGAAGCCGATGAGCCCACGCATAGTCGATGGTCCAGGAGACCGAGGATGAGCCATGGCGATGAGCATCCGGGAAAAAGGCGGAGCCAGACAGAGCCGAAGGTGCAGGCAGGTCGACGGCTGACCAAGGCGGAGCCGGAGCCGCATGATCGTTGGATTCCGGTGGAGCTGAGGGAGGGAGGAGCTAAGGCGTATCCGACGCATCTCTGGGCCGATACGGAGCAGGGGGCACAGAGGCTGTAGGCGGAGACAGGGGATCCTCAGTGCAGAATGGAGGTGATGGCCTGAAGACACTACATGGCATGTAGGAGATGATAAGGGGCTGAAGGACATCAGTGGTGATGGGGCTGAGAATCGTGGCGGGAAACTAGACAAAGAAAGCACTAATGACTGAAGGTAACAAACTAAACATCCATGAAAAAAAACTAACTGAACAGAACTGTGACACAGTGCCCAGCCAGCTGCCACCCATGCCGCGTACAAGAAAGGATATGAAGCCTACTATGAGGACAGAGCTAACCATCGTCCCGGAGCCGGCAACAACCTGTGCCACAGTGGGAGTGCTTGTATCTTTGTTTTGAATCTCTACTTATCATCATTCCTTGTTGTTTATATTGCTAAATATAACTTACTCGTCAGCATAAATCTGATATTATTTATCATTGCCTATCACAATCTGACATTGTTAGCTCAATCTAAATTGTTATTGCTAACACAATGCATTAGTATTTTGCTACACTGTTAACTTGTCATCCAAGCTTACCGCCTTTTTTTCTCGCCTGTGCTCCTTTTTTACAAATCCATCAAAGAACTGTGGTAAATTGGAATCAGTCAACAAGCATAGTGAGTCATGGCATCTTCTCCTGTTATTGTCACTTGCATTGCCTACCACATGTTCAGTGTAGCCTTCTCTGTCAGCGATGACGGTTTCACATGTGATAAATGCAGGGAAATAATCAGGCTGACAGAGAAGATTTCAGAATTATAGAAAGGTGAACAAACTTCAATTGAGGATAGTAAGTATGCAAGGGTTCAAGATACTATTTGGATGCAACTAGCTCAGCAAGCCCTGTTCAGCTTGTAGAGCCCCCGCAGCAGGGCAACTGGGTGACTGTGAGACGGCATAGTCATGGGAAAAAACACTGCTATTCCGTTCCAATTAAAACAAACAGGTTCTCCCCACTCAGTGACGCACCTACTGAGAAAGGCGATTCTATTGTACGGAACGTGAAAATAGAGACACCAGCCACCATAGTCAAATGTTTGCTGGGAGATCACTAAAAATAACATTAAAGATGTGAACTTTCAAATACAACATTAGACAATGTAATATGCTCTGTTCCTTGTTCGCCGGGGTGACGACATACTTAACAGACTGTCGTCACTCAATGGCTGGCTGTCTAAGTGGTGTCTGGAGAATATTATAGGGTTCATAGACATTTGGAAAAGTTTTTGGGGCAGGCCTGACCTGTTGAAAATAGATGGTCTTCATCCCTCCTGGGGTGGTGCCACTCTTCTCTCTAGTAATATGGCACATAGTCTTAGAGTGGGGCCTAGGTCAGGAAGCAGACAGACTTAACAAACAGAGTGTCTGCTAGTTGCCTCATGTCACAGAAGTCATTAGTTTATTTATTATTAACAAATAAAGACTCTTTCTTCTAAACATCCTCAAATAGAGACTGTGGGCCAGATTTACTAAACGGGGCAAATTAGCATGAGAGAGTAATTTCACAAATGCGCCGATGGGAGTGTGATCTACTGCTGATGCACAAATTAAAGAACACAGATGCAGTCAAACCATTTACATAATGACCAACACAATCTACCAAGAGTGGTGCAAATTAGCATTGGGTTGCAAATAAGCAGAGCTGAGCAAATTTAAAATAACATGGCTTGGCAAACGATATGTTCAGATAACGCCTTCCTCTGTCATTCCAAAGAAATGAATGCGAGTGGAAAATATTTTCTCCCTTCTACCACGTGCTCTGTGTTCTCTGCAATGGTTCCTCCTAGAGCAACAATTGCAGCCATGTCGCAAAATGGGTTAAGACATGCCACACACCCACCCTGCACCTTGTTCCGCCTCTCTCCTCCTCATTAGCATTTAAAGCTACAGACCGAAATGGCATGTTCTAAGGAAAGCTCAATGTGGGATTGGCTCGTAGTGGCTGAAATTCTGCATCAAGGCTGAATTTCAGGAAAGAGACTTCAGATGCAGTACTAGAGACCACTTAGGCCTATATAAAAGCATCCAAAAAGCAGCATGTCATGGGACCTTTAAGAACAACCACCACAAAACATAAAAACAGTCATGGATCATCCAGGTAACCACACACAGTTTTAAGAATCAAGGGTTTATAAACTTTTGAATGGGATCATATTTATAAATTCAGCTTTTTTTTTTTTTTTTTTTTTGTCTTGTGGACTGTATGTAAGCATCGTTTATGTAAAATACCTTATTCAGGACAGTACAAAATAAAAAATGACATGCATTTTGTATGATCCCTCTTTTTTTGTTAAAATTATTCACATTTTCACAGATTCTGTAAATGGTTCACAAACGTTCAAGCAGCACTTTAAATATATATACACCGATCAGGCATAACATTATGACAACTGACAGGTGAAGTGAATAACACTGTTAATCTTTTCATCACGGCACCTGTTAGTGGGTGGGATATTTTAGGCTGCAAGTGAACATTTTGTCCTCAAAGTTGATGTGTTAGAAGCAGGAAAATTGGGCAAGCATAAGGATTTGAGACAGTTTGACAAGGGCCAAATTGTGATGGCTAGACGACTGGGTCAGAGCATCTCCAAAACTGCAGCTCTTGTGGGGTGTTCCTGGTCTGCAGTGGTCAGTATCTATCAGAAGTGGTTCAAGGAAAGAACAGTGGTGAACCGGCGACAGGGTCATGGGTGGCCAAGGCTCATTGATGCACGTAGGGAGTGAAGGCCGGCCCGTGTGGTCCGATCCAACAGACGAGCTACTATAGTTCAAATTGCTCAAGAAGTTAATGCTGGTTCTAATAGAAAGGTGTCAGAATACACAGTGCATCGCAGTTTGTTGCGTATGGGGCTGCATAGCCGCAGACCAGTCAGGGTGCCCATGTTGACCCCTGTTCACCGCCAAAAGCACCAACAGTGGACACGTCAGCATCAGAACTGGACCATGGAGAAATGGAAGAAGGTGGCCTGGTCTGATGAATCACATTTTCTTTTACAGCCGGGTGCGCTTACCTGGGGAACACATGGCATCAGGATGCACTATGGGAAGAAGGCAAGCCGGTGCAGGCAGTGTGATGCTTTGGGCAATGTTCTGCTGGGAAACCTTGGGTCCTGCGATCCAAGTGGATGTTACTTTGACACGTACTACCTACCTACCATTGTTGCAGACCATGTACACCCTTTCATGGAAGCGGTATTTCCTGGTGACTGTGGCCTCTTTCAGCAGGATAATGCACCCTGCCACAAAGCAAAAATGGTTCAGGAATGGTTTGAGGAGCATAACAACGAGTTTGAGGTGTTGACTTGGCCTCCAAATTCCCCAGATCTCAATCCACTCGAGCATCTGTGGGATGTGCAAAACAAACAAGTTCGATCCATGGAGGCCTCACCTCGCAACTTACAGGACTTAAAGGATCTGCTGCTAACATCTTGGTGCCAGATATCACAGCACACCTTCAGGGGTACAGTGGAGTCCATGCATCAACGGGTCAGGGCTGTTTTGGCAGCAAAAGGGGGACCAACACAATATTAGGAAGGTGCTCATAATGTTACGCCTGATCGGTGTATGTGTGTGTGTATATATATATATATATATTATATATGTGTGTGTGTGTGTGTGTGTTTGCGCATGTGAAATTTCTGAGATTAAAAATCTCTTTTACAGAAGTGACCTGGCCAAGATAAACAGCACAGCATTATCAAACAAAGAAAAAGAAATAGATCACCATGACACAAAGACACATCATCAAAACAATTTAAAAACTTTTACAAATTGTTTCTTCCTTTAACAGCTCACTAAGGAAAGATTTAAAAGTGTTCATCGACACCGGAGTCTGCAGTTTCAGTTCATTTTGTAGAAAATTCCTGTCATTGGGTGCAGCATACTGAAAAGCTTGTTTTCCAAATCCAGTTTGTGCAAGTGGAACTGAGAGGGTATACAAATCCTTTGAGTGCAAAGAATAAATTCCAACAGGTTTTTGCTGGGTAAGAGAGCAAAGATATAGAGGCAGCAGACCCAAAATGGATTTATAAATAAACAGGTACCAATGCTTACGTCTGCGAGTTGATAATGACACAGGACACAGCTTGATGTCATTTGGGTGCACTACAATAAATCACAATATCGTCAGCATAAAAATGAAAATTAACATTACAAATATTGATATCAAGATTATTAATATAAATGATAAAAAGTAAAGGCCCGAGAATGGACCCCTGAGGAACACCCCTCATAATCTGTAAAGGTGCGGATGAATGGCCTTCCATCTACACTGTGTTCTGTCCACTAAAGAGAGTTCTGTCCGCTGAGATTTTTTATACCGTGCGAATTGGCCTTTAATATTACAGACGTCCTGTGGTAAAATTACATTACTCCATCTACCCTTATAAAACTAATCCCATCCGAATAGGGCTCATGACATCTAGACAATCCCCTGTGAAGGCCTCGTTGACATGACAGCCAGCGGCACAGATCCTCAGCAAAGACCACAAGAACCAGACAGGTCCTCTGCACAGACCCCTATGGCCAGTTTCGGCTCCATTCTGGTGTGATGAATCCAATCTTCAAGCAAAAGGAACTGGATGAATATTTGGGCTACTGGTCCCAATCTGAATTCTGACTTGTGATGCAGGCTGAATCATAATCTCATCAGTGTTGGGCAAGCTACTTGGAAAATGTAATGAGCTAAGCTAGCAGTAATTCTACATTCAATTAAGCTTAATTACACTGAAGCTACCCCCTGTAGCAAGCAAAGCTACAGCAACATGGCAAAAGCAGTTTACTACATCTAAGCTATTTTTAAAATTTTCATTTTTTTTATCGAAGCAATTCATTCCAAGTCAATGCTATCTCAGTGATCAATAAAACTATCAGTCAAACAGATAGGCAGGCATAATTGTTCAGTTCAATTCTTTATTCAACAACGGCTCTAAATCAATTTGGCAACAAAAATAAACAAACAATAAACATGTGATCCACAAAATAACAAACCAGGTGTCAAGAGTGTGTGTATGTTCATCTGTATGTGTACATATGCTTACGCACCTATGTTTGCATGGGTATGCTCAATTTAGACTTGGGCATAAGGCCTAAAACTAACTTTCTGCCACACCTGCCAATGGCTGGTGACCTAACTCTTTCACATGTAAGTTTAAAATATTCTGGCTGAGCCCGCAGCATTTAAAATATTCTGGCTGAGCCCGCAGCATGAGTTTTTCAGGGCGACTGTTATTTAGAACGTATCACTTCATTGTTTCCACAGTGACGCGTTATTGCTTGTCACGTAACTCAAAGCGCTGTATGACTGATGATCTGCTTTTGTTTAATTTTCTTTTTCATTCAAAATATTCACAAATTTGTTAACTATAGCATGAAATATCTGATATTCTGATTGCCAAATATGTGCAAGTGGATGTGTTTTGTTGTTTAAACACCTTTATAATGATCGCGATAGTTAAACACGATATGCGCGATGGGCGCTGCCATGTTAGTTCGCGCCGCACAGAGAATCTGGGGCCGTATTCACGAAACACTTTATCTTACCACTAAGAGTTCTCCTAAATGGCAGCAAAAGTTCTTAGCTAAGAGTTTTCTTTTAAAACCTATTCACAAAGCTGCTGCTGAGAACAACTTTTACTAAGGAATAGAGAAAAGTCTTAAGCTAAGAGAAAGGGCGGGGTTGACCTCGTTGCTATGGACTATGCCCACAGTGATTGGCTGATGGGGAGGAGTCTCTATCAGCGATTTAATCATAGAAATATTGTAGAATGAGGTATCATTTTGCCATATACAAATAAAGGTTTTAAAATAAAAATGTTGTCATATTCAAATAAAGATTTTAAAATAAAAATGTTGCCATATTCAATTAAAGGTTTTAAAATGTAGGCTAAGTGTCACTAATTAAACTAGTACATGTTCAGCTAATTGTCCGCCTCTTACATGTTTGCAAGACTGCAGAATTCAAGTGACAAATTATGTTTTATAAACAAAGTTTTGGAGGAGCACATTCAAACGGTCTATCTAATCAGCTTGGGTGGAGATATATATACACAGACGAGAGTTACCTCGACAGTTTTCTGCATCCCTCCGCCGTTCCTCACTCTCGGCTGGCTGGTGATACAAGCAGAACTCTGGATTCGGGCAAAATTCCAAGCTCGGAGTCCTCAATCCCCTTGGATAGCATGCAAAATACGCTTATTATATATATATATATATATATATATATATTTTTTTTTTTTTTTTTTTTTTTTTTTTTTTACTCTATTTGATCATTTGTAAGTGTGAACTAGTGAAAACAACTGCCACAGGTAATCAGGCATTTTTATTTATTTATTTATTAAAGATTTATTTTGATTGTACATTCAAATCTATATGTATATGTAATATGTATTGCATTTATGAAGAAAAGGCTCAGCACCCAAGGCTCTATCGCTATTGCCTCAATGGTGTACAGTGTCTTTGGGTGGATTGCTAAGGCGGAATGGCACCAACAATCATTTTAGGACTGTTTTTGATTTTGTCTTAGTGACTTAGGAGTCCTCTTGAATACTTCTAGAATTTCACAGATTTAGGTGCTAGTTTTAGCGCTAAAATGCTTTGTGAAATACTAAAACCATTATTTTTAAGAGTTTCTCCTAAATCAGCAAGTTAGGAGCTACTTTTAGCCTTAAGATGTTTTGTGAATACAGCCCCTGATCTGTCAGATTTACAACAAGTGAATTCATCCACTTCTCCAGAAAAACGTGAAAGTAAGTGAGCCGTTGAACTGGGGAAGAATAAAGTACACAAAATTTGTGAAAATTCACAATCCTCTATTCCAATTTTGATACCACAGCTGAAACTTCTAGCTTAATATAATTTTAATAGCCTACATTTTAAAAGACAAGTAAACAGTCTGTAATAAAATAAGAACAAATAATCAAATTACAAGCAATATGCAGGTGACCCGAGCACCCCAGCAGTGGTACAGGATGCAACACTTTGAGTAGAGTGAGCTTGCAACCTGAGAGGGCAAGGCACGCCTTGTGCTTGGTAAGCCAAGGTGATGGCATCCACTATCCAGTGGGCCATTCTCTGCTTGGAGACAGCCTTTCCCTTCTGCTGGCCTCCATAACAGACAAAGAGCTGGTCTGAGGGCCTAAAGCTTTGGTCGACGTAATGCATGGACAGGGCAAAGCAAAGCTAGGGCGGGGTCTGCCTCCTCCGGGGGCAGGGCTTGCAGGTTCACCACCTGGTCCCTGAAGGGAGTGGTAGGAACCTTGGGCACATAGCTGGGCCGGGGTCTCAGTGTTACACTGGAGTTGGCCGGCCCAAACTCTAGGAACGATTTGTCAACCGAAAATGCCTGCAGGTCCCCTACCCTCTTGATGGAGGCCAATGCATCCAACAAAGTCTTCATTGACAGAATCTTTAGATCTGCTGACTGCAAAGGCTCAAATGGGACATTATGAAGTGCTCTGAGTACCAGAGTGAGGGATAAACATAAACTTTGAGGGTGGAGGAAGACAGCATGATAGAGATACCACAGCGTGCCTGGAAACCTGTTCTAGGGGCACTCCTGCCCGAAGAAACGAAGGGTCTGACCATGGGCTGAAGGTTTGATGACAGGCCAGTGTGATTTTCACCCGATGAGTGCCATGTTGCCATGCCCGTCTCAGGACTGGCTGTGAAGTGGTCTCATATGAAGCAGACCGAGTGTTGTTACTGCTGCTGCGGCCGTCATATGCCCCAGGAGCCTCTGAAAAAGTTTCAGTGGGATCGCTGTTGTGTCTTTGAACGTATTTAAGCAGTTCAGCACTGAATGAGCACGCTCTTCTGTGAGGCATGCTGTCTGTTTGACCAAATCCAGCACCATGCAGGGCAGAGGGTACATCCGAGAGGACCCAGGAAAGCATGGCTGTCAACTCTGAATCTGAGTAAGCATAAGCATAAGCACTTGCTTCACTACACACACACCATTACAGTGGGAAGTTCAGTGTCACCCTTATTTCCTGAGCATAACAGCCCTCTCTCCGATGCAGTAATCAACATCTGATCCTCAGCTGGAGGCCCGAAACAAATGCTAGGTTCCCCCATGAGAAGGACCAGCAATCCTGTCCGGAAGCTGTACAGCTTGCAATGCGCTAGAGGGGGAGGTGCCCTAGGGGGTTGGTTTACCCGAAGGAGAAGCCTTCCATACTCCTCAGGTCACCCAAGCTATTTATCACTGAAGTAGACCTCTTTTCGTGGCCACCAGGGAGGGTGCTACAACGGGAAATAGGCAGGGGGACTCCACCCCATTTGAGGCACTTGAGTCTAGGCCTCACACCAAGAGTGCTGAGTGAGCTGTAGCCCCGCAGCTCAAAGGCACATGACACGCAGAGGAGCGAGAGATCCATCCAAGTTTTGCCAGGCTGCATAAGTGCTTGCTGATCTCCTCGGTCTCCCAGAGTGTTGAGCAGACCTGTGGCTGTGCTTTTACACACAAGCGGCGACTGGCCAACAGCAGAGGGGACTCAAGCTTCCCAGAGAAAGAAGAGTCGACCGGCGTGCCGACGTGGTTATGTTCTCATGCAAAAACATGAACCACCCATGAACACCGTCTCAGCATGCTTATGCCTAGGCATGTGAGACAGTGATCATGGCCATCAATGAAGACAGGAAACGACAGCATCCAGAAACACACAGGCTGAATGTCATCTTTAAAAAGATGCAAGCTCAGTCCTGTGCAAGTACTTCTAGGGAAAAACACTCTTATTTAGTGCTGAAGCACACAGGGGATAATGGCCGCAGCAACACTGACAGGGATTTAGTGCAGCCTGCAGTTTGCTTTCCACTCTCATTGAAGATGCAACTTCAGCTGAATGAACAGCAACTCATTTAAGGTGCTCTCACTCAGTAGCCATAAAAAGGTTTTTTTTTTTTTTTTTCTGAAGTGCTCTGAAGATTGTGACCACTGCTGAAGTGCTATAACGCCAACACGAATGAAGAGGCTTCTTCCTGAAGAACTGGCACGTAAGAGTACTCTTAGTAGATTAGTAGAGCAGAAAACAGTTGAACCACTTGGCTCCAAAGCGAAAAGCTGATATGCGCTTGCACCTGCTGCTCATTTATACCTGCACTGCGAAGCAGAGCAGCTGAATGCAATTATCGCATGTATTTGCATTGGTTCGTTTAGTTTACAGTCAAAGTAGATTGGCTTCTCTAGCGAGATCCTAATTCGTTGGTCCTCCGACGAGACGTTGAGAGTGACTGACTGAAAGGGAAACAGTGTTTTTCATGCAGGTCTAAGTTTTCAGGTAAGGCAATTTAATAAAGTAGGCTAATCAAATAAATAACAATGCATAGTCTTCGTATCCTTTTTAGAGTTCAAGAGCAGTGAGTGATTTTTTTTTTTCTGTTTGTTGTTTGGTTAACATTAAAAATGCAGACAGTACAGCAGCAGCATTATTAGGATGCTGCCATTTTAAGACCAAATGAACGCACAGATCATGCATTTTCTTTCTCAACTGAAGACATAACTTACTGTGTTTACTACAATACTCGCAGAGACGGGCATCTTTAACATAATTTGTAGGAACTGCAAATTAATTTAAAATTAAACTCAGCTCAATTCACAATAGCAAGCCCAACCACCGTAAAACACAAATAAGTAGTCACCCACACCATCAAACAGAAGTACTACACAGGTACGTCAATGGCAGTGGCGTCACTTACTGATCCCGGATCAAAGATCCTTAGCAGTTGTATTTCCGATTTGAGCTTGAGCTTCAGAAATACTTGGGAAAATGTAGCTTGTGTGGACCATACCACACTACTTGAACAACAAAAGAGCTTTGAAAAGCTATTTGATTTAACGAAGTTACCACTACGCTATTGAGAAATGTAAGTAAACTAGTAACGTCACTACTTGTAGCGACACTACTGCCCAACACTGAATCTTACCTTGTTCGTTTGTTGGCCAGAGAAGAACTACCGGACCGGACAACCACCACTCATATTTGATTCAGAAAATGTAAAAGTCTGTTTTTTAATGTTATTGTAATGGGCTTCGCCAAAGATATGCACGGCGCACATCAAACAACCACACCAAACATTTCATAACCCTTATCAAAATCAAAGTTTTGAAAACGCTTAATAGAGTGGATTATAAGCATTATAAAGGCTTTGTGCCAGGGATAAACACAAGGGATATTTAGCCATTTGTCAAAAAAAGGGAAAAAGACAAAATGTAAACAGAAAGTTATGCTATTAATCACAGTTCCATAAATACTTAATAATATAATAATAATAATAAACATTGCTGAGAATTGGTTTGCTTATCACTCGTGTGATAAGATTAACTATAAACGCCATCACAGACAAAATATGTTCCTCCCATCTGCTCCACTGTTCTCCTTAACTGCTCACCCTTATCCTTCCAAACTTAGAGGCCCCTTCTCTTCCAAACACAGGGTCTTTGCAAAGAGGGCACATTCGTTAGGATCTATATCAGTTACCCTAATTTTCCATCTAGCCACCCCCATCCATGAGCACCAGCAAAAAAAAAAAAAAAAAAAAAAAGCCTATAAGGTTTAGAGAGCTGCAGTCTGACCTCAGCAGGAAATGGGGGCTAAGTTGTTTTAATGAGCATGGGACTTGGAGGCAAAGAGGTGTTTCATATGAAGAGGTCTCACAGGGCTCCCATAATTCCTGCCTCCTGGGGAGAACCTGAAGCTTAAGGGGGCCATAAGAGGATGTACACGTCGACTGATCTCAATTTTAAGCTTAACCTGAGCTAGCTATATACATTGGTTTAAGGGGAAGCAAGGTAGTAAAGGTCTGGTTTGGATCGATTTGTTAGTCCCACTTCCGCAAGATTCTGTCCCACTCCTGCTAAAAATAAGTTATACATCTTCCTGCTCCCGCCTGCAACTTTTATGTTTTGTCCTGCTCTCTCCCACAAAATCCCACAGGTAAAGATTGAGACAGATTTTAAGTCCCATTTCAGTATGATTCTGTCTGTGTCAGATTCTTTCATTTCTTCAGACATTTCTGACCTCGCTTTGTTGCATTTGTCACCACAGGCAAAAAGAATGTGCTCACCTCACCAAACCTCTGATTTACACACAAAAAAATTGTTAATGGCATTTGATCACATTAATGACTGGTGTAAATTATTCCATAATTCAGAAGATTTTCAGAGAATAGTGACATTAAATATCAGTATTTTTCCTACACAAAGCTATCATAAGGCTTTAGACAAGTTAGAATTTAGAGCACAGGCCATATGAGCTACTTTCACAATACTTTTATGGTTTTATGGTAGAGAACTTTTACTTTCATTACAAGGAACAGAACGTGGTCAGGATATTTTCCAACAATTCTGTGTTCCATGGGGGACAGGTTTGGAAACATGAGAGTAATTAATGAGAGAATTATTTTTCAGCTTATCATTTTTGGGTGAACTTTTCCTTTAGTGTAATATGTGGATCTGCCAGCACTCCTTTGATTTGACTCAACCTGCAGTCCCATGATGCAATCGAGGTAACCATTCCAGCTCTGATGTCCACTGTTACTTCATGTGGAGTTGTGGGGAAGTTTGAGATTAAAAACCTTGAGGAGAAAAGGATAGGAGGAGGAATTAGAGACAGACTTACAAAGCCACTATTGTTTGGCCTCCATAGTCATATATGATGCAAGGCCACTGTGATTTTCTCAAAGCTCCCACCTGTTTTTCTCATTAAACCTCTCCGCTGTACTTCTATTGGGTACCTTGCAGGTTCCACCCAGGTCAGCGGAAAAACATAACACAGATAGTTGGCACAACACTGTTTACTGTTCAAAATACTTTTTTTTTGTTTGTTTGTTTGTTTTTGAGAAAATGTTTTCTATAACAGCTTGATGATGCCTCTATAAATGCAAACAAAATGAAAGAGTGTAAGAGAAACCTAATTCTGCTTTAAATGTAGTCTGAAAGATGATGCCAGTCCTTGAATGACAGGATCAAATCATTATTTTATAGGGGATAATTCAGACTGAATTGCTAGATGCATGGTTTATAACACTGCACTTCATTGTCCACCTTTTTCTTTCCACTATGGAGCACAAGAAGGCAAAGTTGTAGTATAAAGCATCCTGGAGCTAGTTGCCAAATTCAACAAATATTTCCTTTGTTGTTGGCCTGAAATGACTAATGAGCCTTCAAAGAAATCTACCCACTGGTAAAAATCTGACCATATGCATACATGAGACATTTTAAATATTGAACATTGTGTTTTTGATCAACAAACATATATCAACTTTTGTTTCACAATACAATGTCAGAACAGAATGCTTATGTTTGTTATAGCAACCTGTTGAGTGTCTCTACACAGTTATTTTCATCTGTGTATTTTATATATCAACATACTTGTCTGAAATAAACTGCTTATACACAATGTTTGAGGCTCCCATTGAATTTCACAATTATTAGAAATATTTATAATAGATACCCAAGCAATCAGTAGTATTATTTATTTCCAGTATAGGAAATAAAAGGCAGTGAAAAAGCACAATGTTTTAATCATTCCACCCCTTGTGAAAAAAAAAAAAAGTGTGCTTATTCATATTTAAATGTTGTAGTGTACTTCAAAGTTAATTTTCATAAAAGAGAAACAAAAGATTTGAAGCAGTGTTTTGAAATCGCCCATGACTAGATATTGTTGAAAAGTCGTTATTTTGGGGGGTTTTTGGTGCACAAAAAGTATTCCTGTCGCTTTATAATTGTTATGATTTGCTGGTGTTGGTTGTTGCAAGCACTGAGTGACAACAATAGAAGATCCAAATGCAGTTTTATTTTTAGCACAATCCAAAGTCGTAGTCAATCAAACAGGCAGAGGTCAGAGCATAGTAAATCAATCCATACAAACAAACAAATCCAGAGGGCGAGACAGGAACGGGAAAACTAGGAAACAGGCAGATATCCCAAACCAGTAACATAGAAACCAGGGGAAATGCTCAGTAATGCTGTGCAAGACAAGACTTCGCAATAAGACAAACAACTGAACTGAGTATTATAGGGAGAGAGACAAAGGGATAATGAGGTGATGGGAAACTGCTGCACATAATTACACAAATGACAGAACAAAGCATTGTGGGAAACTGAGTCCATGATGTGTGTAGTGTAGTGGAATGCAAGGGCACTCGCAGCTGGTGGACGTGATAATAATATTAAGGTTGAACCACTGTAATCACATGAACTGTTTTAAATATGTTTTAAGTAGCTTTTTGGGCACTGAAAGTGTAAATTAACTTGCTGGCAATAGCGGCCTCACTGAGCCATCGGATTTCATCAAAAATATCTTAATTTGTGTTCGAAAGATGAACGAAGGTCTAAGATCTTTTATCTAAATGCATATAGATGTGAACAGATGTGAACATAATTTACAATGATAAACTGTTTGTTTGTTTATTTATTTATTTTACCTCATAATTTTTAATCAAAATCTCATAACTGGATCGTCCGGTGAAATGTCAGAAATTTTTTTTGCTGATATCTTATTATCTTATTGCCCTTATTATTCACGTTCAAGTCTGCTTTAGTTGTGTCATCATCCAGCTCAATTCAGTTTTTCAGTTTTCACCAGAGAGAAATCTGACATTTCACCGGACGATCCAAAATTTTAAAACAGCCTATTAGTCATGCTTAATGTCAATGAATGGATACAAACACAGTAGTTTATAGTTTGAGGATATAGGCTACAACTATACACCGTTTTTATTTGAAAAAAATAAATAAATAATAATAATTAATGTGTGTTGTTTCCCATTTGACTATATGTGATAGTGTCATTTCCTCCAAGATCCAAATAATACTTAATGACACAGAGTTTGAGAATGTTTAAATGTTAATGGATACAAACACTTCAGTTAATTGTTTACTTCAATGATACTACAATTATACAAGTTTTTTTTTTTTTTATTTAAACATATATTAATAAATGTGTAACATGTAAAGTGTTTCCCATTTGACTGTATATTTTATTGTATTATTTCCTTCATGTTCAAATTGTTACAAATACTTAGATTATGTAACATAGGCTATTTAATGTCAAATAAAAATAATTAAAAAAAAAGAGCCTTGAACAAGTGAAATGTGTGTTTGTCTGTATGAAAACAAATAGGATATTAAAAAAAAAAAAAACATTTCTAAAAATGTAGGTTTAAAACATTAAACTGCTCATAATAAAAAGCAAACAACAAATAATCATCTTAAAACACTTTAAAAAAAATAATAAGCTCATATCATGGAATTTCTGCAGAAAAACCTGTATTTTCATCCATGAAAACGAAATTAATATGTTTTATTAATTAATATTTATCTAATATTAACACGATAAATATCTTTGACAAATGCAAAAAAAAAAAAAATCTTTAATGATAAAATGTGAAAGACGTGAACATATTCAATAGCCTATAGCAGATAACCACTTAATATAAATATATAAATATAAATTCGTTCACCACATCATGACAGAAATATCAAACACTCACCGTATACACCTTCTGTTGTTAAATGTCTCATCTCCTGCCCATGGAAAAGTATTGAGGATATACTGATAATTTATAATTTATGTTATTTAATGATATTATAGTTTGAACTTTGTAGATTACACTGACTTTAACGAAAACAACTGTTTTGCAGAACGTGCCATGTTTGCTGTTTTCTCGCATTTACACGGCTTTGACCAGTTTAGTTTCCGGTAGCCGTAACCTCTTATCAGCCTTCCTGACCAAGACAACCGGGGATGCATATGGACTTGAACTTTCTTTAATAACAATTTGTCTTTTTCTGGGAATATAGACATATGTCCTAGTATTCACAGTGCTCAGACTAGCCAGTGTCATGTCTCCTCCCCAGCTCCTGAATTTGTGACCGGAGCTGTAGGAAAGGATTACCTCTCTTCCCATCATCAGCGCTGAAGGCAGCACCAGCCTCTTGGCTGTCGACCTCCTCTATGATCACCTCATCAGGAGCTTCTGCCTCCATACCTCAGTTATCAAGAGTCTGAGACTATACAAAGTTCACCCACAAAAACTGATGCAGCCTCCTTGTTTCAGCAGGTCCTGGCATTTTGGCTCCTTGTTTTTCTTTTTGTTTCGTGTTTCTCTGACCTCTGACTGTATGATGTTATGTGTTATGCACTTTGTTTTCATATTGTTTTTCTGTCTGCTGTCAGATTTATGTATTATAAAGCGACCTTGAGTTTGCAGAAAGGCACTATATAAAATAAACTTATTATTATTATTATTATTATTATTATTATCAACAACATGTTTATTAGATCCACTACCCATACTGAAAGAGCTGTTGACTGCTGCAGAAGAGCCTTTTCTCAATATTATTAACTCTTTATCTCTAAGTCATGTCCCAAGACCATTCAAGCTGGCAGTTATTAAAGGGGGGGTATAATGCTATTTCTTGTATTCTGACTTATTTACACTGTTAAAGAGTTGGATTCTCATGCTAAACATGGTCAAAGTTTCAAAACATGAGTTGGATGTATGACAGAGTATTTCTGTTCCAAAAATTCTCTTCCAAATCCTCACAGGATTCTGACTTTTTTTTTTTTCGAGTATCGGTTAACAAGGGCAGAATTCCTTGTACGGGCACTTCTCCCGGAAGGGCGCACGTGCACACGTGGACCTGAGCGAGAGCGCAAGAACACTCCCATCAACGCATGTTTGGGTTTACGGAAGTCGTCAGCAGCGCTGCCCAGGTCACAGGACTTCACGAAATCAACAATGTCACCAAAGAAGTGTGTTTTTAGTCGTGAGGGCCAATGACACCATTTTCTTCTAGAACTCCTGTACAGCCAAAATTATGTTCCCTCTATCTCTGTAAAGCTGCTTTGACACAATCTGCATTGTAAAAAGCGCTATATAAATAAAGGTGACTTGACTTGACAATGTACCATGAAACATTAAGGTTTACAAGTCATTAAATAGTCAAATTTAAATTGTCAAATTGTGCGCTGCTATCTCCTTTGTTTACGTGAGGCGAGTCTGTGCAATGACGGACGTAGCCAAAATGTTGATGCTAATAATTGTGCTAACAGGGCTTATAACGTATACAGATACATGCACACTTCTCCCCATTATATTGTGTAACAGAGGCGTATGAATGCAATTCTACACAGGTCACTGCTTATGACAATGTTTTTTGTTTTTTTTTGTTTTTTCTTTGAATGTCTCATTGTATTGTTTTGGTTTATGGAATTAATAATAGTAATAAAATGCTTAATAAAATGACAATGGGTGCGTCTCAATCAGCTCCCTAGTTCAGTAGTCAGGGCACTGATCAGGGAGTCAGCCATTTTAAGGGCTGTCTCAATCGCAGAATCCTTCCAGTGCACTGGATTGTTAGCTCCCTAAAAAGTCCCACAATGCACTACAAAACCCAGGGGGCATCGATATTCACTATAGGCGTTTCTCAATACCAAGTTCGCAAAGTTCGGACTTACGTCCTTGGTAGTTAGGACTTGTTAAGTTCGACCCAGGAGAACGGACTCCGGAGGACGGGAGGACGCAACCCTGGTGATTCTGCAAATGGCACAGCAGCGTACTTGATAACGTCACTCAGCTTGCTCTGGCTACTCCGGTTATCCCTGTATGTATATTTTAGGCAACAATAAAACGAAATGTGTTAAAAAACACCACTCTGCCGCTTTTCGTTTTATTAAAAAAAAAAAAAAAAAAAAAAAAAAACATATAGCCTCACAAATGTGGTTCAGGAAACGCGTTCATTGATTATCTTCAATGTCTGCATACAGTATTTATAACAAAACGAAACAACCCTGCCTCTTCAAGTTAAATAGCCTAAATATAAAAAATTGTGAAACGTCACTTTGTCCCCAGCCAAAACGATTTGCCACGGAACAAATTATAGATTCATGAGACCAAAGATCACCTGTTAGATATACAAAAGACAAATTATGTCATGTTTAACCGCTACAGAGACATCTTGGCGGGGTACATGAGTGCTGAGCACTCGGTGACCGCCTGGATCTCACAACTCTGACAACGTCAGATCAAATTTTTTCAGAAAGGCGCTATCTTTATCAATAAACAACAAATTTGAGCTTTAAACCATTCTCGGCTGAAAAACTCTTAAAACTACATATCATGACATAATAACAGTAGTATGTCTAAATTACGTGGGTTTTCTCCTTTACCATAGATGCTTGCTGGTTAGTGCGAGATGCATTCTGGGATACCTGGCTGTCTCAAGTCCGCACAAGTCACCTCTCAATGCATCCTTGATAAAAGGGGTGGATCAAGAACACATCCAGGGATTTGAACTGTACTTGGCTAGATGTGAACTTTGAATTGGAACAGTACTTGGGCAGCGACTGATGACGCTTCACAAGTCCACAAGAACACAAGTACAGACAAGAACGCATATTGAGAAATGGCTTATATTCCCTTAACGGAAGTTCTGAAGCACAAAACTTAAATCACGTGAGCCAACTCACTACACATAATGACTGATAACGACACACGATATATGTTTTTAAAACAGAAAATTATTTTATTATATTTCAGCATAAACATACATCGTTAAACAGGTAATTTGAACACAATCTAGCTAACATTTATCATTTATTTACAGCTGAAATGTTGCACGCATATGTAACAACCAATGTAAATTTTTTCCAAGCTTCTGATTGGCCAACATGGCTTTTGACAGCCATCATAGCGCGTTTTTGCGCTTTCATGTGGACGGAGATTTTTTTTTAAAAACCGTGCTTGTGTGGACGCGATTTTTTTAAACGAAGGAGGAAAAACCCAGTTTATAAAAATACCCATGTACAGGTGCTGGTCATATAATTAGAATATCATCAAAAAGTTGATTTATTTCACTAATTCCATTCAAAAAGTGAAACTTGTATATTATATTCATTCATTACACACTCCACACTCTAATCAGCTAATTAACTCAAAACACCTGCAAAGGCCTTTAAATGGTCTCTCAGTCTGTAGGCTACAGAAATCATGGGGAAGACTGCTGACTTGACAGTTGTCCAAAAGACGACCATTGACACCTTGCACAAGGAGGGACACAAAAGGTCATTGCAAAAGAGGCTGGCTGTTCATAGAGCTCTGTGTCCAAGCACATTAATAGAGAGGCGAAGGGAAGGAAAAGATGTGGTAGAAAAAAGTGTACACGCAATGGGGATAATTGCACCCTGGAGAGGATTGTGAAACAAAACCCAGTCAAAAATGTGGGGGAGATTCACAAAGAGTGGACTGCAGCTGCAGTTAGTGCTTCAAGAACCACTACGCACAGACGTATGCAAGACATGGGTTTCAGCTGTCGCATTCCTTGAACTCTCGAACAACAGACAGCGTCAGAAGCGTCTCACCTGGGCTAAAGACAAAAAGGACTGGACTGCTGCTGAGTGGTCCAAAGTTATGTTCTCTGATGAAAGTAAATTTTGCATTTCCTTTGGAAATCAGGGTCCCAGAGTCTGGAGGAAGAGAGGAGAAGCAAACAATCCACGTTGCTTGAGGTCCAGTGTAAAGTTTCCACAGTCAGTGATGGTTTGGGGTGCCATGTCATCTGCTGGTGTTGGTCCACTGTGTTTTCTGAGGTCCAAGGTCAACGCAGCCATATACCAGGAAGTTTTAGAGCACTTCATGCTTCCTGCTGCTGATCAACTTTATGGAGATGCAGATTCCATTTTCCAACAGAACTTGGCACCTGCACACAGTGCCAAAGCTACCAGTACCTGGTTTAAGGACCATGGTATCCCTGTTCTTAATTGGCCAGCAAACTCGCCGGAACTTAACCCCATAGAAAATCTATGGGGTATTGTGAAGAGGAAGATGCGATATGCCATACCCAGCAATGCAGAAGAGCTGAAGGCCACTATCAGAGCAACCTGGGCTCTTATAACACCTGAGCAGTGCCACAGACTGATCGACTCCATGCCACGCCGCATTGCTGCAGTAATTCCGGCAAAAGGAGCCCCAACTAGGTATCGTCTACATAGACGATATCCTGATTTACTCCCGGAGCATGGCCGAACATCGCCATCACGTTGTGGAGGTCCTGAAGTGCCTAAGAGAGTTCCAGCTTTTCCTCAAAGCCAAAAAATGTTCCTTCCATCAGTCATCAGTGAAATTCCTTGGTTACATCACGAGGGGAAGGTGGAAGCCATCAGAAACTGGCCCACACCCTGGTCTTAACCGATCATAAAAACCTGGAATATCTCCGAGCTGCCAAAAGACTCAATCCCAGACAAGCCCATTGGGCATTATTCTTCACCTGCTTCAATTTCACCATCTCTTACCGACCCGGATCCAGAAATCTCAAAGCTGATGCTCTCTCTCGACTCCATACTCCAGACGAAACCACCGAGGAACCAGAACCCATCCTGCCCGAAAATATTAAGTTAATAATATTAATATTATCTCTTTAAGAAAGAATAAGAAGTACTCTGACTTTTAAACCAATTTAAATAATATTATCAGAGTTTGAACTTTTGACTGCAGCTTTGTCATAAACATTACTGGTTGTTAATGAATGTTGTCTGCTTTGGTAAGCCAAATTGATAAAGTAATGTTTGCATCTGTTTTGTATTGAGATTTTTCAGGAAGTTATGTACCATAATTAACTGTCTTGTTTTGTCGATTAATTGTATATGCTTCGATTAGCATTAGCTTGTGGATGCGCCATATTTGATTGTAAACATACCTTGTGTGTATTTACAGGTATGTTCTTTTGAGACCATATATGTTTGATGTAAATAAATAAAAGAACTCCAGATAACCATTATAATGGTAACACTTAAGTATAGGGGACACATAAATTATTAACTATGACTTTTCCCTCAATAAACTCATAATTTACTGCTTATTAATAGTTAGTAAGGTAGTTGTTATGTTTAGGTATTGGGTAGAATTAAGAATGTAGAATTAGGTCATGCAGAATAAGGCATTAATATGTGCTTAATAAGTACTAATAAACAGCCAATATTCTAATAATATGCATGCTAATAAGCAACTAGTTAAAAAACCCTAAAATAAAGTGTTACCATTATCATTGTTGTTGTTTTTTTTTTGTTTTTTTTTTTGTACTGGTGGTGTAAAGGATTAAGAATGACACTCTTACTGCATCATATTTTATTTAATGTTTTGTTAGTACATCATTGTGTCATGACTGAGGGATCCAATCATTACTAACCCATTACGTTCTGACCATGATTCCAGTTTGGTCGTTTCTTTGGGAACTATTCCACAAATGTTCTTTGTGTGATTTGAATTTTTATTTTTTATTTAGATGCACATAAGTTGCAGTAGGGTAAGTTTGAAGGGAAAGAGAACACCATAAAATAGATAAAGACCTTTTAAAAAATCAGTTATTAGTGTATATAGTGTTTTCTACATTTGATGAGGAGGATCAATTAATTCTGTGCCATCCAGTAATGTTGACTGCTGAAGTCAAAAGTTCAAACTCTGATAATATTTAAATTTGTTTCAAAGTCAGAGTACTTCTTATTCCTTCTTAAAGAGGCTGTTTGATTTGGTTTAGCCATAAATGTTAATTAATGCAATAACTATCAAACATGTACTAACATTTAGTTAAGGCTGCCGTTATTCATGCATGAATCCATATAATTGCAGTCATAGTTAAGGATAGCTCTTCACTGGTTAATGATTAATTCATGATTTTATTAAAACCATTAGTTAATGCTGAATTAAGCATTAATTCAGGTATTAGTACATGGTTATTCATGTACCCTTACTGTAAAGTGTTATTTATAAGCCTGCGGGAGTTAAATTCAACAAGAAAAAGAGGAAAGCATAAAGGAGATTTAAGCCACTTTTGCTTGTGGATGAAAATTTTTACATATAAAATAATGAAATTAACAAATTCAAGAGATCACGATTTTGGGTTTTCATAATAAAAAAATAATATCTTTAAGGATAAAACTGTGGGTCATATTAGTTGGGTTAAAAATATACAAACTTAAATTAACCCAAAATGTATTGGTTATACTACAATAACAAATTAAATGGGCAGCTGTTTCTTCAACAATAATAATAATAAGTTTATTTTATATAGCGCCTTTCTACAAACTCAAGGTCGCTGTACAATGACAACACAAATGACAACTGACAGGTAATCAATACAAAAACATCAAAGGCATAACACATAATATCATACAATCAGAGGTCAGAGAAGCAGGAAACAAAAAGATAAGTTTTAAGGTGGGTTTTGAAATCATGTATTGATGATAGGTCTCGAATGTGCTTCGGAATGGAGTTCCAGAGTGTGGGGGCAGAGATGTAAAATGCCCGACCACCAAATGATGCGAGTTTGTGACGTGGGATCAACAACAGACCAGTATCAGAAGATCTTAATGTGCGCATAGGAGAGTAGGTTTGAATGAGATCAGAAATATACTGGGGGGCAAGACCATGAAGTGCTTTAAATGTGATGAGGAGTATTTTGTATTGAATTCGGAAACGAACAGGTAGCCAATGGAGTCTATGTAGAATGGGAGTAATGTGAGAAGATTTCTTTGAATAAGTGAGAACCCTAGCTGCAGAGTTTTGAATGTTTGAAGCTTATTAATTGTTGTGTTTGGTAAACCATAGAAAAGAGAATTACAATAGTCGAGTCCGGAAGTAATGAAGGCATGAACCAGTGTCTCAGCATCATTGGTATGTAAGAAGGGACATAAACGTGCAATATTACGGAGGTGAAAGAAGGCAGACTTAGTGAGTGAAGAGATGTGTGGAAGGAAGGAGAGTGATGAGTCGAAGATTATACCCAGGTTTTTAACGGAGGTGGAAGGTTGAACCAAGACTCCTGCAATGTTAACACTGTCAAAACAGAAACGAGATACAGATTTCGATGAACTGACAATTAGTAGATCTGTTTTATCTGTGTTGAGTTTGAGAAAGTTACTGGTCATCCAAGCATTAATATCATGAATACAAGCAGATATGGAGTTGATGAGAGAAGGAGAATTGTGTTGAAAAATAATATATAGTTGGGTGTCGTCTGCATAGCAGTGGAAGTTGAAGCCATGATGACGGATAATGTTACCTAATTGGAGCATGTAGATGATGAACAGTAAAGGTCCAAGAACAGAACCCTGGGGAACACCGTAAGAAACAGGGGCAGTAGTGGACTTGGCTTGGTGAATACAGATGTAATGCTGATGTTCAGACAGGTAAGAAATGAACCAGGATAGAGCAGTACCAGAAATACCAAGAGCAGAGAGTCATGAAATGAGAATACTATGAGCAGAGGAAAGCAGAGGAAAGATCTAACAGAATTAAAATGCTAATGGAGCCTGAGTCAGTGGCTATAAGGAGGTCACTGACAACCTTGAGAAGTGCTGCTTATGAACTTATTATTGAGAGAGCTAGTAATAAAACAAGAATCAACACCGGCTTGGCTTCTCGGAGATGGCGAGAACTGGGGAACATGTCATGTTAGCAACATGCTAATGTCAAACTTATGTGACTTCAGTCTCCTGTATGCAGAGCCTTTGTAGAGCCTTTAAAATCAGTCAATTATAGTTGCCTATGTAGGCAGTACATAGCAAGACAGTTCATTATGTTTTGGAACAGAGCTGTTATCTAGGAACTCTGTTTAGTTACAGATGCTTATTGAACTCTATTGTTTACTGCTAAATTACATAAATGCTATATATAAACACACAAAAATGCAATTCCACTTGCAATAAGGCGAGCAAGAGAAAATGAATATCCATTCTTTACGCATAGGCCTACATGTACACTCATCCAGTTCCAAAGACAGAAAGAGACTATAATCATGAACTAAATTAAAGACTCTGAACTGAGGTCATACACGGTCACACCCCCTACTCAAGTAGCAATCTTCATTGTTGCATTTCCTAATCTCTGGACCCACCTAGTATATTCAATACACACACACACACGCACGCACACACACACACACACACACATACACATACACTCTCTGCTAAGGTGAACTGGCAATGAGAACAGTGAAATGTACTGTTTTATACAAGCTTGGTTTACCGCTGCCATTTCTGTAAGCCCAATTGCCACGTGCAGAGAAATGAAGTCACTAGTTGAGTTTACAGATGATGAGAGCTTTATAGCATCAGGCTTTTCTCTGCTCTTTAATGTAGAATAAAACAAATGAACCAAAATCTGTCATCAATCAGTCTCTCAGAAATTTGTCTTAAACTTTCCTCAATCACTCCAAGAATGATTTTTCTTTAGCTTTCTGTGCTCTGACTTCAGACATTTGAATTCTTTGTCTGTTCTGTCATTAAGTCTGAGCTTCTTTGAAATTTTGACCCTATACTGTATTCTGTATCATACAGTATTCTCTGTACTTTTCTTGTAAAAGGAATCTTTCACTCAAAAATTAAAATCCTGTGGAACACAAAAGGTACTGTGGTGGTTGCTATTTTCTATGTAGTTACAACGAATGGGGACTGAAGTTTTTAACCTTCAAAAAGGATGCTAAAATCTAAGCAGGGTTGTCATATTATATAAAGCTTCCCCTTGTGAAAAAAAGAAGTACACATTAGGGTCCCACTTTATATTAGGTGGCTTAACTACTATGAACTTACATCAAAAAATAAATACAATGTACTTACTGTATTCAAATTGTATTGCAAAACTCATTTGCTGCTATTGAGGTGGGATACAGGTAAGGTTAGGGACAGGTTTGTGGTATGGGTAGGTTTAAGGGTGGGTTAAGGTGTAAGGGTTGGGTCAACAGTGTAATTATATAAATACAGAAATTAATTACTGATGTAATTACATGTAGGTTTTTTTTTTTAAATAAAAGTACAATGTAAATTGTATGTACACAATAAGTGCATTGTATCAAATTATTATTTTAAATGTAAGTACATAGTTAAGCAAGGCCACCTAAGTGGGACCCACATTAGCATGCATTAAAAATAGTACTTATTACAAAAATAATAGTTATAAAGAATATTATTCAGTGTGAACTGACTACTAAATACTAAATTCTGATACTAAATTTCATGTTAATTAAATGAAAATGCATTATAGTTTACATTTATATCAAATGCAATTAGTCTTAGGACTTAAATGTATCTTTATATGAGATTTCATAATTACTTCTATTGGTTTTGAAGTTTACTGCCAAATGTACTGAAAAGCATTTTATGGCAAACTATCAAAGCTCAATATCTGACATTCTGTGCCAAGTTTTAGGTTGATATCTCAAAAAGTGAACTTTCAGTAACATTATTTGGGTGCAGTACCAAACTTTTCCATTAGATAACATCCAGGCTCCACTGGTGACCATATAAGGACTCAAATTCCATATATTTCCATAATTTTCAAAATATTTATGAAGTAGATATCCTATTTAGAAGTAGTCTGGGCAGTAATGTTAATATTTGATTCAACCTCTAAAACCCACATAAAAAACATATGGAAAGAACCGGAGTGTGCTTTATAGTTTTGTTTTATTTATCCATATTATTTTAGATACATGGTATCTGTTACAAGTGAGGCTCCCGCACTTCCTCCCTCGCACCACCGGAGGGAGCCCTCACCTGAATATTGACTCTTTACCATTTGGACTACATTTTCCAGAGGCCCTTATTCCTGGGACTGATTGCGCTCACACCTGCACCACATCACACTCACACGCTTTATAAGCAACACACACACACATACACCGTGAAGTCTTGATTTGCCCTGGTGATCATTTCTGAGCATTATTGTGGACTGTTATACTTGTTGCCGATTGGATTGCTTACCCCTGTGTGATTCTCTGCTGCCTGCCCTGACCCTTGCCTGTTTTTGGACTGTATATGTTTGCTGCCTGCCCTGATCTCTGCCTGTCTATTGAATTCTGTTTGCCTACTGCCTGCCTCGACCTCAGCCTGTTCCTGTTGCCGTCTCAGCCTTGCCCTTGCCTTGTTGTGTTTGCGTTTAATAAAAGCTGCAAATGGATCACCACTCTGTTGACCCCTCATTACAGAAGACTTCACCAACTAGCGATCCAGCAGCCATCATGCAACTCACAACCGAGCTATCTGCCCAAGCCAATCAGCTTGCTGTCCATCAGCATCAACTCAACCGGCTGACCTCTCTCACCGAGGAGCTCGTTGAGACCCCGCAGAGCCTTAGTTTGACACCCACCGAAGCAGCTGCCACTCAACTTCCCATATACTGCCAGACAAACCTTCACTTCCGCCTCATTAGTTAACCTGCGATTCACCTTCCCTGAGAAGTTTGATGGCAATCCAGCTAAATGTAAGGGGTTTCTGCTTCAATGTTTCCTTTTCGTTAACCAACAGCCCACTCTATACCCCACGGACTCAAGCTGAATTTCCTTTGTGTGTTCACTATTGACTGGGTGAGCGCTGGACTGGACTACAGCAATCTAGAGAGAGGATGGTTCCACGTTTCCCACATTCTCCTTGTTCCTGCAACGCTTCAGAGAAGTCTTCGAACATCCCACGGGTAGGGTTAGGAACCGACAACCGATTCTCATCCGGAACCAGTAGTGTTTTTTGAAAAGAACCGGAACCGCGCAAGATTTCTAAGTTTCGGTTCCAAAAACGGTTCTGGTGTGGTGGGCGAAGTGCGGGGAGCGTATCCTTTAATAGAGACATCTCACATCATGAATATTATAGCAATGAATGCTCTGAAAAGCCCTCGTGCTACTCATATACATCAGATTTCAATGCAGAGAGAGGGGAGAGAGAGGTGCCCAAAGCTGCACGATTAATCTTTTAAAGATCGTGTTCTCGATCACCCACATGATAATTCCTAAATGACAATGTTTTCCCCTGTATATTAAACATTTGACAAAAATAAAATCGTGACATTCAAATCTGCGTTCGCGCTGCCGCTGATCTAAAGAGAGTTGTCATGTGTACTCACTGTCCACTCTGGTTCTCCCTCACGCATCAAGCTCCTCTCGGGCTGGATGCTATGGTACAGACATGGCCGAGGCTTCGTCTGTACGCATTTCCCCCGATCACTCTGCTCCCGGGAGTTCTAGAAAGAGTTTGCCAGGACCATGTCTGGCTCACCTTGGTAGCCACGTGCTGGCCGGGCAGAGTGTGGTTCTCAGACCTAGTATCTCTCCTAGATGGCTCTCCCTGGGAGATTCCGATCAGGAGAGACCTCCTGTCCCAGGCAGGGGGCACGATTTTCCACCCCCGCCCAGAACTCTGGAACCTGTGGGCTTGGCCTCTGAGGGGGCCCAGCTCATAAATTCTGGTCTCTCAACTGAGGTTGTAGGGACCATTCTTCAATCTAGAGCTCCCTCCACGAGGAAGTTATACGCCCTGAAGTGAAAGCTTTTCACTTCTTTGTGCAGTGGTCGTCAGTTTGATCCAGTTTCCTGTCCCGTTGGTGCGGTCCTGGAATTTCTGCAGGAACGATTCACTGCAGGGTTATCTCCCTCTACCCTGAAGGTCTACGTGGCAGCCATTGCGGCTTACCACACACCTTCGGCTGGTTCTTCTCTTGGTAGAGATCCTCTTATTACTCGCTTCCTCCGTGGCACCCTGAGGCTGAGGCCTGCGGTACGCACGAGGGTTCCGGCTTGGGATTTGGCCGTGGTGCTCCAAGGCCTTTCCCTAGCCCCCTTTGAGCCCATTGAGGAGTTCCCAGTCAAGTTTTTGACCCTCAAAACGCTGTTCCTCCTCGCTATATCTTCCTTAAAAAGAATAGGAGATTTGCAGGCCCTTTCGGTTGCCCCCTCGTGCTTGGAATTCGCACCCGGGATGGTGAATGCCTTCCTTCATCCCAGACCTGGTTATGTCCCTAAGGTCCCCACTAATGTGGCCAGGCCTATCGTACTGCAGGCCTTCTGTCCTCCTCCCTTCAGAAATTCAGACCAGGAATGCCTTAATTTGCTTTGCCCTGTTCGGGCGCTGGATGCCTACGTCCACAGAGCTGCCCTGTGGCGTAAGACTGAACAACTGTTCATCTGCTTCGGGTCCCCTAGCAAAGGGGCCCCGGCATCTAAGCAAAGGATGAGCAAGTGGATAGTCGAGGCTATTTCACTTGCTTACAAGTCGGCCGGGCTGCCCTCACCTTTAGCAGTCCGAGCCCACTCTACTAGAAGTATGGCGGCCTCTAAAGCCCTTCTCTCTGGAGCCTCTCTTCAGGACGTCTGTGATGCGGCAGGCTGGTCCTCGCCGTACACATTCGTCAGGTTCTATGATCTTGACCTTAGCTCCCCCGGGGCCCGGGCTCTCTCTGGTGTTGACGAGTCACACTAGACAGGCCTTGGTAATTATAGCTGCGTGGGTATTAACGTTCCCAAAGTGTCAATTTCTCGACGCAACGCGAGTTCCCTTGAAAGGGAACGTCTCGGTTACGACTGTAACCTTAGCTCCCTGAAGAGGGAACGAGACGTTGCGTCGCCCTGCCATACTTCCGGCACGCCTGTCAGCGCTTACTTCAGACACTTTAAGCTAGCGTTGCTTTGTTTGAGTGTGCTTTATAGCTTCCTGGCCGTGACGTCACCCGCTTCTGACTTATGTTAACTAATGAACCTTATTGTAAAGTGTTAGCGAATTTGTTAAATTCATTTTACAAGAATAATAAACACAAAAAGGACTATTTGAGTCAAGTATTGTGCATTTTTCCCTTACTACTATTTTTTTTATTAGTTGTTTAATTATTTTAATGGAAACGGAACCGGAGTCGTTAGGCAGAACCGGAACCGAAAAATTTCTACAGGCGGTTCAGTAGAAACTTCAGTGGCACTGCTGCTCTGTTAACAGCCATGACCAAACGCACATCCTCAAGTCTCCAACATCCAACAGTCAAACTGAACGCATGAATCAAGAACTCATGAGATTTCTGAGGACCTATTGCCAGCAAAACCACTCCGATTGGAGCAAATACCTGATGTGGGCCGAATATGCTCAAAATTCCCTACAGAAACCTGCTACTGGATTAATTCCCTTCAAGTGTGTACTGGGTTACCAACCTCCACTATTCCCTTGGTCTGGCGAACCATCTAACCTCCCATCCGTAACAGTGGCTACAGCGGAGCGAGGACACCTGGAACCATGCACATACCCATTTACAACGCACCGTAAGGAGGCAGGAGGAACAAGCCAGCCATCATCGACGTCCCAGTCCGGAATACACCGAGGGTCAGTGGGTCTGGTTATCCACAAGGGATCTTCGCCTCAGACTTCCATGCAAAAAACTCAGTCCCAGGTATGTAGTGTCAAAATCATAAAACAAATTACTCCAGTGTCATTTCGGTTAGACTTACCTTCTAATTATCGTGTATCTCCCGCTTTTCATGTCTCGCTTCTGAAACCCTCTGGTAGTCCGAGGGGAGAGTCGGAGGGAGTCGAAGCCCACAGCCCCCCACCCATTCTGATCGAGGGCGAGGAGGCTTATCAAGTTCAAGAACTACTCTATTCCAGGCGCCGGGGCAGAAAACTTCAGTATCTGGTCGACTGGGAGGGGTACGGCCCGGAGGAGCGATCCTGGGTCGATGTGAATGATATCCTGGACCCCACACTCATGGAGGAGTTTCATAGGACACATCCGGAGAGACCGGCCCCTCGACCACGTGGTAGACCCCGGCGTCGTCCATCTCCTCGCATCAGGAGCTGCTCGCGGAGGGGGGGCTCTGTTACAAGTGGGGCTCCCGCACTTCCTCCCTCGCATCACCGGAGGGAGCCCTCACCTGAATATTGACTCTTTACCATTCGGACTACATTTCCCAGAGGCCCTCATTCCTGGGACTGATTGCGCTCACACTTGCACCACATCACACTCACGCTTTATAAGCAGCACACACACACACTCTGTTTGCCTGCTGCCTGCCTCAACCTCAGCCTGTTCCTGTTGCTGTCTCAGCCTTGCCCTTGCCTTGTTGTGTTTGTGTTTAATAAAAGCTGCAAATGGATCACCACTCTGTTGACCCCTCATTACAGTATCAATCTCAGACAAGTTTGTTATTTAGTTTCCCAGGTCTACTTAGGTAAATGGAAACCCTACTTAAAGAGATTGTTCCTGTCACACCATCAGGACTCTGTTTGTGTTTTGCACCTTTCCCGCCATTTGTTGTCATAGTAATTCATTTGATTTGGTCATTGTGTTCAGGTGTGTGTTTTTCATCTCCCAGATTAAAGTTCAGTTGGTAACACTTTATAATAACTCACGCTATAAGTCAAGTCAAGTCATCTTTATTTATATAGCGCTTTTTACAATGTAGATTGTGTCAAAGCAGCTTTACATTGATAACTGGTACATTATTTTGGCTGCATAGCAGCTATTAAAGAATAGTGTCAATGCAGGCAGATCAAAGCACTGTTGAATATCAAATGTCAATTGTCAAGTGTCCCCAACTAAGCAAGCCAAAGGCGACAGCGGCAAGGAACCCAAACTCCAACAGGTGACATCAGGTGGCAAACAGGTGTTAAAATGGAAAAAAAAACCTTGGGAGAAACCAGGCTTAGTCGGGGGGCCAGTTCTCCTCTGGCAAACAGTGCTTTGTTACGACTCAGGTTGCTATCATAAGTCAGATAGGATCGCAACATTCAAAGTATTTAATTCAGTTCCATCCAGCTGAGGATCGTATTCATCACACCGGTATGGACGGTTGTTGTCATGTTGATGAGACCTTCACAGTGGATGATCTAGTTGACTCAATCTCTGCTGATACTTCAGGGCTGCGTTGTGGTCGTGGCAGGTCCTTGGTCTCACCTGGATGCGGCCCGGATCCGGTTGACTACAGTAAACCTCGGGATGAACAGAAAGACTAATATTAGCGTAGATGCCATTATTCTTCTGATGTAACGATTACTTCTGGTGTTATAGGAAGTGTTTCCGGTTCCGGCTGACCTAATTTATGCAGCCTAATAATCCTTTAACGGATTTGAAAAAATAAATTGATAATGTGTTATGTGTATGCCAGTTATGTGAGATGCGTTTTTAGTTTAGATTTAAACTGACAGAGTGTGTCTGCTTTCCGAACAATGCTAGGAAGATTGTTCCAGAGTTTAGGTGCCAAATAGGAGAAGGATCTACCACCTGATTTTGATATTCTAGGTATTATCAACTGGCCTGAATTCTGAGATCACAATAGGAAGGACTATAATGCATTAATAGCTCGCTCAGGTACTGGGGAGCTAAACCATTTAGTGCTTTGTAAGTAATTAGCAAGATTTTAAAATCTATACAATGTTTAACAGGAAGCCAATGCAGTGTTGACAGAACTGGGCTAATATGGTCATACTTCCTAGTTCTAGTAAGAACTCTAGCTGCTGCATTTTGTACGAGCTGTAGTTTATTTATCAGGCGAGCAGAACAACCACCCAGTAAAGCGTTACAGTAATCTAGCCTTCAGGTCATGAACGCATGAACTAACTGTTCCGCATTTGTCATCGAGAGCATATGTCGTAATTTAGATATATTTTTAAGATGGAAGAATGCGGTTTTACAGATGCTAGAAACATGGCCTTCAAATGAAAGATTGGTATCAAAGAGCACACCCAGGTTCCTAACTGACGACGAAGACTTAACAGAGCAGCCATCAAGCGTTAGACAATATTCTAGGTTATTACGTGAAGAAGTTTTTGGTCCAAAAATTAGAATATCTGTTTTTTCTGAATTTAGTAGTAGGAAATTACTGGTCATACAATTTTTTATATCAGCTATGCATTCCGTTAATTTTGTGAATTGGTAAGTTTCGTCAGGGCGCGAAGAAATATAGAGCTGAGTATCATCAGCGTAACAGTTAAAACTAACGCCATGCTTCCTAATGATATCTCCCAAGGGTAGCATGTACAGATTGAAAAGCAATGGTCCTAGTACTGAGCCTTGCAGTACTCCATATTCAACTTGCGATCGATATGACCTCTCTTCATTTACTACTACAAACTGATAACGGTCAGATAAGTATGATTTGAACCATGACAATGCAATTCCACTAATGCCAACATAATTTTCGAGTCTATTTAAAAGAATATTGTGATCAATAGTGTCAAATGCAGCACTAAGATCCAGTAACACTAATAGAGAGATACAACCCCGATCTGATGATAAGAGCAAATCATTAGTAACTCTAATGAGAGCAGTCTCAGTACTATGGTACGGTCTAAATCCTGACTGGAAATTCTCATAGATACTATTTCTTTCTAAAAAGGAACATAGTTGTGATGATACTGCCTTTTCAAGTATTTTTGACAGAAAAGTGAGATTTGAGATCGGCCTGTAATTGACTAATTCTCTAGGATCAAGTTGTGGTTTTTTAATAAGAGGTTTAATAATAGCCAGCTTAAAATTTTTTGGTACATATCCTAGTGATAAAGATGAATTTACGATATTAAGAAGAGAATCTATGACCTCTGGAAGCATCTCTTTCAATAGCTTAGTCGGTATAGGGTCTAACATACATGTTGTTGATTTTGACGATTTAACAAGTTTAGACAATTCTTCCTCTCTTAAAGCAGTAAATGAATTTAATTTTTCCTCAGGCACACTACAATGCACTGTCTGATGCAATACTGTATTAGACGGTTGCATGGTTATAATTTTTTTTCTAATATCAATCTTGCAAGTAAAGAAGTTCATAAAGTCATCACTGCTGTGCTCTTTGGAAACATCAGAAGTTGAAGCTTTATTTCTTGTTAATTTAGCCACTGTATCAAATAAATACCTAGGGTTTTGTTTATTTTCTTCTAAAAGTTTTGAAAAATAGGCAGATCTAGCAGATTTTAAGGCCTTTCTGTACTCAATCATTCTCTCTCTCCACGAAATGCGAAATACTTCTAGTTTTGTTTTCTTCCAGCTGCGCTCCATTTTTCTGGCTGCTACCTTTAGGGCCCGAGTGTGCTCATTGTACCATGGTGTTGGATTCATTTCCTTAATCTTTTTTAAACGCAAAGAGCAACTGAGTCTAATGTGCTGGAAAAGACAGAGGCAATAGTTTCTGTTGCAACATCAAGGTCTTCTAAGCTGTCTGGTATGCTAAGGCGATGAAACTGATCAGGAAGATTATTTATAAAGCGTTCTTTAGTGGTAGAAGTGATGGTTCTACCAAATTTATGGCAGGGAGGCAGTTTAGCTGTTTTGACTAAATGTAGTATACACGAGACTAGATAATGATCTGAGATGTCGTCACTCTGCTGCAGAATTTCAACGGCATCAATATCAATTCCATGTGACAATATTAGATCTAAGGTATGGTTACGACAATGAGTGGGTCCTGACACGTGTTGTCTAACACCAATACAGTTTAGAATATCTGCAAATGCCAATCCCAATGAGTCTTTTTCATTATCTACATGGATATTAAAGTCACCAACAACAAGGACTTTATCTGCAGCTAGTACTAACTCCGATAGAAAATCAGCAAATTCTTTGATAAAGTCTGTATGGTGTCCTGGTGGCCTGTATACAGTAGCCAACACAAATGTCAACTTACATAATGTTACGTAAAGTATCATCACTTCGAAGGAATTATATTTGAGAGACTTTTGAGTAATACTGTAAATATTACTATAAATTACAGCAACACCTCCCCCTTTGCCTTTCTGACGAGGATTGTGTCGATAATCATAACCTTGAGGGCTAGACTCATTTAAGGTAATGTAATCGTCCGGTTTTAGCCAAGTTTCTGTCAAACACAGCATATCTAGATTATTGTCTGTGATAATATCATTTACAATAAGTGATTTTGAAGAAAGGGATCTAATATTTAACAACCCAAGCTTTATCATTTGTTTATCATTATTATCTCTATTTTTTATTTGTTGAACATCAATTACATTTTTACCGTTAAATGGGTTTGGAAGTTTTTTGTTTTTACTAATTCGGGGGAACAGACACAGTCTCTATGTGATAATATCTAGGTGTAAGAGTTTCTATATGTTGGGAATTATCTGACTTCTGTAACATGAGGCAGCTAGCAGACGGTCGGTTTAGCCGGTCTGTCTGCTTCCTGACCTGGGCCCCAGTTTGTCATGTTTCAGCTCTAAGACTATGTGCCATATTACTAGAGAGAAGAGCAGCACCATCCCGAGAGGAATGAATACCATCTCTTTTCAACAGGTCAGGTCTGCCCCAAAAACTTTTCCAATTGTCTATGAAACCTATATTATTTTGCGGACACCACTTAGACAGCCAGCCATTGAGTGATGACAATCTGCTAACTATCTCATCACTCCGACGAACAGGAAGGGGACCAGAGAAAAATTACTTCTCCTGACATTGTACTTGCGAGTTCACACACCTCTTTAATGTGAATTTTAGTGATCTCCGACTGGCGAAGTCGCACATCATCAGTGCCGACATGAATAATAATTTCAGAGTATTTACGTTTAGCATTAGCAAACACTTTTAAATTTGCTTTGATGTCAGGTGCTCTGGCTCCCGGCAAACATGTGACTATGGTGGCTGGTGTCTCTATTTTCACGTTCCGTGTAATAGAATCGCCAATAACTAGGGCACTTTCAACAGGATTCTCAGTGGGTGTGTCACTGAATGGGGAGAACCTGTTTGATGTTCTTATTGGAACGGAAGATTGGTGTTTTCCACGGCTAGGCCGCCTCACCGTTACCCAAGTGCCCTGCTGCACGGGCTCTACAGCCGTAACCGAACAATGTACAGAGTTCACTAAGCTAATCGCATCCAAAACAGTATCTGAAGCCCTTGCATTCTTACTATCCTCGATTAAAGTTTGGATGCGTGTCTTTAATTCTGAGATTCTCTCTGTCACCCTGACTATTTCCCTTCATTTATGACATGTAAATCCCTCGTCACTCACAGAGAGAGCTATGCTCAACATGTGGCAAATGGAACAGGTAACAATGCTAGGAGAGGATGACATGACTCACCGTGTTTGTAGACTGATCCAACTTACCACAGCTGTTTGATGAACGCGTTGAAAAAGGAGCGCACGAGAGACTGATGACAAGTTAACAAGCTAGCGAGATGCAAACGCGTTGTAACAGCGATTTAGATTCAAAGATTCCAAGCTAGTGACATCAAATTAATGTGATAGGCAATATTAAATATAAGGTACTAATAATATAAGCAACAATGAATAAAAGTAATAGATTCAAAACGAAGCTATACGGAGTTACAGACGCAAACCACTCTAAGCTGCGAGGCAGAAAGGAGCAATCGGAGAGGCAGACAGGAGCAATCGAGCCAATCCCAAGCATTAGTTAAGCATTAACAAATAGTCAATTCATAATTTATAAAACATTAATAGACATTAGTAAGCCGTTTATAAATACAGCTATAAATGCTTTGTTCTTGATTCATAAGCATACCTATAATGAGTTTAATAATTGTATTTTCATACTTTATTAATGATCAATTTATCATTTCTAAATGATGTGTTACATTATTCACAAACCAGTTATTTAAGAGTTGTCAGTGGTTCATAAGATAATTTAGGATGTGTAAGTAAATTATTAATAAAATATATGCATAGACATGTAGTAATAGTTACTAAGTGTGTTAATAAATGCTTTATTTTCCTTGAGGAACCTGGCCCTTCAGACCACTTTCTCGGATGACTGCCTCTGCACGTTTCTTCATGCTGGCCTCAACATCACCAAATAAGCACAGTTGTCTGGGGAGTCTCCTCGAGAGAGCTTTGCCATCTTTGTGGAGTGGGTGCTGGTATCCTGTAGATCATCCTTCACTGTTGGTGACATCATCAGCCCCACTCCTAACCCAGTGCCCAGCCAGAACCCAACAGTCGGGATAAAGTAGTTTGAGCCCACTGCAGACATTGAGCCCTTCTCTGCCACGCCCACACAACCGGGGGCGTGTGAGCCCAACATCGCCGTGGAGCCTGAGATGCCCAAATCTGACCAGGTGCAAGTGCCGGCTGCGCCATCCACTGCTGAGGGAGCTATCGTGGAATTCGGAGGGCAAGAAGGAGAGCATTGCACGTCATCATGGGAGGTCATCGCAGCCGCCAGGGTCTTCAACGACACTCCATCACCTCGGCCCTTCGGCTACGTGGTGGGCTCCAACTCCGGTGTCATCACCTCTGACCTTCCCCTTGGTGGCATCAGGACTCGTACCACCATGGCTTCTCCCTCCGACGACACCACCATGGAACACAGTTCAGGCTGTGGCATAGGCATCGTCCATCATGCCCCTGCTCAAGGCTCCTCCCTAGCTCTCACCACCTTCAGCACTGCACTGGACCCTTCAGCTTCACCTCCTCCCGGTCAGCCATCGTCCTCTGGAACCTCCTTCTGTATTCTCTGCCTGTTTCGCGAACCCTTCGCCAGCCCCTTCACCATCCCTTCGCCATCTCCTCATCCTTCTCTCTACGGCATGAGGATGCGCCTCCATCAGGAATTTGTTTGTGTTTTGTACCGTTCACACCTTTGTTGTCATAGTAATTCATTTGATTTCATCATTGTGTTCAGGTGTGTGTGTCTTATTATCACCCCTATTTAAGTTCAGTTCAGTTTGTGTGCTTGTCGGGTCTCATCAATGTGTACGTTGTGTGAAATGTCATTGGATTTACCTTGTGTTAAAAGGACAGCTATTAAAATCCACTGTTGAGCAGCAAACAGGTATTTGAAGCTGATAGTGTCTCTGGAGTCTCAAGAACATTTTCATGCAGGCTGGCAGTTGTGCGCAAAGTTGCATTTCAGCCACCTCTAACCAAAGCTCACAAAGAGAAATGTTTTACAGTGGGTGTAGAAATATGATTTCAAACTATCTATATTGCATGAGAACTGTGACTTGCTTAATAATGTGGAACAACCTCTTTAAATAGGGTTTCTATTTACCTAAGTAGACCTGACAAACTATTTAACAAACCCGTCTGTGACTGATACCAGTTATCTAAAAAGATGGAGAAAATAAAACAAACATACATTAATTTAGGTATGTAAAGCTGTTATCTTATTTCTTTTATTAGACTGTGCTAGTTATGGTGCAAACAATATGAGAAATCCTCAGTTACTTACTGGCAGTTCAGCTGGTCTCCTCTTTGTCAGTTTTAACACATCACAGGATGTTTAAGCAGGCTACAAGCAGAAGTTCAAAGCTACTGGACCACAGCAAGCTGTTTAATGTGATGTTCACAATCATCTTGCCGTTTAGTCTGTTCAGTTCTCTTTCCTTTCTCATGTCATCTCAGTGTGTGGTCTCTAACAAACAGTGAGAGTGTCCATAACATCTGGACAGACATCACCTACACACACACGTTGTGGTATAGTGTGTGAAATGAAAGGAATTGAGCAGGGACTGTGAGAATAAAAGGGCAAACATGCTTTTTGTGAGCTTAATGTCCGATATTTCACTCTCTCTTTTTTTTAGGCCTCACAAACCCATTGACCCCACCAAGCCACTGTTCTAAAAACAGCTGGGCCTCTTTTTCCTCCAAAAACGTCGTGAAAATAAAGAGCGCTGAGCCACCACCCTGGCCTAACTCTCCTTCTTCTGCAGTATTCTTATGCATTCATTCAGTTTTCTTTCATTTAATTCTATTTTATCGTTTTAAAAACTATGTATTATAATGACTATATATTTCTACTAGTGCTGGGCTACGATTAAAATACTTAATCGCGTTATGCGTAAAATTCAATAATGAGTTCAAAAGTTATGTATTGCGCACTTTTATTGTAAAAGTACTACCATATGAACAAAGGTGCAATAACATTTGGTTTGCAAACATAAATATGGTGCTTTTTTTTCAGCAGTATTCCCTTTACATAGTAGCAGGTAAAATCTTTCTTGTAAATCTCAACTTAAACATTAATGTAATCAAATTAAATATAAAACCAAAGATATTTTCCACTGCCAGGGTATTAACGTTTTGTCTAGTTTGTTATAGGAAAACAAGTTATGCTCAGAGTCCAGAGCCTCGATCATAACATTATAACAGACCCCTTTCAAACAACAGCAAGTTAACATTTATAATTTTTTTTTTTTTTTTTTTTTTCTGAACAGGTACCAGCAGAAACATTTTTCTTTTATCAGGGAGCAGCATAAACAGTCTATGTTCAGTAGAAAGCATAGCTGTGAATACAAAACTTCGATTTTGTATTAATGTAGATCAGAATTTGTGCGTAAGATCTACATTTGTGGATCCGGTGACACGCCTGCTACCACTAGATGGCAGTATAGCCAGCTAAAACAGACAACGGCACTGTAATCAAGTGTTATACCCCATATAAGATGCTTTAAGTGGCTTAAGAAAGTGATATTGAAGCACTAAATTCAGTACACACCTTATTAATAAAACACAGAATACCTTGTACAGACAAGCATATATTAACTCAAAACGCGCAAAGTTTCACATCAAATGTTTCCTCGTTGAAAAATGCTTAATATAATGCATTAAAACAGTAGACTAACATTAAAAGCTATTAACACATACTTTGTACAGACAAGCAGATTAAATCAGGTTAAGAACACAACACGTGAAGTTAGGCATCCATAGAAAATCATTATAAAATGCTGACATGTGCTATAGTGCGTTACATGTTCAAAAATATGTAGTCCTAAACTGAGTTTTAATTTCACCATCTTACTGCATCAAGCCATGTTTAGTGTTTTCTTTAAAAACAGGCTCTATGGGAGGAAAACGCTTAGCCTACTATGTATAGACAGAAGTATAGACAGTATAGCCCAAGATGAACGTGACACGCAAAGTTTCACGTTTGTTACATGTGCCCTGGGTCTGTGTTCTATTGTTGTCATATGGACTCCATTTCTCACAATTCCCCAGCTAGGAACCAATCACACACTCACACCTGTTTCCCATCAGTGACACTTTATAAGCTGCACTCAAACACACACACAGGGCTTAGTATTGTTTAGCCTTTGTCCTACCTTGTTCTCCGTGTTCCTTGTCTTTGCCTAGCCTAGCCTTGCCTGTGTTTTGACCCTGGACTGTTTCCTTGTTCAATGATCGTTTGCTGCCTTCCTTGACCATTGCCTGTTTTTGGATTACTCTTTTGCCTTGCCTTCCTGTTTCTCTTTGCTGGTGTTTGACCTACTGCCTGTACGACTACGCTCTCCTGTAAATAAAGCCTGCACGTGGATCTCCAACTCCATTGTCACGCTCCCTCCGTTACAACATTCAAGGCATTTCCTCCCTTATAGCACCTGTTTAAAAAGAAAATGCTTAACGCTCTCATTGGTTGAGATGCGTGATGATGCCAATCCAAAGCCAGTACTGATCAACATCCCACCCCTCCTGTGACCCATTGTTTGTCTGCAAAAGCAATGGACTTTCAAAATAATAATTAGAAGAAAATGTATTAATGCACGATAAAATAATTGTCGGCATTAATCAATTAATGCGGTAACGCGATAATAATGTGTTAACTTGCCCAGCCCTAATTTCTACAATTTATATAATACTACCTACCCGGAGAAAAATGTATTGCTTAGAGCAGTGGTTCCCAACCTTTTTTACGCCAAGGCCCCCTTCCTCTCCGAATCAATACTGCATACCCCCCCCCCCCCCCCTTTTTTTTTTTATTTAACCCCATGTTATTATTTCTTTAAAGAAGAAACTCAAGATAGATTTAAAGTAATTTTTTGCAAACATATTTTGCAGACATTCTTTACAACTTAAAAGTACTTACTCTGCTCAGTAATACTTTAACTTAAACAAATAAGCACAAGTCAACCTGCCATACTAAACAAGACACAGGGAGATACCAAAGGACTGAATTTAAATACTATGCAGATCCATTCAAAATTATTAAATACATAACACCACTGATCCTCTCAAACTTCTCCAAAACACACTTGTTCGGCGAGCATCCGTTATAAAACACTCACAGTACATTAATTTTGACAACTATGCAAATATATTGAACTGTGTTCATGCAGAAATACGATGTTATAGCGATCAGTGAGTCGAGAGCGTAAATGTGCGATTTGTTTGCACATAATAACGGACTTGCGCATACTTTGTGTACGACTGTATGTCACTGTAATCTTCTTTACCTTCATTACAATCATCATCCATCAAAACCTTTTTAGCGACATTCGTTTTCTTTTTCCAACTGAGAGAGTTAGTTTGCATTTTGAGCCACCGTTCAGTCTGTATTTCACAGCAGCACGGTGAGAAATGGCCTGGGCTGATCCAAAACAATCACAGAATACGTACGAGAGAGATGGTGCCTTGTTTTAAATGTATTTTTTAATTAATTTATCTTTTTTAATGTATTGTATTAATAATAAATTTAATGAATTATATTAATATATTTAAGTTAATTTTACGTTATCTTGCGGCCCCCCTGGAGGATCACTGAGTACCCCTAGTGGGCCATGGCCCACAGGTTGAAAACCACTGGCTTAGAGGTTGTTCTATCAAAACTGTAGAATATGGAGTTCTCAGTCATATTTCATTTAAGAATCAACTTTGTTCTTTCATCTAAAATTCTTTTGGAATAAAAATAAAAGTTAGACTATTTTTAACCAAGATAAATGAATGTGGATAGCAGCTCAGATCATTTGATTTTGGAAAAATTTGGAAATGTTTGAGTTCATGTTAAAATCTCTGGGTTACACTTTATTTTAAGGTGTCGATTTTACAGTGTAATTATACATATAATATTGAGTAATAAAAATACACTACATGTACTTACTATAGGGTAAGGATTAGGGTTTGGTTTATAGTAGGTTGCATGTAATTATGCATAGTTTATAGTTATGACTACAGTAACTACATGTAACATGTAACAAGGACAAAAGGGGCGCATTTTTGGGGGACGTTTGCAGGAAACTTGAGCAAAAATTGCCATTTGCTCTCCATTTAATCTTATTGCTTTATAGGAGATACAGTCAAAATAAAGATATGGTTGCATTTGTTTGTTTTTTTACCACTAATGGATATTTTGATATTCTGTTTTGTTTCCTTTAGTTCCTGTTTTCCTGCTCTATATAGTTTTGGTTTCCTGGGTTACTGATTATGTCCTCATTTGATTCTATGGTTACTTATGATTTGCACCTGTCTTTCATTATGTTTGTCTTGTATTTATACTCCCTGTTTTGTTCAGTCCTGTCCCAGCCTGTGCAAGGGCCTCAGTTACCATGGACACCATCAGATAAGGTAGTTTATTGCCCCCAAGTATGTTTCCATGTGGAAAATCAGAGGCAAAGAGACCCATGGCCCTCAAAACAGACTTTCCTGCATTAATTTATAGATGAACTGATCTATAAATGAACATGCATCACAGGACATTGAGCTTATGATTATGACTGTTTTGTGTAGTGATACACAAAACAGAGCCCTCTCCTCAGACAGCACGCCAAATATGCATACTATTTATTTATTTGCAAGTGTGAACTTGTGAAATGAAATTTCTCTGTACTGTAGGCTACTGTTGGTAGCCATTAAAGAAAACGTATTTAGTTTCATATTTATGTTTAAATAGACCTATTATAATGTTTTTTTTTTTTTTTTTAATTTCATCTATTTGATTATGAAAAGTAAACCGCATGAGTAAGATAAGAGGATACATCAAAAGATGCGCAATATATCAGTAGACATGGAATGGGTCAGACATAATTTTGACCACTACATTAAGTTTTGTTAGAAAGCCTTTCTGTAAAGTGAATTTCGTTTTGTAAAAATTGTATCTTAATTTTAATCAGTTTCATCAACCAATTGCCTGGATTTAATAAACAAGAAGCAAATATAGCAGACAATATAATCATGACATGGAGGCGCGGGCGTGATCACTTGGGCGTGAGCTGGAGCTTGCCTTATATGAACCGAAACTCAGCTTATAGGCTGCTTGCCTCACAGACATGAGAAATATATCTATGGAAAGCTTGAAATGTCTTTTATGTAGTCGAATTGGTGTGGTTCTAAAAACAAAGTATGGTCACATCAAATATTGATAAAAAATAATAAAAAAAAAAAAATGCAAAATCAGAAAACATTTTTTGTTGTATGCAGGAGCAGTATTTTATAATTAATTTATAATTGTTTTATGTAATTATAAATAGGGTTAGGGTCTCTATAATTTGATAATAAGCATTAAGGAATCTTGCAGCTATTCTGTTTCTATAAGTTAAACAATACGATCGATTCACTGCTTTGTAACAAATTAGAATGAAAATAATAATAATAATAATAATAATAATAATAATAATAATAGTAAAAGTTTTTCGCCAATCAAATAAAACAGCTTTACTGTTTACAGAAACCAAACACGAATTCCGATAATGTGTGTGCAAGGTAATATTTCCCTTAATAATAGAATCTGCTGCTTTATTTACCTTTAATAATGCACTGCATAACTTTCTAAATCAGCCGTTGTAATAATCAAATGTGGACTGGGATACAATCGAATCATGAGTTAAATTAAGGTAAGAACACGTAAACAACACGTTGGGAAGACGATCGGTTACTCGCACTTCAGACCGCTCGCCATAGGAATGCGTTAACAACAAGTAAGCACATGTAGGAACTTGTTGCATGAAAATAATCAATCATTTAATTTTGGCGTAACGTTGTTATTCCACTAGGTGGCTACAAGTGTCTCATAAAATGTATTTGATGTATCATTGTATCATTCATTCAAGAGATGTGTACAAAAACAAAAAATAAAATCTGTGGAAAAAAAAAATCTGTTGTTCATCCTTTTGATCTTTCATTTAAAAAGTAGTTATGTCTATCATGTTCTGATCTAGCACTTTACATTTCCCTTAATTTATTAAATTAAAAATTCACCTCTGCAATTCATCAATTCAGGACACATTTACAAAAAAAAAAAAAAAAACACTCTAGAAATGTATGGAAAATATGCTTGACAGTTATGACAACTACTTCAATCATTTTGCATTTGATGACTTGTGCAAGAAAATGCCTAGATGTTTTGAGTAAGACTATTCAGGGAACCATATCATATATTGCTTTTATGATGTAGCCTACACAAGACTAGATGATGTGGAGGTTGTACAAGTAGTTTTGAGAATTTCAGTTGTCAAATGCACAAAAGCAACTGAGAAAAACTGTAAAACTGCACACCTAAAATTGTATGTATACATAGCAACCCTTTGATTGGTGATTGTTTCTGTAAAGTATGTTTTTGAGGTCATGTCTGATAATAAAATAAAAACACAGCAACACACTTCTACAGAACGTAAAGTATTTACAAGTTATATAGATCATATATTTTCTAAAAGGCATGCCTCAATATTGACTTTTGAGTGGTACAAACCTTTAAAACAACCAAATCAATCCCAGTTTTTATTTGTGTGTGTAGATAGATAATTTTACAAATAATTACAGATCATTTTGTCACAAAATCTCATTCAACTGAGATGAAGGAAACAGATCTCAAAGACCATATGAGGGTAAGAGCAACTGTCCACTAAAGGAATTGTAATGTTAAACATTCATTCAAAAACATTTTAAAGGCTCTCCTGAGGCTTCACATGACATCACCTGGATAATCTGTTGATTTTCTGGGAAAAAGGATAAAGAGACTGGTCTGATGGTATACAATAATTAACAATTTATTAATTTTGAGTGTCTTGCATGGACTGTGAACAATTGCACAGCAGGCAATAAAATCAACAATAAAAGATAATAGAATGATAGAATGATAATATAGGTCATATTAAGAATATGTAATGTCTGTATGCTTTTGTAATATGTTAAACATTCTGTAAAACACTAACAAGCACATGGATTCAAAAAAAAAATATGTTAGTGTTGTTTTAGGTGTGTATTGCCTGTAATGTCCATGATTCAGTATTTAGGTATAAAATATCTGTATTTAGTGCTTAGCTCCTTACGTAGTTAAAAACAAGTTAATTTCAAAACGCTGACGTCACATCAGGTTGTCACATGGGTCAACCGCTCAATTAGACGCTCAAAGTACAAGAAGTACGCAAAGGGGCCCCCCTTCCCCTTCTTCAAAAATAAAAAAAGACTTTTTTAATGCACGTTTTATTCCTAATAAATTTACTAGAAGTTTCTTCTCTAAATATGTTTCCATCACGTTTTATGTGTATTTTATTTCGTTGAATAAAAAGTATCCCCCCAGCGAGTGTACGAGTTACATTTATTAACATCATGTGCAGTATCTTAAAATGTGAAAAAAAAAAAAAAAAAAAATCAGAAAACCAGTCTGACTCATTTAAAATTCTCTACTATTACATTACTGCATGCATAAGTTTCAGAAACCCACTTTAAAAATGACAGTCAAATACAATAGATCATTGCTAAGACATGGCATGGACCCTTTTGTCCATTTATTCAGATTCTTAATGATTTTCAGTACATTTAACATAGATAGGCTATAGCAAGTTATTAACAACATTATTTCTATTATACTTCATTTTTCTGAACATGTACACGGGTTCTGTCTCGTGCACAGACGAGCCTTTGAAAGTATTTGGCTGCAGAAAGACGCGTTCAGCGTATGCACTGCACACTATCTAGTGGATTTTTGTTTTCAAGCACTCTATTCACTCTTGCATGGGCTGTTGTACAGTACACACACTGTCCGTGCCATCACAAAAATTGCGTGCCAGCAAGGCAGGGAGCTTGGGTGGCCCCGGCAGGGCAAGGAGCTTGGGTGGCGAAAGAATGGCCTCTGGGGTGGACTCACGTGCTGGAGCGGAGTCTGGAGACAACTCGGTCACTGGAACTACCATCCTGTCCGTAGACACTGGCGAAGCGGCCATCTTGTCCGTAGACACTGGCGAAGTGGCCATCTTGTCCGTAGACACTGGCAAAGCGGCCATCTTGTCCGTAGACACTGGCGAAGCGGCCATCTTGTCCGTAGACACTGGCGAAGCGGCCATCCTGTCCGTAGACACTTGAGTGCGTTGCAACCGGCGGGCTTATTTTTTCACATGCTTGCAGAGAAAGGCTTACCAAAACAAAGTTACTGGGTTGTCCTTTTTCACGTTTTCTGTGTTGGTAGATGCACCGGGGACCCGATTATAGCATTTAAACTTGGAAAAATTCAGATTTTCATGATATGTCCCCTTTAATGGACATACCAGCACTGTATCTCCTACCCCTTGAGTGAAGGATTTTAGTTGAGTATTTGGGGTGGGTGCTCCCGCACAGAGGCTCCCCTCTCACCATTCCGCTCTCAAGGGATTAGGAGGTGATGCATTCACGGTGGGAAGCTCTATTATTGCTTGATTTTTGATGGCATTCGCTGTGAGAAGCTCCACTCTTGCTTGACTCTCTTTCTCTCTCTCGTGTGATGAGAGTCTAGCATTTGCACCTCGCAGTTCAGGTCCCACCTTGCCATGTGCACTTTGCTAGAATAATAGGGACGTGACACAGCACTTGCATACTGTTGCCCACTTGTTGATTTGATTTGCTTATATTGTTCTCATTTGTAAGTCGCTTTGGATAAAAGCATCTGGTAAATGATTAAATGTAAATGTCTTCCATGTTTAGTTTACCCCCCTCTCTAACTGTTGTTGCATCTTAAAGTGGGGTCTTTTGTTCCCCTTTTTGGTTGGGTTCTGTGTAAAGTCTTTCTAGTATGATCCATGTTCAAAAAACCTGACAAGTTTGTGTAAGGATGACAGGATCCAATGGTGTGGGCAAAGGTATAATGCATGTAGGTCTTTTACTTGCACTTCTGTAAAGTTCACTTAATTTGTAATAATTTACTTTCAATTTGATTACAGCTCCGAATTTAATCTGACTCCAATTTCAAATAACAAAAATTTAGACTTAGATTATTATTAATTTTAGTTTTGTTATTAATTTGGATATTAGACTATTCTGGGTATCCCATACTTTCAGTTATTTATTCATTAGGGATGCAATGTCGTATAGAGTCTCATCCCGGCCAGGTCATGGATTTCATGGACACAAACTCGCCAGTTCAGATTTAGTCAGTGGGTACAGGGTTAACTAGTCTGCCATTATGTGCTTGCTCATACAAAACTGCAACGTGTCAGTGATTGACAGGAATCAAAAGGTCCCACATGATGTGTCAAATGCTCCTTTTATTGGGCCTTTAGTTTGACCTATTCTGGATGCAGATTTGCAGAAACACCAGACTCCATTTAATCTACTGGTCATAATGATTTCAGAAGAATACAGAATAAAGAAAACATAACATTTTATTTACATAAATCAAACAATAATTAATTCTGAAATTTAAAAAAAACATAACATCAATTGCTCATCATGAATCTAAGAGCAAGAGATGCATACCTGACGGCAGAGAGACACACAGCAGTTGTGTGAGTGTTCTGGGCGCAGGACTGAAGACAATTACACACACAGCACTGTGTGGGTTTTTTCTGATTACAGAATCCCAATGACTTTTTTTGCCTCTTTTCCTTAAATACCCAGACCAGAAAAAAAAAAGAAAAAAAAAAAAAAAAACTGTTAATATTTGGTTGGGCCTATCCATGTGTTTCAAAGTGTTGCACCTGGTTTCGGGAGTGAGGACCAATAGTTATTTTAAATCTCGAAGGGACACGACCCACAATAGAACAACAGAATTCGGTAACACTTTATAATGACGTTCAGTTATAAGTCATTTATAAATTATTAGTTAATGATGAACTAATCATTTACAAAACATGACTATACATTCATGAATGATTAATAAGTGGTATGCTAACGATTTACAAATTTTGTTGGAAATTATCTTAAAAAATGTGCAAATCATGAAATAAATCAAACAGATCATTAGTAGATGGTTTATAAATTATTAGTTGATACATTATTTATCACATAAATAATTTAAATCAATTATGTCAAAATTGTTTAGTATCATTATCTCAATAAACAATTGTTAATCATGAACAAATGATGAACAAACCATTAGTAAATTATCAGTATATGATTTATTGATGAAGTTGTAAGCTGGTCTGTGTTCAAAAGCACAAACATGCAGGTATGCTAAAGCACTATTTTTAAGAAGAGTAATTTATTTGTTTTAAAGTGGATAAACATTTATAAATGCCTTACAGTCAGGTGATTCCAGTGGGTTATGGTAAATCCTTTCATTCAATCAGCACAAGACTTGTGTTCTGTGTGGAGTGTGTGGGATCTAGTGATAAAATCAACCTCTGAACCGATTTTTCCCTTCCACTGAAGCTCACATCAGGTGCACAGAGTTAAAGACTCCATGTGTGTCAGAGAAGACCCTCACCAGTCAGCACTTACACTGCAGTACACACTACAAAGTGTCCAACACATTATAGATGATGTGTAAACGCATGAATAAATTATTTACAAAGATTTCTGCATCCCCTATTCTAAAGTGTAAACTATTAATCACTTGTAAATGTGTTATATATCATTTGTAGACCTTTCTTACCTATTACAAATTATTTGTATATGTATACAAGTCATTTGTAACACTTTCTGCATCCCCTATTCTAAAGTGTAAACTATTCATTACTTGCAAATGTGTTACATATCATTTGCCGATCTTCCTGTTACATGATCCATCTCATTCCAAAGCCTGAACTTTAAATGTTTTAAAAAATAAATTAACACTCTGCCACTATTTTATCAGCACTTAATCATTTATTTTTTTTATTTTGTTTCCCATGGTGCTCCTCACCATAACATGAAAACGCACCATAAACTGATCATAAACGTAGTCCATTATTTTGTGCATTTAGTCTTCAGAAGTTGAACGATACCACTGTGTGAGAAAAATATTATTCTTCCATACTATAATCATTATATCATAATCGTACATATCCGCTATCTCATCCATTAAAACTTTCAAAATTGGCGCTTCAAACACCGCGACACAGGTTTGCGGCAGTGACATCAAACCTTGCTCCTTATTGGCTGTCTCTTGCGATTTGCGACCACCATAGACTGTTTGCGACATGCCAAATTTGAGTTGCTGTGTTGAGTTGAGATGCTGGTGGGTGCCCAGTGCCCACACTATAATGTTGCACTTCTGGCAACATTACATCCTGGAGAGAAGACAATTCTAGATTCAAGAATGCACATGCAGGAGGACAAAGTTTGAGCGCGCACATGTGATATCTGAACGAGCGCGTCCAGTTTTGCGCGAGAAGGGAATCCGCCTGTGATCAGAGAGATTCTTGCTCGCGCATTTGATGCGCTCTGGTGTTACAGTAATGCGCTCTCGACATTTATCAGTATAATAACGCAATAGAACCCCCCTTAAATGAACTATTAACGTGAGAAGAAAGCAATGTCTGAAAGTTGCAATACATTTTTTATTGGTTAAAATGAATGGAGAATATCTAATGTTTTTCCGCAAGTGCTCAGCTCGACCATTTCCGTGGGTGGAGCTTGAACATCCACGGGATCGGCGCATATTCGTTGGAACTATTTGCCATCAGGATGGATGATTACATGCTTTAATTTGGGCAGCTTTGAGCAGCTCTTGTGGTTCTTATCCAGTATGTGAGGTGAAATCCTTGCTGGTGTAGTGTGATTACCGACTTTGCCAAGGCCCGCACTTAGCTAACTTATTCCTTTGCGCTGTCCACTCAGTTGTCATCAGCGGGAAAACTTCTCTCTATGATTGCGTTGTTTGGCTATTTCCACAGCTAGAACATGACGGCTGCACATATAGATTTTTAAATGCCAGTCACAGTTTTTATATTTCTGTAATTTTGTAATTTCAGGAATGGAAAATAATAATAATACAGACATAACTGAAATGCAGGACACTACTTACGTCTTGTGGGACGCAGGACAAAGCTCCCAATTTCGGGACTGTCCCGCAAAATGCGGGACGGGTGGTCACCTATCCACACACCCCACAAGTCTGTGCTGATGAGTGAAAGGATTTACCATAACCCACTGGAATCACCTGACTGTAAGGCATTTATAAATGTTTATCCACTTCAAAACAAATAAATTACTCTTCTTAAAAATAGTGCTTTAGCATACCTGCATGTTTGTGCTTTTGAACACCGACCAGTTTACAGCTTCATCAATAAATTATATACTGATCATTTACTAATTGTTTGTTCATCATTTGTTCATGATTAACAATTGTTTATTAAGATAATGATACTAAAACAATTTTGACATAAATACTTAATTGATTTATAAGTGGTAAATAATGTATCAACTAATAACTTATCAAACCAACAAACCATCTACTAATGATCTGTTTGATTTATTTCATGATTTACACATTTTTAAAGATAATTTCCAACACATTTGTAAAATGTTAGCATACCACTTATTAATCGTTTTTGAACTTATAGCCATGTTTTGTCAATTATTTGTTCATCATTAACTAATAACTTATAAGTGAGTTATAATTGAATTGATAAGACATTCATAAAATGTTAACATATCACTTATTAATCATTTATGAATGTATAGTCATGTTTTGTAAATGGTTTGTTCATCATTAACTAATAACTTATGAGTGACTTATAACTGAATAATAAAACATTCATAAAATGTTAACATATCACTTATTAATAATTTATGAATGTATAGTCACGTTTTGTAAATGGTTTGTTCATCGTTAACTAGTAATTTATAAATGAATTATAACTGAACAAGTTACCCAGAACTCTTTCTCATGATATATTTGACTACTCTGAAACTGAGATCATTTTACCAATCGCACTGAGACCAAACATGAAAGGTAAAAAAAAAAAAAAAAATAGTTTCACAAGATACTCCTGTTTTTACAGCAGTTGATTAATGATTCTACATGAATTATGATGTTATACAGAGCTATGAGTATAGGGAGTGATTTACAGTGCTAACAGCAGAGGTGCTGCTGACACTTTATTGGGTTAAAGGGTTTTCAATGGGTTGCACTGGGAAACTGAAGATGAATGGTGTCAGTCTGTTGCTCAGGGGTAATAAGCTCTTGTTAAATTTATTGTTGGGTCACAAGTGCTGCTTTGAACATGAGAAGACAGATGAAGGTCTATGAAAATGGTTTAGGAGGTAAATGAGAGGCTTTTCACAAGTAATAAAGCTATTAAACTGTTGAGTCACTGCTTTAAATTAAAAACATGCTGAATCATTTCTACTTTCATTAGTCACAACAGTGAAGGAACCAATAACACTGCTAAAGTTTTATTCTTCACTTAGATAAAAAACAAACAAACAAACAAACAAAAAACTACTGCATTTAATTTTACTGTCCAATCTTTTCAAAAGATCTTTTGAGTTTGCTTCTTCTTCTTCTTCTTTTTTTTTTTTTTTAGTTATGACAACTTCGAATGAAATTATTTTCAACCAACAAACTATATTGAGTTACAAGAACTTTTCGTCGATTACTCAAAAAAAATAAGTTGCTCCAATTCCTTGAGTTGTAGCCCTGGAATCAATTAATCTTATCTATTTCAGTTAAAATCCACAGCTATCATAATACTGTCACATGTCTGGTTTATTTTGTTGAGGTTTAGAGTTTGTATTCACCATGTTTATTGTTTGTATTTCTATTGGATTCAGTTTCATTGTCGTGTTCTTATTTGTCACCCTTACACTACATTTCCGATGATCCCTCCTGGCTCCCTCCTGGTTCATCAGCTCCACTCCACTTAAACCTTCAATCTCTGTCAGTTATTTGTCTGTTTGTGTTAATACACACTATTACACCAGACACAACTTTTATCGCTAAAAGCTGTCTACACTGAACGTGACAAGATGACTGTTGGACAGGGAACGGGGAATCCGTTTACTGTCGGAAAATTTTGTAATTCAGTGTAGACAATATCACGGATTATAATGGGTTCTATTGTCTCAGTGTAGACACGGTGTAAGATGTTCTGATTTCCTTTGTTTAATAAACTTGATTATTCTTTTGGAATTACCTTCGTCTTCTTCATTAGATAAAGCATGATAAGCACATGGTAAATGCAACTTATTTAATATGAATATTTAATGAACAAGTAAGATCATTTTTGTAGCTTGACAGTTGTGGTTACTATGTATGGTATAATTTTATCTAGAGCTGTTTGAAAATTGTTTAACATTTTTTTTTTCTCACTATTGAAGACATGCATGTTTTGAATGAGGGTGGTTACGATGATAGAATTTTCATGTATGGGTGTAGTGCTGACAAACTCAAAGAAGGGGGATGGTTGGATCCAAGTGCAGAAGGTTTATGAGAGAAATGAAAGAAAAAGTCTCAGGTTACGTATGTAACCATGGTTCCCTGAGAACAGGGAACGAGACACTGCGTTTGACACGCTTTGGGGACGTCTCCTCATGAACCGGTGTCTGAAAACAATTATCAAATCACGACAGAACTAGCAGTTTTAACTGAAATGCCAGAACCACTCCCCCTACGGGTCATAGGCTGTCAGTGACAGCATTCCCTATGGCATACAGCCAAAGCTATAAGCCTCAAAGAGTCCTTCCACAGAAGGCCTACCAAGGCCACTCAAAGGCTTCTGGAACCAAGCTTCTTTTCAAAGAAAAGAGGGTACCTTTAAGGGAATGTAGCCAGGGGGCCCGAGGGAACCCTAGCCAGTCAGGGGAACGTACTCGACCCTGATTGCCACCAGGGAGGCCGACCTGATCTAACACAAAACTAGTCTTGGCCAACAACCTGTCTGATCACAGAGTCTCAATTCACATTCTTCAGAGAAGATATCCAGTAAGAGGGACTGCAAAGAGGCAGTAACCAACCAGATCATAGAGACGAGCATCCTGGAGAGCAGGACTCAGCTTAGTGCTTTTTTACCCTTACCAGTGAGGGGAGTAAAACTCTGCTTAATCCTAGGATCTACTCAGTGCTTGATTATTTGCACTGAAGAAGCTGTGCACTCTAAAGGGACCCAAACAAGGGGAGTACAACCAGCCTAAGGCTGGTCTTCAGGGAGGCCTCAGAGAGGCCTACAACCACTGACCAGACTTAGGGAGCTAAGTACTATGCTGAACAACCCTCTAGACGAGGGGAGTACTGGGCTTAACCTAACAGGTAGACCATACTGTAGGCACAAAATCATGGAGGCTCCCAGACAGCCTGCAACATGAAGTAATTCTACATAATGTAGAATGTATCACAGCAGCCTTGCAAAGGCCAGCCATGTGAAAACTACATGCTTAATCTGCTAAAAGACACCCAGATGTGAAGGCCACACACCTAAAAGCAACTCAATTGCTGATAATGCAAGAGCCCACAAAAAAAAAAAAGTGGCAGTGTCTACGCTCTAAGGGAGCCATATATGAGAACCAAACTATCCAGTGAGGTTAACTATTTAACTCAACCCGAACTTAATTTTATCCACACATTCCAACAGGCAATGTACTTTCAGCAAGGGGAGTACAAAATACGTCACCATAATCTTAAGGAGGCCAAAGTCAGGCCTACTACTCCAGAACACACGGGTGCTAGCCTGTGGCAGTATTAGAGTTTACTGAGCTCACATAGTGTAGGGCAGGAATCAGAACTAAAGTAGTAAAGTATAACAACCTTGAATAACAAGGGAGTACTATTAATCCAACCCTAAAAATACAGGGTGAGTACTTCACAACAGAAATTCTCACCAAAAACAGATACAATCTGTACCGAACCCTAGGGAACAGGAGCTTTATAAAGCTACAACCATATCACTTAAGCTTGAACATAGTTCAAGGGGTTCAGAGGAAAGATCGAAGTTGAAGTACCACTAGATAGTTCTGGAGGAGCAGGGCCACAGCAACAAAGTTTCTATTTACATAGTGAAAAGGGGCCTACACCACCTGAGACAAATGCATCAGGGAGACTTAGCAATAGTCTGCTACCTTAGCTGCTATCTATTTTGCACCTACACCAAGGGGACAATGGGCCTTGGCCTGACAACTCTGATAAGAGGAGGCCAGAACTAGGAAAAACTACACTCACATAACAGGGGTAGTATAAAAAGGGCGTAAAAAAGCTCCTAGCAGACCGCCTAAATCCTAGTTCTAGCCTAGGCCAGCTATAGCTGTGGGCCTATAAGGGCAACTCTCAATTGAGAGGAGGCAATTTACCATAAGGTGGCTAACAGTGCAGCTTAGTTAAAGCCCGCATCTGAATACATATGAACGGTAGATTCAGTGTCTTCAGTGAATTCTGCAAAGAATGAAGCCAACACATCCATAAAGGGGACTAACAAAGTACTACCCTTAATAATATATCGTTCCAGCCAACCTAATGGAACTTCGGAGCCCTTAAACCGCATCCTACCTACCAAACCAATTTCGGCAGGTCCAACTGATATGCTTACAAACAGACATTGTGTGTAAAGCAACACCAGCCTGACCTGCTGCTGCGTATAGAGTGTTGGAGCCTGCCTATATCACGAAATAGTTGCACCCATCTCGTCAATAGGAGGCATTGACGCGTACCTATACTCACTCCATCAACACCAGCGAATTAACCTGCTGATGTTGATGAATGCGAGTTGAATACAGGTTCTTCCATGCCTTCTCGATCTCAGTATGAAGATCAAGAAGGAATGGAAAGCTTACGGTGCACTGTAACAAATTGCTGTAGTTTTTACAGCAAAATTCTACAGAAACTTACTGTTTTATCATTTTACAAGTTATTACTGTATTTTGCAATGCATTATGGGTCAAAAAGTGTATTACAGTTGTTAACAGTATTTTTCCCTGTCAGCTGTAAATTAATTTACAGTTAAGAGGTGTTTTCACTGTAGCTCATACATTTTTACATCAACTTACTGTGATGTTGCATTATGGGACTGCGCGGGCTGAATACGTTTGAAAACTGGTGGACTGGAGCAGGGCATGAACAGTTGAAGATAAAAGGCATTATTCTATTAATTTTTGGTAAGTTCACTTAAATTTACATCCATAAATATTCAAATCAAATGTATTACATTTAATGCATTTTAGTGATTCATATTTTGAACAGAATTCGTAACGTCAGATGTAGGCTAATGAATTGTATCGACTTAGTTAACAACTGCGTGTTATTAGGAAATTTAGTGGGATATAAAAGTGTTTGATTCCAATATTTATTTAGTGGGAAACGTTATGTTTATTTAGTAAAGGAATGTGTCGTTAACTTTAAATGTATTGTTTCAGGCGAGGCGGAGAATCGCGACGGGGCGCGCCATAACAGTGGTGGAGAGACGAAGCTGAACTACGGTAAAACCATCGTGAATGTAATGATAATGTGGTTGAATGCTGTTTGTTACAATTTTATTCACATTTGCTCTCAAGAGAGTATTTTTAGAGCATTTGCAGTTTGGAAGACATGACATTGATCGAAGTGCTGGTGAGACAAAACTACATATAGGCTACGTGTGCAGTTAGGTTTGTTGACGAATTAGAATATATGGTATTAATATCGTTGGATGCTGCGATTTTCTCATTTATTTCACCAGTTTGGATTTCTTATTGAGAGCATGTAAACCCAGTGTTTAACAAAGGCCTGCAACTAAATTGAACGCAAAACAGATCGAGCGAATGATATAGGGGTGCTTATTCGACTTTGCTCGCCAGGGAGTATTTTTAGAGCATTTGCAGGTTGGAAGACATGACATTGATCGAAGTGCTGGTGAGACAAAACTACATATTGTAAATACGTACGTGCAGTTAGCTTTGCTGTCGAAATACATTAGAAAATATATTAACATCGTTGGATGCTGCGATTGACTCATTTATTTCACTAGTTTGGAGCATGTTTTAAAATCAGTGTTTAACAAAGGCCTGCGTCATAACTAAATTGAACGCAAAACAGTTAGAGCGAACAATGATATAGGAATGCATCCGTCAAAATGACTGGCAAAAGATTTGAAATTTCAATTGATTTCACTTGTGTTCAAAGTACCCATAGTTATAGTTTTCGTAATATAACTTGAACCCAAATCTAAATGAGAAATGTATCACTGTAAATTGTGTCAACATGAGAGCAATACCATTGTAGGTTTTACTAAGCATATGAAAGGTCACAGTAATATTCCAAACTGATCTTTCACCTGTGGTGTACCTGACTGTTCCCGTGCATTTACAAAATTTGCAGCATTCAAGTCCCATCTATATAGAGACCATAAGGCTTATCAGAAGTTTCGTAGAGGTGTCAGATTTGACCAAACAGATACAACACTGATTTGCCAGATTGGATATTGTCATTTCACATGTACAAGTCTGAATGACTTAATTAGACATTTAAAAGGCCACATTGATGAGGGGAGGGAAATAAAATGCCCCTTTAAGAGTTGTGAGAGGACATTTAGTGTAAAATCCACATTTGCATCTCATATCTCAAGAACACACAAAAACAGTCCACCTGAGCTTCTACATGAAGCAGTTTTTGCAAACCCACCACAACATGTGTGTCAGCCTTGTACATCTCAAGATGAGAGTGAGGGGCCTGAGCCATGTGAGGTCTTTGAAAGTGTAGATGAAGATTTTTTTCTAAAGAATTTGACTTTGTTTTATTTAAAACTGCAAGCAAAGCTTCTTTTACCTTCATCTGTAATTCAGACCATAATTGAGGAAGTCCAAGGAATTCATGATCTGGCCCAGGTAAATGTCTACTCAAATCTTAAGGACAGATTGTCAGAACTTGGGGTGTCTAGTGATGCAATAATTAATGTTATTGAAGACCTTAAAAAGAATGAGGGTGGCGCTGCTGCTAATGATGAGGCGAGAACCCATAAGCCCCTACGTCATTCACTCTGGTTATGGAGTACCCGGAACCCTGCGAGAGCTTGCTGGACTTCATCGATCGCAATCCTCAGCTGGATGAAACAATAGCTTGGGTCTTCATGCGTCAGGCTGTGCTGGCAGTACAACACTGCATCGAGCACGATGTTTTTCACAGTGACATTCATGCGGACAATTTCCTGTTGAAGCACACGTTAGAGCTCAAGCTGATAGACTTTGGCTGCGGTCAGCTATTTAGTAGTGATGGCTACGAGAGCAACGTATACGTTGGTGAGCATTTTGGGAGTGTGGAAACCCTGAATGTAGTGACTTACTAATTTGATGCTTTAAAAAAAGCTCAACAATGTGCAAATATCTTGCTTACAGGAATACAGGATCACTGCCCACCTGAAGTCTTCACAGATCGTCGATTCCACGCCGTCCCAGCAAATGTCTGGGCTCTAGGAGTGATGTTGTATAAGATGGTGAACGCTTGTCCTCCTTTTCGCAACAGAATGGAAATCAAACAAGCCAAAGTTACGTTTAGAGCTCCAACTTATCCAACGGTGAGTTAATAATATTGATAACATTGATAAACACACACACATTTATACCTTCAAAGATTAAACGGGTCATAAACACATCAAAGTGAACAGAACATTGCGATGCTACGCGCTACAAAGCAGGCTTCAATACCATACAGCATCATCATGCACCCGTTCAGAAAGACACATTTTCATGAAGACAAGTGCAACACAGCTAAAAGTATTCCTAATATGTTGGACCTGACACATGCCTTCACAAGAACCAGTTGGGGTAAGCTGGGGAAGACGTGATGCACTAAAGGGGCCTTTGCAAGGTTTTTTGGAAACGTGCTTTATTTTGTAATTCCGCTCTGTGCCACTAGTGTCGCAGAAACTACATGCTTCACTTTTAAAGTAAAGATAAGGAACATTTCACATTATATTAATCATGTTTTAGATGCGGTTTTCATACATGCCAAGTCACACGGTCATGACTAACCAGCTCTCTCCTTATTAAAATTTGTACAGAATGCAGTGATCTCATTAGCCAGTGCCTAGCCCGGGATCCAACTAAACGGCCGACGTTAGAGCAGATGTTACAACAGGAATGGATTAGGAATGATCTAGATTGAAGAAGTTCAGGAGATTCACTCGATCAGGGATTTTAGGTGTGAGGAAGTGTAACCGACAGAGTAGGATTATTATCATTTGCCTTCAATTCTGGATTATTTGTAGTGATTGAAATTAGTGTTCATTGTAATGCTCTTGTTATAGTCAAGTCATTATAATTCATTATATTCAAATAATAGAATCAGTGATGCAAACAGAATTCAATTCTGTTGTAAATCAGCTCTAAAATATCATTCATGAGTTGACTTGTTTATATAATCTTTGTATTGGATAGGAAATAACATACTTGCTGTCCTTGGTGGAGGGCTTGGCTCGAGACTTGACCCGAAGCCTGAACTTCAACTCCAACCTGACTGGGAACTCAGAGCCTGTCCACGTCTGAACAAGAACATGAGAGACTGCAAGACTTGAAAGAAGTCATCAAGTCATCACAGCCACATTTGCATTGTTTTAAAAGTCATTTTTGCTTTGTTTTTAAAAGTCAATTCAAGACAAGTCATCTTTGTTTATATAGCACATTATATATGACCAATCTGTATATATAACCCCTTTGAATAAATGCTTATTAATACAAAAGTAATACAAAAGAAGAAATGCTTTTAAACTTTTGAAGTGAAAACTGTAAATAAAACTGTTACTAAAAAACTACATGGTTGCAAACTTCATTGCATTGTAGAGTCTGTCTAAAACATAACCCTACAATAAATGAGACTAGAGCCTGTGGACAATAATAATAATTTGGTGCATGACACCCTCATTGATTAATATTTAGGTTAAAGAAGATATTCTTGTATTTTTAGAAAGATTTAGGTCAATCTTGAAGCTTATAGGAATAGTTACCTAAAACAAATAACATTTTCTGTCATGAAACTCTTGCATCTTGGTGCATGCTGATAAGTCCTTAACCTGCTTACAATCACATCCATAGACATTATAATAAACACTATAATGTCTACGATCACATCAACAGGCTTGCTCGCGCTGCGCAGACTGGTCTGCTTATGACAAATTACCGCGAGAGCGATTCAGTCATATGCTCTCCAAACGCTCTCGCGATACTTTGATGTCATTCGCCGATCAGTCTGCGTAGCGCCGATGCATCTCGAACAAGCCTATTCTCTTTAGGCCACAGCGGAATTTCTAGACTATTTTAAGTCGTAACGTGAACAGGATATATTACAATGTAGCACAAGGATTCGGCAGGCATGTATTCATAATACTAAGTGGGGCACCCGGCCTCGGAGTCCTCCCTTGCTCTACAGCGACCCACAAATTTCCAATGTAAATCTGTGGTGAGAAATGGAACTGCAGCGCGCTCTCATAGAGAGCCACTAGGGCAGATTTCTGGCTGCCTGCTTATTTTTAACGTTAGTTAAACACACCTTACGTAATCCTCGCTCCAGACAAGACGTTATCAGTCCGCTTCAGATATGTGTCTGCATCAAGTCACCATTATTTATATAGCGCTTTTTACAATGTAGATTGTGTCAAAGCAGCTTTACAGTGATAACTGGTACATTATTTTGGCTGCACAGCAGCTCATAAGGAATAGTGTCAATGCAGGCAGATCAAAGCACTGTTGAATATCAAATGTCAATTGTCAAGTGTCCCCAACTAAGCAAGCCAAAGGCGACAGCGGCAAGGAACCCAAACTCCAACAGGTGACATCAGGTGGCAAACAGGTGTTAAAATGGAGAAAAAACCTTGGGAGAAACCAGGCTTAGTCGGGGGGCCAGTTCTCCTCTGGCAAACAGTGCTTTGTTATGACTCAGGTTGCTATCATAAGTCAGATATGATCGCAACATTCAAAGTGTTTAATTCAGTTCCATCCAGTTGAGGATCGTATTCATCACACCGGTATGGACGGTTGTTGAGGAGATGTGCCACTGGTTGTCATGTTGATGAGGCCTTCATAGTGGATGATCTAGTTGACTCAATCTCTGCTGATACTTCAGGGCTGTGTTGTGGTTGTGTCATGGTGCAGGTCCTCGATCTCACCCGGATACGGCCCGGATCCGGCTGACTACGGTAAACCTCGGGATAAACAGAAAGACTAATATTAGCGTAGATGCCATTCTTCTTCTGATGTAACGAGTACATCTGGTGTTATTGGAAGTGTTCCCGGTTCTGGCTGACCTAATTTATGCAGCCTAATAATCCTTTAACGGATTTGAAAAAATAAATTGATAATGTGTTATGTGTATGCCAGGTTAAAGAGATGTGTTTTTAGTTTAGATTTAAACTGACAGAGTGTGTCTGCTTCCCGAACAATGCTAGGAAGATTGTTCCAGAGTTTAGGTGCCAAATAGGAGAAGGATCTACCACCTGCAGTTGATTTTGATATTCTAGGTATTATTAGCTGGCCTGAATTCTGAGATCGTAATAGACGCGAAGGACTATAATGCATTAAGAGCTCGCTCAGGTACTGGGGAGCTAAACCATTTAGTGCTTTGTAGGTGATTAGCAAGATTTTAAAATCTATACGATGTTTAACAGGAAGCCAATGCAGTGTTGACAGAACCGGGCTGATATGGTCATATTTCCTAGTTCTAGTAAGAACTCTAGCTGCTGCATTTTGTACGAGCTGTAGTTTATTTATCAGGCGAGCAGAACAACCACCTAGTAGAGCGTTACAGTAATCTAGCCTTGAGGTCATGAACGCATGAACTAACTGTTCTGCATTTGTCATCGAGAGCATATGTCGTAATTTAGATATATTTTTAAGATGGAAGAATGCGGTTTTACAGATGCTAGAAACATGGCCTTCAAATGAAAGATTGGTATCAAAGAGCACACCCAGGTTCCTAACTGACGACGAAGACTTAACAGAGCAGCCATCAAGTGTTAGACAGTATTCTAGGTTATTACGTGAGGAAGTTTTTGGTCCAAAAATTAGAATATCTGTTTTTTCTGAATTTAGTAGTAGGAAATTACTGGTCATCCAATTTTTTATATCAGCTATGCATTCCGTTAATTTTGTGAATTGGTAAGTTTCGTCAGGGCGCGAAGAAATATAGAGCTGAGTATCATCAGCGTAACAGTGAAAACTAACACCATGCTTCCTGATGATATCTCCTAAGGGTAGCATGTACAGAATGAAAAGCAATGGTCCTAGTACCGAGCCTTGCGGTACTCCATATTCAACTTGTGATCGATATGACCTCTCTTCATTTACTTCTACAAACTGATAACGGTCAGATAAGTATGATTTGAACCATGACAATGCAATTCCACTAATGCCAACATAATGTTCGAGTCTATTTAAAAGAATATTGTGATCAATAGTGTCAAATGCAGCACTAAGATCCAGTAACACTAATAGAGAGATACAACCACGATCTGATGATAAGAGCAAATCATTAGTAACTCTAATGAGAGCAGTTTCAGTACTATGGTATGGTCTAAATCCTGACTGGAAATCCTCATAGATACTATTTCTTTCTAAAAAGGAACATAGTTGTGATGATACTGCCTTTTCTAGTATTTTTGACAGAAAAGTGAGATTTGAGATTGGCCTGTAATTGACTAATTCTCTAGGATCAAGTTGTGGTTTTTTAATAAGAGGTTTAATAATAGCCAACTTAAAAGTTTTTGGTACGTATCCTAGTGATAAAGATGAATTAACGATATTAAGAAGAGGATCTATGACCTCTGGAAGCATCTCTTTCAATAGCTTAGTTGGTATAGGGTCTAACATACATGTTGTCGATTTTGACGATTTAACAAGTTTAGACAGTTCTTCCTCTCTTAAAGGAGTAAATGAATTGAATTTTTCCTCAGGGATACTACAATGCACCGTCTGACGCAATACTGTAGTAGACGGTTGCGTGGTTATAATTTTTTTTCTAATATTATCAATCTTGCAAGTAAAGAAGTTCATGAAGTCATCACTGCTGTGCTCTTTGGAAACATCAGAAGTTGAAGTTTTATTTCTTGTTAATTTAGCCACTGTATCAAATAAATACCTAGGGTTTTGTTTATTTTCTTCTAAAAGTTTTGAAAAATAGGCAGATCTAGCAGATTTTAAGGCCTTTCTGTACTCAACCATTCTCTCCCTCCACAAAATGCGAAATACTTCTAGTTTTGTTTTCTTCCAGCTGCGTTCCATTTTTCTGGCTGCTACCTTTAGGGCCTGAGTGTGCTCGTTGTACCATGGCGTTGGATTAATTTCCTTAATCTTTTTTAAACGCAAAGGAGCAACTGAGTCTAATGTGCTTGAAAAGACAGAGGCAATAGTTTCCGTTGCAACATCGAGGTCTTCTAAGCTGTCTGGCATGCTAAGGCGATGAAACTGATCAGGAAGATTATTTATAAAGCGTTCTTTAGTGGTAGAAGTGATGGTTCTACCAAATTTATGGCAGGGAGGCAGTTTAGCTGTTTTGACTAAATGTAGTATACACGAGACTAGGTAATGATCTGAGATGTCGTCACTCTGCTGCAGAATTTCAACGGCATCAATATCAATTCCATATGACAATATTAGATCTAAGGTATGGTTACGACAATGAGTGGGTCCTGACACGTGTTGTCTAACACCAATAGAGTTTAGAATATCTGCAAATGCCAATCCCAATGAGTCTTTTTCATTATCTACATGGATATTAAAGTCACCAACAACAAGTACTTTATCTGCTGCTAGTACTAACTCCGACAGAAAATCAGCAAATTCTTTGATAAAGTCTGTATGGTGTCCTGGTGGCCTGTATACAGTAGCCAACACAAATGTCAACTTACATAATGTTACGTAAAGTACCATCACTTCGAAGGAATTATATTTGAGAGACTTTTGACTAATACTATAAATATTACTATAAATTACAGCAACACCTCCTCCTTTGCCTTTCTGACGAGGATTGTGTCGATAATCATAACCTTGAGGGCTAGACTCATTTAAAGTAATGTAATCGTCCGGTTTTAGCCAAGTTTCTGTCAAACACAGCATATCTAGATTATTGTCTGTGATAATATCATTTACAATAAGTGATTTTGATGAAAGGGATCTAATATTTAACAACCCAAGCTTTATCATTTGTTTATCATTACTATCTCTATTTTTTATTTGTTGAACATCAATTAAATTTTTACCATTAAATGGGTTTGGAAGTTTTTTGTTTTTACTAATTCGGGGTACAGACACAGTCTCTATGTGATAATATCTAGGTGTAAGAGTTTCTATGTGTTGGGAATTATCTGACTTCTGTAACGTGAGGCAGCTAGCAGACGGTCGGTTTAGCCAGTATGTCTGCTTCCTGACCTGGGCCACAGTTTGTCATGTTTCAGCTCTAAGACTAAGTGCCATATTACTAGAGAGAAGAGCAGCACCATCCCGAGAGGGATGAATACCATCTCTTTTCAACAGGTCAGGTCTGCCCCAAAAACTTTTCCAATTGTCTATAAAACCTATATTATTTTGCGGACACCACTTAGACAGCCAGCCATTGAGTGATGATAATCTGCTAACTATCTCATCACTCCGACGAACAGGAAGGGGACCAGAGCAAATTACTTCTCCTGACATTGTATTTGCGAGTTCACACACCTCTTTAATGTTAATTTTAGTGATCTCCGACTGGCGAAGTCGAACATCATTAGTGCCGACGTGAATAATAATTTTAGAGTATTTACGATTAGCATTAGCCAGCACTTTTAAATTTGCTTTGATGTCAGGTGCTCTGGCTCCCGGCAAACATGTGACTATGGTGGCTGGTGTCTCTATTTTCACGTTCCGTGTAATAGAATCGCCAATAACTAGGGCACTTTCAACAGGATTCTCAGTGGGTGCATCACTGAGTGGGGAGAACCTGTTTGATGTTATTATTGGAACGGAAAAGTGGTGTTTTCCGCGGCTAGGCCGCCTCACCGTTACCCAAGTGCCCTGCTGCACGGGCTCTACAGCCGGAACCGAACAATGTACAGAGTTCACTAAGCTAATCGCATCCAAAACAGTATCTGAAGCCCTTGCGTTCTTACTATCCTCGATTAAAGTTTGGATGCGTGTCTCTAATTCTGAGATTCTCTCTGTCAGCCTGACTATTTCCCTACATTTATGACATGTAAATCCCTCGTCGCTGACAGAGAGAGCTATACTGAACATGTGGCAAATGGAACAGGTAACAATGCTAGGAGAGGATGACATGACTCACCGTGTTTGTAGACTGATCCGAGTTACCACAGCTGTTTGATGAGCGCGTTGAAAAGGAGCGCGCGAGAGACTGATGACAAGTTAACAAGCTAGCGAGATGCAAACGCGTTGTAACAGCGATTTAGATTCAAAGATTTAAAGCTAGTGACGTCAGATTAATGTAGTAGGCAATATTAAATATAAGGTACTAGTAATATAAGCAACAATGAATAAAAGTAAGAGATTCAAATCGAAGCTATACGGAGTTACAGACGCAAACCACTCTGAGCAGCGAGGCAGACAGGAGCAATCGACGGGGAAAGTGGAATTCATCAGGTCAGTAACTAGTTGGCATGTCTGTTCTTCCCATGTGGAGTAGCGTATCAAATTAATGAGAGTATAAACCCTTCATTTTAAACGTGCTCATGTGAATAGCTTTTATATACAGTAGTTCTGTGGTGTTTGTTTTATGTTTGTTTGGGAATAGACATTACTTTTTTCCCTCACTGGAATTCATAACTTGCAATATTAAACAAAAAAAAAAAAAAATCTGGAAGCAATAAATACTACATTAAGCAATTCTAAGATGACATTCTTTGCGTTTCAAGTTTTTCTTTTTCTTTTTTTTTAAATGAAGCTTTCAAAACTACAGAATTCAACAGCAATGCAATTCCTTTTACTAGAGTGCCAATCATCATTAGAGCGCCACCCTCAGGATAATTAACGCAAGAACATGAGAATTCTGCCAAAAGTGTGTCTGATGTGTGTAGCGATTATAAATCTTACAAAAATGGTAACTAGCGCTAAGACCCTGACTCTGCCCTAAATGTATGGCCAGGAGCCGCTACTGCTCATATGTATTAAAGAAAACGTCAACATGAAGTTTGCAACTATTCAATAATGTGTTCAGATTTCTCTGCTCACGCACGCGACTTCAGGTGTGCATGCGTGCATACGCGTGATTCAAATTTTAGTTGCTATAGCGACGCGTGTTATGAATCCTGACTGCACATATTTACACTTGAACCGATCGCTATATGCTGATTGAGAGACGAGGCGAATTCAGAGACTTTGGCAGAATATTTTCTGTGCTGATCTTGCGATTTTGAAGCTGTTCGGAGGATTTCAGAGAGGAGACTTTTATTCTAGAAGGAGATCGGAGGATATATCCTTTACAATTTTGGCAGTATATTTGACACTTGGTGACATTTTACCATACAACAGGTCCAATATTGATCAGATGCAGCTTGTTCTTCTCTGCAGGGAACAAGATTTTAAGTATTTTGGACAGGATGTTGTTTTTAATCAATTGATTAAAGACCTAAAAGATCTAGAAGAGTGTGGCATTGCACTGAAGGATGGTAAAGTTATTAAAGGGACTCTGTGTGCAATAGCAGGAGACAATCTGGGGTCACACAGTATTGGTGGCTTCCAGGAGAACTTTAGCAGGAGTTCTTTTTTTTGTAGATTTTGTGACATAGACAGACAAACATTCGAGTGTAGTCCATGGTCAGTTGGTTCAAAAAGAACAAAGTTGTCATATCAGCAGCACATTGAAGACCTAAGAGAAAGCAACAGAGAAGCTGTGTGTGGAATAAAATTTGACTCTGTATTCAACCAGCTGATTTACTTTCATGTCTGCCAGCCTGGTCTCCCACCATGTCTAGGTCATGACCTTTTTGAGGGTGTTGTTTCCTGTGACTTGGCATTATGCATTAACCACCTGGTAAACAAAGAGAAGCATTTCACATATGAAGAACTGAATAGAAGCATAAGTCAGTTTACTTACCTTGGAAATGAAGCAGATGACAAACCTCCAGAGTTTTGTCCAAATAGTGAGAAGTTAAGTGGGCATGCAGTCCAAAATTGGTGCCTGTTGAGAGTCCTACCTTTGTTGGTTGGAGACAGGTCAAAAATGGGTAAAAATCCCAACTGAAAATAGCGTGTGGAAGTTGATTTTGCTCCTAAGAGAAATAGTTGTGCATGTGTGTTCACCATCTATTACTCCTGATCAGGTTGCTTATTTAGGTGTCCTCATCGAAGAATATATTCAGTCTAGAGTGGAGTTATTTCCAGAGTTTTGCCTTAAACCAAAACACCACTATCTTTGTCACTATCCAGAGCTTATAATCCAATTTGGACCTCTGATCCATCTTTGGAGTCTGAGATTTGAAAGTAAGCACACTTACTTCAAACAGTGTGCAAGAAAATTGCACAACTTTAAAAACCTGTGTGCTACTTTAGCAGAGAGACATCAGCTCTTACAAGCATACTTGAGTGCTGGGACTCTTTTTCCACCTGTAGTTCAGGTGGGAAGAGGAGATGAATTTCATACTGGTGACTACAATGACAGCATTAAGGCAGCAACTGTAGCATTTAATTTCACTCATGACTCCACTGTAGCTGCAAATGAAGTCATTTACAAAGGCACTAAGTACAAAAAAAACATGTATGTAGCAATAAAACAAGATGAAGAAGGTCTACACATGGGTGAGATTAAGCTGATTTTGATTTGTTGTAATGATTCAGTCTTCTTTGTTGTGAGGAGGCAGCAGGCTGTGGAGCTTGTTGATATGGGTATCCATTTTCTAACAGAGACAGTTCAAGACTCAAACTACATGTGTGTGAAGCAAGAGAATCTTCTTGATTATTATCCATTAGCACAGTACAAGATGAATGTACCTGGGCTGCCACAGGAGAAATTACTGTCTCTCCTCAACAAGTTGGCAAGCATAGGAGTTGAGTCCAAATCTGACCTGCAGTTTGTTAAAGAAGAGGATCTCCCTGATCACATCACGCCAATACAGTGTCGTCGGCTCCTCAATGCGTGGAATGTAGAAGGTATGTCATGGTCATCTTCCTTATCATTACTGCAAAAGTACTTGACATGAAAGATTAAAGAAGAAGACTTCCCTGAAAAACTGTATTTTGTTCACCCATATGCTGTCTCAAACTCTTAGAAATTTTGATGATGTGATTTTTTTTTATTTTTTTTTATACAATGTATGTAGATGTCGTCCAACACTTCCAAGTTCCATAAATGACTTAAAGACAGCATAAAGATATGAGGGGTTTAATTCATGTTTTCTGGTTTAATAATATCAGTTTTGAGTGAGGACAGAGTAAAATGCATCATTTTCAGTATAAATCTTGACTTCAATGGTCTCATTGGCATGATTATGATTTGAAGTTTGATTACACTTTCTTGATTATGTTGGATTCATATGAATTATCTTCATGCTGCCATTATGTCCTTTTTGGAGCCTGAGAGTTTAGAACCTTAAAGGGATAGTTCACCCAAAAATGAAAATTCTGTCATCATTTACTCACCCTCAGGTTGTTCCAAACCTGTATGAGTTTCTTTCTTCTGTTGAACACAAAAGAAGATACTTAGAATAATGTTGGTAACCAGACAGTTGACGGCACCTATTGACTTTTATAGTAAGAAAAAAAAAATACTATGGAAGTAAATGGCTATGGTCAACTGTCTGGTACATTATTCAAAATATCTTCTTTTAGTTCAACAGAAGAAAGAAACTCATACAGGTTTGGAACAACCTGAGGGTGAGTAAATGATGACAGAATTTTAATTTTTGGGTGAACCGTCCCTTTAAGAAAGGACCCCATGGATATAAATGTCACAATTATGAAAAAATATCTGTGTTCTGCGGAAGACAATAAGTTGCATTTGAGACAACATAAGGGTAACTAATGAGAGAATAATTTTTGAATACTTTTTTTTTTTTTTTTAGTAACTACTTCACTGTGTAATTGTGTGGATCCTGTGCTGTATCAGGCTATTGTTTTTTTTCTTTCAGACCAAAGAAGTTGTGTCAAAGTAACACCACTAGAATCCACACAAATAGACTTTGATACCACAACGGAGGACTTTCCATCATCAAATTCTAGTTCCTCATGCACACCAAGTGTCTCCAGCACAAACAGTTCCAGTACAACTGTGGACTTAAGTGTATGGCCTGAAAACTTCGAAGTTCCCTGGAATAGGATGCCTTCTGGTATTAAAACATCATTTGCACTGGGAAGATGCCCCACAGCTAAAGACTGCAGAGAAATAGTAAGAATAGTTGTGGATGAGATGAGACTGACAGAGTTGAATCCATCAAAATCACAGTGCTTGATTGTCCCGAAAAAGATTGTCAAACAATACTCACAAAGCTTTGCTGATGTGCTGAGAGACGGCACAAGAATAGGTACTGGCTATGGATCTCTTTTGACCCAACTGAAAACAAGGGTCGAGCATGTTAATCGTGGCTGCTCATTGTCAAGACGCAGGAAACAGAAAAAGACCTCAAATTCATCAGCAGTAGACGTTGCCCCAGGACCTGCAGACCAGTATGGTTGTGTGAGATGGCAACCTGATTGTTCGCTAGAAGAATCTGAGGAGAGTCTCCAAGAAAAACAAAAAGAAATGAAAGAACTCTACAGTGCTAAGGGACCAGCTGGGGTAGAGAGAGGACATCTCAGTCAGTTAATGAAGGCAACATACTACCTACAGAGGAAATCCATCAACGCCTGCCCACCACCATCAATTGCTGACTTGAAAAATGACTGGCCTTATCTTTTCACGCCCAAAGAATTGTATAACCACTTTAAATCTCTTACAAACATTACCATTCTAGAGAAACTTGAGAAGTCTATGGAAGAAAAGGGAAAGATGATACTTCAGCTCTTCCGTCAAATGCCAGCAGGGACTAATGCAGTTGAGATGCAGCGCATACTTATGAAGTATGATGACAGTGGAGCATCCTGTTTCATCCCATGTGTGGTCCTCCTTCTTCTCTCACACTTCAAAGAAAAACCTGAAGCACTCATTCTTCAGGCTGATGTAAGTGATATAAAGTGCTTTTCTATTATAAAATTTTGTTGTGTGGCTATATTTTGTTCTCATATACTGCATTTAAAGGGATAGTTCACCCAAAAATGAAAATTTGATGTTTATCTGCTTACCCCCAGGGCATCCAAGATGTAGGTGATTTTGTTTCTTCAGTAGAACACAAATGATGATTTTTTTTAACTCCAACCGTTGCAGTCTGTCAGTCGTATAATGCATTGAAACAGTAACATCATCTATGAGATTGCGGAACTCCTGTATTAAATAAATTCACTGCACACAGACTGAAGTACTTTAAGTCTTTGGTTCTTTTAATTGTGATGATTTTGGCTCACATTTAACAAAAACCCACCAATTCACTCAATAATCTCAATAAATTAGAATATTTCATTCTCATCTCATATTCTCATTTTTAGTGAATTGTACTTAATACTTGGTTGAGCCTCCTTTTGCATGAATTACTGCATCAATGCGGCGTGGCATGGAGGCAATCAGCCTGTGGCACTGCTCAGGTGTAATGGAAGCCCAGGTTACTTTGATAGTGGCCTTCAGGTCATCTGCATTGTTGGGTCTGGTGTCTTTCATTTTCCTCTTGACAATACCCAATAGATTCTCTATGATTCAGGTCTGGTGAGTTTGCTGGCCAGTCAAGCACAGTAACACCATGGTCATTAAACCAGCTTTTGGTACCTTTGGCAGTGTGGGCAAGTGCCAAATCCTGCTGGAAGGACGCAGCCATCTACCAGGAAATTTTAGAGCACTTCATGCTTCCTTCTGCTGACAAGCTTTATGGAGATGCCGATTTCATTTTCCAGCAGGATTTGGCACCTGCCCACACTGCCAAAGGTACCAAAAGCTGGTTCAATGACCATGATGTTACTGTGCTTGATTGGCCAGCAAACTCACCAGACCTGAACCCCATAGAGAATCTATTGGGTATTGTCAAGAGGAAGATGAGAGACACCAGACCCAACAGTGCAGATGACCTAAAGGCCACTATCAGAGCAACCTGAGCTTCCATTACACCTGAGCAGTGCCACAGGCTGACTGCCTCCATGCCATGCCGCATTGATGCAGTAATTCATGCAAAAGGAGGCCCAACCAAGTATTGAGTAGATAGAAATGAACATTTTCAGAAGCCTTACATTTCTGTTTAAAATATCCTTTTTTTTATTGATCTTATGAAGTATTCTATTTTATTGAGAATTGGTGGGTTTTTGTTAAATGTGAGCCAAAATCATCACAATTAAAAGAACCAAAGACTTAAAGTACTTCAGTCTGTGTGCAGTGAATTTATTTAATACACGAGTTCCACAATTTGAGTTGAATTACTGAAATAAATGAACTTTTCCACGACATTCTAATTTATTGAGATACACCTTTATTGAGATGCACCTGTATTGTAAAGTTGTATGTTTTCATTGAAGTCTGCACATGATCCTAAAGCTTCTGCTTGTGTTTTTCTGACTGATTTTTGTGCAGATGTTTTGTGGGAATCAACCCACCTACTGGTACCAAGACAGCCACAACAAAGGTTGGAGTCAAAAGAAGTGGAAAGGCCTCAGAGAAGAGGAACCACATAGTTAACCCTCATGTGTGTACTCTTCTCAAAAGACTAATGGACTTTGAGTGGTTAAGTTAAGTATGTAACAAATCTGTATCAAAACTACAGATGATGTAAATGACATTTTGAGGCATGTTTTTAATTTATATTCTAACAATTTTGATCTTGTTCACTGCCAAAAAGTGTTCAACATACACAAAAAAAAAAGTTTAAAAAAAAATTATACTTCACATTAAAACAGTTTATATGTTTTTAGATGGAATGCTGTCATTTGTGTTTATGACAACATTTATAACAGAATAAAACAAACAAAAAAAAAAAAGCAGAAATGTGAGATTAAAAGGAGTCAAAATTGTTTTGGTACCATAATGCCATTCTGTTGATTGAGCTTAAAGGGATAGTTAAGGCGAGTTATTTTTAGTTATTTTGTGACTTAGATAAGATTTTCTGTACTTGTAAAAGTAAAATTGTTGCCAATGAAAGTCTTGCAGTAATTTGCTGTTAATTTTAATAAATATTGTTCTTACAACAGCTTGGTTTGATTATTTTTTAAATGTTTATTTTAATGCATTTACATCAATATAATGGTAAATAATACAGTACAGTTTACAGTTAAAATAAGTATATTTACAGTATTTGCAAAGTATAATGATTACAGCAACATCTTGCCTTTTGGAGCATTTACAGGATTTTATTGGCAACTTTAGTTGCCAGGTAAATACTGTAATTTAGTGCAATTACAAAAAAATGCTGTAATATATACTACAAGTTCAATTTTATAATCCTGTAAAAAAAAAAAAAAAAATACTGTATTCCACAAACAACAATATACTGTAAATTCCTTAACAGTATTATACTGTAATCCATTTTACAGCAATTAACAACTATGTAAATTCTACAGTACATTTTTTACAGTGTGGCTGGAGGATTATGGCCAAAAAGGAACCGTTAGCCGAACAATGCGCAAGTGGTTTCTTTCTTAACCTGTTCCAGTGGCAGCTGCAGTCTGCCAGAGGTGCGTTCCATAATCTCAAAAACTGTATATACGCGGGGGCAGGGTGGCTTTGAGGATTCAGGAGGCTCACCATCTTCATCCTCATCAGCCATCTCCTGCTCTCTTGTTTGGCTTAGAACAAGAAGAGCAATTGCTGCTGAATCTAATGATGTCAAAGACAACACATCATCATAATCCCGCAGCTCTCTCCCGTCAGCCGTCGAAGGTCGCGGGGAATTTCACCCCTCTCAACTCTTCAACAAGCTCCAGCTGAGAACCCCATGATCTAGTCTCTACTCTGCCTCAGCAAGAGTAAGACCTGAACCATTAGGCACAGCTGCCGGTCCTTCTCCTCTCGAGGAGAAGACCACAAGAGAATGGAGCATTTTTACAAGTAAAACACACTCATAATAAAAACAGACAGATCCCACCAGAACTGCCTGTACATGCTCTTTTGTTCTCATAAAAGACAACGTTATAAGTTGTATGTGATCAGATGTCAACACTATGGGACACGGATGCACATACTTCCTGAAACGTTTGTCAGACATAATTTGTCTTACCTTAGTACCTTGATATCGCTTGCTTTCAAATAAAACAAAAAGATACTGACTGCTTCTCTAGGCACTCCTTATATATTTCCAGGTCGCGCAATGATGACGTCATAGGCTGTCACCGGCCAATAGGATTGTCGTGATTTGATAATTGTTTTCAGACACTGGTTCATGAGGAGGCGTCCCCAAAGCGTGTCAAACGCAGTGTTGAGTTCCCTTTTGAAAGGGAACAAATAACTCGAAAACTGCAAAACAAAAACCCATGTAAACGGAGAACAGAGTGCATCTATAGAAACCTGACAATAAACATGGAAACCACAAGCGCTATATATCCAGACAACCTACAAGATAAAAAGGTAACAAGACACACCTATGGATACAATCAAGGGGAACCAATGAAAAAAAAAAATGACTACAGCAGAGAGAAACTAGGCAATACAACAGGAAACTAGAAATATAACATAAAAGAAACAGGGAACATTTAACAATGGGTAACCAATCCTTTGGCTTTTAAATCTGTCCACTGCACTGCAAGTGTATCAGATGATCTACATTGACTAGCATAAAGTTCACTGTCCAAGACTGCCTCAATTGAAGGCAAAATTTTATAATGCTACAAACTAACAAATTAGCTTACATATTATCTCCTAAAATTCTCCAAGCAGTCTGCAGAAATGCAGTTCCTGGAGGTTTGCCAAAACGCATTTATACCTTGGGGATATAAAACAGTAACAGTAATTCATAGAAACTCATCTACACAAACTGATAAATCATTCATATCCTACCATTGGAAATGTTATAATGAGTAAAACAAAAGTTCAAAATATGCACTTCATCCAGAGTAAACATAGGAATGAAAATAAACAGCTGTTTGAGTCATTTTTGTGGCTTCCAGGTTGTGATTCATTCTGCAGTGTTTTGATGAGGTGGAACATAGATTAGAGAAAGCCCTCATCAACATAACACACACACACACACATATACTGTATAAAGAGAGACAGCAGAACAAAGATCTATTTTCATAAACGATCACAGTAATCAGAGCGGGGCACACAGCCCACGGCCATTCACTGCTAGTTTAGTGTTATTCTTTTGGTCAGTTTGACGGCACACATCTCTTTTTCCTCTTCCTCTTTTACCCTGCTGGCACACAGACGCATCATAAAGTGAAGTGAAATGTTGGTTTTGATCACATCTGTAATGAGAATGTTCTCAAAGCACACTTTGATATTATGGTGCACGTCTTAAGGTTTAAATGTGGACAATGAACAACCTCTGTGTGTCATTGTGTTCTTCCATATTGTGGAACTGTTGACATGTCAGTAAAATTGTGGACTGTGTTCTGTCTTTTTCAAGTTGTAATTCACTATTATACAGTATCTTAACCCAGCGGAATACACATTGTTCAAGGTGTTTTTGTTGTTGTTGTTGTTTTTTCAGTTAATTGTTGTTAAAAAAAATCATGACCTTTTAACATAAAAAAGTATAACTCTTAGGAAAAAAAAATGTCTATTTGAAACAAGTACACTTCAGCATACTTTTAGAAATATGGAATATAATAATATTGCATAAATAAAATATACTTTAATAAAAATATACATAAGGGCGAACTGAATGTTTTTTTTCCCTTTTGAGGGAACTCGCGCTGTGTATAGGATGCTGTGGGAATGCCTCTGCATGATTGCATCTGAAGTGCACCCAGACCAAACATTGTTAGCTTCTGTGCCTTCAGCAAGAACTCTGTGTGAAATTGTCTCTGTCTATTTATTGTTTTTTTGACTCAAGCATATTATATATCTAGACAGGAGTATAATGGCGAGCAAACAGCATTTTGGATCATGTGTTCCTCCTTGCCCTCACTACATTACGAGTGGGGATACACACAATTTATGTATTGTTTGTTTGGGACTGGATCATGCAAGGGGGACTGACAGTGTTCATTTATATTTCCAGACGTGTAAAAAATGCATTTTCGGGAGTTTTAGCTCCGCTCCTGTTGGCTTTCTTCTTGAGGGAAGAAAGTGTTATGCATTAAGATTCTGTGGCTCGGATCTCGCGTGTGCCGAGGCAATGGGTAGATTACGGGTCTGCAATAAAGAATCTAGTGGCTTAGATCTTGCGTTTGCAGAGGCAACACATAGATTATGGGTCTGTAATATATTTACTATGCAGAGGGAACTGAGCAGACGGAAACTTCCTTTTCTCTCTTGTTCCTGATCAGGTGCAAACTAATTACAGTATGTGTGTTTGCAAGCTATGATTTATGATTCTTTTTGTGTTTAAGATTCTAATACTAAAATTCAGCCTGTCATTCAGACTGTGTATACTTGTCTGGTTGTTTCTTGGCTGCATTCAATTTTGATTAAATAAATTAAGCATTTGTCTGCCTTTGAGAAGTTAGATGCCTATATGAAAATACTATTTTCAGCCTTTCATCTAGACCGAGTTTTCTTGTCTGGTTGATTTTTGGCTGCACTTAGTTTTGAGGAATTAAATGTTAAATACTCTCTGATTTTTAAAAGATTGGTGTCTGTATTAATAGACTATATTCAGCCTTTCATCCAGACCATTTTTACTTGTCTGGCTGATATTTGATTTTTGATTTGATTTTTAAGAATTAAATGATAAATATTCAGCTGTCCAGCTCTGAGGAGGTGGATGTGCTGAGCATCAAGTCAGGGGAAATTGAAGATTCACCATCTCAATCCCTTGTGTATGAGGAGCTTGTGGAGGTTTTAACTCAGACCGTGGCCAAGTTAAACATTATATGGCCCAGCCGAGAGTCAGGGTGCTCGTCCAAAAAGCAAATTAGATGAGCTTTTCCTGTCATCAAAATTATAATCTCCATGTTGTGGCCTTCCATTCTTTCCTGATCTCCACTATGAGTTTTCAAGATTGTGAATTCAACCATTTTCAGCTCGGCTTTTTAGTCCTCAACTAAAAACATTTGCAAATATAAGGGGGCTGAAAGAGCATGGGTATGGGGCGATGCCGTAGGTGGAACAGACGTTTGCAAGCTATCTGTCCCCTGGCACAGAATCGTACCTTAAGGCCCGGACATTACCCTCCAGGCAGGTTAGAACTACTTTGGCGCTGGTGGGTAAGACTTGAAATATCTCCCTCACCGGACTCAGGTCTCTGGGGCTGCTGGGCGGGAACAGCCCTAGCTGTTAACAAGCTCCTTGTACAGGGTAGAGTGCCGCTTCCCGTGCTCTAGTTGGCTCCTGTCTGCCTCGCTGCTCAGAGTGGTTTGCGTCTGTAACTCCGTATAGCTTCGATTTAAATCTCTTACTTTTATTCATTGTTGCTTATATTATTAGTACCTTATATTTAATATTGCCTACCACATTAATCTGACGTCGCTAGCTTGAAATTTTTTAATCTAAATCGCTGTTACAACGCGTTTGCATCTCGCTAGCTTGTTAACTTGTCATCAGTCTCTCGCGCGCTCCTTTTTCAACGCGCTCATCAAACAGCTGTGGTAACTCGGATCAGTCTACAAACACGGTGAGTCATGTCATCCTCTCCTAGCATTGTTACCTGTTCCATTTGCCACATGTTCAGTATAGCTCTCTCTGTCAGCGACGAGGGATTTACATGTCATAAATGTAGGGAAATAGTCAGGCTGACAGAGAGAATCTCAGAATTAGAGACACGCATCCAAACTTTAATCGAGGATAGTAAGAACGCAAGGGCTTCAGATACTGTTTTGGATGCGATTAGCTTAGTGAACTCTGTACATTGTTCGGTTCCGGCTGTAGAGCCCGTGCAGCAGGGCACTTGGGTAACGGTGAGGCGGCCTAGCCGCGGAAAACACCACTTTTCCGTTCCAATAATAACATCAAACAGGTTCTCCCCACTCAGTGATGCACCCACTGAGAATCCTGTTGAAAGTGCCCTAGTTATTGGCGATTCTATTACACGGAACGTGAAAATAGAGACACCAGCCACCATAATCACATGTTTGCCGGGAGCCAGAGCACCTGACATCAAAGCAAATTTAAAAGTGCTGGCTAATGCTAATCGTAAATACTCTAAAATTATTATTCACGTCGGCACTAATGATGTTCGACTTCGCCAGTCGGAGATCACTAAAATTAACATTAGGTGTGTGAACTCGCAAATACAATGTCAGGAGAAGTAATTTGCTCTGGTCCCCTTCCTGTTCGTCGGAGTGATGAGATAGTTAGCAGATTATCATCACTCAATGGCTGGCTGTCTAAGTGGTGTCCGCAAAATAATATAGGTTTTATAGACAATTGGAAAAGTTTTTGGGGCAGACCTGACCTGTTGAAAAGAGATGGTATTCATCCCTCTCGGGATGGTGCTGCTCTTCTCTCTAGTAATATGGCACATAGTCTTAGAGCTGAAACATGACAAACTGTGGCCCAGGTCAGGAAGCAGACCTGGGCCACATATTAGATCCCTTTCATCAAAATCACTTATTGTAAATGATATTATCACAGACAATAATCTAGATATGCTGTGTTTGACAGAAACTTGGCTAAAACCGGACGATTACATTACTTTAAATGAGTCTAGCCCTCAAGGTTATGATTATCGACACAATCCTCGTCAGAAAGGCAAAGGGGGAGGTGTTGCTGTAATTTATAGTAATATTTATAGTATTAGTCAAAAGTCTCTCAAATATAATTCCTTCGAAGTGATGGTACTTTACGTAACATTATGTAAGTTGACATTTGTGTTGGCTACTGTATACAGGCCACCAGGACACCATACAGACTTTATCAAAGAATTTGCTGATTTTCTATCGGAGTTAGTACTAGCAGCAGATAAAGTACTTGTTGTTGGTGACTTTAATATTCATGTAGATAATGAAAAAGACTCATTGGGATTGGCATTTGCAGATATTCTAAACTCTATTGGTGTTAGACAACACGTGTCAGGACCCACTCATTGTCGTAACCATACCTTAGATCTAATATTGTCATATGGAATTGATATTGATGCCGTTGAAATTCTGCAGCAGAGTGACGACATCTCAGATCATTACCTAGTCTCGTGTATACTACATGTAGTCAAAACAGCTAAACTGCCTCCCTGCCATAAATTTGGTAGAACCATCACTTCTACCACTAAAGAACGCTTTATAAATAATCTTCCTGATCAGTTTCATCGCCTTAAAAAAGATTAAGGAAATTAATCCAACGCCGTGGTACAACGAGCACACTCAGGCCCTAAAGGTAGCAGCCAGAAAAATGGAACGCAGCTGGAAGAAAACAAAACTAGAAGTATTTCGCATTTTGTGGAGGGAGAGAATGGTTGAGTACAGAAAGGCCTTAAAATCTGCTAGATCTGCCTATTTTTCAAAACTTTTAGAAGAAAATAAACAAAACCCTAGGTATTTATTTGATACAGTGGCTAAATTAACAAGAAATAAAGCTTTAACTTCTGATGTTTCCAAAGAGCACAGCAGTGATGACTTCATGAACTTCTTTACTTGCAAGATTGATAATATTAGAAAAAAAATTATAACCACGCAACCGTCTACTACAGTATTGCGTCAGACGGTGCATCGTAGTATCCCTGAGGAAAAATTCAATTCATTTACTCCTTTAAGAGAGGAAGAATTGTCTAAACTTGTTAAATCGTCAAAATCAACAACATGTATGTTAGACCCTATACCAACTAAGCTATTGAAAGAGATGCTTCCAGAGGTCATAGATCCTCTTCTTAATATCGTTAATTCATCTTTATCACTAGGATACGTACCAAAAACTTTTAAGTTGGCTATTATTAAACCTCTTGTTAAAAAACCACAACTTGATCCTAGAGAATTAGTCAATTACAGGCCAATCTCAAATCTCACTTTTCTGTCAAAAATACTAGAAAAGGCTGTATCATCACAACTATGTTCCTTTTTAGAAAGAAATAGTATCTATGAGGATTTCCAGTCAGGATTTAGACCATACCATAGTACTGAAACTGCTCTCATTACAGTTACTAATGATTTGCTCTTATCATCAGATCGTGGTTGTATCTCTCTATTAGTGTTACTGGATCTTAGTGCTGCATTTGACACTATTGATCACAATATTCTTTTAAATAGACTCAAATTATGTTGGCATTAGTGGAATTGCATTGTCATGGTTCAAATCATACTTATCTGACCGTTATCAGTTTGTAGAAGTAAATGAAGAGAGGTCATATCGATCACAAGTTGAATATGGAGTACCGCAAGGCTCGGTACTAGGACCATTGCTTTTCATTCTGTACATGCTACCCTTAGGATATATCATCAGGAAGCATGGCGTTAGTTTTCACTGTTACGCTGATGATACTCAGCTCTATATTTCTTCGCACCCTGACGAAACTTACCAATTCACAAAATTAACGGAATGCATAGCTGATATAAAAAATTGGATGACCAGTAATTTCCTACTACTAAATTCAGAAAAAACAGATATTCTAATTTTTGGACCAAAAACTTCCTCACGTAATAACCTAGAATACTGTCTAACACTTGATGGCTGCTCTGTTAAGTCTAGTTAGGAACCTGGGTGTGCTCTTTGATACCAATCTTTCATTTGAAGGCCATGTTTCTAGCATCTGTAAAACCGCATTCTTCCATCTTAAAAATATATCTAAATTACGACATATGCTCTCGATGACAAATGCGGAACAGTTAGTTCATGCGTTCATGACCTCAAGGCTAGATTACTGTAATGCTCTACTAGGTGGTTGTTCTGCTTGCCTGATAAATAAACTACAGCTCGTACAAAATGCAGCAGCTAGAGTTCTTACTAGAACTAGGAAATATGACCATATCAGCCCGGTTCTGTCAACACTGCATTGGCTTCCTGTTAAACATCGTATAGATTTTAAAATCTTGCTAATTACCTACAAAGCACTAAATGGTTTAGCTCCCCAGTACCTGAGCGAGCTCTTAATGCATTATAGTCCTTCGCGTCTATTACGATCTCAGAATTCAGGCCAGCTGATAATACCTAGAATATCAAAATCAACTGCAGGTGGTAGATCCTTCTCCTATTTGGCACCTAAACTCTGGAACAATCTTACTAGCATTGTTCGGGAAGCAGACACACTCTGTCAGTTTAAATCTAAACTAAAAACACATCTCTTTAACCTGGCATACACATAACACATTATCAATTTATTTTTTCAAATCCGTTAAAGGATTATTAGGCTGCATAAATTAGGTCAGCCGGAACCGGGAACACTTCAAATAACACCAGATGTACTCGTTACATCAGAAGAAGAATGGCATCTACGCTAATATTAGTCTTTCTGTTTATCCCGAGGTTTACCGTAGTCAGCCGGATCCGGGCCGTATCCGGGTGAGATCGAGGACCTGCGCCATGACACAACCACAACACAGCCCTGAAGTATCAGCAGAGATTGAGTCAACTAGATCATCCACTATGAAGGCCTCATCAACATGACAACCAGTGGCACATCTCCTCAACAACCGTCCATACCGGTGTGATGACGATCCTCAACTGGATGGAACTGAATTAAACACTTTGAATGTTGCGATCGTATCTGACTTATGATAGCAACCTGAGTCGTAACAAAGCACAGTTCGCCAGAGGAGAACTGGCCCCCCGACTAAGCCTGGTTTCTCCCAAGGTTTTTTCTCCATTTTAACACCTGTTTGCCACCTGATGTCACCTGTTGGAGTTTGGGTTCCTTGCCGCTGTCGCCTTTGGCTTGCTTAGTTGGGGACACTTGACAATTGACATTTGATATTCAACAGTGCTTTGATCTGCCTGCATTGACACTATTCCTTAAGAGCTGCTGTGCAGCCAAAATAATGTACCAGTTATCACTGTAAAGCTGCTTTGACACAATCTACATTGTAAAAAGCGCTATATAAATAATGGTGACTTGACTTGACTTGACTCTACCTCAGAAATATTAGGGACTGGGACGGCATTCTCAGTTGAAGCCTCTGAAGCAGAAGGTGGATCTGAGGACCGTCGTTCATGTGAAAAAGGCTTCGGCCAAAGAGAAGTCCTGATGCCAGAGTGCTGGACTTCAGAGGGCAGGTCCCTTCAGGGGAGAATGGTTCCCACCTCATTATACAGTGTCCATTCCTCCATTATGCCAACCCCGACACCCTTGGTGCTTCAGGGCACATCAGTTTCCAGCGAGCTCATGCCTCAGGCACCAGACATTGCATCAGTGCATCTGCATCAATCCCTTGACATTGCGTCGTTAAGACGCTCACATCCTCTGGCACCAAGCCGACTACTCGAAGAACACCAGAGGCCAGTCTTGAGAGGCTGGTTCCCGTAGTAGACCATCTGGCGTGAAACTTCGGCCAAATGCGTCACAATGGGTCCTACAGACTGTATAAAGAGGCTACAAAATCCAATTCGTGTCATCTGCCTTATTTCAACAGGGGTTTACCACTGCGGTGGGCCCCGAGCAGGCTCTGGTAATGGAACAGGAAGTAAAACCTCTCTTGGGCTAGGAGGCCATAGAATGTGTTCCTCCACCTGAGACAGAGTCTGGTTTCTACAGCCGGTACTTCATCATTCTAAAGAAGGATGGGGGGTTGCGTCTCATTTTGGATCTGCATCTAAATCTCTCAAAGCATTGTGACTCAAATCAGATCCGAAGACTGGTTTGTCACGATAGATCTCAGGAAACAAACTTCCATGTATAAATCCTTCCACAGTACAGGAAGTTCCTGAGGTTCACTTTCGGCGGCAAAGCGTATCAATATTTGGTTCTTCCCATCGGTCAAGCTCTATCACCCTGCACTTTCATGAAATGCGTGGATGCAGCACTAGCTCCACTGTGACTCCAGGTGTTAAACTACATCGACGTTTGACTAATCTTAAAGGGTTAGTTCACCCAAAAATGAAAATAATGTCATTTATTACTTACCCTCATGCCGTTCCATACCCGTAAGACCTTTGCTCATCTTCGTAACACAAATTAAGATATTTTTGTTGAAAACCGATGGCTCAGTGAGGCCTGCATAGCCAGCAATGACATTTTCTCTCTCAAGATCCATTAATGTACTAAAAACATATTTAAATCAGTTCATGTGAGTACAGTGGTTCAATATTAATATTATAAAGCGACGAGAATATTTTTGGTGTGGCAAAAAAAAAAAAAAAAAAAAAATGACTTATATAGTGATGGCCGATTTCAAAACACTGCTTCATTAAGTTTCGGAGCGTTATGAGTCAGGGTGTCGAATCAGCGGTTCGGAGCGCCAAAATCACGTGATTTCAGCAGTTTGGTGGTTTGACACGCGATCCAAATCATGATTCGACACGCTGATTCATAACGCTCCAAAGCTTCATGAAGCAGTGTTTTGAAATCTAAAGGAATGTCATTGCTGGCTATGCAGGCCTCACTGATTTCAACAAAATATCTTAATTTGCGTTCCGAAGATTAACGAAGGTCTTACGGGTGTGGAACGGCATGAGGGTGAGTAATAAATGACATTATTTTCATTTTTGGGTGAACTAACCCTTTAACACAATCAGAACAGATGGAAAGCATTGAGATGTCCTATGAAAGAGTTGGGGTTAAGGTTGAAAGCCAAGAAGAGTGTGTTTTCTTCAGCACAGAGAACCACTTTTCCAGGTGTGGTGTGGGAACAGTAACAACGATGCAGGCATGTCTGTCTCCTACTCGTATCAATTTGATTCTCACAGCCGTAAATGAGATAAAACTAGAAAGAAAATAAAGTCCCAGATCCTGAAGCTCCTTTAATACTCACCCCTGCTATTCTGCTGACCCAGAAAACCTGTTCAATGCCTCCGCCACCTGGTGAGTTTATAGATAAAGAGTTCAAAACCTTGCAGAAACATTTCAGGCAAGATGGCACTGTGAGTATCTTTCCACTCTATAAATTAGGCAGAAGTGGCAAGACAAGAAGCCTTGTCTCAAGGAAGGAGACATTGTGTTGATGAAAGACAGCCAATCCAAGAGAAATCAGTGGCCTTTGGCTATCATTGTAAAAACACTACCTAGCAAAGATAGTCTTGTGAGGAAAGTGAAGCTGAAATTTGTTAAAGAAGGCGTACAGAAAACCTCCATTCGCCCTATATCAGAAGTGGTTCTACTTTACTTCTCCTAAGACACTAGAGTAATAAAGTCAAAGTGGGATCTTTACAAACCCCAGGCAGGGAGTGTGCTAGACTTTAAACTTTGGTTTAAACAAGGACTTTCATTTTGATACTTATTTTCGAGTTTTCGTTAGCTTTCTTTTAGTTTCCTGTTTTAAAGTAGGCCATATTTCTTCATTGCTTTAGTTGTGCAAGGTAATCCATGTTACAAAATAATTTGCGAAATTAATGTTATAGTTTTATTTTTCTATTTATATTTATATAACTATTTATATAAACTATATATTTAGCTAATTTGTGGGAGAGGATATAAAAAAGCAGGGAGTAAGTCATTTTAATCCATACCGGTGGTGGCGGTAATACACCATTTTTCATTTTTTTTTTTATTTAGTTTCGTGAGCATTATGAGTACTTTATTGCTGTGTTATGTGTTATAATTGAGTGTGTTGGTAAATTTTGTAATGTAGCATTCAATTCATCGTTTGTAACTTTTTCTACTCAAGTTTGCAAAGTATTTATTTATGCTGTATTGTTGATTTTTCTTTGACTTGTGTGTTTGAGAATGCTTATTTATTTGACGATTTATCTACTTTGTGAAATTCATGCTTGTGTATTTTCTCTTCTTTGTAGTTTCACACTTTTCATGATTAAACTTCATAAACTGCATCTTCATGGAGTGGTCTCTTACATAAGTCACCAAGGGGGATCTGCGTTTGTGTTCACTATGTAAACTGGCACATCATATCATCCTGTGGTGCCAAGGGAAACTACTCTGTCTGAGAGCAGTATATATCCTGGGGATATTTAAAAATTTAGAAGCAGACATCCTGTTGAGGCAGGGGCTGAGGCCTGGGGAATGGAGACTTCACCCTGAGGTGGTGGAGCTTGTATGGGTGTATTACGACCAAGTGAAAGTTGTTTGTGTCTCAGTATACGACACACTGTCCACTTTGGTTCTCCCTCACACATCCAGCTCTGCTGGGGCTGGATACCACAACTTTTCCCCTGATTGCTCCGCTCCCAGGAGTTCTGAAGAGGGTCCGCCGGGACAGAATAAGTCTACTACTAGTAGCGTCGTACTGGCTGAACCGAGTGAGGTTCTCAGACATACAGGTGCATCTCAATAAATTAGAATGTTGTGGAAAAGTTCATTTATTACAGTAATTCTACTCAAATTGTGGAACCCGCGTATTAAATAAATTCAGTGCACACAGACCAAAGTATTTTAAGTCTTTGGTTCTTTTAATTGTGATGATTTTGGCTCACATTTAACAAAAAAACCACCAATTCACTATCTCAATAAATTAGAATACTTCATAAGATCAATAAAAAAAAAAGGATATTTTAAACAGCAATGTCAGGCTTCTGAAAAGTATGTTAATTTCTATGCACTCAATACTTGGTTGGGCCTCCTTTTGCATGGATTACTGCATCAATGTGGCGTGGCAATGAAGCAATGCTTTGATAGTGGCCTTCAGGTCATCTGCATTGTTGGGTCTGGTGTCATCTTCCTCTTGACAATACCCCATAGACTCTCTCATGCGATCAAACTCAAGGCAAATTAAAATAATCCAGCTTATTTTTCAGTATTCCAACCAGAACACCTTTACTTGTATGAAGCTAGACCAAAATATATTAGACCTTTTGGTTTATGGATTAAACCACATCTAGAGAACTTAAATATCAACATGGATTATATAAAACAGCTCTATTATTGCCCTGTACCTCCCTGGGCTCTGGAAAAGCCAATAATTTTTTGGACTCTGAATCAGTACAAAAAGACAGAAACTCATCCAACTGAATACCAACAGAAATTCTTAGAGCTAAGGTCTTCGTTTCCACTACATATAACTACATTCACAGATGGATCAAAGACCAATAACAGTGTATCATCAGCAGCAGTGATAGGAGATCAACGATATGGCATTCAAATTCCGGACCAAGGTTCTATTTTCACAGCTGAGGCTCGAGCATTACTTCTGGTTCTGGAAAATATTGAGAAGGGTCAAGAACGGGACTTTTTAATTGCCTCTGACTCAAGATCATGTCTTCAAGCACTTGAATCCCTAAAGACTGATCACCCCATAATAGTTTAAATCTTAACTAAATACGATCTTTTAAAGAAGGAAAACTTGAATATTATTTTTTACTGGGTTCCAAGTCACATTGGACTTACTGGTAATGAGAGAGTGGACACGGCTGCCAGGGATGCGCTTGACCTGGAAATGGATTGTCAAATACCACCTTCTGATTTGAAACCAGTAATTAATTTATATATCACTAACAAGTGGCAGAAAGAATGGGATGAAAATAAAAATAATAAGCTGTATGAAATAAACCCTAGTATAAAAAGAAGTACCTTCCATAACTTCAAATCAAGACATGATCAAGTCGTCTTCACTAGGTGTAGACTGGGGCACTCAAGACTTACCCATGGGTTTTTATTAATATGCAAAGTTCCTCCTTTATGTCTCTCATGTAAAGTTCCTTTGACTATTAAGCATATTCTGTTGAATTGTAATTTTTATGATGCTGCTAGAAAACTCTTTTATTCAGAAACATGCCTGCATGGAATATTTCAAAATGTATCACCTGAATGTATTTTAGATTTTCTATCTTATGTTAAGTTGAAATGTTTTATATAATTATGTAAATTTTATGGATGATATTGACCTTTTTGTTTGCCATGTAAATAGCCATGATGCTAACATGGCGTATAAACTTAATAAACAAACAAACTCTGTGGGGTTCAGGTCTGGTGAGCTTGATGGCCAGTCAAGCACAGTAACACCATGGTCACTGAACCAGCTTTTGGTACCTTTTTCAGTGTGGGCAGGTGCCAAGTCCTGCTGGAAAATGAAATCAGCATCTCCATAAAGCTTGTCAGCAGAAGGAAGTATGAAGTGCTCTAAAATTTCCTGGTAGATGGCTGCGTTGACTGTGGACTTCAGAAAACAGCAAGCAGCAAGCTGTAATCATCAAAATGAAAACAAAAAAGTCTGGACATTTTTTACTTTGTGTCTAATAAATCTAGAATATATTTAAGTTTTACTTTTTGAATTAAATTACAGAAGAAAAAAAAAAACTTTTTCATGATATTCTAATTTATTGAGATGCACCTGTAGTGTCCCTCCTCAACAGCTCTCTCTTGGAGATTCCAGTCAGGAGGGACCTTCTGTTTCAGGTGGGAGGCACAATCTTTCACCCCTGCCTAGAGTTGTGGAATCTATGGGTGTGGCCTCTGGGGGGCTTATAGACTCAGGTATCTCAAATCAAAAAGTTTATTGAGACCATACTTCACTCCAGTGCTCCATCAATGAGGAAACTGTACACCTTAAAGTGGAGGGTTTTCGCTTCTTGGTGCAGAATACAACAGTGGGATCCAGTTAACTGCCCAGTTCCTGCAGGATCGTTTTTTTGCAGAGTTATCCCCTTCCACACTGAAGGTATACTGTCGGCCATAGCTGCAGCTTAGAAAGCCTTATTATATAAGGGGTATCCCTACAAATGTCAGAACTAGTGGTTTTAACTGAAATGCCAGAACCACTCCCCCTACGGGTCATACATAGACTGTCAGTGACAGCATTCCCTATGGCCAACAGCCCAAGCTATAAGCCTCAAAGAGGCCTTCCACACAAGGCCTACCGAGGCCACTCAAAGGCTTCTGGGACCAAACTTCCTTCCAAAGAAAGGGAATGTAGCCAGGGGGCCTGAAGGAACCCTAGCCAGTCACTTGTCAGGGGAACAAAGTCAACCCTGATTGCCACCAGGGAGGCCGACCTGGTCAAGTTAAAGCAACCTGGTCTTGACCAACAACCTGTCTGTACACAGAGTCTTAATTCACATTCTTCAGAAAAAATATATCCAGTAAGAGGGACTGCAAAGAGGCAGTAACCAATTCAGACCAGATTGTAGAGACAGGCATTCTGGAGAGCAGGACTCAGCTAAGCGCTTTTTTACCTTTACAAATGAGGGGAGTAAAACTCTGCTCAATCCTAGGATCTACTCAGCGCATGATTATTCACACTGAGGAGGCTGTGCACTCTAAAAGAACCCAACACAGGGGAGTTCAACCAGTCTAGTGGCTGATCCTCAACAGGGAGGCCTCGGAGAGGCCTTCAACCACTGACCAGACTTAGAGAGCTAAGTACCAACTGCAGAACAACCCTCTAAACGAGGGGAGTACTAGACTCAACCTAACAGATAAACCATACTGTAGGCACAAAATCATGGACTACATGAACTAATTCTACACAATTTAGAATATAACACCACAGCCTTGCAAATGCCAGCCATGTGAAAACTACATGCTTAATCTACTAAAGACACCCAGATGTGGGGGTTTAATCGCTTACAGGGTGGCCTGTGAAGGCCACACACCTAAAAGCAGCTCAATTGCTGAAGAAGAAAGAGCTCACAAACACAGGAACTCGTTCTGAGAGAAACCGAGTTAACTAGCAGATAAGACTGTAGAGTGCCCACATAACAGTCTACCCCAACACCTTCCAACAAGCATTGTACTCAGTAAAAACACTTTTTACTCTTTAAGCAAGAGGAGTACAAACTTACGCCATCATGCTCTGAGGGAGGCCCAAACAGGGCCCACGACACCAGAAAGACATGTGGCGTCAGCTAGTGGCAGTGTCTTAGCTCTAAGGGAGTCATATATAAAAACCACACTATCCAGAGAGGTTAACTATTTAACTCACCCTGAGCTTAAATCAATTCACACATTCCAACAAGCAATGTACTTAGTAAAAACACTTTTTACTCTTTAAGCAAGAGGAGTACAAACTTACGCCATCATGCCCTGAGGGAGGCCCAAAACAAGGCCTACTACTCCAGAAAGAAACAGGCATCAGCCAGTGGCAGTGTCTAAACTGTAAGGGAGCTTAGTCTGAGAACCAAACTATCAAGTGAGGTTACCTAGATTAACTCAACCTGAGCTTAAAATCTACACATTCCAACAGGCAATGTCCTCAGTAAAAACACTTTTTACTCTTTAAGCAAGTGGAGTACAAACCTACGCCATCATGTTCTTGAAGGAGGCCCAAACAGGACCTGCGACTTCAAAAAGACACGTGGTGGCAGCTAGTGGCAGTGTCTAAGCTCTAAGGGAGCCATATATGAGAACCAAACTATCCATTGAGGTTAACTATTTAGCTCAACCTGAGCATAATTCTATTCAACACATTCCAACAGGCAATGTACTCAGTAAAGCACTTTATACTCTTAAAGCAAGAGGAGTACAAAGAATATATGCTGCCAAAAACCGGCCTACTACTTCAAATGATCATGAGCATAAACCTGTGGCAGTGCTAGTTCTAAGTGAGCAAAACTCTGACTAAACATCTACCAACAAAACTTGTGATACAACCAGCTATTGTGCTCTGAAGGAGGTCCAAAACAAAGCCTTCTACTCCAAACAACACAATCAACATCTTGTGGCAGTGTTCAAACTCTAAAGGGAACTACAAAAGAACCAAACTGCATAGTGAGGTTCACTAATCAAGCTCAACCTAAGCTATGCATTCCAACAGGCCATATACTCAGTAAAAACACTTTTTACCCTTATTAGCAAGGGGAGTACCTTAGTCACCATGCTCTGAACGAGGCCAGCACAAAGCCTACTACTACAGAAAACAGGTGCTAACCTGTGGCAGCAATAGAGTTATAGGGCTCACATTGTGTGGGGCAAAATAGAACTAGAGCATTAACACACAGAGGTCAGCTGGTCGCGCCGACGATACCACCTTGCTTTTTTTTTATCAGTATGAAAGAGACTCAAAATACTCCATCAATTTTGCACATACAATTAAGAGTTATACACCATTTTAATCTGTGAAATATCTTCTTTTATTTGTGTACACTCAGAGTAAAAACAAAATGTTGTGCTTTTTGCAAAATAATAAAAACTAACATGATGCGTGATCTTTCGTCTCCCTCTGAACAAAGTCCAATCTGATAGTTCTCAGAAAATGAACTGTAACTTAGTGAATACTAATCACAAAAAAATGAGACTCATGTCTAAAGAAACATTGAAATGTCAGATTTTAAATCATGTAAGTCAAATTGAAAACAAAAATTCTCTGTTTATGTAATCTGAATGAAAAGAGAGACATGTCAGACGTCCGTGATTCAGCTCATTATCCGCTAATGCGGCCACGCCCACGGAGCGAGCGCTCTATTCAGATGCAAATTCTAAGGCAATACATGTATACATCGTCGCAATCGTGTATTTATTATCTTCAAAAGTGTTTATCTGCATGTTATAGCCATGGTTAGCGATCTCTGGAAGCCTCTGTTAGTTCCTGGAATGTCACATGGTATGCCTGTTCTTCACTGAGTCATTTGTGGACTAAATGTGCACAGAGCGCCCTCCGGCTGCAAGTATGAATTGAAAACACAGTATCCAGCGCTCATAATGATGACAATAAATACTGAATAAATATTACTCCTCTGTATAGAAAACTGACATAAACATGAGAATCCATCAATATTTCTCCAAATGTGCATGCTTTTAAGCTAAAAGCCCTGATGGATGTTGTTTTGTCAAAGGTAACGACTCCGTTTTTCATATTCATAACTCCTGACGCATAGGCTATTAACAAATTACGGTCACTATAAGAGTAAAATAGACTCAGGTACGTTAATACAGCTGATATGATCCTGTTATCAGAGGGTTTTTTCACATAGCCTACCTGACTGAAAGGGTTTATTATGCTGGTCTTTGTCTTCTCAGGTGTGAATCACAGCATTATTCATGAAGATTCACGCCTCCACTCATACTGTTTCTTGACAAAAAGTGTCTTACAAAATTTAAATCAATATTTTGTTTTATATGTATGAGTAGGTAGGATAATTTTTACATAATTTTGAAGCAAAAACTCTACAACCAGGTCTACAACCTCCAATACCCAGAAGTCTTGTGAACACATATATAACATTAGTTTTGTGGCCTTATTTCAGTGACTTAAGTTTTTCATTTTTTAATAACCAAGCAAAAACGTTATTCCTTCAAAAAAACACACATGTACATACATGTTGCTCACATATTATGGTAGCCGAGATCGTGCTGAATACAGTGTAATGACACTTTTTCTATTAATATGTTTATGAACAACTGAGAAAAGCACAAATGTCAGGGCATGTCAAAACTTCTCCAGGGCCCCAAAATGCTCAGACCCCAGAGGGTTAACAACCCTGAGAAACAGAGGAAATGCTTTACTTTTCATTCATACTACCCTGAAATTGTGAATTTCAAGGGTGGGTGCTTTTCAAACAGAGACATCTGTACTGAACCCTAGGGAACAGGAGGGAAAAGACTAAACAAAGTATAGAATGAAAAGCTCTAGAAAAGTGGGGCCACAGCAACACTAGCATTTCTTATTCACATAGTGATAAGGGCCTACCACCTGAGACAACGGCACCAGGGAGACTTAGCAAAACTACACACCCCTGAAAGGGGTAGTAATAAAAGGGTGAAATGCTTCAGTATATCACCTAAACCCTAGTTCTAGCCTAGGCCAGCTATAGCTGTGGGCCTATAGGGCCACACATAAGCATAGGTCTGCCTGGGGCTTAAACTTAGCCTCTAAATCTCTCAATAGAGAGGCAACTCTGAAATAAACTCTAAAAACAAGAGCTCAGAGGAGCGATACTCAACCCATGCCAAACAATGTCAGGCGGCCATACAGCCAACACAAAGATAAACAACCTAATGGGAACTTCAGGGCCCTATTTTTTCCCCTTCTATTTCTTTTTACACACCCAGGAAAAACTATACAGGAAAACTAAGGTAAATATATTTAAATATATAAATATAGACTAAGCTTATTAACTGTTGCTCGAAGAATGGAGACTTACCATCATAGAAGGATGGAATCAAGCCTGAAAGAGCCCCTTCACTATCAAGCCAAAAGGCGAGCCAACAGAAATTTTTATCATGGGCCCAGTCCTCGGCCTCATCGTAAGAAGCACCTGGGTAAAAAATCATTACTCAGGAGGTGGAAGAAGAAAGGAGAGGGTAGATGTAACTACCCTCATAAAGAGGAAATCAATCACTGACGCTGCTGGCGTCTGTAATTGATTACCTCCCTCAAATCTTTCTTCTTCCCAGAATCCTGCCTTCTCTGGGACCTACTCCGAGGAGGAGGAGGTGCCCAAGAGGCAATACTGGACTTCTGGCCCTGTCTTTGATCCCTGTCTGTCTGGGCCCAGAATCAGATCTGAGCAATAAACAGGTTTAAAACGCTGCCATTGATCCAGATCCTTCAGCAGATAAGACCGGTAAGCCTGTAACACTGCCATCGTGTGTAAGGCAGCACCAGTCTGACCCGCTGCCGCGTATGCCCTGCCATTCAAGCGAGATGTAATCTTAAGGAGCTTCGAAGGCAGAACCAGAGCTTTTGATGTCTGTGCCCGCCCTGTGACGAGATAGTTAGCAAACATCTCGTCAATAGGGGGCATCGACACATACCCATGCTGGCTCATTCCCTCAACATCAATGAAATTAGCTCGCTGATGTCAGTGAATATGAGTCGAAAACGGGTTCTTCCATGCCTTCTCGATCACCACATGTAGATCAGGAAGGAATGGAAGGCTCATGGGGGCTGCCAGATTATGGTCGGAAAGGAATCATACGTTGAGCCGTCCACGTGCGGTCCCTTTCTTAACACACCCTCATGGCAGCTGCAGCCTGCCAAAAGCACACTCCATAACCTCGAGCAGCTCCGCATACGCGGGACAGGGAGGCTTTGAAGTTTCAGAAGGCTCGCCTTCTTCCTCTTCAACAGCCATCTCCTGCTGTCTTGAGCTTAAAGCCAGAAGAGCACCCGCTGCCAGATGAGATGATGTCAAAGAAAGAACATCATCATCATTTAGCAGCTTACCCTCATCAGCCGCTGGGGGTTGCGAGAGATTTACACCTCTCTTTAACTCCTCAGCAAGCTCCATCTGTAAGCCCCATGATTTCAGTCACCGCTCCGCCTCAACACAGGCGGGACCAGAACCACCGGGCACAGATGTCGGCCGCTCTTCCCTCGAGAAGAGGGCCAAACGAGAGCAGAGTGTCCTAATAGGCAGACACTCACAGTTTGCACAGACAGCGCCCTTGAGCACTGTCCGTGCATGCTCTTCTCCCAGACTTCTCCCAAATGCACAGATTGTGTGTGTCATCAGGCGTCAAAAACCTGGGACACGGATCCACTTCCTGAAACGTTTGTTAGACATAGTAAATTCTTTACCAGAATCGAAGAATCGCAATCAAACAAAACAGTCCCTGAAGACGATAAGATACTGACTGCTTCTCTAGGTGCTCCTTTTATACTTCCGGGTTGCGTCTATTATGATGTCATAGGCTGTCGCCGGCCAATAAGATTGGTGAGGTTTGATATTTGCTTTCAGACACCGATTCACGTGATGGCGTTCCCATAGCGTGTTCAAATGCAGTGTTGAGTTCCCTTTCAAAAGGGAACAGTGTTGTCATCTGATGTGCCATCTGTTGAAACAAATGTAATATTTCAACTACACTTCAATGGTGCAGCAACAAATTCCTGACCATTTCAAAGTTTGGGGAAAACCTTTTAAAATATAAATGACATCTTTCCAGCAGTTGAGTCAATTTATTTTATTTAACAGTTTAACACAATCAATGACAAAAAAATATAAAAGATCATTCTTCAAAAAGAAAGGGGGAGGGGAAAATAGGACAAAAGCATTACAACCTTTAAAAATAAAATAGCTTCAGAAGTCTGATGTCATTATAACTACAGGTGGTCCAATGGTTCAGGTTTTAAAAATCGGTCTTATATCAGACTACTGTCACGGTCACCGTCATGTTCTGTTTGTTTTGGTTTTCATTCATCACATGTGCTCCTTTGTTCTGTGTTCCCACCACTCGTCAGTCACCATGGACACTGCACTAATCATCACAGCTGTCTGTCATTTTAGTTCATCATCTGTGTATGTAAGTTCCTGTCTTTCCTTAGATTATTGTCGGGTCTCGTATGTTACAAGTGTTGTGTTCTGTTCTGTTCCTGCCTTCATCTGTGTTTGCCTATTGGATTATCTAGTAAAGATTTATTGAGAGTTATCTTCTTCGTCGAGTTCCTACACAGCCACGCGTTACAACTACAGCATTCTTTTCCTTTGGGTTCTCCAAAATCTAAAAAAAGAAAGCATGATGTTAGAGCAAGTCAATTCAGTTGTCAAATATACAGTCACATTCAAGAATAAAATATTCTAACTATGATTATAGAATTATTAAACTCTGTTTATGTAATATATTGTACTAAAATCTATTAATGCTTCAATATCAAAAGAAAGCGCTATGGTAGGGGGTGTCCAATTTTTCCAGCCGAGTATATCTCCAGCCCTAATTAAACACACCTGAAGTGAATCAAGGTCATTAAGATCAATGAAAACTTCCAGGCAGGTGTGTAAGAGCTAAACATGTAGAGGAATAAACACCTAAGCTATGGCCATTACTATAAACTATATCTCAGGCCTAGTCCACACGTACATGGGTATTTTTATAAACTGATTTTTTCCTCCATTTAAAGAAAAATCACATCTACACAAGCATGGTTTAAAAATAATAATAAAAAAATCTGTCCACATGAAAACGCAAAAACACGCCATGAAGCGCTGTCAAAAGCCATGTTGGCTAATAAGAAGCCTGGAAAAAAAGGTTTATTACTGGTTCTGATAGGCTAACAACACTGTCATTTTATTAAGCATATTATTATTATTATTATTATTATTATTAATTCCATAAGCCAGAACAATACAATGAGCCATATTCATTCAAAGTAAAAAAATCAAAAACAAACAAACATCGTCTTAAGCAGTGACCTGCGTAGCATTGCATTCTGATTCCTCTGTTCCGCAATATAAAGGGAGAACTGTGCATGTATCTGGATGCATGTTATAAGCCTTGCTAGCACAGTTATTAGCAGCAATATTTTGGCTACGTCCTTAATTGCACAGACTCGTGTAAACAAAGGACATACTGACTCACAATCTGACGTCAAACAAAGGAGATAACAGCACGCGCTCCGATGTCACTGGCCAGAATCTCTGGTTTCACTGTCTACATGACAACGCTGTAACTGGAGTTTCTAAATATCTTCACCCTGGCAGGAGTTTTCAAAAAAGTTTGGTTTTGAGTTACTGAATACTGCGTTTATGTGGACGAATGGCCAAACTGCATAGAAAAGGCTGTAGTTTTGAAAATACTCGTGTCCATGTGGACAGTGCCTGATCGGTTGAGCTTAATGAAAATTTCTTTAAAGGGATAGTTCAACTTGAAATTAAAATTCTGTCATAATTTATTCGCCCTCAAATTGTTCCAAACCTGTATGTGCCTCTTTCTTCTGTTGAACACAAAAGGAGATATTTTAAAGAATGTTGTTAAGCAGACAGTTGACGGTAGCCATTGATTTCCATAGTAGGAAAAAGAATACTATGGATGTCTACGACTACTGTAAACTTTTTGATTACTAACATTCTTTAAAATATCTTTGTGTGTGTGTGTTGACAGAATTTTCATTTCGGGCTGAACTATCCCTTTAAAGCTGCAGATTCACCTTATGTAGACCTTAATCTCTTGAAATATCACAAAATAGCCATGTCAGTCACTTTCTCAAACACAAGATTTTTTTTTTTTTGTCTTTCATTTGTCTTTCATTGGAAACAGGCTAAACTGAATGTAAATCAGTTTCCTCAAATGTATTAGTGATTCAGGAATATGAATGATTACCTGATTAAGCAGTAATGAGGGAGCAGAAGATGAGGCACAGGATAGCATCAAATCCCAGGTCAGGTGATTATGCTGTTGACAACAACTTAATGTATAATCGATAGGTGTGTTTGACATCGGCTGCGGCTGGATGCAACCGATCGGCGAGAGTAGGCATGTGCAGGCGGGAAGGAGCTGAAAACAGAGACATGAAGTTGGACACTTTCTGCTGCGTTTGCATACTTTATCACAGCTGAAGTGAAATAAATGCAGTACTTGACTAATACACTGATGTTTCAGAGACATTTTCATTCAATACTTTATGTACTGCTTACAGCGTCCATTTGTACAAGAATAAAGTTCAACATAAGCATATATTATTTAAATACCAATGTAGTGGTGTCTACGTTTTTTATCAGTTTTATTTTGATAAAAATTACACAATTTAACATTGCGACTACATGAAAAGAGCTATAACTGTTATAAAAATACAGATTTGTAAGCATTAGTGGAACTAGTTTTCAGAATAAACACAAAAAACACACGTGATTGTTGTCAAGCAGTGAATCCAGCCAATTGTGAAACAGCTGTGTCGTCATCAGAGCTTGTGCAGCTGCTCTTCGCTTGCAGTACTTTGATGCTATACGTCACAGTCACGTCACAGCGTCGGCGCTGTCTCAAGTTGGACAAAATTTCTTAATTTCTTACATCTGCCTTTACTCCTACTAAAGTAGCAATGTGCTCTGCAACCATCTGATGGATGCAAGACATGGGCTGTGTGCAGGGTGACAATCTTGCTCACAATCATGTCTCTTGACTTCAAGAAATCTGTTAAATGATATTAGAACTTTATTCAGGAAATTCGTAATAAACATTTCTAAAGCAAGATGCATTTTTTTAAGAATGTAGAAAAATGTATGCTTTACTCAAGCTCTTTAATAACTTTTTAATGTATCTAATTCCAATCAGTTACAATACAAATCAAACACAAATAATAAGCACGTAAAACAAAGGAACAGAGAAGTAATAAGGTAGATGCACCATTGTTTGAAACTGTGCTAGAGAAGTCATGTCAGGTGGTTTAACACACAAGACTTCTGTATATGATGCATCTGTGTTTTCTCTCTAATGAGGAAGCATCAATTAGACCAGTGGTTCCCTGGGGTCCGCGCCCCCCTGCAATCCCTAAGGGGGGTGCGGACCCCAGGTCTGGATTTATATTCTTTGAGGTCAAACATGGATACGAAAAACCTTTTTGTATAGTTTCTAGGAATGCTCCAAATGATCAACCACTTAATGATGTTTTATTAACAAAATTTGGGAGGAGCATGTTCAGATAATTAACCTAATTAGCACAGGTGGAGAGCATTCAGTTAATCAACTCAGCCAATGACTAGAGGTATAAATACAGCAGACTTACCTCTGTCCATTTGAGAGTTTATCAGCATCCCTCCTCCACCCCACCTCCTCACTTCTAGTACTATCTATTTTTACCACACCGGGGGGAGTACTCTGGGTTCGGGCCAATATTCCGAGCTCGGAGCCCTCCCTCTAGACAGCATGCCAAATACGCATAACTTTTATTATATTGAATTATATGTAACTGTGAACTTGTGAATACGAAAATGTTGTCAGTTACTTCCTTTGATTCTATACGTGGTCTCTCAGCTTGCCAATCACATAAACCAATCACATTTTTACGACGCAAAACAAAGACGCAAGCTTGTTCACACCAGATCAAAAATGAAAAGTCAGCAGCGGCTGGTGTGTATACAATAACGCAGTGAAAACGTGTGTATCGTTCAAACTACTTTATTAAAATAAAAAAAAATCCAGAATTTTTCCACTCTCTTCTCTTCTTTCCCTAACATGTGAGCTTGTTCTCCTCATTAGAGCTTCAGGTGAAGGGTTGCCAGTAGTAGAGATGCACCGGTCTACCGACCATCAATCAGAACTGGCCAGTTCCGTTTTTTTGTCCAGGACTTGCACTCAAAATGCATTGCAATCATTTCCTAAAATGTAAATTGTGTGGACGTTAACAGAGGCCAGAGATGGGACACACTGAAGACGAACACAAAGAGAAGAGCAGAGAAAATACTGTACTGGGCAAAAAAAAAGCTCACTATTGCGATGCTCAGAATATTGAAAGACAATTCTACACATTAAATTGGGGTGGGGGCTTATATGAATGCATTTCTGAAGGAACTGACTAACTTCACAAATGTTTCGATGACATTTTCTTTTAGGGGCCGTTCACATATTGTGTCTTTTCCGCGCGCAAGTCAGTTATTTCAAATGCATCCGCGTGGCAGGCGCGCTCATAATGGAAGCAACACAGTCGCAACATGCATGCGGTGCGTTTTCCAGGCTCATCGAGATGAAAAATTCTCAACTTTTCAGAATGCCGCAAGCGCACCACAGGTCATGTGTCATAAGAACCAACCGATCAGCTTCGGCCTTTCCGTAACAAAACATAGAAATTTCAGCCAAACAGCTGATCATAGCTGTACAGGGCCCAGATCCGCGCAACGGATTCGGGCCCGTGACTTTTGGCACAACAGCACGGATACTGGCAGGGATCCGTTTTTCCTCATCTGGACCAGCTCTGGACCAGATGTGGATTCCTTTATGGCGATCTGGTCCAGAACCATGCCGGATCAGGGCCAGCTCATTTTGTATTCTATTCCCGTTTTACTTCTGTCAGGAATATGCAGAGAAGACTCTGACTTCATTCTTTCTGAGAAGGGCAAATAAACCACATGAGAAATGTATAAACATGTATCCAATTTTCCCCCCTCATGATTTTCCTTTTATAGGGTTTATTCTATATATTAATTCTCTCTTTTGAACTATTTTTGTATTAATGTTTCAGCGTTGCAAAGTTATAATTACCTAAAATCACATGGGTAGCTTGTTTGGTATCTACAGACTCCAACTTTCGTTTCCTATTTGCTAATTTATGTTACATGTTACTAACTCTGTGACACATTAGTATTATAAGAATCTAGAAGCTTCTTCTCTCAAACATCCAATCCAATGTCTTATGCTAATATATTGCTACAGGACAAAGACTCGTAAAAGTTTCCCTCTGAAGGGAAAACTCCTTATTGGCTCAGACACCTCAAGTGGGTGCGACATGTTCACCCTTTAAAATCACTGATCACAAGATCATGCCCTCTCTTTTTTTTTCTTGCTTCTCGGACGACTGAAGAGATCCCTTGTTGCTGCAGGCCTCTTCAGGCCAAGGTAATATTAATTTTAATGTAGCTACATCAAGTTAATCTCATTAACTGATTCACATATTCATAATTAATGATAATTAATAATCAAAATGAGTTATGAATAATTATTATTTCCCCTTTGAGTTAATTCGCTACACAGTTCTGTCAACACTGCATTGGCTTCCTGTTAAACATCGTATAGATTTTAAAATCTTGCTAATTACTTACAAAGCACTAAATGGTTTAGCTCCCCAGTACCTGAGCGAGCTCTTAATGCATTATAGTCCTTCGCGTCTATTACGATCTCAGAATTCAGGCCAGCTAATAATACCTAGAATATCAAAATCAACTGCAGGTGGTAGATCCTTCTCCTATTTGGCACCTAAACTCTTCCTAGCATTGTTCGGGAAGCAGACACACTCTGTCAGTTTAAATCTAAACTAAAAACACATCTCTTTAACCTGGCATACACATAACACATTATCAATTTATTTTTTCAAATCCATTAAAGGATTATTAGGCTGCATAAATTAGGTCAGCCGGAACCAGGAACACTTCCAATAACACCAGATGTACTCGTTACATCAGAAGAAGAAGTTGCCTTTGGCTTGCTTAGTTGGGGACACTTGACAATTGACATTTGATATTCAACAGTGCTTTGATCTACCTGCATTGACACTATTCCTTAAGAGCTGCTGTGCAGCCAAAATAATGTACCAGTTATCACTGTAAAGCTGCTTTGACACAATCTACATTGTAAAAAGCGCTATATAAATAATGGTGAATTGAATTGAATTGAATCTTTTCTTTTTATTTTGATCATTTTTGCACAAGTACTCAAAGTTTATATAAAATACTTAAGTCTCTACTTGCCATTAAAATGTTAGTTCACCCCAAATAAAAAAATTCTGTCATTAATTACTCACACTCATGTTGTCCTACAACCGTAAGACTTTCATTTATCTTCGGGACACAAATAAAGATCTTTCTGATGAAATCTGCTATGTAACTACCACTCTGATGCTTAAAAAGTTCTTAAAGAGATTGTAAAACTAATCCATATAAATCGAGTGCTTTAGCCCAAAATTTTCTGAAGAGATATGAGTGCTTTATATGATGAATGGATTGAATTTTATTTACATATAACCATTCATTAACTCACACATCAGTTGTGGTAAAGGGAAGCTCAAGCATGTTCATTGACGTGCGAGAACCAATAAAGTTCATTCTCGTGTTAAGCAGCACACTTGAGCATCAGCAAGAGGTTTGCTCTCACGTATCAAGCAGGTTCAGTTAAGCTTCTGTTTATGTTCACTGATCAATGTTTATATCTGAATAAAAACCTAAATTCAATCTCAAATTCGAGAAAATTTGGATTAAACCGCTCAATTTATATGGATTAGTTTTGCAATCTCTTTATGAACTTTGTAGTTGAAGTTCATAGAAGTGTAGAAGTGGTAGTTGTGTAGCTGTCAACGGAGGGACAGAAATCATTCAGATTTTATCAAAAAGACCTTCATTTGAGTTCCAAAGATGAAAAAAAGTCTTATGAGTAATTAATGACAGAATTTTCATTTTTGGGTGAGCTAACCCTTTAAAGGATTAGTTCACTTTTAATGAAAATTACCCAAGCTTTACTCACCCTCAAGCCATTCTAGGTGTATATGACATTTTCTGGAGAATAAAAAATTAAAATGAAGTGAGTTTTTGCTTAAAACAAGCAAAATTATCTGCCAATGGGATAAGAAAAAAAATCTTGTTTCTGTTTGAAACCAATAAGTGGCAAATTTCAAACCACAATAGATGTTTTTCAACAGACTTGCTGAAATTATAATGGCCCACCCCTAAACCAAGCACCCAATGGATTAGAGCAAATCGGGTAGAGCAGTTGAAAATGCATATCGTGGTTTGAAAATTGCCCCACTGATTGGGAAACACTAGTGTTCTGCAGAGATACATGCCTGCATGATCTTGTGGTCATCACCCATATGTGCTGTCAACTTTCATCAAAATTTCAATGCTGATCCAACACACTTTAAACACTGAAATTTTAATCTCAACCAAAGTGATGGTTTCTGGGACACCATCACTGATAGTCTGCAAAAAGTGTTTTTTTTTTATCACACAACCTCTCTCCATTATTGTGGTGTGCCATCAGATGCCTGCAGAACTTACCTCATTCTGATGTCAGAATCTCCTTGCTTATCATCTTCAACCATCTGGCTTGTTGTTTTCCTGTTTGTGGCTTAATCTCTGGAGCACAATGTATTCAACTAAACACCAAATGTTCTTGCCAGTAATGACCTGCTGACAGCTGTGAATGAAGGACCAAATCAAGTCACTCTACCAAAAAGCTCTTCCTGCCATAACCAAAGCACTCATCAGTCTGAGTGTTTTAAACCTCCAGAATTGATCCCATATTACATCACTATTCAGGACTCTACACAGACGTCTAATATCTGTTAGTATCTACTACTTTCAGTCATTTATTCAGATTGTATAACCCAGCAAAGATCAGCCACCCTTTCACATATAAACATGAACGTTTTCCATATAATGGCCAAGTTTAAAAAATAATGACCTTTACCCTGGTAAGAAGGTAGAGAAGGTCTGCCATTCGGTAGCTAGAGGTCTGTACATTTTTACTGCATGTAGAATTTTTTACATGTGTGATGATTTTACAGGAAACAGTGTTGGTCTGTGTTGACCCTTTGAAGCTGAAACCACAAATAGTGCTGTCAAAGATCTCAGAAGGTATGATGAAGCACCTATTCCATGCCAAACTTAAAAAGGTCACATTTACTGAAGTTTGGCAAAATCTTATATTTAAAATTTCAATATCCAGTAATCCCAAATGGAATTAACATGATTCATACACAGGTTTTGCTTTTTAAAGTTGTTCACATGAACTTGTGAAAAGTGACTTCTGTGCAAGCAGTACTACACTATTGACAATGGACCTTTTTGCCAGCAAAATTTCACCAAAATTCACCAAAAAATAAATATACTAAAAAATATACAAAAAAAACAAAAAAACATTTATTTTATGCTAAGTGTACTACAATTGCATTTACATTTGTATGTAATATAAATACCCTGCAATTGTACTTTTAGTACACTAAATTGGTATACTTAAAGTCTGCTAAACTGGAACAAGTATTTTTGTGTTGAGGTCCAAATAAAGATATACTTAAGTATATTTGATTGTGCTAAAGTGGAACTATTGCAAGTATACTTTGGTACAAGTATATGTATCTTGCATTCAAATTATACAGTGATCATACTATCCTTACTAATAGTGATCTTAAACACATTTTAGGCTTAATATTTAGAAATATGCATTGTGCAATAAAGAAGAACTGCAAATAAAGTTTAATTAAAATATTTATGTCAGTATGTCTGTAAATAGTCAACATTTGAAGTGGATCAAAACCCTTCATTAAAGTTGTCCTAAAACCTTCTTCTAAGGACAACTTTGAACTTTTTTGATCCACTTCAAATGCTGACTACTGTATGTTAATGGGTTTTTAGTTAGTGTTAAATGAATGTAGGCCTATTTTAAATACATTTTGGTAGGGTTTTTTTCACTAGGGCAGACTCTGCATCCATTGCCTCTGACATTTTTTCTCACAGTCACGTACTTAACTCGGAAACTCTTAAAAAAATCCAGTTACCTAAACTCATAATTATGAGTTGTGCTGATGTTCATGTGCATTTTAAATACATTCTTTCTGACATGACTTGAAAACACTGTAACTGCTGAAGCTAAACCTTTACCCCCATTGGCCTGCCCCAACGTCCTACTATTGGTTGAACCACAATGATTGATATGTTTCGAACATGCCATAAAGCCAATGCCATCACACTCACCAACAATCGGTTTTGCTGTATTTTTGCTAAACAACCGAACTCGCTGGAGTGCACACTATTGGGAATCTGTGTTGCAGATTTTGGCACATTTATCAGAAGGAAACTTTAGAGTCTACAAAGTAATTGTAGCTAAAGACACAAGTCTCACCATGCATTTCAAATCCGAGAATGATCTAATTACTTTTGATGATGCTATATAATTTTTTAGATGAGACTTTCTTTTTGTGCAAACCAAAGAAAACGTGAGGTATGAACTGAAACATCTAGTTTGTTTCTGCTAATTGGCTGTAAGGGCAGAATTTTCAAACCCAACTTTTGTCTACAGCTCAGACGTAACCATGAGAAATTTGCAAATAAAATGATTGAATTTGTTTAATTTTTAAGTACCTCAGTAATTTATTTTTGTTGAATCTTATGTTGACCTGTTATGATTAAATGTCCAATTCAATGAACAGTATTTGAGTTCTACTTGTTTAGTATAAAAAATAGTATTGGCCTAGATAAAAGTTTACAGGAAATGTGTTTTGAGTTGCAAAAAATAATCATGAAGTAACTTTTATAATTATGACCTTTACCTTTTTTAATAATTTGCTCACACTTTGAATATCAGGTATAGGCTATTGTTTAATTAAATTCAAATTTATTTCCATAGCACTTTTCACAATTTTGCATGGTTGCAAAAAGATATACATACATACAGAAAGTAGTTACATAAGTAAATATTTGTAATTATGACAAATAAAGAAAACAACATATAGTCAGTTTGAAATGGTGAAAGAAATTCACGTACCTGATCAGAAGTTTTATTATATTTGTGTATTCCTAATGCACTTCAATGCACCTACTGTAATACACTTTTCAATTACAGTTAACTTGGAATGCCATTGCAATGTGTTTTAAAATCACTAAAAGTTTGTTATCAGTATAATATTAATGTATGTTCAACACTCTTACAAAGTAACTGAATTGCAATTCTATTGTCACAAAAAATATTTAAAGTTTATGCTGAGTGAATTCTGCATTTCAAAACCTAAACACGGGCGTATATTTAAAGTGTACTTAAGTATACTTGGAATAGTTCCACTTTAGCACAAACAAGTATATTTAATACAACTTTAGTTGAACTTCAGCACTGCTTTTGGACAACTAAAATGCATTTAGTACAAAATTAGTTGTTCTAATTTAGCAGACTTTAAGTATACCAATTTATAGCGTGCCACAAGTACATTTAGTTACACTAAATACCATACGAATAAATTGTGCTTAAGTATACTATTTTTTCACTAGGGTTATTACTATTGTTACTAGCACATTCTTACAGTACCTAAGCATTATTAAGCATTAGCCCATTCTGCAAGGCTTTTTTTAAGGTCATTATAGGTATTTGCCTGCAAAATTTTACTGAGCTAAATGCACGGTATGAATTTAATTTAAATGGACGGTATAACATTGTGTTCTTTGAGCTGAGTTAGAAATCCTAAATTTTGGTTCATTGAAAGTTATTGCTCTTAATAAAAAAAATTATCATTAGCAATAATTTAGATAATAAATAAGTGCATATGTGAAGCATTTCTGTCTTCTTGTTTCTTCAAGCAGCATAGCTGGGAACACATATTTCACTCACAATGTATCCTCCAGGTAAGGAAAGTAAACACTGGCAAGCAATTTGTTTGGGTTGTGGAAGACTCTGGTGTGATCCCAGAACTGAAGTTGTTTCAAATGGAACATTCCTATGTGTAGGTTTGTGCCAGGCATGCTGCGTCAGGAACAGGAGATACTGGACGTTTGTGTGTACCGTTACATAAAATTCAGTAAGAAAAAGAAGCTGAGGTATGCTGGTGCACCTACACCTACTGATGCCAATAATCTTTCCCTCACAAGCGAAAGAGCATCTTGGGAGAGAAAGGAATGGGCTGGAGTGTGGAAGGGATCAAAATGTCTTTTTTCCCTGACAGAGACCAGTGCTCAGCATTCCTGGCATTGCCACAAGAGCAGGAAAACAATCCTGACTCTATCCTGTGTGTGTAGCCAGGCCTGAATAGATGCAGTGTCTGTAGCCCAGTCTATAGTCCAGTGCACTCCAGGCCTGCTCACTGCTTCCTCACCACTAACCCAAACACACAGACGTCTCAAGAGCCGGCATGGTGTCACGGCACAAGTCCACCACGACCAAATATACACTCTGTAAAATAAACAGGAGGCCTTCAGCAGGAAGAGAAAATATTTGATTGAGTTGCGAGTGGACGAGAAAAAGATCTCTTTAAAGTCTTAATTGTTTCTTCTAGACAGCAGGAGATTAAAGGGTAAGCAAATGGAGACTCATGGGTTAGTTATTTGTGGGTTAGTTCACCCCCTGAAAAATAAAAAATAAAATAAAAATCTGCCATCATTTATTCATCCTCATGACATTCTAAACTTGTATGACTTTTACTCTTTTGTAAACAATGTTTATGAATCTGTTTTCTAATGTACCAAAAACCATTGTGGAAAAAGTACACTTTAAAATACTTTTAAAAAAGAGTACTTGCTAATTATTTACAATTAAATGAAAATGTATTATAGTTTAATTTTTTTAGAGTGCTTTTTTATACTTTTAAAATTTAAAATGCACTACAAGTGCACATTCAATACAATTAAACACACTTCTTTTTCAAAAGGGTTTTGAGAAGCTCTAAAAAGCACAAACCTACTTGAGTACATTTTTCAAGATTATGTACTTTATCTAAGCATTTTTATTTGGGGAATCTTTCACTTTTACTTCACTACATTCCACGAGATCCTTCGGGAGATCCTAGGAGCTTGAGTGTGTGCATGACTGATGGTGTGAAAAGTAGGTTACCTATGCCAAATATTAGGATTTATTATTGTAAATAATATATCATATTTAGGTTACCACTGTCAGTTGTGTGTGAACAAAATCTGCTGTAAAAGGGTGAACTGTTCAAGCCCACTGTATGCAGTGTTTGAATGTGTCCACGTTTGTGTCTCACCGTCTGAACGGGGTAGGTTTTAGGTAAAAACTAAATGCTAGTTACGCATGTAACTGTGGTTCTGTGATGACCACCAGAGGCAGTGTAAACACTATGGATTATCACAGCGCTCGCTAGATAGGTAGAGAGAATATACCAACAAAGTCATGTAGTGACGTATGCTGAGCCCTGGGCGGTTATAAGCCACCATAGCTCAGCACTCTGCCTCTGTACGCCTTTTTCGCGCATTCCGAGAGACCAAGAACTCTGGCAGTCATCCAGAATCCACAGAACCACAGTTACATGCGTAACTAGCATTCTGTTTCATTCCTACTGTAAACACCGTGGATAACACATACCAACATAGTCATGAGGAATGCCACCCACCTGATGAAAATTAAGGCAGTTCCTGAAGAACCACAGAAATAACAGCATGATGAGCAGCAACATTGACTTTATAAAACCAGGCAAATGTGCACGGAGAAGACCAGGTAGCGGCAGTGCAATTATCTTATTAGGAAACTCCTCTAAAAACAGCCCATGAAGATGAGATGGCCCTAGTGGAATGGAAGGTTAGTCTCCAGGGCAGTGGCTTCTCTGCTGCCTGGTAAGTCAGTGTAATGGCCTCTACTATCCAGTTTGACGATCTCTGTTTCGACACTGGAGCACCTTTCTTCACACCACCAAAGCAGACAAATAACTGGTTTGACTGTCTAAATTGAGCAGTAGAGCTCACCTGGCACTTCAAGGCACGCACAGGACACAAAAGTTGGGCACCTGAGTCAATCCCTGAAAAAGTCTGAAAAGAGGCCAGTTCAGTGTGCTGGTTTATGAACTGAGGAAGAAGGACTTTCAGAAGAAAAGAAAGATTGGGTTGTAGAACCACCCCGGAATCATCCGGCAACCAACGCAAGCACAATTCGCTAACAGATTCACGTGCAACTCACTGACTCGTTTCGCAGAAGCGATAGCCAACAAAAAAGCAGTCTTTAGAGACATCCATTTAATGTCAATGCTTTGCAACTGTAGGAAACTTTTTCCTCGTCGAAGCAGAGACCAGGAGACTTTGGGATATCTTTCAAGCAGAAGTTACTCTTTATTGAGAAATGTGCTGTGCGACGCTGTAGTCATCCAAGTCTAACTAAAGCAGTAATACTTTGTAGTTTATATACAATCAAGGGGGAGGGATACATACAGTATAGGTGGAGACAATCTAAACAAAGCATGCAAATGCAGTGCAGGAATCAGCCCATTTCCAGCATTTCCCCAGTCCTGATCTAATCAGCATAACGGTGTCATTTAGATGCATAGGTGCTAATCCAATCAGTCTGACAGTATCGGCCATACCTTCACATTATCATAGAGACAAAGGCACAGCTGTGTCTTGAGCTTGTCATGCCAAATGGTCAGGAAGTGCATCAAGACAAAAGGTTAATGTCTCAGACACCTGGGCTGCCTGATTTGATCTTCTTAGAATGTCATTATCTTTACCTCAAAATGTAAAACACACTGTACATAAAGTTTTCAGTTTAAATACTATTGCATTGGAACTTATATATAACATTTTATAAATTTGTAATCACATAGTTCCCTCTTTGAGAGTTCTAATAACTCTCACAAAATACAAATTTAGACACTTAAAAGTTTCATTCTTGTAACTTGTGATCGTTACAGGCACATAGCACTTGTCTGTAGTGACGGATGGCATGTTGACACAGAAACAAACATGCAGCTAAAGTCCGTGTAGTTCTTACGGGTAATAGTCTGTTCTGGTTGGAACTGTCAGCACGGTACAACACTCAGGTCCGATAATGGTGCATGCTCTCCCTTGCTTTGCAAGAATGTAATCCAAGGCCACTCTGTTCTGTAAGATCATTATCTTGTGCGAAGCGAGAGTGTCCGTGATGTTACCCAGGACCAAAGCCGTATCATTGACCAGTTTCTGTATGAAATTCGATAAGCTTCTGACTTGACCAAGGGCCTGCATGACACCATAAGACGGGATTAATGCTCCAAGAGTTCTTGACCACCATGTTTGTGCACAAGTGAGTCCTGGAATGCAGCTATCTTCTTTGTTCGTGGTAGGAGCTGAATTATGTAGATGTGGAGAATTTTGAAAGGTGGTATCTTCGGACTGGAGTGGATTTCAAGTTTTCTCCGACTGCAGGTAGGGCATAGACTAAGGTGCAGCTGCCATTAAAATTGACCGGTAGTACACTATATATTGAGGTTCCACATAGCCAAAACATGCCGGTTGGAGGGGGGATCCTGCACCAATGGTTCACATTAAATAGCTTAGATAATGAGCGAGTTTGCCTAATACATACTTCTACATCCTCATTCTTTTGTCGTGTGGATGATAATATTTCTGTCTTCAGTGACATTTCCATTTTAATTATGAAACCGCATGCAGCACTGGGAATTTTTCCCAAGTCTTTAGAGTCTGAGGATAGATATTCAACACACCAACTAAATGCCATTGGTAAGAGTAAGTCTGTCATATCAGGTGTGGTTGACGTCAAATTGCAGGACCTTAAACCTGGAATGCAACATGGTGAGGCTGGAGGAGTAGTCACATCATGACATGTGCTTTTGTTAAAAATTCCATTAGTGAGAACACCCACTAGAGTGCAGGTATCACAGTCAGAAATAGGGTGTGCTACCCATGGAATTCCTGCTCTTACCGAAGGTGGATGTGGCATGCAAACGTTCTTTCCAGCAAACAAGGCATTTCTTGACATATTCATCAGCTCTAAGAATATGTTGTTTCTGGAATCTACACTTTGTGCGACGTCCATGATGATTACTAGTACGGCAATCTTGATCATGTTGATGGATGACTGAAGTTCCCGTATGTGATTCTCTGCGTTGTGTATTTAATTTTTCTTCCGTGACAGTTGGCTCGGTAGTGGGTCTAGTTTTATTTTAGAGGTTGTGGCTTCATACGCAGGTGAGGAGGTCGGTGCGTATGGGTCTTGGGACAGCCATCAAGTGGTATCTGCACAGAGTAAGAAAGAAAACAAAAGACAACAGAGCAGTATTTGCTGAAAAAAAAAAAAAAAAAAAACTGCAAATGCTAGGGTTGTATTCTCTGTTCAATCTGAGTCTGCTATTGTTGTTCCTTCTTTCCCTATTTCTTAATTCCTGCGACACCTAAAGAATAGTGAGGTAAGGATGGACTAGTGGGTGGGGGAAGGCCTATGAGGTAATCTTCACCACAGGATTGGCCCCCGAAGCCTGTTGCATTCGTTTCTTTCCTGGGCTCCTCACTGGTCTGTGTGTCCTATCCCTGACCGAGACCACCTTTTTCAGTTGTGGCGATTAGTCTAGCATTCTTTCTAAACATTTTGTGAGTTTCTTTGTTACCACACAATCAAAACACTAAAACTTCTCTGATCAACAGAGGGTACACTTGTTAACACAGATCAACTATTGTTAACCTTCCTTGGCAAAACAGAGGACAACACAAATTATTAGCACTTTACGCTAATTCTTCCCTGCCTGAACAGAGGATAACCTTCTTCCCTGCCGAAACAGAGAATAACCGATATTAGCATGTAATGCTAATCTTCCCTGCCTGAACAGAGGGTAACAAATTTTAGCACATAATGCTAAACTTCCCTGTCTGAACAGAGGATAACCATCGTCTCTAAAAGAAAATTTTTTAGAGGATAACTTAGTTAACCAAACCCTACAGCTGTCTGTTAACTCTTCTCTGACGGCGCAGAGGATAACACATTTGTACTGGTCTTTAAAGGTTCTTTTGGATAGAGTGACACTCACCAACCCTTGGTTGTACAGAAAAATTCTGGAACGTCTGGAACAAAGTCAGATCTTTGTTGAGCCTGAAGTTTAAATCTGGATTCAGGTGAGGAGCTCTATCCGGGTCATGGCACCAAAACTGTAGTAAACTTTTTCCTCGTCGAAGCAGAGACCAGGAGACGTTGGGATATCTTTCAAGCAGAAGTTACTCTTTATTAAGAAACATGCTGTGCGTCACTGTAGTCATCCAAGTCTAACTAAAGCAGTAATACTTTGTAGTTTATATACAATCAAGGGGGAGGGATACATACAGTATAGGTGGAGACAATCTAAACAAAGCATGCAAATGCAGTGCAGTGCAGGAATCAGCCCATTTTCGGCATTTCCGCAGTCCTGATCTAATCAGCATAACAGTGTTATGCACAACTCACCCCGATGGAATCTGCTTCAGCCATAGATTCTAGCGTCCGAACAAACTTTGAGTGCCACTTAGGTGGACCAGAACCGGTGAGGGCATTTAAAAATTCAGCCACAAAATCTTTACACTGTGGCATGGCAAAAGGAGCCGCAGGTGTGGCCTGTCTGAAAAAAACATTTGTTTGGGCAGACTGGACTGGTGACTCATCAAGTCCTAGACGAGCAATTGCCATTCGAAGTACAGCCAAAGTATCATCGGAAAAGAACCGATATATATATATATATATATATATATATATATATATATATATATATACACACACACACACACACACAATTCCCTCGGGGTGAACCGACAGGCAATGCCAACAAATATCTCACGAAAAAAAGGAAAATATATCTAAAATGGCTGATGGATTGAACCGAAGGGCACAGAGTATAACATAAATTCGAGGAAAACACTAAAATAGTTAACAGATAAATAAGTTAACGGGAGACTTATTGTCGCAGAAAACACCAGCCACAGGATAGCACAGAGAGGCACAGAATGTAACCGACGAAGCAAGTAGAAAATCTAAACTCATCAAAATGCTGCTAAATATACTCCAAATCTGTTGGAGTGGCGTACACTGCGGTCAGTAGGAATGAAAAAGAACATAACATTAAAATAATGCATCGCACACATCTTCCCCACTGTGTTTTCATAGCGTTCTTTTTAAAATGTTAACATATTATGTGACGTCTGTTTTTATATTGAATGTTTATATTTGTCAGCACACATTTGCAAAATAAACATTCATCAATCAGTACTTTTTACTTTTAATGTTAAGTAAATTAACCCTTAAATGCATACCTCGGGTCTTTATTGACCCGGTACGTCATTGACTACCCTCCTCCTCATTAATTTAGACATCAACCTTCTTAGTATTCCTCAATCAATTCATTATAAAGAATATAACAAGAAAAAAATCATAAAATTACAAAAGAATGCCTGTTTTGCAATTAATTTTTTGTACAAACTGTATAGGGTCGCTAACAACCCGAGGTGTGTATCAGTGTACGTATATATTTTTTCTGCACAACAATAATTGAATCTTTGATGACGGAATAAGCGCAATTCACCTTTATTCCACAAGGTGGCAATGTCTGATACACAATGATGAAGTGACGTTTCATTCAGACAGAAAATGAAAGAATAGGCAAAACATGAAATGGCTCAGCGATTTACTGCAGAGCAAGGATTGAATGCAGTCAAATATGAGTGTCACTGTCACTTGATGGAGGATCGGGTGAAGCTGTCACTGATCAAAATATTGATTTTGATGATGTTGAAAATTATAGTTTTGAGAATAGGGGAGCGCAGGGCACAAACTAACGTGGGGTTAGTTGCAACACACATGGTTCAAATACTTCCACACACGCTAGCATGGAGAAACTTAGCATATTATCTATCTTAAAAAAAAAAAAAAAAAAAACGCCAAAATTCAGAAATTTTTCATCCATATTTTTTGTGTTTATTCAAAATTAGACAAATCTGATATTATTTTAATCTATCTGTTGTCTAGCAGTTTGTTAGTAAAGTATTAAAGAACTACGTAACTATAAGAAGGCACTAACCAGGTTTAAATTCCAGTTGCACAGATAACACTGCGTTACGATGTGCAATCAACTTTTATGAATTTCTGTTGAGAAACCATGAGAAAAAAGGTGAATAAAGACTGAGAGTGTAACATGCTGGTTGAGCAGGAATACACGTTGAAGATGATAAATCTCAAATAAGTCTTTACTAGGTAATACAACGGGAGATACAGGTACAGGCAGGAACGCAACACAATAAACATACAAGACCAGACAATGAACTGAGGGAAGACAGGAAATAAATACACAGACAATTAACTAAAATGACATACAGCTGTGATGATCTGGTTAATGTCCATGGTGACAGATTGTGGCGGGAAAACGGAACAAAGGAGCACATGTGACAGATGTAAACCAAAACAAACTGAATGTGACGGCGATCGTGACAGAGAGGAAGATCCTGCGCTGTAATGGAACATCCAAAGGGGAGGGCTGGAGGTGGCTCTGGAGGAGGACGGCCAACCAGGAAGAGGAGCCAGATGGTGGCCCAGGCCACAGCCAGGATGGTGGACCATTGCAGCGGCGCTGGAGGGAGGAGCCATGGTGGTGAAGGCTTCAGCGCCAACTTAGGGACGAGGGAGGGCGACAGCGATGACGGAGGAGGAACCCACGGCGCAGATGGAAGGCTGATGGAGTGGAGTGACGCCGAAGACCCAGACGACAGCGACTGAGCCACAGCGACGACCCCCCCAAGATGGGAGGTGGCTCACAGTAGGTATGTAGCCACGTCACTGAGAGGAGACAACGATGGTACCGCGGGACTGATGGGAGACAGCTCGGGCAGGACAGCAGACGTGGCTGGGATCTGGGGAGAAGACTAGGACGACGGGCTGACCATTTAGAAGAGGAGGTGGGAGAGGGAGGCTGGGTGGGACTAGTGAATCCAGTATAGAACAGTTAGGCAGATGAAGGGTTGAGTTTATGTTATTGTTTAGAAACTCACTCTCAGTGATGGGGGGGTGGGCCGGGCATCTGATCAACCCCTCGACTCTGACACCTACTCCCTCGGTGCAGGATGGAACAGCCGACTCAGACCTCTCCTCAGGTGGACTCCCCTCAGGCTCCGATGTGATGTCATGCTCGGTGGCTCCTCCTAGCACGGGCTCAAACATTGCAGCAGAGTCGTTCACTCCATCTGCGGTGGGTTGTTGCTGTCCTTCCTCGTCGTCCGTGGGTTTCTGACTGGGCACTGGGCTTGGCTGGGTTCTGGATTGGGCCCGTTTTCTCTCCAGACACCTCAATACGGTTTCTCTCTAATTCAAGCCGGTGGTGTCTGGGAGGATTCCGGGGCTGTGAAAGTTCGCCCCGATCCAGAACAAGGTCTTAAGGGCTTCATCCTCCAGCAGGCTGGTGACAGCCTCACAATAACTTTTACCCATTCATCCACTGGGTGGTCTGGTCTTCTGTAATGTGCTGGTTGAGCAGGAACACACGACAAAGAAGATAAATCATAAATAAGTCTTCACTAGGTAATCCAACGGGAGATACAGGTACAGGCAGGAGCGCAACACATCACAATAAACATATGAGACCAGACAATGAACTGAGGGAAGACAGGAACTAAATACACAGACGATTAACTAAAATGACATACAGCTGTGATGATCTGGTTAATGTCCATGGTGACAGATTGTGGCGGGAAAACGGAACAAAGGAGCACATGTGACGGCGACCGTGACAGAGAGGAAGATCCTGAACATCCAGAAAATATTATTTCAAGAAATGTACAGCATTTGTACTGGCTCATCTATTTGTCTTGTGTTCTGTGAGAGCTATGAGTGGAGGGAGAGGAGTGTTTTTGTTCAGCTCTGTGTTTTTCTGAATGTCTAAATATTTTTCTTCATCTGTTTGCATGTATTGTTTTGACCTATGCTGTATAGCTGGGTTTTTGCAGAGTGTTCATTGTCAAACTACAAAATTATTTAAATTTGAATTTCTAAAAAAATGCTATTATTTTATATGAAAAAAATAAGTATTGTCTTTTATTGACAAAATATTTTAGTTTGTCATGTATATTTTTTTAATTAAATCAGGTAACATTTTTAGCTGTCATATGGTCATGTTACAACGTGCCCCATCACATGTTACAATGTGCCCCATCACTTTGTCATGTTGTCACATTTCACTTCCCGTCTTTCGGGGTAAATAAAGAAAAAAGTATACACTGTAATAATGAAACAAAGCCACATATTTGTACCAGACATGTGTGAAATGATTGTGGAACAAAAGAAATTCTCTGAACCCTAGGTATATTTACACAAACTGAGAAAGTCAAAAAGCGTTAGGTTGTGCCCCGCTCTCCCCTATGTTTAAGATTGTGAATGGGCTCATATTCGCGATCTCAAACATATTCTCAAAACTATCATTTGCTGAATGTACTGGGAAATGAGCTCTGCCGAGGACAGTGATGATGGCATAAAACATCTGCTCAAAATGAACCCTTCCAAGCTCCAAAAGGTAACAAAATATGTTTTATTTTATTCTTCTGTAATGGCTATTCTAATATTAGGGGAGTTTTATATTATCGCGACAGGTGGAGATCCATCCGTGATATAGATCCGGGTCGCTAAAGACCCGAATATGTAAGAATGACTGGCGAAACATTCATGCATTTAAGGGTTAAAAATCAAGTACTTTCTAACTTTTACTTAAGTAAAATTGAAAACTAATATTTAATACTTTTACTGTAGTAATATTTTAATAGGGTAAAATGAATTGAAGGCATATATACACAAGATAATTTGTATAACTGAACAAGACACAAGTGCACAACTCAGTTGGTAACCATAGAAACAAACTAGCAAGTAACAAGTAACCAAGGAAACTAAACAGGGGTGTTTTTCCCAAAATAATTGTTGTGAATCAGCTCAAAGGGGAAATATTAATAATATTAATAATTATTTTATTATGATTATTCATTATGATTAATTATGAATATTTGAAACAGTTAATCAGATTAACGTGATGTAGCTACATTAACATTACAATCAATCAATCAGTTTATCCTGTGAACCTTCAGTATTGATTATTAATTACTTCTAAAAGAAGGGTATTTTTCATGGCCACAGAAAAATAATTCTTTCTTAGCATTTACAGCACTTAGAGCTTGTAACAATATCTAAATAATTTAAGTGACAATTGTTTACAGACAGAGTCAGAACCAAACATGTATTGTGCACAAGTTTTATTAACTAAATCACGAACACATAACTAAACTAACAAACACATGCATACGCACAAGTCACACATACATAGGTAAAATGAGAAATTAAAGTGGGAACAGGAAATGGAATCATCAGCTTATCATTACAAAACTTCTTTGTTAACAAAGGGGGTTCATAATTGTAACTAACTAGCAGCAATTTAGTATATCATATGATACTTGCATTATGCCTCAGCTGTTTGAAGAGTGTCCAAATATACTCCTGAGAGTATAGTATAGTCCTGAGAGTTTGGTTCAATGGTGCTGAAGTTGCAATCAATGTCTTATGCGTTGAATGAAGGAACGATGACAAACTTAGTATGGCTCTTAGTTGGGAAAGAGTCCTTTTCTCTCCTAGTTAAGCACATGGTGGGGGGCAGGTCGAGGCCTGCCGGACTGGCCTGAGAGGCCACCAGCAGGAGATGTCTTGGGGCAGTCGAAGATGCAAGAGAAGGAAGCAGAGTTGTGCATCTCTTTTTTAACCCTTTCAAGCGTGAGTTTAAAATATTCTAGCGGACCCCCCAGAGTGAGTTTTTTTAAGGCGACCGTTATTTTAGAACATTTGCTCTTAATGTTTCCATGGTGACACATCACGCGTGTCACGTACGCTGAACGCAGCCACAATAACACTGTATGACAGATGGATCGCTATTATTTTGTTTTTCCTTTTTTATTTAAAATATTTACAAACTTGCTTACCATGTCATCAACTATCTGATATTCCAATTCTCAAATATGTGTAAGTGAGTGTGTTTTGTTATTTAAAAACATTTATAAATGATCTTTATCTTCATCTATAACGCGAGATGGGCTCCGCCATCTTAGTTTGCCCTGCAGTCCTGTCAGTTGGATTTACAGCACGTGAATTCATCAGTTTCTCCCAAAATATATGCAAGTAAGTGGCTGGTGAACTGGAAGAATAATAGAGTAAACTTTATAGTTACTTAAGCCCATTATGTGTGTCTGATATGAATAAACGTCGGCAAATTATAATGGATTGTTATTGCTGCTTCCACTGATGTCTGACATCAGTGTCTATATTATAAACTCTAAATGTATTGTTTTACTGGTGCTTATGCATATTTAAATGTCTGAAACCTTGAAAGAAACATTATGTGGCTGAAAACACTGCATAGCTGACAAGAGCTGAGCGCGTCCGTCTCGCAGCCAAAGCGCGAAAGCTCAGTTTGAATCTGACAGTTATGTGATGTCGCTGAATGTTCTAAATCCCATATGTGGGACCATACGCCCAGGTTCACAGAAATAAAAATCCCATATGTGGGACCGTACCGCTCAAAGGGTTAAGGTCTGGGAGAAGTCATGCCTCCCAGGGTGGATCTGACCAATGAGGAAAGTGGAACTTCTGAGAGGGAACTTCCTCTGTGGGGGAGTTTATGGCTCTTGTTTTGAGTATGATTAAACTGGGCCTTGTGGGTTTGTGTCCATTTAAACTGCTTATAGACCCCAGAGTGAGTTTTAGAGATTATTTGTTAAATATGACAAATAATTGTGTCTGATTTGTCTCAGTCGTTACATCATCATTAGCCAACTATGATCACAAGTTCCGTTGAATTGTGTTAGTAATGACGGAACTTGCTACCAGTGTTTGAAGCATGTGTAAAGCACACTAATCTTGATTGGCCAACGTCAATACTATGACATCACATCATAGTAGCGCCCGTACGTATAGAAGGGTGCCTGCATTAGACGTCATCAGATTCACTGTCTGAAGGAGACGCGCAGGCGTGCCTGAAGCATGGCAATGCGATGCAGCTTTACATATGTAACCCCAATACATTCCCTTTTGAGGGAACAGGTGTTAGGGAAAACCCCCAGAGCTCCATGCTCCAATACTTACCTTACTGATATTTTAAGAGGGAAACTCCACCACAGGTAACCCAAGTCCCGAGAGTGGGACAGGCACCTGCTTAGAGCTCAGGGGCAAATCTGTTTAGGAAATTCACTAACATAGTCATAACTATGTCCCAGTGATATGCTTAGTAATATGCTTAGTCATAGACTAAACCACGGAGGCTGGAGTATAACTCTATCACCTGTTCCAACTCATTACAGAAAGGGACCCTAACATTTGTGGAGGGGGACAAAATTAGAGAATGGGAACATGAGTACCTGCCCAGATAACTCATATTCGTCCAGCTTATACTTTTGCTTTCACTAAAGGAGCGACTTACAGAAGGAGGCGCATAAGAACCTCTCAGCACGTCCAGCCTAAACTGTTATACAGCATACAAAAGGATGGTTCATTTTTAATCCATCCATAGCTTACAAACATTCTGCTCACTAAGATAAGGCTAATAAAGCAACCTGTTCACAGGGGAGCATAACACCCTACTTACACCTCAATATTTGGGGAGGGAGACAGAATGAGAAATTGGGATGGTATGTCCCCTGCACAAAATAATTCTCATTCATCAACTCTGTACCCTGTGAAAGAATAAAGATACTCAATATCTTTGTTACCGGGATATAAGCACACCACTGGGCCTCCTACTCCAATACTGGAGGAGAACAATAATTATATAATTAACTCTCAGCACTACTACATTATTAAGAGCAGGCATATTTTAGACTGTCATGCACTGCTTACATCTCACCATGACCACAGCTTTGATAAGCTGCTACCTGAGCAGTTCACTGCTACCACCTCCAGTCAAACTGGAGGAAGGACAACTAAAGCTGAAGGGGTTGCATCATCTCACCCCGACCACTCCTTCAGTAAGCTGCCACCTCAGCAGTTTACCACTAACACCTCCGGTTCACAATCCGAAAGTAAAGGGGTCACCTTATTAAAACAGTTGTCCCTCAGTAATTACCAGTCTCTAATTTCTAATGCTAAGCACCTCTGCTAAAACTTGGCACCAGAAAGTGAAGGGGTTACATCAAGTCCCCATGACCAAGCCTTCAACTATGCTGGAAACCAATAAAAAGGGGATCGCAGTCCATCTTTATTTTATTTCACACAACCACGCCTTCATATGCAGGGTGTAAGCAATAAGAAAGGTTTTCCTCAAGAAGTGTGCAGACTAACTAGTCCACTTTTATCTACAAGCTGGAGAGGGCAGAGCTATACCACTCTGACTGGCTCTTGCCACTTTTTACAGAAGAACACAGCAGGTCCATGACAGCAGACCCCAACCTCAGCATAAGCCTAGAGTGAGTGAGAAATATGCTGCTTCTATCTCTGCTAATATTATTCATTCAGCCCTCACAGACCCCTGAAAGATGCTAAATGAGACCTTGCCTCTGTAGACTTCTCTACGACCACCTCACCAGCAATCTGAAAAGGCCAGAATGCGAGATCAGAGAATCAAGGAGAAAGGTTTTCTCTTTACTCCTTATCACAGATGTCTCTCTATGGTAACTATAGCAACCATTGAACGGCAGGGTTTTTTTTTTTTTTTTGCCTCGGGAAACTATACTACTCAATAGGTAGTCCTGGTATCCCCACAACACGTGCCTCAACACCACCAACCGGGGTATTCCATTGTGTACAGGGCCACACAGGTCTGTTTCACTTGCCTTGCCATGAGCCGCAAGGTGGGGAGGTGTACTCGTCTGCCTTAGCTCTACCCAACTGCAACCCCACGATCGAAGCTGCCACACTGTTTCAGCAGACATGGGGACTAAACCCTTTTTTTAACAGAAAAAAGTCAGGTGAGAGGGGAGCTCCTTCGCTATGGCTTATGACAATAAACGCATCCAGCTCCCTCAATAGTCGAACACATGTTGGCATGTTTTAGAGACATCGGTCATGGTGGATGTGTTCCCATAGCGTCAATATAGATGCAGCATGGAGTTTCTTCAAAAAGGGAACTTCTCAACTGTAACTGTGGTTCCCTCAGAAGGGGAGCAAGACACTGCATCTTGGATCAATGTATGGGGAACGCCATCAGTGTGACCAGTGTCTGAAGCAAGTGTAAACAAATTCCAAATTGGAGTGTGTTTACACGTGCTTCAGACATGATGCTGATGGTGTTGCCCATAGCGTCGATACAAGACGCAGTGGTGTGTTCCACTTCGAAAGGGAACTAATAGTGTTCTTGACATAACAAATTTTAAGATGCTCAAGTGCAAATGATATGTGCTGTACTTGATGACAGAAATTATATTTTGGGATGAACTATTCCTTTAAGTCTGCTTCTCATATTTTTCTCCAGAAAATAAATCATATTACGTGTTTCAGAAAAGATCTTAACAATGTTTCAAGGTGTGCATAGATTTGCCAAGCTATATGTCAATTTGCTTAATTTGTTTAATTTGCCTCATTTGTTTCCATTTATATTTCTTCTGAAGAAATGTAGACCTCTGAGCTTTTTGTTGTTGTTTAGAAAAAGAGAGGAAAATTAGGGAAGAAATGGGCTAAGAACTGAAAATGAGATGGCTTTTATGATATCCATGAACAGGGCTTATTGAATTTAAAGCTTTGTAAGTAGTATTACAGTAAATGAAAAACAGGGTAATTGAAGCATCAGTTAAACATCCCAAAACCAAGTGCAAAAATAATAGGCAGGAGTTATTGTTATTTTCTTTATCTATTAAAGCAGCATGGGAAAAATAAAGCTCGAGTTACACCGAATCCCTAGACATAACTCAATCTATCTCTCTCCATGCCTGAATAATCTCTTCAAGATTGTTTTATAGAGCAATTGTAACTTTACCATTTCCTGTCATGTCAGCACAGAATTCAAGATAATAGAAAACAGCAAAAAATTACACAACTGTCCTGTGTCAGTTTGTGTATGTGCATGAGTGATGTCCAGATATCCTGATTATTACTGTGATGAATAGTCACAGATGGATGATCATAATGAATCATTATGAGTCAGTATGGTAAACAGTGTGGTTGTGAAGTAAACATTCAAAAAGTTATGAAATGGTTTGACAAACACAACTTTTATGTCATGTATGACATATTTGTTGCTTTGGCCATCCCTGATTGATGGTGGATCTGAGGCTTGTTGTTCAGTTCCAGAAGTTTATTCAAAAATAGCATGCAGACAAGGTTCCTGTTTACATTGACAACATATTAGCCATTCCCCAATATGGTCTAATAGTCTTGAGATTCATTTAGTTTACTTTAAGATACGATGGGGTAAAAAAGTGATTTCACTACTACATGACATACAGGTCATTTCGTCTCATTGGAATTATAAGGTTATATCTGCATTCTGAGCTTCAAAGTTGTAGGTATAACCTTTTTTTTTTCTAAATAAATGTACTCAACATTACCAAAAACATTACATAATGTAAATAAGTTGTCACAGAATAAGAATATGTGAATAACTCAATTCTGACAAAAATGTTAGATAGAACCTTATAATTCCAAGGGGACGATTTGTCTCAAAACTTGTTTTTCTCTAGCTATTCCTTGGTTCTGGAAAAAGTACTTTTCCCAAACCAACTATACATAGGCATTTCTTCCACAGGTATCTCAAAACATTCTTCAGTAAAGTGTTTTGAGGCAGGAACCAAACCAACCAGCTCTGAGAAGAAAGAAAGAAATATTCTTACTGTCACATAGGTTGCAGCAAAGACAGGGAAGAGGATCTAATCACAACAGAGTCAAAGTTAATTAAAGAAAAAAAACAACCAGTATAACACGACGTTGAACGGACAACTAAACAAAGGAAACTGAGGACTTCAATACACGGGTAAACGAGGAAACTAAATGAGCAGCAGGTGAACGTAATTAGTGAATAACTGGCACACGCACAGGGTAAATTAGCTATAATATGACAGTTGTTTCACTTCTTTCAGATAACTCAACTGATGAAACACTGTAAATGACAAAATCAAATATAAAATAATACGGTAACACTTTATTTTAAGGGTCCATAATCATGCGGTAGTTAGGCATTAACACACCAGTAGTTGATGATTAACGGAACATACAGTATAGGAATATTAGCCATTATTTATGCAGTAGTTATGCATGAACAAACCAGAAATTGTACTGTAGTACTGTAACTTAGGCAATTTACTGGCTTATTTTGGTGAATAAACTCAAGAACATCACTCAATAAGTGCCATACAAATCAATAATTAATTTGGATATACTATTCACTTTAGAATGGGGGGGGGGGGTTCTTTATTGCAAAATTTTAGCAATTTATTACTCAAAACTGTAAAACATACACTAATTAAACACTGATTCATATTTACTTAATAGATGGTAAATCATAAAAATATAACATTGTGTAAATCACTTACTACACAATCATATTTAACTAGTTGCAAATAATGGCTAAAAGGGGTGACATTTTATTTCGACACTTTAGACATTCTGCTGGTTATAAGTAACTTTGCTACTCCATGTCAACTAACTCTCATTAGAGTATTAGTAGACCGTTTGCTCAATATCTGCTAACACTTTATTTTGATGCTTCCCCAACAAACATTCTATTGACTATAACTAACTTTGTAACTACATGTCAGCTTACTCTACTAACCCTAAACCTAACCATATACTCAAATATTAAGCCCTTTTTTAAGATTTATTCAATTTAATTAATAGTAAAATTCCATCAGATTAAAATGAATAATCCTTGCATGTTTCAATTGAACAATCCTTAATCAATTACGCAATTAAAATATGTGAGGATTATTTAGTTCAACTTGATAGAATTGTACTATTAATTACATTGTGTTAATCTTAAAAAAAAAAAAATCTTAATTTTTAATTAACAGTCTACTAACAGTTTACTACTAATTAGTTGAAAAAATTTTTAGATATATGCAAGTAGTTTTACAGTTTAGCTTTATAAGTGTGAGATGGTGCTGCTGAGCTTACTTTGTTGCAATTTCTGTTTCAGTGGTAAACTGTGGTTCTCTCCAGGATTATGGGTAATGTAGGCTGGTCACATAAGAAAAAAAAAAAAAGCTATGGTAAATAGCTGGTAAATCTGTCTTGAAAATTTATACATTATTGGATTTTCTGTGTAGAAAATTAATGGGATTTTTTTACTTTTAGAACCCTAGTGTCACATCATCACTCACCAGTTCAGTCACTTCACCATCACAGATCATCTTGGCACTACAATTCCAATGATCCCCCCTGGCTCACCCCTGTACCCAATTCATGATCATTCACACCTGCCATCACTAACTTTCATCAGCTCAACTGCATTTAAGCAGTCACTCTTCAGTTCACCATTGTCTGTTCTCGTTGTTCACTACTGATCACCTTACCTGGATACCTACCTGATCTATTCACCTGTTGAGATTCCATTCCATCTTCAGCATTCATCATCTGTCATCTTCTCTCCAGATCGACTGACATCTCTTCAGCCTTGACATCCTCAATACCTGCAAAGAGACAAAGACTATGATCATAGAAGCTAAGTTTGCCTAACCTGCCATTTATTAAACACTTGCCTGTTTCCCCTGCTTACACTCTGCCACCTGCAAATGGTGCATTGCACTTGAATTACCTGTGTTGTCTCCTTATGTATGCTGACAGCAGACTAGACCATATAACGACAACCAAAGCAGCACTATGAGCCTTTTCCTCACCCCTAACAATCCAGCGAATCATCTCATCTCCATTTTCCAACATGGTTGTCCCATTGAGGAGTATGCACAGGATTTTCTTTAGGTCTCCAACCTGGTACCATGGAATGATAGTTCCATGAAAATAATGTTTTGGTGCGGTTTAGACGACCATCTTTATAACCAGATTCCAGCAACAGCTACCACTTGTTCTCTAGAGAGCTATATTGATTATGTACTGTGGCTATATGGTTCGTCCCTCACTCTCGGCGCGGTGGAGGAAGATGCCAGTTCCACTCTGTCACTTTCTCGCCAATTCACTCCAGCCATCCTGGCATTGGAGGTTTTGTCCGTCGAGCCACCAAACACCACCAAACTCCTCTCAAAGTCCTCCACCATGTTCACTCCTCATGTGAGCCCAGGAGTCTCCAGTCTTCCCTCGAGTCAGAGAAGCTGTCTCAAACTCTCTATATGCTTCGCCACTCATATGCAGTCGTGTCTCGAAGAGCACCAGGGCCAGCCAGTGTTTAACACCTCCCTCTGTCGACCAGAGTCCGTCAGAACCAGAACCAGCCCACGAACCCATGCAACTGGACAATTCACGGCTCACTTTCACTGAACAGCAGAGGCGGCTGACCCAGAACCTGTGCCTTTATTGTGGTGCTCCGGGGCATGTAATCTCCACATGCCCGATTCGTCCTCCTCGTCCCATGGTGAGTGCCATCATTCCCTCTATAAATAAGATGAAACCACTCACCACTGTTGTAAACCTTACTGCTACTGATGTTTCCATTCCAGTTGTTGCACTCCTCGATTCTGGGTCAGCAGGCAACTTTATCTCTGGCGCCCTCTGCCGTCAGCTCAAGTGCAAGACCTCGGCCACGCCGTCCATCTACCAGATCAACTCAATAACGGGCAAACCCCTCAGTAGAAGACAAGTGCGTCGGATTGTCAGCCCTATTCAACTCCAAATGGGTATCCTGCATGTGAAGAAACTACATATGCTGGTTCTGGAGGAATCTACCGCTGGCGTGATTTTAGGGTACCCCTGGTTGGAGCAGCAGAACCCAGTCATCTCTTGGAAGACCGGCGAGATCCTGAAGTGGGGCGACACCTGTTTCCTGGGCTGTTTCTCTGAATTCCCTGTTCCATCCTCTCCACATCCTGAATATCTCTCTGTCTGTGCCACATCCATCGAGAGTCCATTGGAGAAACACTCTGTGGATGTACCACCACGTTATGCTCCCTTCAGTGACGTCTTTTGCCCGAAGAGAGCCTCCAAGCTGCCTCCACACCGGCCATGGGACTGTGTCATCAATCTGCTTCCAGGTGAGTCAATGCCCAGGGGAAGGATCTACCCCCTGTCATTCACGTAGGGGAAGGCCATGGAGGATTACATCAAGGAGGCTCTGCCGCAAGGTTACATCCGCCCGTCTACTTCCCCTGCTGCTTCGAGTTTCTTCTTTGTGGCGATAAAGGACGGAGACTTGCGGCCATGTATAGACTACTGGGCTTTAAACAACATCACAGTCATGTTCCGTTACCCCCTTCCTCTCATCCCAGCAGCCCTAGAACATCTCTGTGGTGCCACTATCTTCACCAAGTTGGACCTCCGCAGCGCGTACAACCTCATCCGGATACGTGAGGGGGACGAGTGGAAGAGTGCCTTCGAGACCCCTACTGGACACTACGAGTACCTTGTAATGCTGTATTGCCTGGTCAACGCCCCCTCCGTATTCCAGGACTTCATACATGAGGTGCTCCGGGAGTTTCTCCACATGTTCGTCTTGGTGTACATCGACGACATCCTAATTTACGCCCGGAGCATGGCTGAACATCGCCACCACGTTGCGGAGGTCCTGAAATGCCTTAGGGAATTCCAACTCTTCCTGAAAGCAGAGAAATGCTCCTTCCATCAGCCCTCAGTGCAGTTCCTTGGATACTACATCAACAGCAGTGGCATCCAGATGGACGAGAGGAAGGTGGATGCCATCAGAAACTGGCCAACTCCATCTACCATTAAAGAGCTCCAATGGTTCCTTAGCTTTGCTAACTTCTAGCGACGCTTCATCCAAGGTTACAGTTCCATCACCAGCCCACTTACAAGCCTCCTACGCAATAAGCTCAAGTCTCTGTCCTGGACCCCAGCTGCCACCAACGCATTCAACATCTTGAAAGAAGCCTTCACCACCGCTCCTCTCCTCGTCCATCCCGATCCAGACAAGCCCTTCAAGCCCTTCTGACACCTCCACCACCGGAGTAGGAGCGGTGTTGTCTCAGCAGCAGGGGAACCCATGTAGACTCCATCCATGTGCCTTCTGCCTCTCCGATTGCTCCTGTCTGCCTCGCTGCTCAGAGTTGTTTGCGTCTGTATAGCTCCGTATAGCTTCGATTTGAATCTCTTACTTTTATTCATTGTTGCTTATATTATTAGTACCTTATATTTAATATTGCCTACCACATTAATCTGACGTCGCTAGCTTGAAATCTTTGAATCTAAATCGCTGTTACAACGTGTTTGCATCTCGCTAGCTTGTTAACTTGTCATCAGTCTCTCGCGCGCTCCTTTTTCAACGCGCTCATCAAACAGCTGTGGTAAGTCGGATCAGTCTACAAACACGGTGAGTCATGTCATCCTCTCCTAGCATTGTTACCTGTTCCATTTGTCACATGTTCAGTATAGCTCTCTCTGTCAGCAATGAGGGATTTACATGTCATAAATGTAGGGAAATAGTCAGGCTGACAGAGAGAATCTCAGAATTAGAGACACACATCAAAACTTTAATCGAGGATAGGTAGAACGCAAGGGCTTCAGATACTGTTTTGGATGCGATTAGCTTAGTGAACTCTGTACATTGTTCGGTTCCGGCTGTAGAGCCCGTGCAGCAGGGCACTTGGGTAACGGTGAGGCGGCCTAGCCGCGGAAAACACCGCTCTTCCGTTCCAATAATAACATCAAACAGGTTCTCCCCACTCAGTGACGCACCCACTGAGAATCCTGTTGAAAGTGCCCTAGTTACTGGCAATTCTATTACACGGAACGTGAAAATAGAGACACCAGCCAGCATAGTCACATGTTTGCCGGGAGCCAGAGCACCTGACATCAAAGCAAATTTAAAAGTGCTGGCTAATGCTAATCGTAAATACTCTAAAATTATTATTCACGTCGGCATTAATGATGTTCGACTTCGCCAGTCGGAGATCACTAAAATTAACATTAAAGAGGTGTGTGAACTCGCAAGTACAATGTCAGGAGAAGTAATTTTTCTCTGGTCCCCTTCCTGTTCGTCGGAGTGATGAGATAGTTAGCAGACTGTCATCACTCAATGGCTGGCTGTCTAAGTGGTGTCCGCAAAATAATATAGGTTTTATAGACAATTGGAAAAGTTTTTGGGGCAGACCTGACCTGTTGAAAAGAGATGGTATTCATCCCTCTCGGGATGGTGCTGCTCTTCTCTCTAGTAATATGGCACTTAGTCTTAGAGCTGAAACATGACAAACTGGGGCCCAGGTCAGGAAGCAGACAGACCGGCTAAACCGACCGTCTGCTAGCTACCTCATGTTACAGAAGTCAGATAATTCCCAACACATAGAAACTCTTCCACCTAGATATTATCACATAGAGACTGTGTCTGTACCCCGAATTAGTAAAAACAAAAAACTTCCAAATCCATTTAATGGTAAAAATTTAATTGATGTTCAACAAATAAAAAATAGAGATAATAATGATAAACAAATGATAAAGCTTGGGTTGTTAAATATTAGATCCCTTTCATCAAAATCACTTATTGTAAATGATATTATCACAGACAATAATCTAGATGTGCTGTGTTTGACAGAAACTTGGCTAAAACCGGACAATTACATTACTTTAAATGAGTCTAGCCCTCAAGGTTATGATTATCGACACAATCCTCGTCAGAAAGGCAAAGGGGGAGGTTTTGCTGTAATTTATAGTAATATTTACAGTATTAGTCAAAAGTCTCTCAAATATAATTCCTTCGAAGTGATGGTACATTATGTAAGTTGACATTTCTGTTGGCTACTGTATACAGGCCACCAGGACACCATACAGACTTTATCAAAGAATTTGCTGATTTTCTATCAGAGTTAGTACTAGCTGCAGATAAAGTACTTGTTGTTGGTGACTTTAATATCCATGTAGATAATGAAAAAGACTTATTGGGATTGGCATTTGCAGACATTCTAAACTCTATTGGTGTTAGACAAAACGTGTCAGGACCCACACATTGTCGTAACCATACCTTAGATCTAATATTGTCGTATGGAATTGATATTGATGCCGTTGAAATTCTGCAGCAGAGTGACGACATCTCAGATCATTACCTAGTCTCGTGTATACTACATTTAGTCTAAACAGCTAAACTGCCTCCCTGCCATAAATTTGGTAGAACTATCACTTCTACCACTAAAGAACGCTTTATAAATAATCTTCCTGATCAGTTTCATCGCCTTAGCATACCAGACAGCTTAGAAGACCTCGATGTTGCAACAGAAACTATTGCCTCTGTCTTTTCAAGCACATTAGACTCAGTTGCTCCTTTGCGTTTAAAAAAGATTAAGGAAATTAATCCAACGCCGTGGTACAACGAGCACACTCAGGCCCTAAAGGTAGCAGCCAGAAAAATGGAACGCAGCTGGAAGAAAACAAAACTAGAAGTATTTCGCATTTCGTGGAGAGAGAGAATGATTGAGTACAGAAAGGCCTTAAAATCTGCTAGATCTGCCTATTTTTCAAAACTTTTAGAAGAAAATAAACAAAACCCTAGGTATTTATTTGATACAGTGGCTAAATTAACAAGAAATAAAGCTTCAACTTCTGATGTTCCCAAAGAGCACAGCAGTAATGACTTTATGAACTTCTTTACTTGCAAGATTGATAATATTAGAAAAAAAATTATAACCACGCAACCGTCTACTACAGTATTGCGTCAGTGCATTGTAGTGTCCCTGAGGAAAAATTCAATTCATTTACTCCTTTAAGAGAGAAAGAATTGTCTAAACTTGTTAAATCGTCAAAATCGACAACATGTATGTTAGACCCTATACCGACTAAGCTATTGAAAGAGATGCTTCCAGAGGTCATAGATCCTCTTCTTAATATCGTTAATTTGTCTTTATCACTAGGATACGTACCAAAAACTTTTAAGCTGGCTATTATCAAACCTCTTATTAAAAAAACACAACTTGATCCTAGAGAATTAGAGAATTAGGCCAATCTCAAATCTCACTTTTCTGTCAAAAATACTTGAAAGAAATAGTATCTATGAGGATTTCCAGTCAGGATTTAGACCGTACCATAGTACTGAAACTGCTCTCATTAGAGTTACTAATGATTTGCTCTTATCATCAGATCGGGGTTGTATCTCTCTATTAGTGTTACTGGATCTTAGTGCTGCATTTGACACTATTGATCACAATATTCTTTTAAATAGACTCAAAAATTATGTTGGCATTAGTGGAATTGCATTGTCATGGTTCAAATCATACTTATCTGACCGTTATCAGTTTGTAGAAGTAAATGAAGAGAGGTCATATCGATCACAAGTTGAATATGGAGTACCGCAAGGCTCGGTACTAGGACCATTGCTTTTCATTCTGTACATGCTACCCTTGGGAGATATCATTAGGAAGCATGGCGTTAGTTTTCACTGTTACGCTGATGATACCCTGACGAAACTTACCAATTCACAAAATTAACGGAATGCATAGCTGATATAAAAAATTGGATGACCAGTAATTTCCTACTACTAAATTCAGAAAAAACAGATATTCTAATTTTTGAACCAAAAACTTCCTCACGTAATAACCTAGAATGTTGTCTAACACTTGATGGCTGCTCTGTTAAGTCTTCGTCGTCAGTTAGGAACCTGGGTGTGCTCTTTGATACCAATCTTTCATTTGAAGACCATGTTTCTAGCATCTGTAAAACCGCATTCTTCCATCTTAAAAATATATCTAAATTACGACATATGCTCTCGATGACAAATGCGGAACAGTTAGTTCATGCGTTCATGACCTCAAGGCTAGATTACTGTAACGCTCTACTAGGTGGTTGTTCTGCTCGCCTGATAAATAAACTACAGCTCGTACAAAATGCAGCAGCTAGAGTTCTTACTAGAACTAGGAAGTATGACCATATTAGCCCAGTCCTGTCAACACTGCATTGGCTTCCTGTTAAACATCGTATAGATTTTAAAATCTTGCTAATTACCTACAAAGCACTAAATGGTTTAGCTCCCCAGTACCTGAGCGAGCTATTAATGCATTATAGTCCTTCGTGTTTATTGCGATCTCAGAATTCAGGCCAGTTAATAATACCTAGAATATCAAAATCAACTGCAGGTGGTAGATCCTTCTCCTATTTGGCACCTAAACTCTGGAACAATCTTCCTAGCATTGTTCGGAAAGCAGACACACTCTGTCAGTTTAAATCTAAACTAAAAACACATCTCTTTAACCTGGCATACACATAACACATTATCAATTTATTTTTTCAAATCCGTTAAAGGATTATTAGGCTGCATAAATTAAGTCAGCCGGAACCGGGAACACTTCCAATAACACCAGATGTACTCGTTACATCAGAAGAGGAATGGCATCTACGCTAATATTAGTCTTTCTATTTATCCCGAGGTTTACCGTAGTCAACCGGATCCGGGCCGCATCCAGGTGAGACCAATGACCTGTGTCTTGACACGACCACAACGCAGCCCTGAAGTATCAGCAGAGATTGAGTCAACTAGATCATCCACTGTGAAGGCCTCATCAACATGACAACCAGTGGCGCATCTCCTCAACAACCGTCCATACCAGTGTGATGAATACGATCCTCAACTGGATGGAACTGAATTAAATACTTTGAATGTTGCGATCCTATCTGACTTATGATAGCAACCTGAGTCGTAACAAAGCACTTTTTGCCAGAGGAGAACTGGCCCCCCGACTAATCCTGGTTTCTCCCAAGGTTTTTTTTTCTCCATTTTAACACCTGTTTGCCACCTGTTTGCCACCTGATGTCACCTGTTGGAGTTTGGGTTCCTTGCCGCTGTCGCCTTTGGCTTGCTTAGTTGGGGACACTTGACAATTGATATTTGATATTCAACAGTGCTTTGATCTACCTGCATTGACACTATTCTTTAAGAGCTGCTGTGCAGCCAAAATAATGTACCAGTTATCACTGTAAAGCTGCTTTGACACAATCTACATTGTAAAAAGCGCTATGTAAATAAAGGTGACTTCTTCTATCCCGTGTAGCATCTGTACAAAGATCAGATCTGCCAGCCTACTTTACAATCTCCATGATGCTTTTAACCTCCCGAACTGTGCATATAAATCACAAATCGGCTCCGGCAAGTCCGGGACCAATTTGCCCCATTGGCACCTTTGTTACCTCATTGAAGAAAAACAGAAGATATGCTCACCAGCTCCAGGGACTTCAAAGAGCCACCCTGGTGGGGCTAAGGGCCATGTAGTCACAGACACCGGCCACAATCCCAATACACATCACACACACACATATAGATACACGCAAACACATATGGAGTTTGTATGTACATGCTTTTCTCCAAATATGACTGTGCCAAAGTGTACCTGTTGTTGTATTCCAAGGTGCATATATATATATATATATATATATATATATATATATATATATATATTCCTAGTATATAAGCTTAGCTATGACTGTAGTGCGTTAGTTCTATCATAAACGTCTATCAAGTATAAACTGTATCTCCCCTTTTATGTATTTGGCATCTGACAAGTTTGGTCTCACCGTAAAGCTGTCGTTATGCCCTAATTGTCACATTACTGTAAAATGTATTTTTCTATGTGTAATGGTATTTTGAAGAAAATGTACTCAGATCTGACACGTCATAAACCATGCAAATTAGGTCATAAATGCAGACAAAGGAAAAAAGTTTTCCCGCCAAAATTGCACCCTCATCATTGGCAGACGTACCCAAGGAGGCGTGCTGGTCTGTTGTCCTTAAAACACAATGACACGCGTCTCTTTCTTTTGTCAAGCCTTCGTCATCCTTCATCACCTAGGAGACGGACTCTCTCTTCTTTATTTTCCGGTCATCTTACTTTCAAGTAAAACCTTGTTTGAAAACCCCCGCCGAAGAACGCACCCGCCTGGAAAAGGGCCAATCGCTCAAACCACGTGTACGGAAACTCCTACAGAAAGGCGAGCAACCACAGCACCTAAACTAATGCAAGTACAGAATTTCTTTCCACGTGCTTTAAGCTCTGTGTAAACTGAGTTTCCTTGCTGGCTCTCAAAGGTTTTAACTGTTTGTAATTTTGCCATTTCTTTGACAATGTCTGTTTTCTTGACTTCTTTCTTTCGTTTATTCTATGTATTCTATGGCCAAAGAATAAACTTCCTATTATAATAGTCTATGAGAAAACGGATGGTTTGGTGGAAAAACTAGGATAGTCTTTCTCAAACAACTTTTAAACTAGAACTAGTCATATTTGTAATTGATTATAATCCGTTGTAATTAATTTACAATATATGTGCATAATTTTTGGTCAATCTATATTATAATTAATCATAACGTGTTATGATCTGATTATAAATATATTTCACCCATGATTGGAGCTAATTGATTAAATACCTGTAATTCGCTACACCCGCAAGCTCAACCCAGCGGAGATCAACTATGATATCGTTAACAGGGAACTTCTCGCCATTAAGTTGGCCCTGGAAGAGTGGAGGCATTGGTTGGAGGGTGCCAAACACCCCTTCCTAGTACTCACAAACCACAAAAACCTGGAGTATCTACGAGTAGCTAAAAGGCTAAACCCAAGACAAGCACGCTGGGCATTATTCTTCACCTGCTTTAACTTCACAATCTCCTATCGTCCAGGTTCCAGAAACGTCAAGGCGGATGCCTTATCTTGACTGCATGCTCCAGTAAGAAAACCCTGAGGAACCTGAGGCCATCCTTCCTGTGAAACTCATCATCAGTCCCATCACCTGGTCTGAGGAAACCATGCCCTCCTCCAATGCCTCCACCAACACTCCGCCAGGTTGCCCGCCAGGCTTGCAGTACACCACCAGGGCATGGCGCACTCCACTTATCCACACTGCCTACACATCTTTAGGCACTGGCCACCCAGGGGTCAATGAAACCCTCTCATTGCTGAAAGAGCGCTTCTGGTGGCCAAACATGGCATCGGATGTCAGAAGGTACGTGCAGGGGTGTAAGGAATGCGCCATCTCGAAGAGCCCCCGCCATCTTCCATCCGGCAAGCTCCTTCCTCTGCCCATTCCCAACCGACCCTGGTCACACCTAGGAGTTGATTTAATCACAGACCTACCTGTTTCCAATGACTGTACCTGCATATTTGTGATAGTTGACAGATTCTCCAAATCCTGTTGTTTGATTCCCTTAAATGGACTGCCCACTGCCATGGAGACTCCTGAGCTCATGTTTAATCATGTTTTCAGATACTACGTAATCCCCGAAGACATTGTATCGGATAGAGGACCTCAGTTCATTTCCCGGGTATGGAGAGCGTTCTTTTCACTCCTAGGTGTGACCGTCAGCCTCTCTTCAGGTTACCACCCACAATTGAATGGGCAGACTGAGAGGAAGATTCAAGAGATCGGTTGCTTCCTCCGTACCTTCTGTCATGACCACCAGGACTCTTGGAACCAGTACCTGGGTTGGGCCGAGTACACACAGAACTCTCTGCGACAGCCATCTACTGAACTCACCCCGTTCCAGTGCGTGCTAGGTTACCAACCCCCTCTGTTCCCCTGGTCAGGGGAACCTTCGAACGTTCCATCAGTCAACTACTGGTTTAGGGAGAGCGAGAGGGTCTGGGACTCCGCACACCACCAGGTTCAACGAGCCTTGCACAGACGCAGAATGACAGCAGACCTTCACCGTTCCAACACCCCAGCATACCAACCTGGACAGAAGGTCTGGCTATCAACCAGGGACATCCGACTGCGTCTGCCCTGCCGTAAGCTGAGTCCCAGGTTCATTGGCCCATTCACAATCACCAAGCAGATCAACCCGGTCACGTATCAACTTCATTTACCCTCTCAGTATCGTATTCACCCCACTTTCCATGTCTCTCTCCTAAAACCTCACCACCCTTCTGTCCCTGTCTCCACAGAGCCTGGCATAGCAGAAGCTGAACCCCCCATTCCTCTCATCCTGGACGACAGAGCTGCTTATGAGGTTCGCGAGATCTTGGACTCTCGACGCCGTGGTGGTCAGCTGGAATATCTTGTGGACTGGGAGGGTTACGGCCCCAAGGAGCGCTCAAGACTTACCTTCATGCTTACCTCAAGGACTTCCAATGATCTATTTACCTGTCTCCAGCGTTTCCAAGTCTCCTCCTGTGTTGCCAGTCTGTGTGTGAGTGTCTCCCATCTTCTGTACAGCTCTTCGTCACCATCGCCCCGGATCTTCACCTCTACAAACACAAAGGACAGTATCACTCATTTATCACTCATCATTCACCCCAAGACTTATCAGTTACTCATCTGCATGTTTGTCCCCTCTGCTGTGTGTCTAATAAACATCATTAACTGTTACCTCCAGTCTCCGACCCTTTTGTATTGTAACAGTTATCAGTACACTAATGTAATTCATTAATTTTTAGTAAATATATATTATTTTATTATTATTATATAGAATTTTATCCTACAATACTGTGTAGTAGTACTACTGACATTCAATTCAAACAGACACAATAATACAAAATATCAAAATCTTTATTTAAAACATTGCATATATAACACTTAAATGTTAAAAAAAAAAAAAAAAAAAAAAAACACTTAAATACACAGCCTGCCAATGCTGGTACAATGCATCTTCACCATTTCTCCCTTCAACCCCTCAGCTCCTACAGTGGTTCCACTCAGCTGCACAGATCCATCTATGGCTTCCCAGTCATCAGCTCCGCCTTGGCTCGTGGATCCCTCAGCTCCACCTCAAGCCTTCAAGCCCCGGACTCCATCTCGGCCCCCAACCCATTGGCTCCACCTTGGCTTAATGCTCCCTCAGCTCCACAATGAACTGCCATCCTTCAGGCTCCACTGGGCTCCTTCGTACCTCTGGCTCCACCTTGGTCCATCTTCACTCTGGCCTCAGACTTTCTAGTCAGTATTTGCGCCGCGAGCCTCCACCCCTCTAGCTCCACCGGGCTCCTCCTTCCCAACATCACACTCTTACTTGTTCGGGACAAACTGGGCATCAATAGAAAGATTAAAGACTCCAGCTCTGATATTTGACCACTGTTTATGATAAAAACTAGGTTGCAATGACATTAATTTCTTAATTTATGCCAGGAGTGCAAAATAATTTATTTGTAATTTTTTTTTATATTTTGAATAGAATATTAACACAATATTAACAAAATGAATTAATTTTATTTGTGTTCACATAGCTTCACTGAACAGCATCCATTGAAGGGAACCCTTGGTTTTAAGACTTGTATGGCTAAATATAACTTAAATTATGTCTCTTACTAAAATATGTAGTAGAAAACCCATGAAAGATTTATGAAAGAAAATCCATGACATATTTGTACAATGGACGGTGCCATTTTGTTTGCGTTCTATGTCGATGACGTCAAAAGGTTGCACTCGCTGAGCTACTGACACTGTCCTATTGCTATTTTTATTCTATTGTTATTCTTCACAACTTAATATTCTTTTCTCCTCTTATCGCTAGTAAAGCAGCAAAGACTTGCATCGCTTCTCTTGTGGCTCATCGACTGAAAATTGCAACCAAAAGCTGCACAATGTGGCATCATATATTATATTCCGAGTTGTGTTGCGTTGCGTTAAAAATAGCAATAGGACAGTGTCAGTAACTCAGTGAGCACAACCATTTGACCTCACTGACATAGAACGCAAACAAAATGGCGCCGCTCATTGTCCAAAAATGTCATAAATTTTTTATATAACGTAAATCTTTCATGGGTTTTCTACTACGTATTTCAGTAAGAGACATCATTTACCATTAAGCCATACAAGTCTTAACACCAGGGGTTCCCTTTAAGGCTTAGTCCAAAAGTGTGCATATTTGAAGAAATATTAATTTATTTTCACATGTTTGCAAAATATTTCATCATACAGAATAACATTTCTATTTATTTCCCACTGAATTATGCGATCTGAAGAAAGTTGTCTCTCCTCTTCCTGGTTTACGTCAGCTATGATTTCAGCACTCAGATCATAGCTGGAACATTACGGGTTGGCCTGGTAGAGGACCATTTCTTCATCCTCTGCCTCCTCCTCAGCTGTCAATCATCTTACGTGACCATATTCCCTGCCCTTCTGCATGGCACTGTCTTATACACTTCCTCGTTCTGAGCTCCATGAAGAACAAACCTAAAGAAACATTTCTGCACATGAAACAAGAAGCAAATAAACACATGATTATGATACAATATGGTTTGTGTGTGATTTTCATGCGATTTGGAGTATTTTCATATCAATCATGGATGTTTACATTATAAATACTAAGCAGGTATAGCAGTTAGCTGCATATAAAAGGCTAAAATAACAGATTTCAACATCATTATATGACTAAAATTTACATTAGATTGCGATCGGAAGTTAATACAAACGCTGAATGGTAGTTTAAATTAAGTTTTCAGTAAAAGCATAATATCATTTTTTTAAATTGTGTTATACACCTAGATGCTAATTGTAGCTCTAATGCACCTGTCACACCAGGAGCTATTCTATTTCACTATTTTGTTAAAATAATTCAAATAAGGTCCCAAGAATATGCTTACTTTTTTTTTTTTCTAGAAAGACTTCAGTTAATAGGTGGATTAATATATAGTGGGATTAAAGTAGTGTAGATGGGCAAGCAATGTAATGCCAGAATAAAGGCTAATAATGGCTGAATACAAACAAAAGAATAATGATAAAAGTACAATGAAGATTAAGTCTCATGCCAGCAGAGGTGTGAAGGGTTCGTTGAGTGAGAACAAAAGAAACATGAATTGGTCAGTCTCCTCGCCAAACATTAGAGAATAGACTGCAAGTAGGCGTTTACAGGGCAATAAAATACTTTATTAGCATCTTATGATGTTTCATTAACAAAGTTCAGGACGAGCACATTCAAATGATCTACCCAATGAATGTCATCAGCAATCATATCAACTTCTATCCTACCAGCATATATATATATTATATATATATATATATATATATATATATATATATATACACACACACAGTCGATTCGCCTACACTGTAAAAAATAATTAATAATTAAAATGTAACAAATAAGAATTGAGTTAAAATTAATCAGATGAGCTCCTTAAATGTAAACCATTTAAAATGAGTAACTGCAAATAGCACACAAACAAATTAAGTAAAATTTAAACAAAAATTATTTTGACATAACACAAAATTAAGTTAATATTATTAATAATATTAAGTGGATTATTTAAATTAATGTATTTTAATCAGTTAAATTGGATGTTGAGTATAAATAACAGACAGACATCAAAGATTAAGAACTCTTTATTTATCAGAAAATTGGGCAATACAAATGCAGACAAGGCACTAATTTGCAGGTAGAGATGACTGGTGTTGTAGTCTGTAATGTAAAAGATCACCCCTTGTTGCAATCTGCAGATTTTACACCACCATCTCATTATGTTGTACCTATTAAAAAACACATGAGAGAGAAAAAAAAAAAAAAAAAAAACACACACACACACACACACGAGTACCCTACATTTAGACGTTTTAAATGTTAACTGCATTTTTTTTTTACACATTGATTAATTTTTGTGACTCTAATACCTAATTATACATTGCAACCAAATGAATCTATGTTCATAGTTTGTTGTAAGAGTTAAATAAAATGTTGAAAATATAATAAGGGCTGGAAAGGGTGCATGTGAGCACTGGAAACGGCATACACTGCTGAATGGTTTTAGCTTATTTGCTTTAGCCATTAATCGGTCTAAAACACGATTTCCTACTTTGTTGGTGGTAATAACACACAACCTGGACAATTAACAAGTTTTAAGAAATAAATCAAATTATCTTCCTTACCTTTGTCAAAGAATTAGCTAAAAATAGCACCGTCAGATTGTCATCGTCGTCAGCCTCCACATTGTCAGGGGAAATCCAGTAAAGCCAGGCCTCGTGAACCGGTATCTGAAAACAGTTATCAAATCACGACAGTTCTATTGGTCGGCGACATCATTGCGTGACCAGAAAATTTATAAGGAGCTCCTAGAGAAGCAGTCAGTACCTTATTGTCTGAAGGGACTGTTCAGCAGGCAGCCCCGATGCATGGCAGGTAACGCAGTGTCTCATTCCCTGTTCTTAGGGAACCATGGTTACATACATAACCTGAGACATTCCCTTTCGAAAGGGAACTCAACACTGCTTTTGACACGCTATGGGGATCGATATACCCACGCCGCCATGCTTGAGGGGAGTGCATGCCAAAAAATGGCAGAACTAAGCAGTTTCAACTGAAATTCCAGAACCACTCACGCTACGGGTCATACATAGGCTGTCAGTGACAGCATTCCCTATGGCCAACAGCCCAAGCTATAAGCCTCAAAGAGACCTTCCACAGAAGGCCTACCGAGGCCGCTTAAAGGCTTCTGGAACCAAGCTTCTTTTCAAAGGAAAGAGAGTACCTTTAAGGAAATGTAGCCAGGGGGCCCGAGGGAACCCTAGCCAGTCACTTGTCAGGGGAACGTACTCGACCCTGATTGCCACCAGGGAGGCCGACCTGGTCTAACAGAAACCTAATCTTGGCCAACAACCTGTCTGATCACAGAGTCGAAATTCACATTCTTCAGAGAAGATATCCAGTAAGAGGGACTGCAAAGAGGCAGTAACCAACTAAAAACTAAAACTCTGCTCAATCCTAGGATCTACTCAGCGCTTGATTATTTGCACTGAGGAGGCTGTGCACTCTAAAGGGACCCAAAAAAGGGGAGTACAACCAGCCTAGGGGCCGGTCTTTAACAGGGAGGCCTCAGAGAGGCCTTCAACCACTGACCAGACTTAGGGAGCTAAGTACTATGCAGAACAACCCTCTAGACGAGAGGAGTACTGGGCTCAACCTAACAGGTAGACCATACTGTAGGCACAAAATCATGGAGGCTCCCAAAGAGCCTGCAACATGAAGTAATTCTACACAATGTAGAATATATCACAGCAGCCTTGCAAAGGCCAGCCATGTGAAAACTACATGCTTAATCTGCTAAAAGACACCCAGATGTGGGGGATTCGCTGATAGGGCGGCCTGTGAAGGCCACACACCTAAAAGCAACTCAATTGCTGATAATGCAAGAGCCCACAAAACATGGGAACTCGTTCTGATTGAAACCGAGTTTAACTAGCAGATAAGACTGTAGAGTGCCCTAATAACAGTCTACCTCAACACATTCCAACAAGCAGTGTACTCAGTAAGAACACTTTTTACTCTTTAAGCAAGAGGAGTACAAACATACGCCATCATGCTCTGAAGGAGGCCCAAACAGGGCCTGCGACTCCAGAAAGACACGGCCGTCAGCTAGTGGCAGTGTCTAAGCTCTAAGGGAGCCAAATCTGAGAACCAAACTATCCAGTGAGGTTAACTAGTTTAACTCGACCTGAGCTTAATTTTAACCACACATTCCACCAGGCAATGTAATCAGTAAAACACTTTTTACTCTTTAAGCAAGAGTACAAACTTACGCCATCATGTTCTGAACGAGGTCCAAACAGGACCTCCAACTTCAGAATGACACGGGCGTCAGCTAGTGGCAGTGTCTAAGCTCTAAGGGAGCAATATATGAGAACCAAACTATCCACTGAGGTTAACTAGTTTAACTCAACCTGAGCTTAATTTTAGTCACACATTCCAACAGGCAATATACTGAGTAAAAACACCATTAACCCTTAAAGTAAGGGGAGTACAAAGAATATTACGCTACCATGTTCTAAGGGAGGCCAAAAAACAGGCCTACTACTTCAAACGATCACAGGCATAAACCTGTGGCAGTTTCCAAGTGAGCAAACTCTAACTAAAACACCTACCAACAAGCCTTGTAATACAACAAGCTATTGTGCTCTAAAGGAGGCCCAAACGGTGCCTTCTACTTCAAACAACACAAGTGTCAGCTTGTTGCAGTGTTCAAGCTCTAAGGGAGCCATGTATGAAACCAAACTATGTAGTGAGGTTAACTTTATTAAACTCAGCCTGAGCTTATACATTCCAACAGGCAATATTCTCAGTAAAAACACTTTTTCCCTTTAGCAAGGGGAGTACAAACTACGTCACCATAATTTTAAGGAGGCCAAGGTCAGGCCTACTTACTCCAGAACACACAGGTGCTAGCCTGTGGCAGTATTAGAGTTTACTGAGCTCACATAGTGTAGGACAGGAATCAGAACTAAAGTAATAAAAAACAACAACCTTAAATAACAAGGGAGTACTATTAATCTAACCCTGAAAAATATAGGGTGGGTACTTCACAACAGAAATTCTCACCAAAAAACAAATATAATCTGTACTGAACCCTAGGGAACAAGAGCTTTCATAAAAAGCTACAACCATATCACTTAAGGTTGAACATTGTTCAAGGGGTTCAGGGGGAAAACTGAAGTCAAAGCACCACCAGATAGTTCTGAGGGAGCAGGGCCACAGCAACAAAGTTTCTATTCACATAGTGAAAAAAGGGACCTACACCGTCTGACACAACAGAACAAAGGAGACTTAGCATTACCTTAGCTACCTTAGCTGCTATCTATTTTTCACCTACATCAAGGGGATAATGGGCCTTGGCCTGACAACTCTGATAAGAGGAAACCAGAACTAGGAAAAATTACACTCACATAACAGGGGTAGCATAAAAAAGGCGTAAAAAAGCTTCTAGCAGACCACCTAAACCCTAGTTCTAGCCTAGGTCAGCTATAGCATTGGGCCTATAAGGCCAACATATAAGCATAGATTTGCCTGGGGCTAAGAAACAACAGCCTCTACCAACGACTCTCAATTGAGAAGAGGCAAACTCTAAGAATACTATATTTCGACAATAAAGTAAGGCCGACGCTGAACATATATCTATCTGAAGTTAGTGAAAGCTAACCTCAAAACTCTAACATTTACCAGAGGAGAAAGCTAATTTAGCATAAGGTGGCTAACAGTGCGGCTTAGTTAAAGCCCACATCTGAATACATATGAAAGGTAGCTTCAGTGTCTTCAGTGAATTCTACAAAGAATGAAGCCAACACATTCATAAAGGGGACTAACAAAGTACTACCCTTAAATATATATCGTTCCAGCCAACCTAATGGAACTCCAGGGCCCTTAAACCGCATCCTAAATAGGAAACCGAGGTTTTTAAAAAATATAGAAACCTACCAAGCTAATTTCAGCAGGTCCAACTGATATGCTTACAAACAGACATTGTGTGTAAAGCAACAGCAGCCTGATCTGCTGCCGCATATAGAGCGTTGGAGCCTGCCTATATCACGATAGTTGTACCCATCTCATCAGTAGGAGGCACCGACACATACCCATACTCACTACATCAACACCAGCGAATTAACATGATGGTGTTGATGAATGCGAGCTGAATACAGGTTCTTCCATGCCTTCTCGATCTCAGTATGAAGATTAAGAAGGAATGGAAAGCTTACAGTGGCTGGAGGATTATGGCCAAAAAGGAACCGTTCGTCGAACAATCTACGAGCGGTTTCTTTCTTAACCTGCTTCAATGGCAGCTGCAGTCTGCCAGAGGCGCGTTCCATAATCTCAAACAGCTGTATATACGCGGGGGCAGGGTGGCTTTGAGGATTCAGGAGGCTCGCCATCTTCATCCTCATCAGCCATCTCCTGCTCACTTGTTTGGCTTAGAGCAAGAAGAGCAGTTGCTGCTGAATTTAATGATGTCAAAGACAATACATCATCATAATCCCGCAGCTCTCTCCCGTCAGCCGTCGAAGGTCGCGGGGAATTTCACCCCTCTCAACTCTTCAACAAGCTCCAGCTGAGAACCCCATGATCTAGTCTCTACTCTGCCTCAGCAAGAGTAAAACCTGAACCATTAGGTGCAGCTGCTGGTCCTTCTCCCCTTGAGGAAAAGACCAGAAGAAAGTGGAGCATTTTTACAAGTAAAACACACTCACAATAAAAGCAGACAGATCCCACAAGAACTGACTGTACATGCTCTTTTGTTCTCAAAAAAGACAACGTTATAAGTTATGTGTGTGATCAGATGTCAACACTATGGGACACAGATGCACACATTTCCTGAAATGTTTGTCAGACATAATTAGTCTTACCTTAACACCGGTTTGATATTGTTTGCTTTCAAACAAAACAGTCCCTGAAGATGAAAAAGATACTGACTGCTTCTCTAGGCGCTCCTTATATACTTCCTGGACATGCATTGTTGACGTCATAGGCTGTTGCCGGCCAATAGGATTGTCGTGATTTGATAATTGTTTTCAGACACCGGTTCACGAGTAGCCGTTCCCCATAGCGTGTCAAATGCAGTGTTGAGTTCCCTTTCGAAAGGGAACTCCTTTTCTCAGATTCTGAAGCCTTTATACAATCACGCAGTGTAAACTGCATGGCCATTGATTCGTTAAGTTAAAGTAAATGAACCAATGACAGCGCGGAATGCCAATGGTGAGCGAGCCCGCTCAAGCCCGCCACTTTCGAGAAATATATTAGGCAGTGATGATTGTCTTCTGAGGCAAATAGATCAATCTCTGCCTTCCCAAAGACGACCCAAATTCTCTGGACTGAGCAGGGGTGGAGTGACCATTCCTCTGAGGGAAGGTTGCTCCGGGACAACTCCGGCACAACAACTATGTTCAGTACGCCCTGTATGTGCACCCTGTATGTGTGCCAGGTTGCACTGGGCCCACTCTAGCGTAAAGGTTTGTACGAGCTGCTGAATGGCCAGAGAACGCTCTGGAGTGACTGTGGCCCTCATGTGGGTTGAGTCTAAAATGATCCCCAGGAACGACACACGTTGGCTGGGAGATAACAAGCTCTTTGTAAAATTGACTCTGAGTCCCAAGCACTCTAAGTGGTTGAGCATGATGGATCTGTGGGATACTAACTCCACCTCCGACTGGGCCAGAACGAGCCAGTTGTTGAGGTAGTTTAATATGCGCACACCCATCTGTCTCAGAGGGGAGAGAGCCACATCCATGCACTTTGTAAAAGTGCGGGGAGCCAGAGATAGCCCGAATGGAAGGAACGTCTATTGATATGCCACCCCTTTGAAGGCGAATCTCAAGAATCGCCTGTTATGGGGGGCTATCTTGATGTGAAAAGCGTCTTTCAGATCCAGGGTAAAGAACCAGTCTCCCGGGCGTATTTGCGGGAAGATCTGCTTCAAAGTGATCATTCTGAATGAGCGCTTTATCAGGGCCCTGTTCAGATGTCTGAGATCGAGAATGGGTCTGAAACCGCCATCCTTTTTGGGGATGAGGAAGTACCTGCTGTAAAAACCTGACTCGCTCAGTGCTGGAGGAACCACCTGTATGGCTCCTTTCACCAGCATGGTGTTCACCTCGGAACGCAGGACATGCGCATCCTTGCTTTCCACAGAGGTTTGGACCACGGTGTGGAAAAACGGGGGCCCTTTGAGCGAATTGGAGTACATAACCTTGTTTTACTATGTTCAGCACCCAAGCTGACACTCCAGGGATGGCCTGCCAGGCCTTGGCCCGTGTGGCGAGGGGTTGAATTGGTTCAGGCACTAAGTCGCTGTGAGGGACTGTGATTCATGTATGGGGTGGAAGAGGAAATTTGCTCTCTTTTTGAGGATGTTTGTTTTTTATTATATCTGCTATAACAGCGGTGCACTGCCAGGGCGTTTGAACAGGCTCTGTGCAGGCAACAAACACTCTTTCTTGAGCACCCGGAAATGAACGGGGTGACAGAAAAGCTGGGTGAGGCATTTTGGAGGGTGGTCTGGCCGTGGCGGGACTTAACCTCCTCTTTCTTTCTTGGACATCAGGCCGACTTCTGAGGCGCAGGATCCAGCACTATCTTGGGCCGGAGTCCCTGTCGCATCGGAGGGGGTTTGCGCCTAGCAGAGCGTGAGCACCATCTGTGCTCAGGCCATGGCGCAGGCTTAGTGGCTGAAGGATTGTCCTTAGGTGGCTGCTGCTGAGCTGGTGCTGACTTAGGGCGGCTCGAAGCAGAGGAGCTGGAGCGTTTCGGCAGAAAGTGTTGCATGGCCTGGGGTGACTCTTGTGCCACTGTGAAGCGCTCGGCGAAACCATTGACGGCAGGGCCAAAGAGACCAGTGGGGGAGACGGGCGAGTCAAGGAAGACAGCCTTGTCTGCGTCCTTGATCTTGGTCAGGTTGAGCCATAAGTGGCACTCCAGCACCACCAGGCTGGCCATTGAATGCCCAATTGCCTGAGCCGTGGTCTTCGTGGCGCGTAGGGCCAGGTCCGTGGCACAGCTCCTTGAAGGTGGCTGAGTCGTGCCCAGCCTCATCCAGGTCTTGGAGGAGCTTTGCTTTTTACACCTGGAGTACCGCCAAGGAGTGCAAAGCTGAAGCTGCCTGACTGGCCGAGGTGTACACCCGTCCAGCAAGGGCCGAGGTGGTACAGCAGGGCTTGGATGGGTGGGCAGCTTTCGACTTCCATCCAATGGCAGCGGGCGGACACAAGTGTGCGGCCACAGCTTCATCCAAATGAGGCAGCTTTTCATATCTTTTCTGCCCGGCGCCGTCAACGGAGGTGAGAGCGTGACTTATACTCTCGCAGTGAGCAGATCGTTTCCGTGAGCGCGGCTCCTGCGTGGGATTCCCCCAGACATAATGCGCACTCACTGTACCCATCATCAGCTTGAAGAGGGGCTCTGCACGTGCCACAGCCATGGCGCAACATTTGCAACAACGTCACAGAAATTTGCTCTTTAGAAATAGCTCTTTAGAAAGCAACTCTGTTGCAAAAGAATACACCGAAGTGCACTCGCTTGAAACTCCAGGCGGCTCGGGGGCGAAGCACTGACCATGCTGCTAGGAAGCGGCGTAGGAACAAAGCTGCTTGAGAACGGAGAGCTGATCTGGCTGCTGCGAAGCGGCGGGCGATCAGCGCTGCACGAGAGCGGCGATCTGAGTGGCGAGAGAGCTGCTTGAGGCGGCGGCTGCTAGAGAGCGGTGAGCTGCTAGAGAGCGGCGAGCAGAATAGAGAATGCCAAGCAGGGAGGCGAGTAAATCAGTGGTGAACCCAGCTGCTTGCAGGTGAAGGTGGCTTCAAGTCTCGTAGATCAAGCGAAGAGATGATATCTGTGTCGCTGAAGGAGAATGAATCGATTTGCTATGGTGAGACGGCCACTTATATAGCCCAAGACCCCGCCCCTTTTGACGGGCTTGAGCGGGCTCGCTCACCATTTGCTGTCCATGTAAACATAGTCATAGTCCCTCGCTGAAGTTATATTAGTTGTGTATGCTATTGCTTTGTGTATTTATTAAATGTCTTCTTGGATTTAGCTCATGCAACCCCTTAAGTGTGTTTAGAAACATAAAATGAAGTCTTTAAGTATTCTTAAAAATTCTGTATAATTAAATGTGACTTGACAGTGAATAATAAGAAATGTACACATTGTAACTAACTGAATACCTCTATACATCCAATAATTTACAAGGTGCTTATTACTCAAAATGCCCATTATATAATAACAATGACATAATGACACATAAACTTAGTGAAATAATGAGAGTGAAACAAGAAAGAAATTATTTTAAAACCATCAAAAAAACAAAACATTATATATTAACAAGCCAAATATTTTAAACGGAAAAGATAGTTGTTGTTTTTTTGTTGTTGTTGTTGTTTACTTGTATGTTTGTGGGAGGTTGAAAATAACTATATATATAAGAAATATTTTTCTCATGAAATATTGCTTTTTCTTTTCTTTTTTTTTTTCAAAAATATTTTGAGGTCAAACAATAATGAGCTAGATGGAGAAAAAAAAAGAGAAAGGAAAGTAAAATAAATGTTTCTTAAGCAGTTCTAGATTGGCTGGATAATGTGAGCCATGGCGGATCTTGACACATGAGTCTCTCCCTCTTTCTGTTTCTGCTCAGGGGCCCCTGTAAGATTAGGCCTTATTAATATTCAGCAGGCATTAGCCGCACATGGGGCCCAAGAGAGACAAACAGAACAAGCTTTCAGAGGGGCAGTGTTTAGATAGCGGCACACAGGATGCTGGGAAGACAGGGGTCCCCCGTCCTTCAGACATACACAGTTTCACATATGCTGTTAAGTGCTCAGGAAATTCAAGTGAGAGTGAGAAGACTGCTGTATGATATGCTGTGTTTGTCAGTGTGTCTGAAAGATTCTCACTATCCACTTTTTTGCTGTTATGCTTTTTCCATTTCATATTAAATTTGAATTTTGTCTGCATTTAATTTTCTTTTTTCCCCCATCTTAAACCACAAATTTTTTGTTGGTTATAATGTACAAAAATGCTCTACATGTTGTTATTATCATGTGTGGTTGTAACTCCAGATGAGCAAGAAATCAATTGAACAGATCGTCATGGTTCTGAAAAGCTTGTATTCAAGTAGAAACAAAATGGCAAACATGTGGGTGAATTATATTAAACCAACATTCATACAGCCTATTTCAACCTACTAAATACAGAAAAGCAAAACTTTGGCTTTTGAGACTCATAATTGTGGTCAAATAAAAGGTACAAACAGGCTGTTTTGTCAAGCGGGAGAGGAAGAGTGTTTAGTTTATCAGAACTGCCACTACACAAAAATAAGTACAGTAAAAGCATTGTGTAGGCAATAATACTGTAAATGGCTCATTTATAGAAATATGCTCACTTTATTCTTGAACACAGTGATACCACAGTATGAAGACAAAAATAGTTTAATGCTAAAAGAAAATTGATATTCTAAGATTGTGTCTCTTAAAGCCTGTAAAAGGAAATACACAGAAACATCACTTCCATGCTCAGCTTTGACTGCCTTCATCAGGCTTGTTCCACTGTGTTTATTGGTAAATGGATAAATTTTTTTATCATCTGGCAAGCAGATTTGTCTTTCAGTTATTTATTTTATGACTTTTTGAATACAAATTGGATATTTTAGAAGGGCATGGTGATTATGGCTGCTTTGAAACCAGTGCTGACCTTTCCTTTGTTATGTCTTAGTCTTAAAGGGATAGTTCACCCAAAAATTAAAATTCTGTCATACTCACCCTTATGTCATTACAAACCTGTGTGACTTCTTTCTGCTGAACACAAAATTTTGAAGAATGTTGGCAACTAAACCGTTTTTGTTTATCAATGGATTCCACTGCATGGACCAAAAATATTAGGGTGAGTAAATGATGACAGAATTTTCCAATTTGGGTGAACTGTCCTTTTAAAGGGGCTATATGTAAGAATTTTCATTTTTATTGCCAATGTGTGAACAGCTTGTAACAAAACGTCCTACAGTAGGTTGTCTGTGAAAGCCTGTAGACTGATTTTTATGTAAAGAATGTCTTTTCAGTGACAAGAAATAAATGCTTACAATGTTCAGGATAATGCCAAAAGAGCTATTCTGTATGGTAATGTCAATGTGTCATGCAAAGAAAAGGAATTCATTCAAACAATATCACATAGCCAGATATTATATATAATATAGTCTCAAATATACTTTATAATCAAACTATCATAACGGTGTAATTTTTATTGCCTCATCTGTCGACATGATTTTGACATGTCAGAGCTGGTGCAAACATATCCACATCGCTATGACCAGATGCTTTCTTTACTGCTGTTTTGCAAAAAATCAGAATCAATCCACGAATCGCGATGCATCGATTTATTGTCCCAGCCCTACTAATGTCTCCATGTTCAGTTATTCAGATGGAACATGTTGATTGCATATAATATATGCAAATAAACCAATACAAATGCTTTTCATTACTCTCACCTTTGTCATTTTTGTTGTGTTTATTTTGTTATTGAAAGAAAAGTGTGCAGCACATATTTACATATTCATCTAAACGCCACTCTCAGCAGCATGGACGGTGTCGGGATAATTGTTAACAGCATATCGTGGCAAAAAAGAATGTTCAGTTCTGTGTGCATGAGCAATAAGTTGCTGGCTGCAGTTCACTTAATGGCCACGAGTGTCACTATCGATTCGAATCGATTCTGAGCACTCTTCTTGCTTCCAATTCCTTACACCACTTGAACCTTCTATAAAATAATCATTCATTAAGTTAGAAAAGGTTGAAGCAAATTGCATGGGTGTTTGCAGTGGGCTGTTTACATTAATCTTACGTCATAAAAGCATTCTGAGGTGAAAGTCCAGACTTACCTGAACGCACAATCACTCTTCAGCGCTCTTCTTTGTTAGCATTTGAGCGTGCAGTTAAAAACTAGCCTTGAACGCCATCTGCTGTTAAAAACTAAGCTCAGAATCGATTCCAGAGAGAATCCCGATGCATTTGGAAAATCTCAGAATCGATCCACGAATCGCGATGCATCGATTTCTGTCAGGACCACTATCATCAAATATGATTGATAATTGCATAGAGTTTGTATTGGCGGTATGGTTCTGTTCTGGGCAAGAAAAGGGAGAGCAGCAATAACCCCCCTAGGGTAAAATGAAACAGAACCAATATATGCAGATATAATTAATGTCAATAATTTAACATGTACACATATTTCAAGAATTAGTTAGATTCAGGGGAATCATAAGGCCAATCCTGACTGAAGAGAGGAGGAGCTGGGGACGGAGGAGGGTAATTAGCTCCAGAGAATGCAATAGCTGCTGATAATACTGAAGAGCTTATATATGGATGCTGTTATAGGTGTTGTTTTCCTATAGGTAGACGTGAGTCACCTGGGAGTCAGGTGATGCGAGTTTGACTGACGTGACCTGCCAGAACTGATGCTAACGCTGGATTTCTGTCAGGACCACTATTGTCAAATATGATTTGTATTACATTCCAAAGTTTTTATTGGCGGTATGGTTTTGTTCTGGGCAAGAACTCCCTGCGCATCCATGCAGCCTAGCATGGATAAGAGCAGGGAGAGCAGCAATAACTCCCCAAAACAAAACCATATGCTGATATACCCCAACACAAACTGACTGCGAAAATCTGAATGCCATGTTCCTTAAAATGCGGTTACCTGAATGAGCCCAGGCCACAGGCATGTTACCAGTACCTGAAAGCTTAAGCAACATCATGTTGCCAACAATACCGGAAGACTTAAGCAATGAGCATGTTGCCCTTACCCAGATGACCTAAACGAGTATGTTGCCAATACCAGCATAAGGCATAGCAACAAGCACAATGCCAAAATACTAGCACAACGAGCATATCCCATGAATGAGATGCCATCTGGAATGAAGAAAGTGAAGACTGGTTATCAAAATGAATCAACACTGCTTGCTTAAGGTTTGTATCCGCAGTCCAAGTTCCAGTTCTATGATAAATGTTACTACCACCTGCTGGTATTGACAGTTAATCCTCTCATGCAGGTGCAGATGTACATGCTGGTTGACTGTAGTCTTGTGGTAAACCTTTATCTGTGTGAGTTGTCTTAATCTTTACTCAGAATGTGAAGATGGATTCTCTTCTAGAATGATGTCCTTCTCTGCTGCGTCAGTTGTTCACTTGGGCAAAACATCCTTAACTGCTCCCCTGCAACAGACAAACTGCTGTGAGCTTGAGATGAGAGATGGAGATTTTCTTTTTACTTGGAAATACGTCACTATACTGAAGTAATGTCAGTGACAACCTCCAGTTAATGCAGATTTAGCAACAACAATCAATAACAGCTGAAACAAGCGTGATGCTTATACCTAGATTTACTTAGCCATGGATATGAGAATTGCTTAAAATTCCCAAATCACTAGAACAAGTTATGTATTGTTGACATGTACTTGCATAAATCCCAAATATGTCCACAGTTTAGTCAAGACGAGAAATCCACCATTTAACTGGTGAAGTGGTCTGTATCATTGCGTTGCCTGTCAGTTATGTCATACCCTTGTTATACTTATAATGGGGGAAGCTTACACCCCTAGCAGCAGCAAAACTGATACAACAAGCATGTTGTAAATCACAGACTAGTATAAAACTAGTATTAAACTAGCGGCAGTCTGATCAGGGAAGCATACACCCATTGCCAAATACATAAACTATTTTTTTATTATTATTATTATTATTATTATTGGGGGAAGCTTACACCCCAGCGGCAGACTAGTCGGGGAAGCATACACCCGTTGCCTAATACAAACTATACATTTTATATATATATATATATTGACAAGCATGTTGTCAATCACAGACTAGTATTAAACTAGTGCTAGTCTGGTTGGGGAAGCATACACCTGCCGCAGTAGCTCTTAGTTAGATGCAGCGTGCAGCTAAGCAATGAAATACAGTGCTTCCTCATTCATGAACATGATTTCTGCTCCCGTCGTGCTGATTCCTTCGGCTGTGGAAGTGAAGATGACGATTACCATGATTTCACACTCCTTTATGGGGTCATCAAGCCATGACATTGTTAGTGTTGAATAAGAGACCTCTGTGTATTTAAGGACAAGCATGTTACAATACTCTGATGAGTTTTAAGCCACAGAAAAGTTGCTAACTTAACACAGAATGTTGCAATAGGATCGGATATCATAAAGACATAGAGCATAAAGTCTAAGGCAACAGCTTAAGATAGCATGTACCTGAATAAACTTACCACAGTATGTGCTTATAGTATGCGGCACTGGAAGCTTAGGTAACAGGCATTTTTTTAATACATTTGTCTTCCATAGCAATTAGATAGCCTTAAGAACAGCATGTTCCCAGTAGCAACTATAGCTTTAAAAACAGCATGTTCCCAATAGCAACTATAGCTTTAAGATAAATGTTTTTCCAATAGCAACTATAGCTTTAAGACAAGCGTATTTCCAATAGCAACAATAGCTTTAAGACGAGCATTTTTATTTCCAATAGCAACTATAGTTTTAAGAACAACTTGTTCCAAAATGCAACTATAGTTTTAAGAACCAGCGTTTTTCAATGGCACTATAGCTTTAAGAACGAGCATGTTTACTATGTGCTGTGCCACAGCAGAAAATACATTTGCACCATGAATCGTTGTTTTCCTGTCTCTACCGCAAAGCGGTTTGAATCTGCGATGTATAGCACCAAACACAAGGCAACCCGACCAGAATGTATGTTGCTATACAAATGAAAGCGACTCGACAAGCATGCGCAGCGATCAAGTCAGTTGCCAATGACAACAGATAAGTAATGCACATTGTCAAATAAGATCGCAAAAGCTTTGCAAAAACATTTTTACTGAGAAAGACTAGAAGCCTAAGCAACACTGATAGCTTTAGCAACAGCATGTGTTAGCTTTAAAACAATGAGCATTAAAAGGAACTTAGCTTCGTGGAGGGGTCATTCTACAGAAACGTCCACTTTTGGTGTGACAAAATGTCACCTTTCACACCTTTATTTATATAGCACTTTTTACAATGTAGATTGTGTCAAAGCAGCTTTACATTGATAACTGGTACATTATTTTGGCTGCACAACAGCTCTTAAAGAATAGTGTCAATGCAGGCAGATCAAAGCACTGTTGAATATCAAATGTCAGTTGTCAAGTGTCCCCAACTAAGCAAGCCAAAGGCGACAGCGGCAAGGAACCCAAACTCCAACAGGTGACATCAGGTGGCAAACAGGTGTTAAAATGGAGAAAAAAAAAAACCTTCGGAGAAACCAGGCTTAGTCAGGAGGCCAGTTCTCCTCTGGCAAACAGTGCTTTGTTACGACTCAGGTTGCTATCATAAGTCAGATAGGATCGCAACATTCAAAGTATTTAATTCAGTTCCATCCAGTTGAGGATCGTATTCATCACGCCGGTATGGACGGTTGTTGAGGAGCTGCACCACTGGTTGTCATGTTGATGAGGCCTTTACAGTGGATGATCTAGTTGACTCAATCTCTGCTGATACTTCAGGGCTGTGTTGTGGTTGTGTCATGGCGCAGGTCCTCGATCTCACCTGGATACGGCCCGGATCCGGTTGACTACGGTAAACCTCGGGATAAACAGAAAGACTAATATTAGCGTAGATGCCATTCTTCTTCTAATATAACGAGTACATCTGGTGTTATAGGAAATGTTCCCGGTTCCGGCTGACCTAATTTATACAGTCTAATAATCCTTTAACGGATTTGAAAAAATAAATTGATAATGTGTTATGTGTATGCCAGGTTAAAGAGATGCGTTTTTAGTTTAGATTTAAACTGACAGAGTGTGTCTGCTTCCCGAACAATGCTAGTAAGATTGTTCCAGAGTTTAGGTGCCAAATAGGAGAAGGATCTACCGCCTGCAGTTGATTTTGATATTCTAGGTATTATTAACTGGCCTGAATTCTGAGATCGCAATAGACGCGAAGGACTATAATGCAATAATAGCTAGCTCAGGTACTGGGGAGCTAAACCATTTAGTGCTTTGTAAGTAATTAGCAAGATTTTAAAATCTATACGATGTTTAACAGGAAGCCAATGCAGTGTTGACAGAATTGGGCTAATATGATCATACTTCCTAGTTCTAGTAAGAACTCTAGCTGTTGCATTTTGTACGAGCTGTAGTTTATTTATCAGGCGAGCAGAACAACCACCCAGTAAAGCGTTACAGTAATCTAGCCTTGAGGTCATGAACGCATGAACTAACTGTTCTGCATTTTTCATTGAGAGCATATGTCGTAGTTTAGATATATTTTTAAGATGGAAGAATGCGGTTTTACAGATGCTAGAAACATGGCCTTCAAATGAAAGATTGGTATAAAAGAGCACACCCAGGTTCCTAACTGACGACGAAGACTTAACAGAGCAGCCATCAAGTGTTAGACAGTATTCTAGGTTATTACGTGAAGAAGTTTTTGGTCCAAAAATTAGAATCTCTGTTTTTTCTGAATTTAGTAGTAGGAAATTACTGGTCATCCAATTTTTTATATCAGCTATGCATTCCGTTAATTTTGTGAATTGGTAAGTTTCGTCAGGGCGCGAAGAAATATAGAGCTGAGTATCATCAGCACAACAGTGAAAACTAACGCCATGCTTCCTAATGATATCTCCCAAGCGTAGCATGTACAGAGTGAAAAGCAATGGTCCTAGTGCTGAGCCTTGCGGTACTCCATATTCAACTTGTGATCGATATGACCTCTCTTCACTTACTACTACAAACTGATAACGGTCAGATAAGTATGATTTGAACCATGACAATGCAATTCCACTAATGCCAACATAATTTTCGAGTCTATTTAAAAGAATATTGTGATCAATAGTGTCAAATGCAGCACTAAGATCCAGTAACACTAATAGAGAGATACAACCACGATCTGATGATAAGAGCAAATCATTAGTAACTCTAATGAGAGCAGTCTCAGTACTATGGTACGGTCTAAATCCTGACTGGAAATCCTCACAGATACTATTTCTTTCTAAAAAGGAACATAGTTGTGATGATACTGCCTTTTCAAGTATTTTTGACAGTAAAGTGAGATTTGAGATCGGCCTGTAATTGACTAATTCTCTAGGATCAAGTTGTGTTTTTTTAATAAGAGGTTTAATAATAGCCAGCTTAAAAGTTTTTGGTACATATCCTAGTGATAAAGATGAATTGACGATATTAAGAAGAGGATCTATGACCTCTGGAAGCATCTCTTTCAATAGCTTAGTCGGTATAGGGTCTAACATACATGTTGTTGATTTTGATGATTTAACAAGTTTAAACAATTCTTCTTCTCCTAAAGCAGTAAATTAATTTAATTTTTCCTCAGGGACACTACAATGCACTGTCTGACGCAATACAGTAGTAGACGGTTGCATGGTTATAATTTTTTCTCTAATATTATCAATCTTGCAAGTAAAGAAGTTCATAAAGTCATTACCGCTGTGCTCTTTGGAAACATCAGAAGTTGAAGCTTTATTTCTTGTTAATTTAGCCACTGTATCAAATAAATACCTAGGGTTTTGTTTATTTTCTTCTAAAAGTTTTGAAAAATAGGCAGATCTTTAAGGCCTTTCTGTACTCAATCATTCTCTCTCTCCACGAAATGCGAAATACTTTTATAATACTAGTTTTGTTTTCTTCCAGCTGCGCTCCATTTTTCTGGCTGCTGCCTTTAGGGCCCAAGTGTGGTCATTGTACCATGTTGTTGGATTAATTTCCTTAATCTTTTTTAAATGTAAAGTCTAATGTGCTGGAAAAGACAGAGGCAATAGTTTCTGTTGCAACATCAAGGTCTTCTAAGCTGTCTGGTATGCTAAGGCGATGAAACTGATCAGGAAGATTATTTATAAAGCGATCTTTAGTGGTAGAAGTGATGGTTCTACCAAATTTATGGCAGGGAGGCAGTTGTCTTAAAAATGTCATAAAATGTATTTCTTTTTCTAACATTTAAACTTAGACCACATTATTATATTACACTTTGACTTTATGAATACACATAAATGACAGCTTAATGATTTTTTATATATTTCTTTTTTGTGCATTTATTTAAAGACCACATGTACCAATTTTTTGTCACTGGTGTTACCTTACTTCTCTGGCATTTTTAAACGTTTTTATATTACTTCTTAATTTTTTCAGCATATGCGGTCAGAGTTACAGAATAATAATGATAATGCAAAAAATAAGGAGATTGTGTTTTTTATCAGGTTAGTTAAAAGTGTGATTGAATGATGTTAATTCAGTTAGCGCAACCATGTATTTGCTATAACAACGAAAATATTTGAAAAACAGTTTGAAAAACAAGTAACGATGTAATCCTTTACATCTTAATTCTTGAGTGTAGCAGAATTCAATGAATGTAAAATTATTACCATGTCGCATATGACACATTTTATTAATGTGACAGACAAAAAGCAGTAACACCAGTGACAAAATGAATAACCAGTGACATATATATAAGACCAAAGATCCTTATTCTTCAACTATAATTAAGTAGATGGGACTAAATTTTTACATTTGGTATACAATCAAAGACTTATCATTGACACTTATTGAAAGCAGTCAGTAAAAGATCATAAACAAAATTTTAAAAATGTCTGTAAAATACACTGTCTGTAAAGTCACTGCTTCTCAGCTGCACTCAGTTTAGCCATATCCCCTCAATTTAGCCATATCTGACCAAAGGAGGATTAACAATAAGAAAGAAAAGTTATAATCATGTAATCTTAGTGCTATTTTATGCAAAAGAACTTTAAATAAAGTTTATCTATTAACGGGTTACACCAGTGACAATTTTCATGAAAAATGCATTTTAAAAAATGGCTGCTGCAAGGTATCAATCCACATGTTGTCAATCATTGTATATTTACTAAATTAAGTAATTTAGTCCATTTATATTCTAGTTTTTTTAAATTCCCTAACAATAAAGTAGGTCACACCAGTGACTTCAACTAAAAGCTTCATATGAAATTATGATTTTCTAATTAAAATTTCTGATAACTGAAAAGAGATGGTGGACTTTCCATTGGCCTTTCTTCATTGATCCTCAGGAAATAGGAAGAAGGAAGTCAAATGATGTCATCAGTGTGATTTTTTTTTTTATTTCAAAATAAGAGATTTTTGTTAAAGGTAACACCAGTGACACAACTCCAGGGGACCACTACATTCATTATATATTTTATAATATGTTTTAAACATTTTTTTTTTTTTTTTTTTTTTTTTTTTGTCATTTACATCATATATTTGATAGTTATGCATACATTATTGTATTTGAAATGGTAGAAAAAAGCTCAAAATAAAGCTCGAGCACTTTTTTACTGTGGTATAATCGATTTAAGACAAACTTTCTGTACACATATTGTAAAAACTGTGGAACTCTTTTTACATTTCAGGTAGACCATGGCTGCGTATTAAATCTTAAAAATGCTGCATTCTGAGGATGCATTCCAAGGTAGGAAAGCATCAAGGCATGTCTGAATCCACTGTTGGCTTAACTTTCTATCTTCTGAATGATTTTTTGAAGGCAGTATCCTTTGCTGCCTTTGAAATTCCACAATCCTGTGCGTTTCATTCTGAAAGAATTAAGATAAAAAAATAAAGATGCCACCAGAAGTAGCGGTTGGTGGTCAATTTATGTGTAAATGTATGTTTTTGAACAACTTTTTCCACTTTCAATGTCATTTATGGCGAGAAATTAGTACTGTAGTAGTAATTAAATATTCACTTAGTTATCACTAAATCTCTCTCTATTGTGTTGTAGATCAATAAACCGTTATGCTGCCTCAGAAGTCTGTCTGAAATCAGTTTCATGAGGTACCTTTGTGTGCAAAAGCTGCCTGCTAAGTCACTGTCTGATAGAGCAGCGAGGCAACAGGTCAGCTGCCCTATCAGACAATGTGACACATGAAGCTGACACATGAAGCCAACGTCAAAGTACTAGCGGAGATGAAAGCCGACTGAGTTATCGCCTCACGTCGGCTGTGTCTGGGCCAAAAAGCTACACTTGAACTGTAACACTTATTCCAAGAGAAGACGAAGGTAGACAAGCTAATTCAAATATAAATGTGGTTTATTAATCCTAGAGACAAAACACAAGCAAAACGTGTGCAAAGCACAAACAATACCCGACAATGAATGAAAGGAAATGAGGAACTTAAATACACAATGATGACTGACTCAAAGACAGGGTGTGATCGTGAATGAGTGTCCATGACAACTGATTAGCTATAGAAAAACTGTAATTCTCGGCCTATGACTGTAATGCTCAGGCTACACAAATAAAGTTTATTCTTTACCCTCTTAAAAGTGTGTTTGAATGAGTGCAGACACGATAAAAAAACACAAAAAACAAATATAAATGTCAACCCAAAGTGTATTATACAAGAAGACACAAAAAAACAATATATACAGTATATACAAAAATGTATGTGTGTGTATAAGATTGTCCGTAGCAAAGAACCATCTCATCACCCTGCATCAACTCAGGAAGGAGGAATTTAAGGGGGAAGCAGTTTGCTGGCAAAGCTGTGTTTGTGGATTGTGGAGTTTCCATTTTACGGACTTACCTTTCCAGTCACAACTTTACAGACCTTTGGATTATCACTGCTGTACACTGGTGGACACTCACATTAGGACTTATCAGCACACTAGGATCTTGGACTGTTTTATGGTATGGTGCTTTGGACTGTATGCTTTTAACAGTTTTCCTGGTTTTATTGTGTTGTTCTAAAGTCTCATGTGAATATTGTAAATACACCACTCTTATTTAAACTTATCTCCGTTTTATGTCTCATTCTTTTAACCAATAACGATCTCACACAGTAAAATCTGACCCCATTTTAAATCGTGTAACCCAACCAATTTGGCTGATCATTACAAAACGTGAAAAAAGGAACACAGGAAAACAGGTGAATAAACATACTGACTGAGACCAAAACTAAGGCAACACATGACAGAACTCCCCCCTTCCAGAAGGCGACTCCTGGTGCCATAAATGATAAAGGTAAGAAATAAAGTTTATGAGAGTGGAGGAGAGGAGGATTTCCCTGGTGGAGGCACTGGTGTAATGACGCAGGTGGAATCTCTGAGCCCAGATGGTACAAAGGCCCACTGCAGAATCGATGGTGGGAGTTAGTGGCCTGACCGGCAGCGATGGAGCCACAACATCTGGAGACCCAGGTAAACCTGAAGTGATGACGAGATCGGAACACACCACAGGATCCGGATGCCTAGGCAGAGCCACAGCAACAAGAGCACTCAAGGTGGAACCAGAGTACCGGAGGACTGAGGTGCCAAGACGGAGCTGGAGGGAAGGCAGACCCCGACGGAGCCATAGGGGTGGAGGAACGGAGAGCACAGCAAATGTCCTGGAAGTCCACGTTGCAGGCAGAGTGACGTCTGACCAAGGTGGAGCCAGGGGGACAAATAGGACCAATGGAGCCTTGAGGACAATGGTACCTGGTGGAGCCGACAGTCCAGTGTGGAGTAACAGGATCGGCAGCCCAAGGCGAAGCCAGGGGATCCACTCTCCGAGGCAGTGCTGGTGACCAAAAGACAGTGCTAAATCCAACTTAAAGGATGGAACCACTAGAGGAGATGAGGGACTGGAGGGAACCAGTGTCTATAACAGTCTATATCAGCAGGTATCAATATTCTATATTCCTCATTCATAAAGGGAAACTGAAACTAGGTTTGCAGATATACAAATTTTGAATATCGATCATGCTAATTATATTCTTCATCCTAGGCAGCTTATGATGTTATGAAGATATTTGCGTATTGGAATGCTCAGGTAAGATGATGTAAAGTTAGAACAGCATTCTGTCTGAGCCGTCTTTATTTCTGTGCTTGCTTTCATCACTTTCGCTTTTATTCTCATACACTGACTCACTCACTAAACTGAACAGACAGAGTAATCTCTCTCACCGACGACCATAACGCTGATTCAACACACTGAATCGGGTGAACTCCCACCGACGTAACCACATAAACCACATAAACTAGCCTGACAGAAGCTCCATCGGCTTGGTATGTCATGACCCTAAGCTTTTGGATGCAGTCAAACTCTTCCTGTCAAAGTTGATGGTTCTTAGCCAGAATTAGTGTCAAAGTAAACCAGACTGTAAGTCGCAAGTCAGAGGTACTGAGGTCAAAAGTTCAAACAGGAGCACTAGAACATTTAGATTTTTTTCCTTATATCTTTTCATTTAATGCCAATAACCTAAAAGTCAACAGACAACTGTGAAATTTGACCTTAAAAAGAGAAATCATAATAGCAGGTATGGTGCTCATCAAAGAATGTTTAAAGAAAGAATGTCACAGCAACCCATAGTATGTTTCAAACTAAACTAATTTGACTGGATAGTTTTGGTGTTGTTTAGTCTGTTTGTTATTTTGTTTTGTTTGTTTTCCTTGGTTACCCTAGCAACCACTTCAAATGCTCTAAAGTGGGTCGAGGGGTGAGCGCTGAAACAGTTTGGTTCTCATTGCCATGTGAAGAAAGATTCCCTCTTACAAAGATACACACACATCTGGGAATTCCTCTGCATGTCATTACAGGTGTCTTCCCTCACCGAATGTGTGGAAAAGTCATCAAACTCCACATTCCACAAAGAATGAATGTTTTTTACCATTAAACACACACAGACAGGCATGTGCCAATCTTCTATTCAGGTACAGTGACTGCAAAAATGACAATTCATAAAATAATGGCTGATAGACTGTGGTTGGAGTCGCCCACCCAAGTGGTTGCAGAAACAGCTGAGAGTCGACACTACTTCTTGTACAGTACTTGTACACTACTTCACTACTACTATTGTACAGATCAATTATCATTTTTTTCTATTCTGCTCCAAACTCTTATCAACACAAGAAAGAAATGGCCATAAAGTGGGAGTTGATTATGCAAAAATTGTGAAATTGGCTGAAAGGGTGAATTTACTTTTTTGGGAAGTTTCTCACTCCCACTGTCCCACTCTCCTAAAACTAACAAGTCCATGCCATTCTAAAGTGAAAATATGAATTTTAAGTGTGACAACAGACAGATGGTGCAGCGTTCATAGGTTGGTGCTCTGTTTTGCAATACCCTGCAAGTCAGTTGTTGATATGTGATGTCTAATGTCATAGACATGTTTGTTATAAATGATTTTTTACAGCAGTAAGGGTTGCATCAACTACTCAGTTCATTCTACAACTTTACTGATGCTTTGAGTAAACTGTTAAATGCTTTTCTGAATTATTTGTTGCTGTTTCAGCATGTGGATGACAAAAACGGGTCATAAATCCAAATGTGAGCTAACATTTCATGTGATTTGTGTACACTACCTTTAAAAAGTTTTGGGAGAGTATGATTTTTTTCAATGTTTATGAAATAATTCTCTTATGATCACCAAGGCTACATTTATTTGATGAAAAATACAGTAAAACAGTAATATTTTGAAATATTATTACAACTATTTTCTGTTTGAATATATTTTAACATGTAATGTTGGCAAAGCTTAATTTTCAGCAGCCATTACTCCAGTCTTCAGTGTCACATGGTCCTTCAGAAATCATTCTGATACGTGATTCAAGAAACATTGCTTATTATAAATGTTGAAAACAGTTGTGGTGCTTAAAATTTTTGTGGAAACTGAATTTTTTTTTTCTTCTTTTTTTTTTCAAGATTCTTTGATGAATATAAAGTTTTATATAACATCATTTATTTGAAATATAAATATGTTGTAACATTATAAATGTCTATAACGTCACTTTTGATCAACTGAATGCATCCTTTTAAAAAAGAAATTGTAATGACCCAAAACATTTAAAGTGTATTATATATTTTGAAAAAATCCTAGTACTCAGATTACATGGACCAGGATGATGATATTCTATGATTGATATTCTGTGGTTGTGCTGGATCATCTGCATTAACATGAAAAAGGGAGTATACTGTACCTGTACACCTGTGCTTTTCTTTGCCAGAGCCAAATTACACCAATTAGACTAATCATAGTGCCATAATCATCAATTACACTTTCACAAAGTGTTCATAAAGTCAATATAATTGGATGAAACTAAAGCACATGCTGCCCAACGTTTTTGTTCCATCTTTGATTGAAACGCTAAACAATATGATTTGTAATGATCAGGAGAGATTTCTTCAAACAGTAGATCAGAGAAAAGCCCTGTTCTGTCATTCAATGTTAATGTTTGATCTTTAGAAATAAGAATGCCAAACAAACAATTTAAAGAAGAAAAACAGGAGGAACAACAGAGACAGAAACACAAAATATAGCTATATCTCTAGCTAAGAAAGGACATTGATTTCCCTGCTGAATAACAACTTTGACCAGTTCTGGTTTATGCTGGTCTTATTGGTGGAACAATATACCAGTGTCAAAGCTTTGCATCCAATAGGCTGTTCTTTTTCAGCCTTGTTGTCACTCTGAGAGTGTTTTGCACATTTCCCTGTCAGATCTGAAACTGTGAGTCATGTTCTGACCCAATTAGTCTCCAGTACCAGACAGAGAAAGAGGAAGATGAAAAGAGAAACACACAGATGTACAGAAATACGATGCGCACCACCCTACGCTGGCTAATTCTGTTGCATGATTTTTTTAATCTCAGTCAGATATTAACCAGATGTCTCTGTGCAACTCTCATTTACACCACTAGCAGAAAACAGCAGCGAGCAAGTAAACAATATCCTGAACTGCAAAGCATATGGCCCTCCATCTTCGTATTGCTCCCTTGAGAGCCCTTTTTGTTTCCACAAACAGCCCGTTTCTTGATTTACATCATGATTCCATTGCTTATGAACATTTCTGAACAGAAATATTTGGACTGAGTAATCAAAATAAGCTTCAATTCTATCATTTTAGAAACAGTTATCAAACGTTTGTCACAGCAGGCCATGCTTCATGGTACACATGCACGGCTGTCTGAATCTGACATCAATCTGACAGCAAGCTTTATTCATGCTTCCCATAAGAGTCTTAAATTAATATCACAGGGAACGATCTGTCACACTCGAATGGTCAAGGCGCCCCACTAGACATATTTTTTTTCTCCAAGCGGTTTGTACTGTTCCTCTATTAATTGCAGTTCCATATTCTATAACACACTGTGTTATTACAGTAAGTCAAGGGGACATGGCCTTTGTTGCCCAGAAATCATTAACTTGTTTAAGAAATAAGATATGTTCTGTCTAGTACACTAGTCTGTCTTTTCCCTTATTTGTTTTTCTATGACATTCACAACTTCTGTAATGGATGAAACTAGGACAGAAAATAGGAGTTCCCGACTTCACTTTGTGTGTGTGTGTTCAACAGTTTGTACATTATAAAAATCCTTATGTCTATGGACTAAGCCAGAATGAGAAAACCCAGCTTGTGTGTGTGTGTGTGTGTGTGTGTGTGTGTGTGTGTGTGTGTGTGTGTGTGTGTGTGTGTGTGTGTTACTAAGATGATGTGAGATCCCTACACAACCAATTAGACTTGATTTCCTTAGTAAACACCAGTGCTTGAAAGGCAGAAAAAATTATAGTTTGACAAGCTGTTAACCCTAACTATTCAGTATAGATGAATAAATAAAGGTGGTTTCTGTTCCCAGTGTGCATCATTTTGGAATTACTGTAATTAAGAGTTTTCGAGTAGAAAAAAAATGTATTCACATCTTTAAACTTTGTAATTAAGTTAGAAATTTTCATGAAAGCTCTGACTTTTCTCACATTTGATGTCATGTAAAAACAGCCACAGTGGATTAAACAGTTAAATGTTGTTGGGTAAAAACCTCTGCACATAATTTTGTTTGATGTCATTTTATTATAGTTACCAGGTGCACTTTCTTTCTTCTTAAATACAGTATTTCGTGATTAGTATGGACTTTGGTGTTAACAAAGTTGACATGAAATTTGCAATGTTCATCTTTAAATTGCAATTTTGATCTTAAAAAACAAAAATACTTTTTAGTATGCAAATTTCATTGATGTCATCACTGTTCGTTTCTTACTGATGTATAATCAAAGGGAGTTTTTCGAACGGATTTTCAAAAAGATTTTCACAATCTTAAACTGCTGAAATAGTTTTGAAGTTTATAAAGACAAAAATATATATATACAGTTGCACAGCTAATGAATGAGTGGTTTGAACGGAATAAAATCATCAGTACAAAGAATGCAGTGATTGCCTTTCTTTTGAAAAAAAAGTACCCTTAAGCATACTTTTAAAAAGAGTACTTACTGTATTATAGAAATAATATACTGTAATAGAATATACTAAAAGGGTTAGTTCACCCAAAAATGAAAATTCTGTCATTAATTACTCACCCTCATGTCGTTCCACACCTGTAAGACCTTCGTTTATCTTTAGAACATAAATTATGATATTTTTGATAAAATCCGATGGCTCAGTGAGGCCAAGATAATTAAAACTTTCAGATGCCCAAAAAGGTACTAAAAACATATTTAAAACAGTTCATCTGAGTACAGTGGTTTAACCTTAATTTTATAAAGCAACGAGAATACTTTTTGTGTGCCAAAAAAACAAAATATCAACTTTTCAACAATATCTAGTAATGGCTGATTTCAAAACACTGCTTTGAAGCTTTACGAGTCTTTTATTTCGAATCAGTGGTTTAGAGCACCAAAGTCACGTGATTTCAGCAAACGAGGCTTTGTTATCTCATAAGTGTTTTGCAATTTCAATAGTTCACATGACTGGCAGTTTGATACGCGATCCGAAACACTGATTTGAAACTAAAGATTCGTAAAGCATTGAAGCAGTGTTTTGAAATCGGCCATCACTAGATATTGTTGAAAATTCGTTATTTTGAAAAGTATTTTTATTGAAAAGTATTATTTTATATTTTTGGCACACAAAAAGCATTCTCGTCGCTTTATAATTTTAAGATTGAACCACTGTACTCACATGAACTGTTTTAAATATGTTTTTAGTACCTTTTTGGGCATCTGGAAGTGTTAATTGTCTTGCTGCACTGCAAAACTCATTGAGTTATTGGATTTCATCAAAAATATCTTAATTTGTGTTTGAAGATGAACGAAGGTCTTACTGGTGTGGAACAACATGAGGGTGAGTAATAAATGACAGAATTTTCATTTTTGGGTGAACTAACCCTTTAAGTGTGAATAGAATGTAATGTTTTCAGACACTTAAGCACATGTCTAACTTTATAGTGTATTTAACATACTTAAGTAGATTTAAGTACATATTTATATGTAATTTCATAATTCTATTTTCTTTGAAATGGTTAAAGTGTACCACCGAATATACTGACAAGCAACTAAGATATACTTTAATGTCATTCTATTGAAACTTCTGTATTTAATTATATTTGTGATTACACATTTGTAATAATTTTGATTACAACAATTTAGTACATTTAAAATATATTAACTTTAAATTTAATATCGAAAAATTTAATATAACACACTACACTTAATATTATAATCAAGTAATTTACATATGTTAATCAACACAAAAAATTATTGAAATGATCTGAAATGTACTTTAAAGTAAAACATTTAATTTGACCTTATTACAAAGTGCACTAAAAGTGTACATTATTTATATTTATATATATATATATATATATATATATATATATATATATAGTGTGTGTGTTAGGAAACATATGAAAGTGTGCTCTCTTTAATTGACCTTTTATTTCATTAATTAACTCCAAGTAGATTTTCTTTAATATACATTTTTTTTTAAAATTTGAAGTACACTACAAGTGCACATTCAATACAATTAAGTGCACTTTTTTTTTTCAAAAGGGTTAAGAGCCATAAATATCCATTTATCCATCCATGAAAACATGTTGTACACACCTGAAATCTCAGTTTTACGAACAGCCAATGGCAGAGCTTCCTGTTTGTCACGCTAAATAATATTATTAGTCAGTACATTATGTACCATGACACCAGTGCTTGAATAATGGCCTTTAGCATATACAGAAAATACAACATGTGGTGCGGCTGTTTCTAAACTGCATATTCAGCAAGCACATTCACTGTTTTCCTAACAGCTGTTCATCAGCTGTGACTTCAGCAACAATGAGCACAACACAAGCACAACCTGCCCTATGAGAGTCAATGAGAGATATAAACCCATAGACCTACAGTACAGTGGCCCCAAAAAGTATTTAGACATTTCCTATAAGCACTTAAAATGTCAGAATGTTATTGTATTCGATAATAAAACAACAAAAGTAGTTTATTTCAGTCTATTTAAGGACCTACTCTTAATTTTTATTGTGATTGATTGTTTTGCATAAGTTAATGCAAAATGCTGTTAAACATTACTTGTTCTTGATGAAATTTACTTAATTATGCTTGGGTAATATGGACAAAAAATACAGAGCTTTCTTTCTTTCTTTCCCTGTGATATTAACTTTTACATAGATCAAACTCCTCACACTTCAGTGTGCGCATGCATTTCTACAAATACAGGGAAAAGGATTAGGAGCAAATTCAACTTTATTTATTTATTTATTTATTATTATTTTAATGATTTGTAAAGGAAATGCCCTAACCCTGAAAATAAAAATACTGTACTATACAGAACAAAATGAACATTTTTAATTTACATACATTTCAGTTTGTAGTTGGTTTTTAGGCACTTGAAGTCAAAGAAGTAACATTCCACTTAAACTGCTACATCTAAAGTCTTTGGTCCTCAGTTTTTCAAATAAGGAAGGAAATCAAGTAGGAAATCATGATCAGAATTGAACACATCCTGCCAGTTTTACTGCTTTTCTTGATTTTGTTTCGTTTTTCATAACTTCAACAAAAGCTGTGTTTCATAACTTAAAACATTTCACTTATAAAACATGAATGGGTTACACATGAATGTAGAGTAGAGAAGTGTCTTTAGACATTTCCCCCCAATGTTCATTGTTATTGTTTCATCTGCACTGGAAAAAAAATCCTCACAAAATGTTTTTGAGTGGACTTGGAGCAATTTAAAGCATTTCGAGTCTTCCAGTACAGCAAAGTTCATTATAACTAGGGTGGATTGGTAGCATCCATATAAAGACACAGTATCTCACTTCTGGTCACCATCCAATTTTGCAAAAAAAAAAAAAAAAGAAAAAAAAAGAAAAAAAAATGCTATAATTGGATCATGAGTCTCATGACACTTGACAAAAACATGGCTGGGTCATATTTCACCCCAAAATGAAAGGAAAAAAATTATATTTTACATAAAGACAATTAAGTTGTTATTAAATTGTAGAACGATTATGATTTTGTTGTTATTGTAATATTTTTATGACAATTAATTACTTTTTCTAAAGTCTATATAGGTCTATAGGTGCACACAAAAAAAAAGTTCTAATTTTATTACTGACTGTTTACTTGATTATTTATTAATTGAGAACTTTTTTTGTACACAGTTAGACTAGCCTAGCTAGCTAAAGACTTGTGTTATAAGGCTGTGCACCACCCTTTCTAAAAAACAAAAATGTTCATAGGTTGTTTTAAAAGTTAAAATATATCAGAATTTGGTAAGAGACCAAAATAAACCAGATGTATGCATTTTGTTTGTTATTTGTTACATCTATGACTATTGTGCATTTAACATAATACATAATCTGGTAAATGTGGTGCGCTCATTATAAATAAAATGTAAATGTTTAGCAAATTTATTGAAATTGCCACCACAAAATCAGTCATTTTTATCGTAAAAAAAAAAAAAAAAAAGTTGTACTTCAATGTTTGTTGATTTAAATAAACAAATACTTTCATTTTCACAGTAATAAAGTTAAAATACTATTATTATTATTATTATTATTATTACAGCTCTTATGAGAATGTAATGAAAATCACAAATGAGAAATTAGAATTTCTTTTTGCAAAATATACTTTCTTTTTTTCTCTTGATATTGAGGTGAAATGTGACATTTTAATGACCATCTGAAGACTGCAAATATTCCCCAGAAGTGTTTTAGTCCCTTCCTGGCTCAGCTACAAGGCAGCCATGTTTGATAGGAGCTGTTACAGGCGGAAATGGGTGAATGCACATGTGCTATGTAGTAGTTGCTGAAGTTGACGTCTCTAACATAGGGAGCTGGTTGGTAGTAACACGTAACATTAGACAGTGCAGGAATTGCGTTCTGTTCAGCCAGCACGCGTAGTGCCAGAGAGGAGATGAGCGCGAGTGTCTGTCTCCGCTCATGGCCCATGAGACATACGGTGCTTTCATCTACCACTTGATGGAGAGTCACAAGACAATCGTAACGCTTGTGCTCCATGCCGTTAAAGTGGTTCTGCAGGTACGCCTCCAGCTTCCTCTGCTGCTCATTGATGTCAGGGAAGTCGATGAAGAAGCGTGAGCACATGTAGCGCTGGAGCGTCTTCATCTGCGCCTCAGAGGCTGGATGGAAGCCTCTTACCAGCAAGTGGCAGTACTTTAAGAGCCCACCTCCACGGATTTCTTCCGGGCTGTGTGTAGCGATGATTTTGGCATGTAGGTGTCCTAGCGCTTCTTCAAAGTCTCCATACATGCTCTCTCCGAGAACAGTGGGATGGAAACTCTCGGACATGGGCGTCTCGGAGCAGCGGTCGAAAAGCAGCAGTGAGTCCAAGCCGATCTGAAATGAGTCCACGCTGAACTCAAACTGTCGTCGCAGAGAGTCCACAAACTTCAGCTCCACGTTTTTGCCAGTGTTATTGGAAAGTGAGATGAGGCTCCAGCGGTCCGTGTCATTGCAAACCTTCACCAGCTTCTGCACGTACGCTTCCTTTAAGGTCAGGGCGGTGATGCGGTCCCGGCTCACACCAGCGGGCAGGAACTCCAGGAGGCTATCCAGGACCACATCCTTCACCAGGCGGAAGGTCTTGTCATCAGTCAGACTCAGGCCGAAGATTAGGTCCAGGTCCTTGTAGCCCAGGCCAGTGTCCTGGTGGAGCACATAACTGGCAGCAGAGCCGTTCAGCTTCACATCGCGCACCACTACACCTCGCTCCTCTAGACGAGCCCGTACCACCTACACATGAAGAAGAGACAAAGCAAACTTTTTTTTACAAATTTCATATAGATTCCTGAAACTTTATCTAAGAGAATGGAATATTTAAGACAGTGTTATAGTAACTGAATCTGGTCCAAGACTATATTTTCATGGACTCCGGAACATTTGGACTCAAACTCAGCGTATACGTTTTGTGGTCTCTGCAAACTTGTGCATATAATACGCTCTGTGCTTTTGTTCATCTCTGAACCGGAACACACTTTGTGTGCCTGCAGCGGTTCGCGTGACACTGACAAGAAACCACCCCAAAGGAAAGCATGTGTACACTGTCTGAATCGTTCAGGCTCCCTTCTCGTCTTGGGTCTTAAAAAGCATAATCAATTAAGCCAAAATATGCAATAAATAAACATGTAGGTGTTTATGAATGCTTAGAACTTTGTGAATGATGGGCTTCCAATCCAATATGACCCTGGTCATACCTTGTTTGAAATGATTTGCCACAACAGCAATTGGGCATCCAGAAAGCACAAGTAAAAAAAAAAAAAATGTTATCCTCGAAGGCACTACCAGTCTAAACATTCAAGAGGAACAGGAATTAAGTTGGTTTGACGTAATGGCAACTTTTATTTTCTCAGGTTCATGAAGTGCAGCAGTGTAATCTTAGTAAACTTCTTCACACAACCTTAGAGTTCTCAGAAATACACACCTCTACCAGATTGGACACAGGTGAGAACTGAGATGTAACTTCTCTAGAGGAGGGATTCGGTTTTGCTAAAGCATGCGGATTAGCCCTGGAAGATGACAAGTCACTGTTGGTATTTGTTTAAAAGCTCTTGGCAGCTTTCTTGCTTTTCTGACCCTTTATTACTCCATCTGTACATTTTTCTCTCAAATACACACACACACACACACATATAGAGAGAGAAGGCATCCAAGAAGATTCCAAAGCTAAATTACATCAACTAATAGAAAACTTTTATTTAGACAGAACCATTTATAAAATAAATGGACCATTATATTAGTGATCATAGAGCAACGAGGAAATGGAGGAGCTCCTATTAACTTGACATTTTCCTTCAATCTGAATGAATTTGATCTGAATTCCTAACTGTGTAAAAATCAAGAGGATCAGCTGCAAACAAATCCTGTGGAGAAGAAATGTCACCGCCATGATGCTAGGGGGTGTTATGGATGGTTTTTCAGAGCATTGTTATGCGGTTTCTAAGGGGATACAAAAGGCTTTTAGTGCATTGCTAAGGTGCTCTAGGTTGTAGAATATTGCTATGCAGTTACTAAAGTGTTACGGTAGGTATTGTTTGTTCCACCTCTTTTTCTTTCTCTTTGTCTCAGTCTGATTTATGAATGTAGGCTTGTACATTTTCTACCCATCACAACACATGATATTGGTTGACCTATTTGTCTGCAGTTATAAGCAGTGTCTGTACCTCTCAGGATCTAAATGGCAAACTTTTATTTCATCACCAGATATCTGTCTGCACACTTCTGACAACTTGTGTAAAAATGACCAGGTGAAAAAACCAAACTATAAAACACTGGAAAAGTACTTAAGATGAAAAATGACACTATGCTCCAGAACAAATGTTGATTTTCTGGGATACAGGGGTCAGGACATATAATGAAACTTTCAGGTCTTTTTCAGCATGGAAAACCAGTTAGTTACATTGGTAACCAAGCACTTTCAGACAAATGGTGGCTAATAAAACTACATGCATAATGACTTCTGTTTGTACTTATTTTATTTTATTAAAATAAAAATAACATTGCTATGTTCTAATTTAAGAATAAAGTTCAGCATATTTTGTATTTTCAAAAACATTTATTAAGAATGTTCTTGTCTTTTTCATAAGTTTGCTCAAAAGACAAAACTTAAAGTCAAAGCGTATGCATGACGTGACATTTTGCTTAATTCAAAATTCAATAACAACTCTATAAAAATGACTCAGGACATGATCACGCATAGCAGCATGCAAAAACTCCCACACAAGATACAGGAAAGCATTCACTCAAGAGGGAAAAGGCCTAGTGATGGGACTGATGCACAGTTTTACAGCTGAAATCTCCTCTGAAACTCTAAAGAAGACACATACAGTATTACAAAGCAAGATTACTGAGATACATTTCTTTATTTAATGTCCCTGATGTTTAGGGGAATCAACAGAGATAATAAAGAGATATCATCTGTTATCACTAGAATCAAGACAAAAAAAAAAAAAAACCTGTACTGTACAACAAAAAAAATTTGTCATTTGACCATTTAAACCAAAGATATGTGGTCTTTTGGACAATATATCTTGATTTAAAGGGTTAGTTCACTGAACAATGAAAATAATGTAATTTATTACTCACCCTCATGTCGTTCTACACCTGTAAGGCCTTCGTTCATCTTCGGAACACTAATTGTTATTTTGATGAAATCTGATTGCTCAGTGAGGCCTCTATAGACAGCAATGCCATTGAACTCCTCAAGATCAGGAAGGTACTCGAAACTTATGTTTTTGTTTCGAATCACTGATTCTAAGCAGTGTTTTGAAATCGGCCATCACTAGATATCGTTGAAAAGTCATTATTTTGTTTTTTTGGCACACAAAAAGTTCTCTCGTCACTTTACAATATTAAGATTGAACGACTGTTTTAAATATGTTTTGAGTACCTTTCTGGATCTTGAAAAGTTCAATGGCATTGCTGTCTATAGAGGCCTCACTGAGCCATCGGACTTCATCAAAAATAACAATTTGTGTTCCGAAGATGAACGAAGGCCTTACGGGTGTAGGAACGACATGAGGGTGAGTAATAAATGACATTATTTTCATTGTTCAGTGAACTAACCCTGTAAAATAATAGAAAGAAAGGCAAAACCTACAAGACTACTTCCTTTGACCCTGTGTTAAAAGCTTAGCACACAAACTACTGTGTCTGACTGGTGCTGACAATGCCTTGGCGACACCTATCTTGGCCAGGTCGGAAAACAAAACAGGACATGTTTCATGTTTTATTTGTAGGATGTTCATAAGACAAATTTCCACACAGCATTTTACAGGTTCAGGCTGGGAAACAGGCCAACAGCACATCATTGCCCCCTGGATACAGACAGCCACTCTGGGCAGCCAGTCTCTCTGTGAACTGCCAAATGCAAAGGGATGAATGAACCACTTACTAGTCTCTGACACTGGCCCAGGCTCAGGAAATGAGTCAGTGAATCCACTGTACTGGACTAGACTATTAGGAGTTTTATCCTGGTCTTTATATTTTTTCCAAAAATTCACAGTGGAATCTTTGAAATTCTAGCTATTGGTTGGCCATGTGGATAATGCTAGTTGTTAGGCATATATGAAGCTCGGATAAACTCTTAAGTAATTACACATACATAACTTCCATTACACCAGTTCTATGCTTCATTAGTAAAGGCCTTGCCCAAAGAATCATTCATCTGATTTTCCAAACACTGAACCACTGAATTTACTCACCCTTTTTTTTTTTTTTTTTTTTTGTGAAGACTAGGAATGTTGAGCTCTAAATAAGCACCATAAAAGTGGTCCATACAACGCATGCACTTTAGCCTTCTGAAGACAAATGATTGCTTTGAGTGTGAAACAGTGAAATTAAGGTTTTTTGTTTGTTTGTTTTGCTGAACACTTTGGAGTCTTACAGGTTTTGAACAACACGAAGGTGAATAAACGATGACAGAACTTGAATTATCCCTTTAAGACTCCATAATTTCCTGAACTATTCTAAAACAAGTTATCAGGGGGTCAATATTACTACTATTTTCCAAAAATAGTGAAAAACTGTTAAAAAGGCTCTGTTGATTAGCTCCCCCTGCAGGTATGGGTGTATGGTGTAATGTATACCTCAAACCCATTCCAGCCCCTGGTTTTACCAGGTTTATGTTACATGCTGGAGGGATGAATTCCTTTAAGACATCCTCATAAAAGCACCTGTTCTAAGACAGGAACAATGGGAATGGCTTAGATGTAGAGTCTATGTATCCTTTCAGATTGAAAAAAAAAAAAAATGTAATCCTGAGGTGTTAGTTTACACTCTGGCCACATAGAAAGACTTACCAGGCTCCTCTTTACCACACGGATGCCGTGTCAGCTCTGGCCCACAAGTCTACTGTTTCCAACAGGATTAATCCACTTTTAACCTTATGTGCCACAAACAAGCCAACTTTGTCTGCTAAACAGGCCAGTGTAAGCCAAGCAACAATGCAGTAATGATACCACTGAGAAAAATGAAATAGTGGTGATTTGTGTGTGAGAGTTCTTTCTACACTTGGTTATAAAAATGATACGTGCTTTACAACAACATGTAACAAAAATAAAATAAAAAACTTTCTCGAGGGCTGATGACCAACGAATCTAAAAGTTTGCTTTAAGGTTTCCACTATTTTATAGACAAATTTACAAAACACTTGTGAAAACTGCAAGCTCCAATCAGATTGTAAGAATTCTACTTAACATCCGTGATCAGGATGAACAGGTTTTTAATCAGTCTGTCAGGAAAGAAAATCATGTTTAAAGGATTCAGTGCTGGTACTGTGAGCAGTGGACTTCAAATCTTTCAAAGATATTCAGAGAGCATATTGCATTTGCATAGTTATGAGCAGAACTGTATATTGTTTGTCTTCTGTCTGGGAAATAATCTGTGCTTATTACGTTTGGATAGACAGTAATTCTATGGACGAAATTGGATGGCCAGTAATGAAGGTGTTTCAGGTGTATGCTTTATATTCTTAGAGATTGCTGCTTTTTCTTAAAGTCTGTTATTGTGTCACAGAAATATTTTCAGATAAACGTACCACAAAACAAGAGAAACTGTGGTTGGTTGCTTCACATGTCTGTCAGACGATATCTTCCTGACTAAATTCTAACCAGCCTAAACTGCAATGTGAACCAGACATTGTGCTAAGTCAAAATTCAGGCTAGTTTGTCAACATGAACTGTAGAATAACTGTAATGCCTTTTCTATGTGTACTGTACATATTACATTAGTACATTGATTTTAAATGCATCTTCCAAGTGTCAAGAATATAAAAATATTATGCTAAAATAGACACAAAATGTTGATAATGACAATGTTTGGCAAGGCGAAAATGAACACTGGCCTTACTCAGAGGGTTTTATTGAGAATAAAAGTGAATAGTTTTTATAAAGACAATCAAAAGATCTAAGTAAAGATGAGATCCTAAAAGCTTGTGGACTTTTAGATACAGATTAGATACAGAACCACACAACCAGATGGTAGAGAAATAAGCACTTTCATTTGGAGGTCAGTGATGTCATCAGAGAGAGAAGCCTAATTTTGAATAAGCCATTTAATATGGCTGGGTAAAAATACTATATATCTTGTTTCACAGTGTGTGACCTGGGTTCCTTGCAGCAGTGTGGTTGTAAATAAAACAAGCTAAATAAAGGGAAATACTGTATTGTCATTAAATATAAGCTGACACAGATTTTTAGTTCATTAATCACACTTAAAATGTTTAAGTTTATAGAAAAATAAGATTTAAACATTTTTAATGCTTTTGTAATCGCTGTTAGTAAAAAAATCAAATCTTAAGCCAGAATGAAGATGCAGTTTTGTGTATTTGCTGTTTATTGTTCCAAATTGAAATGAGTTTGTTATTGGGCTGAGGGGCAAGTGTATGTTTGTGCATGGAATAAGACATGCTATCATAAATAATATGAATGACATTTTGTTTTTCAACATGAACGGGACGTTTGTGAATGTCTCAGGTATCAGTCAGCAGACAGCAGGTTCACTATGAGTTTCTCCGGATGTTAAAGAGATTAAATTGTGTGATTTGATTGCACAAACACCTGCTCATATCTGCTGGAATTCAGCATGGAAGAAAAGCTGCCACATAAACCTTTTCCAGAAAGGCTGCAAAAGTCATGACTCACTCCAAAAACTAAAATGTATCTATTACAGTAGAATTCTTGGCACCTCATTGTGAAACTGACAAATTTCACTGAAATTTTATATGAAGATGAGATGCTTAAGAACTTACACTTGAAAATAATCTACCACTTAACATTTTATGCTGGTCAAATAAACAACAAAAAGTGCATTTACTCATCAAGGATAATTAATAATCCAATTATTTCCTGAATGTATTAACAAATCGTTTCTCATAAACAATGATCCTTATGTAGGCTAAATATTTATATAAATTATATAGATTTATACAGATTTTATAAGTCCAATTTTTCCTGTTCTATGTGAATTAGGCTCATTATAAAATAGCCAATAAATCCATATCTATTACCACACATTCTAAGTTTCTACATTGCGTGGTAACCATAAACAGCCTACAATTTGGATAATAAACTATATTACTTAGTGGAGGAATTTGTATTACAGAAGCATTCTAAATCTGTTTGTGTTTAATAATCTGTTTAGAAACCATGATAATTTTTAAATAGGAAATAAACATTTTTCAAATATTAAGTCAAGAATTAAAGGATTAGTTCACTTAAGAATAAAAAAAGTCCTGATAATTTACTCACCCCATGTCATCCAAGATGTTTATGTCTTTCTTTCTTCAGTCAAGAAGAAATTATGGTTTTTGAGGAAAACATTCCAGGATTTTTCTCCACATAGTGGACTTCAACGGCAACCAACGGGTCGACCTTCAAAGGGTTCTACACGATGCCAGCCGTGGAATAAGGGTCTTATCTAGTGAAATGATCGGTCATTTTCTAAAAAAATTTTAAATTATATACTTTTAACCAAAAATGCTCGTATTGCACTGCTCTGCAAATGCATCACGCATGACATAATCACGTTGGAAAGGTCACGCATGACGTAGGCAGAAGAATCGTGGTAAGGCAAAAAAAAAAAAAAAAAAATCTGATTTTCTCCTCCAACTTCAAAATCAAAATTTTTTTTTTTTGTAAAGGTTGTTTGACTTAGTCTTTGCATGTTCGCTTTGTAAACATTTGCTCGGTACTTCCGCCTACATCACACATGACCTTTCCAACGTAAATGCGTAGGGCATTTCTAGTGCAAAATTAGCATTTGTGGTTAAAAAGTATATAATTTTTTATTTTTTTAGAAAATGACTGATCATTTTGCTAGATAAGACCCTTATTCCTTGGCTGGGATCATGCGATTTGGACCTTCAACCCATTGGTAGCAGTTGAAGTCCACTATATGGAGAAAACACCTGGAATGTTTTCCTCAAAAACCATAATTCATTTTCAACTGAGGAAAGAAAGACATAACCATCTTGGATGACATGGGGTGAGTAAATTATGAGGAAATTTTAATTCTGAAGTGAACTAATCCTTCAAGATTGCAATACAGAAACATCCTAACTTTCCTATCTGTTTCCAGTTCTATACTATCTGTTTAGTAATTCCATTTAGGAAACATAACTTTTCTGTAACACAATAACAGGCCTACTTTTGAGTATTAAATACACTGTCTTTAATCATATTTCTTCATATAACCTATAACTTTAGGGCCTAACACCCCTTAACTGAGACGTAATAAAATAATATACTTGTATAAACAACAATAAAACGTAAAATGTTGTTTTTGTGAGGAATAGAAATTACATTTTTAACTTTTAAATATTTTTAAATTAACATTTCATCGGCATTGGTAGGCGAATCGTAGCCTACAGCCTATGTCCTAAATATCTATTTTGTGTTGTGTCAGAAAGGATCCTTTAAGGTCCTTAAGGAATGCTCCAAATTACGTTAAAAATGTGTAATTAAAATTCAGTCCACATCTCTTACTGCATTCCTTTTTTTGGTGATCGGAGTTCAGCTGAGGTTTTATATAGTGTTATATAGGTTGGATCCAGTACCTGTACGATATGTCGTGGCTGAACGGAAAGTGTAGGGAAGTTTCCTCGCCCGTGGATCGGGACACACTCTCCCAGGATGGAGTCCAGACGCTGCACCTGCTCCCACGACAAAACACAACAGCGCCGGTTCTGCTCCGACACATCCGCGGAGGACATGGCGAAATCAGTCCGGTGAAGACACAAGTCTGCTCGATGGATACCCCGACTTTATGATGTCCGACGAATTCGGTTTAGAGTAGTAGAGTAGTAACGTCAATTCAAGATCAAAGCGTGGATTTGAGAAGTTATTTTATCAACAAAACAGAATCCAAATATTTGCCTATGAACAAACGAACTCAGGAGTCTGTTTGAACCAGTCTGAACCACAGTCGCAGTACTCACACAGTCTACTGTTCATTCACTGTGCCTGCCTGGAATAAGCCTACAAATACATTTAAACCTGCCATATTTACATACGCCACTCAATTGGTCAGCTTTATGAATAATTAAATCGGTTATAAGAACTAAGGATTTGTGCACGCCCACGTCCATACGTCACAATAACCCGCTGCGATCATTGGTTGTAGGAGGGGCGTGCGATGTGTAGGAGCATGTGTTCAGTTTATGGTAAACAACAATCCAGAATTGTCGAAGCTAGTTAATTTTATTACCTTATCCAAAAGGTTAAACCTGTAAACATATGATAATATATTCACATGGTATTTTTATTGTATTTTTAAAAATGAGTTACAGTTTTGTATAGGTTTTACAAAAGTTTTTCTCATTGCTTTTAATCTATATAGTATATAGTATCATAGCACCTGTTCTAAAAGAGTTATGTGACTTTAGTTATCCTTTTCTTATATTTAAATGTCTATGCAGTATTTAGATTTGCATACAGTTAGAACTAAGCTATTCAAAAGGAAGAGAAACTGAAGAAAGGCGATATCATTTGTACACATTTGCTGGAAATCTGGTATCTTTTTACATGACGCAAGCAGTCTAAACTGAACGTTTTACTGTTGAGGTGAAAAGGACTTTGAAGATGCACTGTGAAAATATTTTGTTGGGTAACCCAAATCAGGGGATTTTAATCTTTTAGAGGCCAAAGACCTCCAATCCTTGTATCCTAAAATTTAAAAGAAGCTAGGCCTATATATTCTAATTTAAATTGTATAATATGGCAATTTAACATATTATTTGTAAAATATTTAGTACAGTTACATCAAGTTTTTTTCTACTATAGTAGTGTAATGTTAAATGCGTTATTTTATTTATTTATTCAAATTGTATTGTTTATTTATTTTAAACATTTTGTTGTTTACTTCTTAATCTAATCTATATTAATCAAAATTTTTTATTATTTATATTATTCAAAATGTATTTATTTTAATGTATTTATTTATTCATTTTAATCTTTTTATTATTTATTTATACATTTTACACAGTTTTTCTCTAAACTTTTTTAGAGAACCCCTGACCTGAATGTGTCCATGTGTGTCCACTTGTGTAAATTGTGTAGTGATATGAAAATAAAATGGTTTTATTCAAATTAAAAATATATATTATTTATTACAACTGTATCAACAGCCAAATAAAAACACCAATGAAAGTCGTTTTAAGGGTCAGATAAGCAAGTAACAGCTCTTTAAGGTAAAAATTGCAAATTTTTACACAGTATTATGCCTTGTTGATTTGGCTCCTGTATGTCTTAAACTTTGGGTCTGATATTATATTTGATAAGTCCCACAGGAAGTTTGAATGGGCCTTTTATAACCTGATCAAACAGTAAGGCCCTTACCTCTGCAAACATCCTTTATTTTCCCAGGCTCCATATAGCAAACAGAGAATGTCCTCAGCTTGAAACACTGCTTGTATATGACTTTAATCCTGCTTCTATTCCGTCATAGAAATATGATCTTTAGCTACAAGGCATTTAAAAGACGTCATCAAGTAGACCGACCTGTTAAGTCTAACAAAGTACAGAAAAAAATATCTGGCAGAAAATAGAAAAGAAAAGCCTTTAAAATGTTTTTATTGTGATATACTGTACATGACATGCTTTGATTAATTCACTATAATTTGTGTTATTTTCATGGCTTACTGAATCAAACACAGACAACCTCCTTAAAAACACATTTCAGTATTTTCAGTGCGGAAACATTTGTCTTGTAGTTTGTACACAGCTATTTAAATGCTCACAAATATTACTACTGTAAAAATCCTGGAACTTGTAGGCAAGTAAAGTAAACCCACAACGATCCGGTATTGCTTATTAAGATTGTTGCTAAGAAATGTGTATGTGTGTGTTTAGATAGAGAGGAGTCTGCAGTTTGATGTTTGCCTCATAAATCTATCTAAGACAGGATGCTGACACACACACACACACACTTGTTTGTTTATAACAAGCATATAACAAACATACTTTCATAACATAAGCAAACATTGTACAATTAAAAATTATAAAACCAATTTATTTAAACACACTTTTCAAACAACATTTTATAGATTTTATTTTCTAGAAACGAAATGACAACAAAATTAGGTAAAAGGTTATAGGTAAAAGCATTGTGACTGTGGCTTTTAAACTGAATAATGTTCAAAGACTTTTCCTATGGTTTCATCCATTACATCCATTAAAAATCACTGTGACACCACTTCAGAAAAAAATCAAGTTAGTTCAGATAAAAGTTTAGCATCAAGATTTGACTTCTGATTATTTGTTGGTTTAATGTTTTGCAATCAAAATACAATTAATTATATATTTGTGTAACTTAAGTCCCAGATATACTTCAAATGAAATCGAAGAACGAAAGATGTGATGTCATTTCAAACAAAATCAGGCCAAAATGAATTTCACTTTGTGTTCGTTTCAGGAGTTCGAAACAACTTGCCAAAGTGAACTTTACGGAAAAATTCACTCTGGCTGGTAAACACCTTTGAACTACCATTGGTCCGTGGCAATTATGTAATAGTTAGGTGTTCTCTGAGGCTCTTTCACGTGGAAATCTCCGATTAATTTCTTCTGTTCAGTCCCTCGAGGTCAGACATCCGTTAATAAAAACACGATAACACTGGAGAGCCACTTTATAGAACAAAATGTAGTTGTAATTCTAAATGAAAAAGACACTTTTTTCATGTTTAATACTGTAAATCTGCTTGCTTTTAAACATAAAAAAACATTGCATTTGTATAAAATGGTATATAAATAAACATGACGTGACTTGACTGGAGTGCCGAATTGCAGAGCTTGTGCAAACATTCACATCACTATGATCAGATGCTTTCTTAACTACTGTTTTCCCATCGCTGTCATTTTTGTTGTATATTTATTTAGTTATGAAAAGGGAAGCATGCAGCACATATTTACATATTCATCTAAACACCGTTTACCACAGCGTGGACGGTACGAGGATGTTCGCTAACAGTATACAACATAAATCAAGAGGTTTATTCCAAGTCTTCTGAAGAGACACGATCGCTTTATATGATAAACAGATTTCATTTACACATAAACATTGATCAATGTGCATAGAGTACAACAAATATGGTAAACGGAAGCTCAAACGTGCTTGTTCGTTCTTGCATGTCACACAAGCACATTTCAGCTTTTGTTTACCATTTTTGATGTGTTCTTTGTACGTTGATCAATGTTTATATGCAAATAAAAGCGTAAATTAAATCTGTCCAACATAATCATAGCAGAATCTATGATTGTAGAATCTATATTGTAGAAATACAACAGTAAAACTATTGTAGACATTTCCCACTCTGCACTTCCTTGTTATGCTCACACTGTTAATGTCATTCCTGTAAATGTGTGATATGTGTAGTCTGCAGTCTATGCACACATAGCAACAAGTTTACAATGAAAGGTAGTGATGAGGCATCAAACACTATGCCTATCAGATGTGTTCACTAAACAAAGGAAACAGGTACGTGACCAAGATGGGCTCTTGAGGCAGCTGCCGAAAGAGGCCTTTACACGACACCGTTTTCAACTGAAAAGGAAAACTTTCTGTGCATTTTGGACGTTCATTTACACTTTGTAAGTTTTAGATAACGAAAACACAAATTTTAATGAAATGATGACGTCATGCGTATTACGTTTTCAGTCTATATGCGCATAGTTTTTCTTTATAATGTGACCTTGCCAACTACTGGCCTGACATGCATAATGCAGCGCTGTGACAAACTTTTGTCTTCCCAGTCTGGAAATGGGGGAGGCAGGGTCTGAGAGCAGCTGTGCAACAGAATTTGTCTTATGTTACTTCTTTATAAACAAACAAAAAGGAAGCACAAGGGCTTTTCAGCAATCACTCAAAAACAAGTTACAAATCAACAGTTGTTTCTTCTGGGCACAGCACACCATGCTTCCCATGCAGCTCTCTTCAATCTCTCAAACCCCGCTTTTTATCCTGTCTTTTGACTTACTGCAAAATGAGATGTTAGGTTTCCCTTAACCATCAACTCTCTCACACTCATTCTCCATCTGTAGTGGCCCCTAAACCACGCCCTGCTTTCCACCAGCGTTTTTAGTCATTTTGGTGGATCCGTGTGAACGGAGATCAGTAATCATGTACGTGAAAAACACAAAGGAAAAACTTTTCTGTTTTTAGTACAATGTTGTCGTGTAAACGTACCCTAATCTAATAATGGTTAGACTATTCATCTCGGTCACAATTAAAAATGATCTTGTTATTAAAAGGATAATAATTTAAAAAAAAAACACCAAACACAAATTCTTTCTGACAACCATCCTCTCAACATCTCAGGATGTATTTCTTTGTCACTTTCACATTTCCTGTTGGAAAGATCACAAACAGGTGTTTCTCTGAGACTGCAATGTAATTGTAACGAGGTGGGACTCAGGGTAGGATCCATATGCAAGCTTTTGTTAACAGATGTGTAGTCCTGTATGACAGGCAGGGGTCATACAGGAGCAAACAGGAATGGCAGGAAACAGGCAAATGCAGACATGCTGAAGTTTCTACTTCACAGATTTTGTCTCCAGAAAGAGATCCTCTAGAGCAGGGGTGTCCAGTCCTGCTCCTGGAGGGCCAGACCTGGAGGATCCTGCAGAGTTTAGCTCCAACCCCAATAAAACACACCTGAATCAGCTAATCAATGTTTTTTGGTATACAGTAAATTTACAGGGCCCTCCAGGACCAAGTTTGGGCACCCATGTTCTAGAGGCCTCAACAATGTCTCAAAATGTGCCCAGATTTTGCCAAGAGATCTTAAAATGAACTAACACATTTCTGACCAAATGATCTGAGCTTCTTCCATACCAGTGGGATGGAGCGGACAGGGCGTTACTCAGGGGATGGTCGAAGCTGCTGGTTCTTACCCCCGGCGAAGAGTGCTTCGGGACTAGATTCCCACATTTTCTCAGCCATGACCAAAACGCCAAGAAAGCGTTCCTAGTCCAAAGGAGGGGAAAGCTACGGAGACCACACCCTGCCTGAAGGGAGGTTGTGTGTGGAAGACACATATGGACTTACCTGTGGGGCAGTAACGCATATGGAAATCCCTGAGGTAGGACCTACCTAACCAGGGAGGAACACTACGGACCAGAGATAGGGAAAAGCAAAGCCGGCCAGGGAAAGACACGGGTTTACCATCAGGGGAACCGTACCGTGGACAAACACATATAGGATTACCCGCAGGGAATCACATCATATGGGCATCTAGCCCAGTACAAGGGCTGACCAACCGGGCATGCACATGAGTACTGGACCTGTCGTCGGACATCTCTGCCACGTCTGACTGGCGCAGGACGCAGGAGGAACTCACCAGGGTTCACCATCTGGGGAACTGAACTGAGGAGCAAAAAAGTGCTTGTATTCCCTCGTCCGAGGGAAATGGCACAAGCAAGCGAAAACCTGTGGCTATCTACGTGTAAACAGCACACGGGAGGACATTGGGTCGGAGATTATAAATCTCGCAAACGTGTTTGGTGTATATTGGTAAATATCTTTGGAGATAACGAACTCCAATAGTAATATCTTTTACCAGATGCCAATGGAGATCATGTGGATGCCAGGAGACGAGACAATGATGAAGACAACATAGAGCAGATGCAGAAAACAACTGGAGATACACAGAAGAAGACACTGGAGTAACACTGAGATGGGTTAGTGAGTCTGTATTCCCAAATGAGGCCAGACGCTGACTGAAAGGTAAGTTCTTTATTTATGGCTGCATCTGAAAACTGAAAAATGCTGCCTTCAAGGGACATATTCCAAAGTAGGAAGGCATCAAGGCAAAGCTTCACTTCCTGTCTCATGAGATGCTTTCATCTGATCGATTTTTGAAGGCAGCATAGATGTATCCTTCACTGTCTTTGATATCCACAATCCTGAGCTTTCCATTCTGTGAGTAATTGTAGTAATTAAATATACAATTAGTTATCACCAAAGCTCGCATTAGTTTGCTGTACATCATTAAACCATTACACTGCCTAAGAAGTCTGTTCGAAATCAGTTTAGTGAGGTGTCTTCGTGCACAAACGCTGCCTGCAAAGTCATTGCCTCAAAGGGCAGCGAGGTAACAAGTCAGCTGCCCTAGTTGCAACCTATGGAGGAATTGGGGAGATAATGACTGACAGGTGAGGATGATTAGTAGACCGGAGAGTTTGATCCTATGGCTAAAGCGGTGGATTCTGGTGTGCATGTGACACATAGCAATTTGTGACTATTTATTATGTCTTAGCAAATTGGTGGCTAATTCATATGAATTTGTAAAATCTCATTTATACAATTTGGTACAATCTGCTTAAATCCCTGTGCCAGTTATATTTAGCTGTAGACCTTCATGCTTACTTTGTTTCTAAAAACTGTACATTTTGTTAGATTCAAATCATACAAAATCACCCCCTCATAACCTAGTTTTGTTTTCCCTTGAGATCGGGTTGGAAATGTTGCCTAATATTCTTTACAGTAACAGCCTCCTGTCAGCGAACTTTCTTACAGGCACCGGTCAGATATTGTTAAATCATTCAGGTCAGTCTCCAGAGGGTTGCCATACTCCTGGAATGAGCTGCTTCCCAGTCCTCAGACCTGCTATTTACATTCACTACAACTCTTGCACAAGACCATACACACCTACTCACGTCAACATGACAAATGGACATGCCAGCCAACACTGTGGTATGGAAAAATATGGTTGTTTATGTCATTACTATAAAAACTGGGATATCAGTAGCAAAAGATTAGCCAGAGGTTTGGGATTCAGTCTGACCAGCTGGGAATTTAAATTTGGCACCACAGGTGAAAACAACTGTATGGAGAGAAAGCCAGAGGGAAGATAGGGAAGGAGAAGCAGAGACACGTGTAACACGTGTGTTTGGTGATGTTTCAATATTTCAGGTATTATGGATGGCATATTGGTGTCTGTATATTTTACAAACTATAACTGTATATTTCATGAAGTGAAATAATGTTAATATTCCAATCTACTTAAACTACCACCATTACCTTAAAATGTACTGATAATACATGTGGTAAAATAGAAAGCCACATAATTCAGTGCACAGGATCATACATACAAACACAAAACACCATCAATATAACACACGTGACACTAAAATAATACAATGAACATTCACTAAATAATAGAAAATGTAAGCCAAAACACCCTAATGTACATTACCAATACAATAATAAACAAAATTATAGTAACATTATTTTAATTTGTTTGTAAATAAAGATACATTTAATGACAATTTAATGACAGTGTGTCATTGTGGGTATATTTTTGTTCAGGTCAACCAACAGCTTTCAGAATAATATAATTCATTGATATCATATGTGACAAGATACAGACCATGAACATTGTTAAACCCAAACTGGCCCTAAGATGACCTCACATTTGATCTTAAATATGATCAAATATTATAGAGCTCTTAAGCTCTTAAACATGATAAGCATGCAAATTGTTAACAAACACTTTTTGATATCAATACAAAAAAGCACGGTCGTGATGGAAGGGAAACAAACATGGTCAACTGTGATATGTGCATGTGCATTCAAATCTCCCATTGTGATCTGACCACATTTCCAAAGGAGTGTTCTGCTTTTCATGAATGTTCACGGAAAGCAAAAGCCACCTGTGTAAATGTTCAAATACTGAAAATTGTGTAGGAGGAAATTGCAATGGTTGTTGTACTGTCAAAATCATTTGCTATTGGGTTCCCTGTTATGCAACCATTCTCATTCATGTGTAGGAGAATAGAATGTCTTTTTCATAGGTTTTGTGAATTTTTTTTCCTCTTTTCCCCTTTGTTGCAAATCTCCACATAAAAACCCAGCAGCAGTAATAGACGACAGGGCAAACAAGGAAAAACAGAGTGTTGTTTCAGTTCTATACTATGAGGACTACAAACAGGTTTATCATATAAAACATGTACAATGGCCCTAGAAAGAATTTAGAAACTCTAGTCAAGCTTGAGCCATTCTTGCAAAGACTTTTAATCAGCTGGTGTTTTGGTGATTTTTAGTGACTGTATGAAGTAATTTCTCCTCAAGTTCACACATAATACTTTTGTCTTCATTTTAAACAGTGTATCTATTGGTTTATTATTATCAACTTCTTGTGAAATATTGTTAAATCTTTAAAAAGTGTGTTTGTGGTATACAGTATTTCTTAAATTCCACCTATAGTTGATATTTTGTTAAATAATGAAAAACATTAATATAATTTCATATTGCTTTGGATGAAAAAAATAGGACCATTTTTATGGACCACCTTTGTTAAATAGGTATTGGTTCATTTTAAATTGCATAATCTGGGAATGTTTGTCTTTGTGCATTGTAATAAAATTGATTTTACTGAATGACGTATTAGCTCATTTTTATTCTTATCTTAGATTATATAACTGTGTAATCTGTATCTTACCAATATGTGTATCCAAAGAAAATAAGTATAAAGAGATTGTAGTCACACTGTACATGCTGTGCAAGCAAACGAAAAATAAATCATTTAATATCTTCCTTGTTTTGGCTTTAATTGCACAGTCAATCCTGGATGGCGCAGACAAGAGAGAATGAGGGAATGTTTTATCAGGACAGATGAGTGTAAAATAAGTGGGGTTCCTGGAAAGTGATTTTGTATGCTTTTCTACATACGGGGCACTCAAGCATGTCTTAAAGCTTGTAATATCATATATGTTGAATTCAAATAACTTATTTTATAAATCGAGTTTCCGTTTAGAACCCAAATTCCAAATTTTGTGTTGGATGACTTGAACATTCTATAGTAATATTTGAATTGTATCCTCATATTCAGATTCTTGCAATGATAAATGCTTGCTGTTGCTGCATGTACTGCCTTCTGATTTGAATAGAAAAAACATTCAATGTAACATTTTTATTTCCATTTCAAATGCTTAAACCTTAACCAAATGGGTGAGGCTTTCTTTGGAATGGAAAGAAGCTTGTCAAAGATTTACAAGTTTATGTGTACACCTGAATTCTTGCTTCTTCACGTTTCCTCTGCTTAGAGTACATCTGGTCCTAAAAGTTACAAGTTGACTCAAAGTGAATTTATTTGGCAGACTGTAACTAGTGCTAGCAGAGCCAAAAGCTACACCTGGATTTAAAATGATATAAGAGGATACATGTCCTTGCAAATTCAAGTCATATTTTAACAAGCACCTGAAGATGGCTTTCTTAAACTAGAAGGTCTGAAGAAAATGTTGGTGGTAATTGCCTGTGTAAAACTTGCCACCTCAATGCTATGGTGTTCAAAGTCAAAAGAATCCACCCACAAGGCAAGTTGCATAAACACAGCCATTACATTAAGACCATGTTTAAAGAACTAGTCTGACCAACTAGCAGTTAGCCCAGGGATAAGGAATCTTACTTTTTCAAGATTTAACAGTATGTAACTGAGTAAGGGAAAAAAACTTTTATACTTGCAAAAGTCCCTTGATCTCTAGATATGACTTAGGTCCTTAATTCCTTCTGTATTATTCTTTTTTTTTTTTTTTTTTTTTTTTTTTTTTACATTTAATTGTAAGGCAAGCAGAAACTGTAAGACTGAATTAATATCACATGCACATCTCCTTACACAAGCCACATGATTTGAGGCATCATTCATACCCATTCTTTTATCCAAAGCGACTTACAATAGAGGATAATTAAGTAATTTTTTCAGAGCTAACAATATTCATAGTATACAATGGCATGTTTATTAGAAAGTTATAGATAAGGAAACAAGGTAGAGCAGAGGAGAAATGCAGAAAAGAGAAAGATTATTATTATTATTGTTTGTTTGTTTGCTTGCAAGTGTATAGAGTGCAACAGTTGGGTTTCGGAAGTAAACTCTGGAAGTAAAAACTCTTCCATAAGGAAATTGATTTTGAAAGATAACTTCTAAACCTTTAAAGACAGACCTGCTGTGAGCTACGAGGTTGTTAATCTATTATTTTTAGCTTATTTTTTAAATAATCATGTTTAACAGTGGAATTCCTGGTGAAAAACTACACTACCCATGATGCTTTACAGAAATGTACACCAATCAGTTGAAAAAGCAACAAGCTAAAAAATAGCTCTTTAGCTCTGCCCACTCCCATGAAGCACTTTCTCTATTTCACATTGGCCACAATTATTAGCACCCAATTCCTTTTCCTAAGATAACAGCTCTGAGACTTCTTCTATAATCCCTGGTGAGTTTGGAGAACACCTGACAAGATATTCCTTCATACTGAATCTCTCCAGATCCTTCAGATTTCCAGCTCCATGTTGATGCTTTTTCTCTTCAGTTCACTCCACTCATTTTCTATAGGGTTCAGGTCAGGGAACTAGGACAGACATGGCAGAAGCTTCATTTTGTGATCAGTGACACATTTTTGTGTTGATTTTGATGTTTGTTTTGGATCATTGTCCAGATGGAAAATCTGGAAAACTATGGCCCATTATAAGATTTCTAGCAGAAGCATTCAGATTTTGATTTTTATCTGTTCATATTTGATAGAATCCATGATGCCATGTATCTGAACAAGATGTCCAGGACCTCCAGCAAAACAAATAGGCCCACAGCATTAAAGATCCAGCAGTATATTTAACAGTGGGCATGGGCTACTTTTTATCCCTGTTTGCACCAAACCCATCTGGTGGGTTTGCTGCCAAAATGCTCTTTTTTTAGTTTCATCTGACTATAGAACCAGGTCCCTTTTAAAGTCCCAGTTGTATCTGACAACTGAATATGCTGGAGTTTGTTTTTGGATGGCCGAGGAGGATTTTTCTTGAAACTCTCTCAAACAACTTTTGGTGATGTAGGTGCTGTTTGGGAATTTTTTTTTTTTTTTTTTTTTTTGGACTTTCTGACCTCAAGACTAATTTCTGCAATTTTCCAGCTGTGATCCTTGGAGAGTCTTTGGCCACTCAAACTGTCCTCCTTAAGTCCTTAAGGAAGTCATGGCTGGACAATTTCATGCTCTTAGTCACCCTGGTGTGCTAAAAAAAAAAAAAAAGTAAATATGAATGGAAATATATTTCAGAGATATTTTACTCATAAGAATTTCTAGGGGTGCCAATAATTGTGGCCAACATGTTTCAGAGAAAAACATTTATTTCATAATGTGAGTTTCCTCCCCACTTTCAATTGTTTTGCTTTAATGAAAGGTTAGAATTTTGTTTAAAGGGTTTACCTTTTGCAAGAAAAGGAGAAGGCAAAACAGGTTAACAGCGAGACAAGAAAAGTGGGATTTATCTCTCAAAATGCAGGTTATTCTGGAGGAGCCAGGGGTAACCAAGGATAACAGGAAACTCTGGAGACTGTATAAAGTGAAAGCACATTCTCTCCTGGTGCTAGTAAGTGAAGAGACAAAGGAAAGAGGTGAGGTGGGTTATTTTCCCAGGAGCTAACGGTCTTCCATCCAAGGCTGTCACAGTTAGGGGAGCAAGAAGGGAATTAGTGGGGATCTGGAGACTTTTGGCAAGGGAAATATCCATGAAGTTCACGGCCGTGCCGGAATCAATCAAGGCCTGGAGTAGGTGTTTTTGGTCTCCCCAAGTGAGTGTGATGGGCAGGAACAACACAGAGTCGGAAGGTGAAGTAGTGCGCGTTACTCCTGTTACAGTCCTTCCTTGCCTGTGCGGGAACGGGCATTTCCCGAGAGCTCTGGGCAGGTGGAACAAAAATGACCATACAATCCACAATATAAACAACAGCGCTCCCTCATACGACGGTCTCGTTCTGAGGGAAAAGTCAAGTCCTACCCAACTGCATAGGTTCCGAGGAATCTTGGGGCACTGGTAGCATTTGAACAGGAGTAGGGCTGGCAGACAGGGTGAAAACAAAAGGATGGTTCAGGTTTCTCTCTCTCAAGCGATTATCCAGCTTGATTGCTTGATCGATAAGAGTCACAAGATCACGGGCAGGTTCTCTGGTAGCCAGATCATCCTTGATCGCCTCAGAGAGACAGTTCAGGAAACACACCATGAGGGACTCGTCATTCCAGCCACTCCCCGCTGCAATTGTCTGAAACTGTATGGCATATTCAGTGGCACTGCCATTATTTTGTCAGAGGGTGAGAAGTTTCTTAGAGGCTTGCCGGCCGCTGAGGGGGTGGTCAAAGACTCGTTTGAACTCCTCTACAAACATAGTGTAACTTGAACAGAAGGGCGCCTGTGCCTTCCAGACAGCTGTTGCCCAGGAGAGAGCCTTACCAGAAAGGTGGATAATAACATATGCAATCTTGGCCCGATCAGAGGGGAAGGAAGATGGTTGCTGTTCAAATGTGAGAGCATTGAGTCAGGAACCCATCGCATGCACTGAGATCACCCAAGAAACGTTGCGGGGGAGGTAGGCGAGGTTCAGCCAAAGGAGAGGGCATTCGAGAATCTGGAAGAGGTACAGAGGCAGCAGTAGAAGCAGTGGCTGGAGTGGAAGGCAGCCGGTCAAAAATATGATGGATAGAAGACCTGAGATCAGTCAGCACCTGTGAGTGTTTAGCCATCAAAGTCTCCTTCTGAGCTAGAACTGTCTCATGCTGTTGAACTGTGGATTAATGCTGAGCCACTGTGGCAAGAAGTTCTTGAGGATTAAGCATCTCTGGGTTCATTATGTGGCTTGGTTATTCTGTCAGGACCGGCACTCGAACTCAGGTCTCTGGTGAGAAAGTTTAATTATCCACCACTGTTGAACCCAGTAGTCAGACGCTCTCTTAGATTGTTTCCAAAGAGTTTTTAAAAAAAAAAAATAGAAAAAGGGTACAAAAATCCCTTACTTCAATGCAGTCACAAAAACAGAAGAGTATCCAGTCCAAAAGGAAGCAAAAAAATCCAAAAGGAGAAACAATGATCTCCAAAACAAAAACTGTGGAAGAAAAGGGAGGAGAAGAAGAAGAAGAAGAAGAAGAAAAGGGAGGAGAAGAAGAAGAAGAAGAAGAAGAAGAAAAGGGAGGAGAAGAAGAAGAAGAAGAAGAAGAAGAAGAAAAGGGAGGAGAAGAAGAAGAAGAAGAAGAAGAAGAAGAAAAGGGAGGAGAAGAAGAAGAAGAAGAAGAAGAAGAAGAAAAGGGAGGAGAAGAAGAAGAAGAAGAAGAAAAGGGAGGAGAAGAAGAAGAAGAAGAAGAAAAGGGAGGAGAAGAAGAAGAAGAAAAGGGAGGAGAAGAAGAAGAAAAGGGAGGAGAAGAAGAAGAAGAAAAGGGAGGAGAAGAAGAAGAAGAAAAGGGAGGAGAAGAAAAGGGAGGAGAAGAAGAAGAAGAAAAGGGAGGAGAAGAAAAGGGAGGAGAAGAAGAAGAAGAAGAAGAAGAAGAAGAAAAGGGAGGAGAAGAAGGAGAAGAAGAAGAAGAAGAAGAAGAAAAGGGAGGAGAAGAAGAAGAAGAAGAAGAAGAAAAGGGAGGAGAAGAAGAAGAAGAAGAAGAAAAGGGAGGAGAAGAAGAAGAAGAAGAAGAAAAGGGAGGAGAAGAAGAAGAAGAAGAAAAGGGAGGAGAAGAAGAAGAAGAAAAGGGAGGAGAAGAAGAAGAAGAAGAAGAAGAAGAAAAGGGAGGAGAAGAAGAAGAAGAAGAAGAAGAAGAAAAGGGAGGAGAAGAAGAAGAAGAAGAAGAAGAAGAAAAGGGAGGAGAAGAAGAAGAAGAAGAAGAAGAAGAAGAAGAAGAAGAAGATGAAAAGGGAGGAGAAGAAGAAGAAGAAGAAGAAGAAGAAAAGGGAGGAGAAGAAGAAGAAGAAAAGGGAGGAGGAGAAGAAGAAGAAGAAGAAAAAACTCAGGAAAATAGTCCAAAAGGCACAGAAGAAAACACCTAAGCTTATAGCTTAGGAAACCACAATAACCAAGCGAAAATACAGGGAAAGAGCACAGCTTAAATACACAGCACAGAACGAGACACATGTGAAAACAATAGAACTGATTACTAAAGGTGAAAGTTTTAGACATGAGAGTTCAATGGCGACCTCTAGTGGCCAAAATAAAGCATTACAAAGCAAAAACTAAGATGTCCTTGGCAGGGACCCAGGAGCGCTCCTCAGGGCCATAGCCTTCCCAGTCCACAAGATACTGCCGGGACCCATGTACTCGACGGACATCCAGTATTCGGTGGACTGTGTAGGCTGGCTGGCCACCGATGATACGAGGAGGGGGAGGTTTACCTTTTGCAAGAAAAGGAGAAGACAAAACAGGTTTTAACAGCGAGACAAGAAAAGTGGGATTTATCTTTAAAGACTTAGGCAAGTATAAACAATAAGTAACTAAGTAACTCAATGGCGCAGTCGTAGGGGCGATGAGGAGGTAAGGAAGTGGCCTTCCTTTTGCTGAACACTGCCTTGTGGTAGTGGTACGGAGTAGGGACTTGAGACAGATCTAGGGGTTCCTGGGACTTGAGAATAGGATCAGGGGAGTTCTGGACTAAGCATGTAGTCTGACAGGTGGAACCCCAACTGAGGACTGCGCCAGTGGACCAGTCAAAGTGCGGGTTATTCTGAAGGAGCCAGGGGTAACCAAGGATAACAGGAAACTCTGGAGACTGTATAAGGTGAAAGCACATTCTCTCCTGGTGCTAGTAAGTGAAGAGACAAAGGAGAGAAGCTTGCCAGCCGCTGAGGGGGTTGTCAAAGACTCGTTTGAACTCCTCTACAAACATAGTGTAACTTGAACAGAAGGGCGCCTGTGCATGTACTTGCGTTACATACTGTAAATTAGTTCAACAGTTCCGTTTTAATCAATATTGAATTTAAAATCTAAATTTGTTGTCTAAAGGTAAAAGTGAACATTGCCTCTTTACAACAAGTTTACAACTTCGCACCAGTTGGCTGCGTAGTCGCTGTCCGGAGATGTCGGCAGAAGCAAGTGGCTGTTTTGCAGAATGGAAATATTCCAGTTACTTCACTTTTTTGACACAGGTAGGCAAGAACATTACGGTAAAATGTAAGCTATGTCCTAGGGAGAAAAAACTGTGCGCGCTCTCTGAGAGACGGTCTTCAGTCAGTGCGCTCTCGACCAAAGTGCATACACATAGCCGCCTCTCGCAAGTGTCAGAGTTTCACGGTTTATTACACATAAATGTATAGTATTGTTTTATTTGTATTTTTATATATTTTTACCGTGGTATCTGTCACAGTTCCAGTCATTCCCGGACTTCATTTCCCATAATCCTCCCTGGCCATCACCTGCACTCACTTCATCAATCAGTAATCACCACATTCAGCTGCAGCACATTACCTGGACTATTTAAGCTAGTCACATCTACACACACATTGCAAGGTCTTTTATACTCTGGTTACACTTCTGAGCGCTTCTTATTGTTATTGTCTGCCTGTTATTTACCCTGTCTGTTCCCCGTCTACGATTCCCTGCTGCCTGCCTTTGGACTGTGTATTGTTTATTGGACTTACGATTGTTATCTGCCAGCCCTGACCTATTGCCTGTACCTCGACTACGATTCTGCCTACTCTCTGCCATATCTGTTTGCTGTTGTTCCACCATTGCCTGTTTGACAACGAACTCAGTCTAATAAAGCTTGCATATGGATCTCACCTTGTGTCCCGCCTCGTTACAGTATCGACTTTGGTATCGAGTATTGTGCACTTTTGGTGGTATTGGTACCGACTACTAGATTTTTGGTATAGTGACATCCCTATTTGTTACTAAAAAAAAATGTAAGTATTATAAAGTAAATAAAAGTATTATAGTATATGTTTTAAATTAAGTTAAAATGTTTAAAAAGCTATAAAAGGCTAAACTATTCCATGTTTGACTAAATTATTAAAAGAGTTTCCTTTCTATTGTCTATCTGGTCAAGGTTTATAGGGATTTTAAGAAGTTATTTATTGAGTAATTAAATTACTTTTCAGACAGAGTAATTAAAAAAGTATTTTAAATACAACATTGATGATACAATTAGTAATTAGTTTTTTGAAGTAACTTACCCAACACTGCTAGAGAGTTATGTTTTTCACTTTAGAATACTGATCCAAATAATTAGTAATTCCTTCTTAAGTATTTGGTAATACTTCAATCATTAGTGGGTTACCATGACCTTTACTTTAGAATTAATTATACATTGTGCATCATTCATGTTAATTATGAACCTGTATATAGTAGTTCTTAGTAGTTCTCTGAGAGGTATGAAAAAACAGTAGTTACTGATTAGCTAATAGTGAACTACCACATTCAACTGAACACTATTACTTACTAATTCATTAATCAGAGTTTCTTGTTAGTTAATAGTAGTTACTAGAGTGTTAATAATGCATTACTCATTTGTTCCTGTGTAGTTATTCATTAACAAAGGATCTAAAGTGTTACCCAGTTATGTTGTTGTTGTACAGGGAAAAAAAGTTTAATGCTTCAAATACTTAGTTCAAACCACTAATCGTACATTTGAGCAATAGTACAAAGCTGTAACTTCAAAATTTCACATTTAATTAAATGTGTTACCTGTTGTTTCTTTGTAATTAATTGTGAAATTTACTAGGAATTCTGAGTGAAAAAGTGTAGTAACTGCATGCTGCCTACAGCACAAATACTAATGCGTTATGAAGCAGATTTATGGTGTTTATTTAAGATGTTATAAATGCTGGATATAAACTAAGCTTTTATACTAGGAATAGAAAAAAAACGGGGGACCCTTACGTCCAAAACAGAAGCAGATCCTGCTAAACTGTTTGTTAGATTAAAGGGTAAATTGCTGTAAGCTACACCTCCAGATCAGCCCCTCTTCCTCTTTTGGACTGTTAACCGCAGGCCTGCAGCATGCACGGACCCCCTGCCTGACACCCCTCAAGAGAACAAAGGCCTACTGCACTCTTGTATACGCTACGCCAAAAATTAAGCCCAGATGTCAAACAGTTTGTGAGAAGCCCAAAATCCTCTTTTATGGCCACATAAATTTATCACGACCCATGTGTTTGAAGTAATGGCATAAAGTATGTGTGTTATATTGCTGACATACGCCTGCACTTTGAAGTTGATCTGGGATGATCCTGATATCTTTAAAAGCATATCTGATGACATCAGTGACCTGATTTATGCACTGTATTTGGCAAAAGTCTGTGATTCTCCAAAGTATGAAGGCTCTGATCTGAATTGATTTGAGATTAGACTACTGTTTAGAACTGGTTAGTGGTGTTTGCTTTATCTTTATTACTGTTGCTCATACTTAGGGTTAAGGATTTCAGCAAGGTAAAGTCTTGGTTACTGATATAACCCTCATTCTCTCAAAGAGGGAACGGAGACATTATGTCGACACTGACAAATTGGGGTCTCACTTGGGAGCCCCAATCTCCTCTGAGTAGTTGGGCCTATGAATATTGGTGAGTGAGATTTGCATGCCAAGCCACTCCTATCCGGATATACGGGTATATAAAACCGGCTCTCTCTAGCTCATTCAGGTTTATGCAGGTTTATGTTTACGTAGTGTCTCCGTTCCCTCCTTCAGGGAATGAGGGTTACATGAATAACTGAGATGTTCCCGTTTGACATTATATTGATACTGACATATTGGGGTCCCTATCGAAAGTGCCACAGTTACTGAACCGTGTTACGAGTGTTGGAGACAAGCTGGCAAGCTGTAGCGTGCCCTTTTGGCAACTGCCCTCACACAGTCATAACCTACCCAGCGCCCCACTTACCCTAAAGCAAATAGTCCGCCATACCAATGAGATGGAAGGGACAAGGCTTACCAGAGAGACACTTGTAGCTGCTGTTCCTCTTACAAGTTGTTACACGGGAAGATTGTTTTGGTTCTCAGTTTTTTTTCAGCCACATCAGAGTTGTTAACGCTGGGGAAGCATGCCTAGTACAATGGAGAGGGACACCAAGGAGGCCACACCTTGCCGAAGGGAGGTAATGTGTGGTGGATACACATATGGAATGACCTGTAACCTAGCAAGGGAGGAACTACTACCTGAGACAGGGCAGAGCAGAACTGCCCAGGTTTACCAACAGGGAAACTGTACTGTGGAAAGTACACATATGGGATTATCAAGGCGAGGGCATCCACTATCCAGTGGGCCAACCTCTGCTTGGATATAGCCTTTCCCTTCTGCTGACCTCCAAAGCAGACAAAGAGCTGCTCAGAGCTTCTGAAATTTTGCGTGCTGTCCACGTAGCACGCATTGCGTGAACGGGACACAGCAATGCAAGTTCACCACCTGGTCTCTAAAGGGAGTGGTGGGAACTTTGGGCACAATTCCGGGCTGGGGTATCAGGACTCCACCCCGTTAGAAAGGCAAGGTCTGACCAGGGGCTGAATGTTTGGTGACAGCTCAGCTCAGGGACAGCCCAAAGGGGTGGACCTTGCACTGATAAGCTTGACCCTCGAAAGCAAAGCGTAAGAATGTTCTATGTTGAGATAAAATCAAGACATGAAAGTACATGTCATTCAGGTCAACTGCAAACCAATCCTGGGGGTGAACATACATAAGGATGTGTTTCTGCGTGGGCATCTTGAACAGGATCTTGTAAAGGGCCCGATTCAAAACACGCAGATCCAAGACTCACCTCTTTTCTTGGGTATGATGAAGTATGGGCTGTAAAACCCTGACTTCAACTTGACTGGAGGGACAGGCTGTGAGGGCAGCATGTGAGACAGCGATCATGGCCCTCAGATGAGGACAGGAAATTCCCGCATCCAGAAATGCACAGACGGAGAGGCATCTTTAAAAAGACACTCGCCGTCCATGCTTGCTATTTTAGGGAAATCATTGCACGTAATTGTGCAAAAGTTCTTTTATGAATGGCGAAACACCACTGAATGAGCCCTTTCATGACCAAGAGAGATCTCCTCTTATAGGCAAGCTCTTTTAGAGACGTTCGGAAGAGAATGATCACTCGGCTCTGAAGCAAAAATCTGAATGAGTGAGTGTGAGCTGGCCTTATGTATATCCGTATATGGCTCAGCATGCAAATCTCACTCGCCAATATTCATGGGCCCATTTTTTACTACTCAGAGAGGATTAGGGCTCCTAAATAAGACCCTAATATGTCAGTATCAAAGTAACATCAAACATGACTGAATGAATGGGAACTTAAAGAGAGTACACTTTACTATGTTTCTGAACACACTTAAGTACACTTTTGAAAAGTGCACTTTGTAAAAATATCAAAGTTTTATTTTAAAGTACATTTTAATTCATTGTTTTAATAATCTTTTGTCATGCTTAAAAGAAGTACACTTATTTTGATGTGCTGAAAATAACATACTAAACATACTAAAGCACATATAATGTACTTGATTACAATTTTAACCATAGTGTTATTCAATAATACAGTTATTACAGAGTTATTCAATATTCTAAAATTAATATATTTTAAACGTCCTAAATTGCAACATCATCATTCTAAGTGTGTATTTACAAATATATTAAAATATAAAATAAGAAATAGAAGTTTCAATAGAATTCACCTCAGTTTACCATAAATGCTTGTCAGTACATTTGGCAGTAACCAAATTTCAAAAACAATAGAAGCATTTATGAAATTACAGATAAAGCTGTACTTAAGTCTTACTTAAGTGGGTTGAAAAAGCACTGTAAAGTTCAGCTAACTGCATTTATCATAAATCTAAACTATATACATTTTCATTTAATTGCAGTTAAGTGTATATGAAAAATGTTCATTTAAAGTGTAATATTTTTGTAACAACTAAAGTTGTGCTACTTTTTCACAAGGGCTTATCTACATCCAAAAACACCTGATTAGAAACATGTTATAATCTACTAAGAACACCTTATAATGCAGAAAATGTAAAAATCTAGTTCAGATATATTGTAAAATATTGTACATATTGTCAGGTGTAAAAAGGTTAAGACATATTGTTAAAAGATATATATATATATTTGGAAGTTTTGAAGCCAGAAAAAGCCCCCAACAAAAGATGATGAGCTTATAACTTAAATAACATAAAATACAGAATAAAATCTTAGGTTAGACAGTCTAATCCCTCTTGGCAGTAAGTTTTGTAATTACATAATAAGCGGGGGCATAAATCTCATTAATGTGCTGAAATTTAAATGGAGACTGTGGTTTATCAAGGGTGGTCTCGTCCCTGCAGGGGGACACTTTCATATTAAACAGCCTGTAATCTCTGCTATATGTTTAGAGGTTCTCATTCATCATTTTTACCTGCCAACACACATCAAAATGGCACAAAGATGGCAACAACATGCTTTTAATCCAAAATCATAGCAGGGCTTTGGAGGTTATTACTTTCATCTATCAAAGCAATGCCGCAGTGACTTAAATGTTGCATACAGTACTTGTGTTGGGCTGTGTGATGAATTGAACAATCCAGAATGTTTTTTTACATAAACTGACATTTGTTCTTATAAATTAATATGTGAGAAGATGTGTGTCACTAGTAATATACCATCTGTAAATAAAGCTTTATACATTTATACTGTTTTCATAAATATAGTGTCAGACCATGACTCAAATAACTATTTCTATTATGTATTTATAGTGCCTCTTTTTCTTTTTCTTTTTAGAGCTTGATTTTATAAATTACCATACACTTTAAGTCTGTGGTAACTGGTTTGAGTTGCAAGATGCCGGCCATCATTGATTTGAAAAGAGAGTACAGAGTGATACAAGAGACTTGAAAGTACCGGCAGTATTTTGCCATGGACAGCAGTGAAATATCCAGTTTCAAGGTCATTATACAAAAAATGCATATGCTCAATGATACAAATGACTAATCACAATCAGGTGTTCCTGAATGCCGCTGATTTGCAGATCAAGATACCTTATTTATAAAAAAAAATGAATCAAGAAAAGTGCACAACACTATATAGGCCTTTAGCTTGCATTATTCACAAGACTAATATAACTGAATATTTTTTATGGCAATTTGTTTACATAAATTATGCTTCTACTTTGTTTTGGAATGTGCACATAAAACCGAAAACTGAAAACAAAAATTAAAAGGGCTGACAGCATTAATGACTTGGTTAATGTTTTCACAATAATATACACAAAGGAAGCTCAATTGTGCAATATTTCATTGAAGGCAGTGGCTATTTGCAATTGCAATGCAATTATTGCAATTAGCAATAGATGCTATTTACACTAAGTGAAAATAGCCAGCCTGGTCTCATTGTTAATACGTAGGTGTCACGGTCACTATCAGTCTCACCGTCCCTGAACTCCATTTCCCAGCATCCCTCCTGATTCCACACCTGCACCCAGTCATTTCATCATCTCCTCGTTTCACAGCTTCCCTGCACCTGCACATCATTAACTGCTCTCACTATATATACCCTCTTCTCCTGCACTCCCTTGTCTGGTCAGCATATAACGTCAGCGTATAACGTCAGCGTATAACGTCAGCGTATAACGTCAGCGTATAACATCAGCCATAACAGCCGCCGCCACGTCTGAGCCCTCGGTCAAGATGGCCACCGCCACGCCTGAGCCCCCGGTCAAGATGGCTGCCGACACGGCTCTGTATCTCTTCCTCACCCAGGATCCAGTCCCTGACCTCAGTCCAGTGATGGTTTCCATCCCTTACTCGAGTCCTGGGGCGACTCTCTCTTTCCTTCATCCCAAGTCCAGAGGCGACTCTCTCTCTCTCTTTCCTTCGTCCCGAGTCCAGGGGTGACTCTCTCTCTCTCTCTCTCTCTCACTCTCCTTCGTCCCGAGTCCAGGGGCGACTCTCTCTCTCTCTCCTTCGTCCCGAGTCCAGGGGCGACTCTCTCCCCTTTGCCCCGAGTCCAGGGATGGATTCCACCCCTGACCAGCGTCCAGTGGTGGCTCCAGTTCCCGTCCCGAGTCCAGAGAGGGCCCCAATCCCAGAGTCAGTTCCAGACTCCGCTCCAGCCCTGAGACCCGTAGCTCCTCCCAAGTATTTTTGGGGGGGGGGCGTCATATACCCGTGGCCATGGGGGCCGAGGCCACGGAGGCTGCACCACCATGGCCCCCTGAGTTACCCCCGAACTGCCATGGCCCCCCGAGAGGCCTGAACCGCCATGGTCACCTGAGTTCCTGGCTCTGTCCTGGAGGCGGCATAGTTACCTGCACGTCACTCTCTTAAGACTCCAGGGCACCCACCCTCCCTCCCCGGTTGTTCCATCTATGGCGCGAGGACGTGCCTATTGGGAGGGGGGAGTAATGTCACGGTCACTATCAGTCTCACCATCTCACCAGTCTCACTCTAACGTATAATTTCCATTTTATCGTTTTGTAGATAAATGTAAGATCCCTAAACCCCATCCTGAACCTAAACATAGCCATTTTATACAGAATGTAATGGACAAAAATGTGTAAGAAAATGACAATTTTAGTAAAAATATAACATTAAAATGATATTTTGAGTCGCTAATCCTACACCTACCCATAACCATTTCTTAAAACTCTGTATTGTTATGAATAAAAGAATAACAGACAAACAAGCGTAATCACAATAATTTATTTATTGCGAAAATGTCAAAAGTGGTACCAAGAGTAGTTCAAATGATGATGAGTTGCAGTCGCAGTCCTCTCTGGCAGTAATAGTTTTTTTATAGGGTACAGAGCTGAATTTAACTTATTAATCCATGAAAATATGATGAATCCGGCTTCTCTCTGTGAAGGCGCGCACTCATTTCAAATGTCAATCCACTGAAACACAGCATGTCGCAATCTGTGACGAAGCAGGTGAGAACCAATGAGCGTTCGATATCAGTGCCGTAAACCATGTTGTAACGATTCTTGAGGGTGGCGCTACTTTCAAATTTGAATCAAAACAAGCGCAGGCTTTGACTGTGACGGTCACTGCCGCTGAGAATGAAAATAAAGATTGATGGATAAAGGGCTGAATTCAGATCTGTTTCTTACAAACAGATGGATTCTAAAGATATGGAGTACAGCAAACAAATAAAATGGATGTGATTTGTGATTTTATGTTGTGCTTTGGTGTATCTTATGGTTGTATTGTCAGCCGCTGCATAGGAGAAAACGCGTTCTGTGTCGCACAGCAAACAAACTAAATATTACAAAATGGTTAAACAATTACAGAATTTTTTTTCAAATTGTGGTCTTGTTTAACATTATGTAATCCTCCGAAATGAGTTTGCAGCACAAGTCACGAACAGAAATGTTATTTTCATATTAAGTAGATGAGTAAACTGCATTCAATAAATTAGACTAAAACATGTACTGATATGACAATTGAATAAATTTAAAATTTAAAACATTAATGCCACGATTTTAATATTAATACATGGGAATTCATATAGGCTACATTTACACTTTACGATTTACGTTCTATTGCTGTTAATACATAAGTATTTTTACGTTTTAGTGTTATAAATACGTCAAGGTTGTACGTTTTTGTGTGTATGAAAACGTAAGTAAATGTACGTGTGGTAGAACCACACTTTACGTAAAAATACACACATATTCTCATGAGATCACGTTGAAATACCTTACTTTCTTAGCTATAGATGCTATTTACACTAAGTGAAAATAGCTATATATTTTATTTACGCTAAGTTAAAATAGTAATATATTCTGTTTACACTAAGTGACAATAGCAGCATTTTCTTAGTGATATATTTAAATAGCGATAGATTCTATTTACACCATGTAAGAGTATCTTTGCAATAAGAGTAAAGAGTAATTAGCTACTGTATCTATACTTTATATTGGCAGATACTATTTGCACCCCAGTATTTTTGTACATTAACAGGATGCAGTAAATTTCATAGAGTGTAAATGATTATATTTATTAAAATTATTAAATGGATGCTACTTTATTGGGAGAATAAAAACCCTCCCTACACCCTTCCCCTAACCCTTCCCAATAAACAGGTCTGCAAGCATTGCTCGCTACTGTTGACTGTTATTCCTCGTGAGGTGTAAAATACTGTAATTTCTTTATTACTTTGCAATCGAATGGTTATTTTTCTTAAATGAGACCGACTCGATGACGTATGCAGCCTTCAAATGCAACCTTGCAGCCCCTGATTTGGGACACAGCTGTTTCTGCATGTTTTTTTTAAAACTTGAGTGGCCCAACCAGACATTGTGTAAAAAGCATTTGCCAACAAGGGACGCTATTTGCACTTAGTGTAAATAAACACTCCATTAATGGCATACAAATGCTATGTTAGTAGAAAAGAAAATTACATGTATGTATTGTATTGAGTAGCAAACAAAAATGTACTGAGCCAGAAAACATAACACATTGTCACATTTCTTCCAAATAAATGTTTTTTTAAATATGCTATCGTGTGATCAGAATCTGGAAACAATTACTAACAGTTCCCTGATGATGAAAAAGTGATGTTTTCCCCAGTGGTAAACCACATTCTTACCACCACCATAACTCGCCACAGATATAATGACCTTGCTCGCAAAGCTGATTCAGAGGTTTTCCATGCAAATTTGCTGGAGACCCCCTCTCTCCGGGCTTCCCTCAGGGCACGGGGACCTTCTCTGGAGCTTGTGGGAGAGTAGGAGCTTTATATGTCTCATGGTGAGTCATTTGAGTATAAAACCTTCCACTGCTGGAGACCACAGTCTGCTGACAGCTCACTTTTCAGTCTGTAATGAACCCACTTTCTCCACACATGTAGAACAACCCTGACCGTAAAGCTTAAAGGAAAAGTTCACCCAAAAATGAAGACTGTCACCAGTTACTCAATCTCATGTTATTCCAGACCTGTATTACTTTTTTCCTTCTGAAAGTAATGCAAAAAAAAAAAAAAAAAGTTTAGAAGAATGATCACAACATACTGCTCTTTTCCAAAAATAAAAGCAGACAGTGACCATGTGTTGTCAACCTTCAAAAGAATACCGATCACTTTGTAAGATGCAAGATGTAAATAAACAGTACACTGTTTATTGACATCTTGTGTTGCATGAAGTGCACATTTGTATGACTTAAAATGTTAACACTTTACAATAAGATTTCATTAGTTAACATTAGTTAACTACTTTAGTTAACATGAACATGAACATTTACTAATACATTACTGAAATCAAATGTTGTACTGTTAAACTGACATAATGAACAACTGGATTTTTATTAGGCCTATCTAACATTAACAAAGATTAATAAATACTGTAACAAATGTATTGCTCATTGTTAGTTCATGTTAGTTAATACATTTATGTTAACAAATGAGACCTTATTGTAAAGTGTTACTCTTAAAACGTATGTTAACATCTTATGTGCATCACAGCAATATGCATGTGTGCGAGGTATTCTTGAATTTGATTGAGATAATAGTCAGATTCAAGAATTTACATGCTTCATTTTTTCCCCTGTTGATCAGATTTTGAAGAAAATTGAGAAATTGGAATTTTAAAGAAATGGTTTGATGTTAACAGGCTATAATTGCATTTAAGTATCTATCCGAGTCACTCACCTCAGTCGTGCCATTGTGGGAACCTGAGTGGACTTTGGAATATTACATCTACTTGGCATTACAGCTGAGCATACACCAATGCAGTATGTGTTGCCAAGGTGACTCGTACCGGCTTCAAAGGTTTCGCACCTGGCGATGACGTTGGTATGAGCGGCGTTATAAGCCTTTCTGGTTGTCCCAAGTCCAGTGGTCCCAGCGCTTCCAAGTCCAGCCATCCCACGTCTGTTGGTCTCAAGTCTGTGGTCTCAGTCCCAAATTTGGTGGGCCCAAGGCCGGGGTTCCCAAGTCTGGTGGTCCCAGAGGTTTATGTTTTATTTCCAGTTTGCTGTTTCCTGTGATAGTAGCCCCTTTGTAGTACTTCTGTGAACATTGGTTCCCTTGATTGTATCTGTTTTTGCATATTTTGTAAAGCTGTTGTGTTCTTGTTCCCAAATTGGATTATGTTCTAGTTCCCTGTTTGTTTTGTATTGTCTTGTTCCCATTCCCTGTTTGGATTATTTTCTGTTATCTATTTTTGGATTATCTCTGTTTTTGTAATAAATTCGCTGCATTTGAATCCTCACCTCTCCTCTTACTTGCACTACTGTGACATTCAGAGACTGTTTAAAATGAGAAAAAGTCATTATAAACTTAGGGAAATGCACGTGTTAAGGGCAAGGACAAATATAGATGTATATCTGTCAATATCTGTCAAAGGGGTGAAATTGTGCAATAAATGTGACATGGAATTAAGAATGTGTAGTTCACTTTGCAAATAAGAAAATCAGGTCATAAACAAATATATAACACAAAACAATATAAAATAATTTATATGAAATACATGAAACAATCCTTCCTGATGATAATGATGATGATGAGGATTTCAGGTCTACATTACTTCTTTTCCAACATGTCCTCCAACCAATACGTCCATATAGTTCGATTGTCACTTCCATGAAATACAACCCATAGGAGCGTTTACTAAAGTTTCGCCCCTATCGACAACAGGACACTTTCATTTTCAATGCATTGTACCCTTTTATCTGCATCATATATCAGGTTTCGCGTAGCTTAATGCTAGAGCATTGCAATATACAACAATATGAAATTATGTGATCATGCAATCATCGATTCGATCCCAAGGAACGCATGTGCTCATAAAGTGTATATGCACTATAAATCACTAAGGGTAGGTTTAGGGTTGGGGTAGGTGTAGGTGTAGGTGTAGTTGCTAATGAAAAAATGTTTTGCTAAATGGAAATAGGACAAATAGCGGGTAAGGGACCATGTAAAAAGTCCACACATTGCACGCATTTTGATTGGTAACGGCGGTCATACGTCATTTCATGACGACAGACGTAACACGACATTTTTATGCCAGCTAGAGGGCGAATGACTTTAAAACATAAATATAGGTCGTAATAAGGTGGTTGAAAAAACAACCTATAGGGTCGTTTTTTGGAGGACAGTCTCCTCTTTTGATAACAATGGAAATTTAATTCGGGTCAAACTAAATTGGATTGATTTAGATGTTTATGTTAAGACTTTTTAGCACCATCAGTGCTCGGGCCCTAATGACTAAACAAAAGCAGGATATATAAGATGCCACCCTTCACAGCAACTGAAATTTTAGTCCCTGCTTGGCAGTGGAACACAACAAAAGAGAGCGGTCTGGATTGCTTTAATGGACGTTATCAAGTAAGACTATAGGCAGAGGATCAAATGAAATAGTTTCCCAGGGGCTCTGTTAGAGAGCAGTGACCCAGCAAACCTCTGGAGCCTGAAGAGCAGGCAGGTGGGGTTCTCTAGAGAGCATATCAACCTCAGGCACTTAGGGACATCACATCATCACATACATTCTTCACGAATACAGTGACACTAATCATCTGGCTATGAAGTAGTTCCAGGTCTGTGAACCACATTAGTTTCATTTCACTTAACTAAATTAATTGATCTTCAAAGTGCCATACAACTTTAGAGCCAAACAAATGGCAAACTTTTTTATTTTTTTTTTTATTCAGAAGTTGAACAAAATCTGAATAGGGTGACTGTCCAGATGATAAAACTACAATAATATGAAGGATGCTTTGAGTCAATGGTGTAAGGATTAGTGTTTTAGAGACATATGGTAAATAATGCACGTCAAAATAATGCAAGGGTCGAAATAGAAAATTAAATAATGTTGTGAAACATTATTACAATTTATAATAAGAAATAGAAAATAACTTTTCTATTTGAATATATTTTAAAATGCAATTTATTCCTTTGATGGTAAAGCTGAGCTTTCAGCATTATTACTCCAGTCTTCAGTGTCACATGATCCTTCAGAAATCATTCTAGTACGCTGATTTGCTGCTCAAGAAACATTTATAATCAATGTTAAAATCAGTTGTGCTACATATTTTTGGGGAAACAGAAGAACAGAAAGTTCAAAACCAAACAGCACCTATTTGAAATAGAAACAATTTATGTCTTTAATGTCACTTTTGAAAAAATGAATGCATCCTTGCTAAATAAAAGTGTTGATTTAAAATTTTTTTTTTTTTTTTTTTTTAAAACCTTCCCAAACTTTTGAATGGTAGTGCAATTTTACATTTTCTGAAAACAAACGTGATACATCATAGACACCCTGAGATTATAACATGGAATATGGGATCAGGGGCGCAGGAGACATTTTCAAAGTGGGGGGGAACGAATTGTAAGCAAAAGCCCAGATAGTAAGATCAGGGGCCTCATTTATAAAGCATGCGTACGCACAGATTTGATCTTAGAGTGTGCGTACACTTAAATCCACGCCAACGTTCATATTTATAAAAACGGTCTTTGACATGGAAAAGTACTTAAAGCCACATCAGGGTCTGAGCAGACGTACACACTTTTCATTGTCAGATTACTGCAGGTTTTTGGAAATCTAAGCTATTCTTGCAGCTCGCTAAGGATTTAGACGATTACTGTTAATCTTTAAAAAAAAAAAAAAAAAAATGACATTAATTAGGTGTTGTTTACAACATAGGGAACTGAAACCATTCAGCTGCGCGCAAGTTCAAGATCATTTGGGATTTATAGACTTCACATCTGACAGAGAGGCGTACGCTCGTTTTCTGTGTGTTCACACGTGAATCACACGTACGCACAAATGAGAAATGATCATAAGATCAAATTTAGGACGGTTTCTACGCAACATTTTATGAATGAGGCCTCAGATTTCCAGATATTGGACCACCACTTCAGGCTCACCATCGGACCACCATCATATATTAAACTTGCCTGATCATTAACCTCCTAAGCACTGGGACCATTTTGGGGATTTCCGCCTGGATTTGGATTTTTCAAATTGAAAAGCTTCCCATACCCACATACAGTGCTCTAAATACAAAATCTAGGTGTCATTTTACAGAAAGCCCTTTGAAGTTACATAAAACACTCCTAAAAGTTATGAAAATAAAAAAATAAAAAAATATAGTATATATTGTATATAGTATACCTAAATAAAAAGTCTCCCCATACCATTTACAGTGGTATAAATCCAATATCGCAGTGTTATTTTACAGAAAACCCTTTGAAAATACATAAAACACTGCTGAAAGTGATAGATATATATTATAGTATATTTTGTCTGTGCTATAATAAACAAATAAACAAACAAAAAAAGAGGCATTTTATGATTTTGATCAGTTTTATTCTTTCAGGAGACACAAGACTCTATTACAATCTAGAACATCCTCCAGATTTGTATAATTCCTTATATATGCATCATTTTTTTGTCACCTGTGTTGAGCATCACCTCAGCATCACCCGTCTGCCTCTTGGAGATGTGACGCCAGCTGTGAAACAGAAACTGAAACAAAGAAATTACTGTTTATACACACAGTTTTTGCACTGTAATAATACCCATTTTACAATATCAAAATGTAGATTTACTGAAATGGCAATTCTATTCAAGTTTGCATACTTGCAGACAGCTGTGCAGTGTATAATTGAATAATAATAATTAAATCAAAAATGAGTATAAGCATTGTATACAGTTTATACATACCAAACGCAGAGTCCTCTCCTCTCGTGTGTCCTCCCCATTGCGTCGCTGGCCAAGGCAATAATCACTTTAGTTTCGCTTTCAAAGATCTCTTTTATCGATGGAATTGATGCTTTTCCGCTGCTAGATGTGATTATCGAAATCAAAACAGTCCATAAACTATAAATCCTCACGAAAACTCACAAATACTTTAGTCAAGCCAGCTTGCGCGTCAACTGGAACTGAATGTGAGAGATCAGCCTGTGTCAAATTTCTCGGTTTCTGAATGGACGATTGGCTTGATCTCACAAGCTAGTTTGTAGCTTTTTTTTTATACTGTTTTAGTTTGATACTGACTTAAGCAGCCCTTAAATATGCGGCGGTCAATTTCTGTCTTTTTAATACTGCGGGGGTCCTGACCCCCTGTCCCCCATGCCAATGGCGCGCCTGTATGGGATTATTTGCTCAATGGTAAAATGGAAATGTTCTCTCAGTATTTCACAGTTCATAGGAGAAATTGCACTGTACTAGACTTCTTTTCCAAAAAAAAAAGAAAAAGTATCTCCCAGTATAGCACAATAAAACCAACCTCACCTTTCTATCAGCTGCACAAGACCACCCACTTTCTTCACATATACCTGATGCTGAACAATGTTACAGGCAGGGGGTCTTTAACTGAGCGCCAGTAGGCCTCTGAGATCCTTGTAATGAATTTGTAGGGGCTTAATATGGGTAATCTAACTCAACAGATCTAAAGAAAAAAGTGTGCCAATTTGAGTTGAAGAGGTTTAAGCCAGTAAAAAACCTCACCCACTCTTACACTGGACTCACACGATTGTTGCCAGTGGTGCATTCTGAGCATTGTATGGTTAACTGAATTCTCTGTATCCACAGTCTTTGTACTGATGCTCTGTTTGCCTGAAAGGTAACAGTTTAACGATGCTGAGAATGTCAGTCTTGTATAGCCACACTTTTGACTGTGAGAACAAAGTCTGGTTCACTTTGGAACTTAGGGGGCTTTCACACGAGCACCCAGGTTCTATTGACATCAGAGTTCGGTTAATTTGGATGATGTGAACACTGTTTTCTGTACCTGAGTCCACCTAAAAGTGTGATCAGGTCATATTGTCACGAAAATGATAGTACTATCATGAATGTTATTTAGTTTATGTTATGTTTAGTTTATTTTGAAATCCATTATACCAAGATATCACATTAACATTTAGTTTCTTTTTTTTTTGTTTAGGCCCGTTTAAAGTTTTCTTCCTCTCCCTGCACAGTATATGGATTGTACTTTTTGTTTTTATTGTATATATTTTATATTTGTGCAAATAAACTAAACCAAACTAAAACAAATCTGTGTTAACTTGCTACTAAATTAATAAAACAAAAATTGAATATATAAAGATTAGATGCAATGATCAGGTCCCAGCAATACTTCAATCAGGTAATTTAAACCAGCGCTACTTTTGTGCGTCTCGCGACTAGTGAAAATACTCCATGTCAGGGTCCTGATCACACTGTCAGGGTTTATTTTGTGATAATGACCAGCTGACTGTACATTTTTCCTTTCTTGTCACATTAAGTCACATTTTTTATTATAATGTAGCTAAAATACCAGTAAATAAAATAAACATTTTCAAACATTATAATCACTATAAAAATGTATTTTAGTTCACCTCTCTCCACATTTAAATCCTTTTAATTTAATATTAGTCAGAACATAACAGGAATTATAAAAGTATAAAACAAACATAAATGAAAAGAATTCATTATTCAGCGGTGGTACAGCAATTGTGACTTCTTCAGGGAACGGGGGTTACATTAGTAACCTAGACATTCCCTGTCAGTCCGTCCGGTTCGACGTTACATCAGAACTGAACTGACAAATTGGGATCCCTACCAAAACGCCCCAAGTAAGCTGCCTTCTGGGCATACACACGAGTGCTAGACCTAGCGCTTCCGCTGTGTCTGGCTGCCGAGGGTGTTGGAGGAACTCCATCCAGGGTTCGCCAAGTGGGGAACTCACCTGGGGAGCAAGATAAGCACTTGTATCCTATCCTCAGGGGGAATGGTGCTGCAGTCCCTCTACTTACTAGCTACTTGTAGCCAGAACAAGGGAAGACACAGGCTTTACACTGAGATTATAAATCCTCATAAACGTGTTAGGTGTTGCCTAGCCCGCAGCTCTACAAACGCCTAGAAGGGGGCAACAATCCGAGTGGAGTGAGCTCTCACCCCAAGGGGGCACGGCTGGTTTTGAGCCTGATACACCAAGATTATGGCATCCAAAATCCAGTGGGCCAACATCTGCTTGGAGACAGCCTTTCCATGCTGCTGGTCTCCATAACAGACAAAGAGCTGGTCTGAGGTCCTGAAGCTCTGCGTGCGGTCCACATATAAGCGCAAAGCATGAACAGGACAGAGCAGAGAAAGGGCTGATGGGAACCTTGGGCACATATCCAGGCCCAGGTCTCAGGATTACGTGAGAGTTGGCCGGCCCAAATTCCAGGTATGATTCTTTGATCGAAAATGCCTGCAGGTCCCCTACCCTCTTGAAAAAAGAGAACACAGTCAGGAACGCTGTCTTGAGAGACAGGAACTTAAGTTCTACCGACTACAGGGGCTCAAAGGGCGCTCTCTGCAAAGCTGAACCTTCCTGGTTCGTTGTACACACTCAAACGATGATTGCAGAGCAGAATTGTGAGAAATGCTTCCTGATGTACCCCACTTCACGGGGAGTGATTTGCGATACAAATCTCACTCACCAATGTCCATTGGCTTGTTCTGTTTATACTCGAAGGTGATTGGGCTCTCAGGCAAGATCCCAATTCGTCAGTTCAGGTCTGACCAAGCGTGCCACACGAGTCCTATAAAGTAAAGCCAAAGCGTCTCGATTGCCCCAGGTTGGCTGGATGCAGTATAGGTCATAAACCCCCACCATCTCCATGTAATGTAATGGGACGTGAGGCACACTAAACAATCAAATTACACTTAACATATTTTGTTGTACAGATGTTTTGTCATTTTAGGTAGTTTTTATCATGCTGATGGTAGTTCAAATGTTCATTCTTTAAATAAGTTTGGATTTAGATTTTGATGCTATAAAAACACGAGTTTTGACATTATGACTGACTGCTGAGATTGACAGCTTCTCTGAGTGAAGTAGTCACTGAAGCACCAACAGACTTTTTTTCTGGATCTTCGAAATTCCAGAACTGTTTATTTCACACCAACATAATGTGTTGTTTTGCAGTAATCTGTATTAATCGATTCTGCAGAAATGTGGGCGGGACCTTGATATCGCGGCTTCATGTCATGCTCACTATTGCATAGTTTTGGGCTACAAGTTCACTGACTCAAGACATCAGTGCCATATTGGCTTCACTTACTACAATTGAAGAGAGTGAAGGTGCATCATCCATCTTTTTTTTACAGTCTATGGCTCTGACGTAACGCCGAATGTGACTGACTGATAAGGAACACTCATTCTACAAACCCATTCCTGTTTCCCCAACAGACCGATAATAACCTGTGCACCCTGATTCCTGGGAAACGGTGTCAAATTGGAATTGGCTATTTCTGCCAGAGCTTTTCAACTTTGTGTGCAATATACAGTACATCACATGGTCAGTGAAAGGTCTGTGTCTATGGCTTAGGCTATGTGTCCTGTACTGTGTAAAATGTATTATCGAGTCAGAGTTGCTTTATGGTACGTTTTTTAGTATACAAGGAAAAACAGATTAGAGGCAGAAAGAGAATAAGGTAATCAAGACAGTAAGGCAGTAGCACAGGAAAATGAGAAACAGAAATGTGAGGATTCCATTGGATGATTTTTGTCATTCCCGTCACACACCACCACAAGCATCTGCTGGAATTCCATCACAACAGAAGTCCTCAAAGCCAGAGGTACGAAAATCACAGGGTGTGCATGAGAGCCCAAAGGAAAAGCTTAATCTCTTTTCCTGCCTCTCTTTCTCGGGTTTGCAGTTCTGAGAAGTTACGGCTACACGTGCTGGCCAGGCCTACCATCACTGTTTCCATTCACATGCTATCTGGGAACCAGCCACTGAATATTTACAAGGACAGGGAAAAGTGAAATGACAGGAAAACCGGAAAGTACTTATCTTCTTTTAAAGAGTGGCAGAAGCACGGAGGGAATGGATGTGATTGCCTTTAACTGGTTTCAGAGGCCTTGAGTGAGGTATAAGGTATCAGCCACCCTTCAGAAACCATTAGAGACTCCAGTGACAGTTTTCAGTAGTACAAAGAACAGCTGTTACTGTTTGCTATGTTGAGGTACACACTGTAAAGTTACTGCATACTCACAGGCACACAAATTAATGCACCATTATGGTCAAATAGTCTGTGAATAGGAGATTGTCAGTCTCGTCATGAGCACATAAGGAGAATCAATCACACGAATATGACACAGACAAACCATTCAACTTTATCATGGTTGGAAACTATACTGTCACAACTATACTATCACACAGAATTCAGAAATATTTTATAAAATTATGATATATTGGACAGATCAGAACATCTCGGGTTGTTCTTATCGTAAAAATCGTAAAATCGGTGCACCATAAAATTCGGCTGGAATAGGGAAACGTGCAAGTCTGGGTTGCCAAAGTAAATTACATTAAATTAATTAACAAAAGAATTTCAACATAGTATGGCTAGGGTTGCTTTGAATTTATCTAACATTGAAAAATGTCCATGAGCACCATCAATCTGTATCACTTGCTGGCCAAGGTATGTTACTGTTGCCTTCCAGACTGGTATTTGACAGGTTTTAAGATAAGCCAGGAATTTTCAAAGTGTTCTACACATTCCTGTGTATTCAGTCCAGTTAACTTAAATATACTTCACAATGTGCATATCCAAAGAAAACCCAAGTTAAGAAATTCACTTAGACCTTAACATGGCACTGCCAGTTGATTCTGTAACCTCATTCAGCATTAATTACTGATTTGAACTGTCAATAATGGTGATCAAAATATATAATTATATTTAATGAATTAATTTATGGTATTGACCATGAAGTAAGATAGTATTCTCAAAATGATCTAATTTTCTCTACAGTATATGCTTTATTTGGCAATTTTGCATAGCATATTTTCCATCCATCTATCTATTTTCCAAATCGATTGACCTATGTATTCCTGGTGGATGATGGTCAAGGGTTAGGGTTAGGGAAGTAACTTTGCAACTACAACTAACTCTCATTAAAGTATTAGTAGACTGTAGTAGACTGTTAGGTTTGGTGTAAGTGTTTGGATTATAGAATAAGTTGACATGTAGTTGCAAAGTTACTTAGAATGTCTGTTGGGGGAGCATCAAAATAAAGTGTTAGCAGATATTAAGCAGACAGTCTACTAATACTCTAATGACTGGTAGTTAGTTGCAAAGTTACTATAGTTAGTAGAATGTCTAAAGTAGAGCATCAAAATAAAGTGTTACCAAATGAAAAAAAACTGTTTCAATGTTACGTGACAAGCAATGACGTGTCACCGTGGAAACAATAAAGTGACATGTTCTAAATAGCGGTCGCCTTGAAAAACTCACGGTGGGGGCTCAGCCAGAATATTTTAAACTTACATGCGAAAGGGTTAACAAAAAGGGTTGTATGTGTTTGAGCATACTGTTGCGCTTCCGCCAGTTCATTGTATTAAACCTTGTGCATCTATTTTGAATCTGCATTCTTCACATTCTGCATTCTGCATTCATCACCTGTTCCACGCCCTCCACAGAAGCCTCCGCCCTCTTTTCCCAAACTTCCTTAGTCACGGCACGAGGACGCGCCTTTCCGAGGGGGTGTTATGTCACGTTTAATTGCAGTTTTCGTGGATGTTCAGTTTGTTTACCTTCATCATGTATGTCTTTGTCTTTGGTCCAATATAGAGAACAATGTAATGTGTTAATATGAAGGACTTTTCTATATTGATTTTTCACAGGTGTTTTATGCATTGTATTGTGTTTTGTCATATGGTTAAAGGAAATATCTGTAAACTCACTGGATAATGTTCTGGTAGAAAAATATCATTTTTCTATGTATTTTTTCTTGCAGTGAAATACTATTGTGGAAAATGCCAAAATGGGGCCTCATTTTTAATTTTGTGAAGTCTTGTGTTGTTTGTTAGATTTAGGGTGGTATCTTGCAGCCTGATTAGACATGCAGTAGGTGGACAGTAACTTTACGCAGTGACTTTCAGTCTTATAGGCAGAATTTGAGAATTTAAACTTTGACATACTGTTTTGAATGCTTTGCTTATGCTGAATAAAACAGTGAGATGACCAAAGTCCATCATCCATCTGATGCATGTATAGAATTACTAAGAATTAAAAAACGAATGCAGAAATAACTGCAAGCATAGTGAAAATGCAGTTTGCAGTACGCAGAAAGTGTAAAACTCTTGCAGTTTGCAAAGCTTACGCTACGCCATGCGCCTTCCCTATTCAACATACGGAAAAGGTGTAACTGATGTGACGCCAGTTTACACTTTCTTCATAACTCCAATATGGAAGGCGACTCATGCAGAAGCGAGATATTTTACTTTATAACTTGTTATATATGCTTTTTTTTATATACAAATGCATTGTTTCGCTTCAGAAGGCCTTTATTAACCATCCGGAGCCGTGTGGAGCAAATATTTATGATGGGTGGATGTGGATGGAAGCACTTTCTTTAGCTCATACTCATTGAACCCTATCACTGCCATTATAAAGCTTGGATGCGTCAGGATATTTATTAATATTTCTGTGATTATGTTCATTAGAAAGAAGAAAGTCATATACACCTAGGATGGTTTGAGGGTGAGTAATGCTTGGGCTAATTTTCATTTGAAAGTTAACTAATCCTTTAAATAATTTATTCTTTGTTTGATTCCTTTATGTCAAGCTCTAAACTGAAAACACAAAATCAGCACCATAAAAGTCGTAATATGACTATATTCCAAGTTTTCTGAAGTCATATGATAGCACTTTTTTATTCACTGATAATATTTCCTTTTTAGTTAACTCAAGACAACTGCAATCACATAATCAAGTCTTTGCTTTGTGAATTAATCAATCATGATTCATGAACCAGATAAATCAGTTCATTGAAAAGAAAAATTCACTGACATAATATAAAATATTTGACCCTGCTTGTTACATACAGAAGGGACAGAGTCAACAGTGCAGGTAAGTGAACAGGTGAATGCAGGTGGTGGGTAATGGCAATGGAACTGATACTGTTCTTTTCTTTCGCAGAGGTAGCGGATGCAGGGACTGACTGGAACGAAGGAGACACAGGAGAACTCACAAGGGAGGAGGAATCACGCAGGAGACTTGGGAACACGCTGGAGACAGGTAAGTAGCTTGAAGGAGTCCTTAAGGTGAGCATGAAGTTAGGTCTTGATGCTAACAAGTCCGGACAGTGAGTGTGTGCAGTGAGTGTGTGAGTGTTTAGTATTCGGGTGAAGGAGTGCGCTGTGATTGGGTGATTGCTGAGCCCGGCGTGTCTGTGCATCGGAGTGACGAAGGTCGGCTGTCATTCTTCATCTGTGGAGAACTCGTTGTAGCTGGTGGTGTGCGGAGTCCCAGACCCTCTCGCTCTCTCTGAACCAGTAGTCGACCGCTGGTACCTCTGATGGTTCCCCTGGACCAGGGGAACAATGGGGGTTGGTAACCGAGCACACAGTGGAAGATCCGGTGGTAGATCGTTGCAGGGAATTCTGTGCATATTCAGCCCAACCCAGGAACTGGTTCCAAGAGTCCTGGTGGCCGTGACAGAAGGTATGGAGGATGGAGTTTTCCAGAGGGAAGATGCCGGGAACTCTTTGAGATGGCGCATTCCTTTCATCCCTGCACGTACCTCCTGATGTCCGCTGCCATGTTCGGCCACCAGAAGCGCTCTTTTAGCAGCGAGAGGGTTTCATTGACCCCTGGGTGGCCAGTGCCCAGTGATGTGTGGGAGGAGTGAATGAGAGGAGTGCACCATGTCCAGGTGATGTACAGCAAACCTGGGGGACAACCTGGCGGAGTGTTGGTGGAGACATTGGAGGAGGGCAGTTTCCTCAGACCAGACAATAGGGTTGACAAAGAGCTTTTCGGGCAGGATGGGTTCAGGTTCTTCAGTATTTTCATCAGGGCTGTGGAGACGAGATAAGGCGCCTTAACATTCTTGGATCCAGGTCGATAGGAAATAGTGAAATTGAAGCGGGTAAAGAACAGGGCCCACCGTGCTTGTCGTGGGTTCAGTCTCTTAGATACTCCAGGTTTTTGTGGTCAGTCAGAACTACAAATGGATGTTGTGAACCCGCCAACCAATGCTTCCACTCCTCCAGGGCAAGCTTGATGGCCAGAAGCTCCCTGTTCCCGATGTCGTAGTTGACCTCCACTGGGTTGAGTTTGCGGGAGAAGAAGGCACATGGATGGAGTCTACTTGGGTTCCCCTGCTGCTGTGATAGGACCACTCCCACTCCGGTGGTCGAGGCGTCGACCTCTACTAGGGCATTGACCAATCCATATGGCATAACGAGATACTCATAGTGTCCAGTAGGGGTCACAAAGGCTGTTTTCCACTCGTCCCCCTCACGTATCCAGATGAGGTTGTAGGTCCAACTTGGTGAAGACAGTGGCACCACGGAGATGTTTCACCGCTGATGAGACGAGAGGAAGGGGATAACGGAATCTGACAGTGATTTTATTGAGTGCTCTGTAATCGATGCAAGGCCGCAAGCCTCCGTCCTTTTTTGCCACGAAGAAGAAGCTGGAAGCAGCAGGGGAGGTAGACGGGCGGATGTAACCTTGAGCTAGAGTCTCTTCAATATATTCCTCCATGGCCTTCTCCTCCGGAAGTGACAGGGAGTAGATTTTTCCTTTGGGCACTGGCTCACACGGAAGCAGGTCGATGGCGCAGTCCCATGGCCGGTGTGGAGGCAGCTTGGAAGCTCTTTTGGAGCAGAAGACGTCTCTGAAGGGGGCATAACACGTTCGGATGTCCATAGAACATTTCTCTACGGGGCTCTCGATGGAGGTGGCACAGACTGACAGATCTTCGGAACGAGGAGGGAGTGGCACAGGGAAATTAGAGAAACAGTTCGGGAAGCAGCTGTCGCCCCACTTCAGTATCTCGCCGGTCTTCCAGGAGATGGCGGGGTTGTGCTGTTCCAACCATGGGCGCCCTAGTATCACGTCAGCGGTGGACTCCTCCAGAACCAGCAGATGTTGTTGCTCGACATGAAGGATGCCCACTTAGAGTTGCACTGGACCGACACTAGAGCGTACCTGTCTTCGACTGATAGGTCTTCCCGTTGTCGATTGGACTTGGTAGACAGATGGCGTGGCGGTTGGCTTGAGGTTGAGCTGACGGCAGAGGGCGCCCGAGATACCGGCAGCAGTAAGGTTTACAATAGTGGTGAGTGATTTCATTTTATTTAACGAAGGAATAATGACACTCACCATGGGACGAGAAGGGCGAATGGGGCATTCAGAGATGAAATGCCCAGATAGACCACAGTACAAACACAGATTCTGGGTCAGCCGCCTCTGCCGTTCAGCGGGAGACAGTTGAGTGTTTTCAAGTTGCATGGGTTCGTTGGCTGGTTCTGGAGGGCTGACGGATTCTGGTCGGTGGAGGGATGATGCGTAGAATAGCTGGCCCTGGTGCTCTTCGAGACACGACTGCATACGAAGCGAATGGAAAGTTGTATGAAGCGTTCCAGCCCGATGGAATCCTCGTATGCAGCGAGATGCAACAGCACTCGTTAATTTCCAACCCTCAGGGACTGCTCGTTCCATCCGCTGGCGGCAGCGAGGGTTCTGAACTAAAGAGCATATTCATTCACAGTCATTGAACCTTGTTTTAAATGGTATAGTTGCTCACCGATCAGTGAATCCCAAGCAGGTTTTCCGAAAACTTATTTGAAGTGGAAGACGAAACTGGAGAACGACTGTGTGACTGAATGATTCTGGGACCAAAGAGTATCAGCCCAGCGAAGCGCCTGGCCATTTAATTGGGAGATTATAAACGCTACCTTAGTGTGGTCGTCGGGGTACAGGTGCGGTTGCATCTCCAGGACCAGCGAACATTGCAGGATGAATCTGTTGCAGTCCTCCGCTGAACCAGAGAAGGCCGCCGGTTTGGCCATGGGACTGGCGTAAGGAGGCGGTGAAGGAGAGGCGGTGGTGTTGACAGACGTGCTCGGCGGTGGAGATGCTGGTGGATTCGCGGTTTGTGCTCGCCGGAGAGCCTCCACAAGCTCTTGAAACGGGTCTGAGGTGCTCATTCTGGTTGTTCAGCGGTTATGGCCTGGACTTCTCTTACAAACAGAAGGGACAGAGGCACTGGAATGCAGGTAACAGGTTTTATTTAAACAACCAGAAGAGAGAGTCAACAGTGCAGGTAAGTGAACAGGGGAATGCAGGTGGTGGGTAATGGCAATGGAACTAATACTGTCCTTTTCTTTTGCAGAGGTAGCGGATGCAGGGACTGACTGGAACGAAGGAGACACGGGAGAACTCACACGAGAGGAAGAATCACGCAGGAGACTTGGGAACACGCTGGAGACAGGTAAGTAGCTTGAGGGAGTCCTTAAGGTGAACATGAAGGTAAGTCTTGATGCTAACAAGTCTGGACAGTGAGTGTGTGAGTGTTTAGTATTCGGGTGAAGGAGTGCGCTGTGATTGGGTGATGGCTGAGCCTGGCGTGTCTGTTACACTGCTGCACAGAAGAAAGTCATACAGGTATGATACAACATTAATGTTAGTAAATGATAACAGAATTATCATTTTAGGGTGAACCTATAAGCTTCCTAAGCTATATATAAGCTTTTCAATCAGCGCACCATTTCTCAAAGGGATTTTTTTTCTCTAGCAAACTCAACAAATGCTTGGCGTGCACACCTCCTGTGCTTTCTGAATTTTTCCCTTTAAGCTTCTGGAACTAACTCATAACTCATGCTGTGCACCCAGCCTTCACATATTCACACAGCTTTGTTAACTTTTGGGCTGTAACCTTTTTAACTCAAGTTATGCCTGTCTCTCTTTTTTAACATAAATTCCTGCACTCTGAACCACTCATAAATCAAGAGACTTTAAGTGAACTGAAGCTAGAGCAACATATGGATGATCAGAAGGATGGTTCAGAAACTCTTTGCATTAATATTAGGCCAATACAGCATCTGCAGAGCTTTGATTTTGTGGTAGGATCAGGGTCAAATGTCATGGATTTGTGATAGATGGACAGCCCTGCCAATCTTCTCACCTTAGTGTTTTTGAAGTGTTTCACATGATGTCAGAGTAAACAGACCTGGATCTGGCAGCATCTCTCCAGCTTTCCCACCAAGGAAACACAATTCCAAGAAAAGAGAAATACCAGTCAAGGCCAAAGATAGGTAAAACAGGTGAAATCCATCATAAAATGGTGAAAAAAATGTGGAACAACTGTGAATTTGCTCAGAGCTGACTGATCTTCCAGACTTGAAAGGCTGTAGAAGTAGAGTGGCCTTCAAAAGGCCTACAGCTACAATGAAGGACTGCAGAACCAAGAATGTTTAGCAGAAAGCACTACTGGCACAGTGAGGGATGGTGGTGACAACAGAGTCATGCTTTGGGAATCTTCTCTGTGACAGGAACTGGGAAACTCATAAAGAAGGATGAATGGATGAAGCTAAGTGCAGAAAAATCCCAAAAACAGTGTGCAGAATTCCACAGGAGTACTGGAACCTGGAAGATGATTCATTTTCCAACAGGGCAGTGACCCATGATGCTTTAAAAACATAACTTTAGTGACCTGTAACGGTCCAGTTTAAGTACAGATCACTCAAACTGAGCATATGTGGAATGTATGTTTTTAAAAATTCTCTTGCAGTTCCCATTTAACGACAACACTTTACAATAAGGTTCATTAGTTAACATTAGTTAACTACATTAGTTAACATGGATTAATAATGAGCTTCACTTCTACAGCATTTATTAATCTTTGTTAATGTTAATTTCAACATTTACTAATACATTATTAAAATCTTGTTAACATTAGTTAATGCACTGTGAACTAACATGAACAAACAATGAATGACTGTATTTTCATGGTAACACTTTACAGTAAGGTTGTATTAGTTAACATTAGTTAATGCATTAGTTAATATTAACTAACCATGAACAACACCTCTGTTCAGCATTAGTTAATCTTTGTTAACGTTAACTCACGCATATATTAATGCATCTATTTACGTTAACAGCGCAAGTAGTTAACATTAGTCAATGCATTAGATAACCTGAACTAATCACGAACAATGCCTGTAAATAACCTTAATGTTTTAAGGTTAACTTACTGTACATATTTACATTAGTTTATGTAGCAGTTGACACACTAAGGGTGAACATTTCTAACTCACCATCTTACCCTAAAGGTAAAAATGCCATTGTGTACCTTATCAGCATTATTTATTAAAAATGGCATTGATTTGGGCTGTAAACATAATTCTGAAGTGGAAACCATCTGAACATTAACAGATATGTTGTTCATGTTTATATGCTCTTTACTATCATTACTTACACTTAACAAAGCATTTATTAATGGAATTTGTGAAACTTATAGTAAAGTGTACACTATTTCAACATTAACTGATGCGTTACTAACATTTGTAGACCCTTTGTTATCATTACTTACCATTAACAAAGCATTTATTAATGGAATTTGTGAACCTTATTGTAAAGTGTACACTATTTCAACATTAACTGATGCGTTACTAACATTTGTAGACCCTTTATTAACATGACTTACCATTAACAAAGCATTTAAATGAATAACATTTCTGTAATTGTAGAATCCATATGTTTGTAAGGAACAGATCCAAATTTAGCCCTTTATCCGGCTATCTCCCAACAGCGACCGTCACAGTCAAAGCCCGTGCTCGTTATGATTCAAATTTGAAAGTTGCCTTTAGGGGAAGACGGTGTGTTAGAAGAGTAAAGCTTGGGGTAATTTTCATTTGAAAGGGAACTAATTTAAGTCTGTTAAGTGCCAGTAGCGAGACTTTTATATTGAAAACAACTTTTATTTTGATAGTGCTGAGTGTAATTTTAGTAGTCCAGAGTGCCAGAAGACAAAAGCACAGGAGGTCCCATTCTCCATCTTCAGAAATGTCAAAAAAAAAAAATAGCCAACAGTACATGAAAAAGTATTATATAGTATTAAACCCTAAGAGGTTTGCATGAGGTTCTCATAAACTTCATCTCTGAATGCGCTGTGAGTTTAATGTGCATTTTGGGAACGCAGTGTGTGCTTGGTTAACTTTATTTGCACATCCACACAACATTTAGAACATTTCTGTGGACAGAAGTTTAAATTTCACATATTCTGCCAAAAATAAAAGCTTAAGGAAAAACAGAATGTTTGAAGGTAAAGAATTTAAGACATAAATGTTGGTAATTTGTAGTGTAAAATAAAATTATTTTTATAATTATCAAATATTCATTTTTAAATTATATATATATATTGGAGGTTGTGCAAATAATTTTACAATAAAAAAATAATCAAAATAAAACAAAATTTACTGACAAAAAAAAAAATTATCTGTTTACCTGCATGTTGTTTGACCGTTAACCAACATCAGAGAACTGTGAATTTGCAGATGTGCTGTAAAATTATTGGAATATTAACTTAAAATCTCATTTGGTACTTAAAGTATTATGGCAGATTCAGCTGATAAAAAAAATAGTTAGGGGTTCCCAAAAAAATCCATATTTTTCATTACAAAATTCATATTGGGTGACCACTATACTACTTTGTAACAGGGATGGTATTTAGAAAGTAACATTTTCCATCTAATGAGTCACTCACCGACAGACTGAAGTATTTTAGAGGAGAGCAAAATTTACATGAATTTCCCACAATAATCATTAAGAAAAATTCCCTGATTTTTCAATGTTTTCTATGACCGTGGGAACCCTGAATACTAAGAAGACCATGTCACACACTTCTGTCTCTCCTTTCACTGCAGCCACAGGCAGCCAGACAGGAAGGGCAGTTCACACACTGTCCAGACCCAGAGAGACATAATGTACCACATCTCCAAACACACCCCAGATACATGTGACTGCCCGCTGCAGTTTCACTCTCCGCCCCATAAAGAACCGTAATGATTCCTATGTGATGTGAGAGCAGAGTGGGTGTACTTACGACTGACATAGTAAAAACACTGCCTCCATTTCATCCTCTCAGACACGCACGTGAGTGCTCAAAGACACTTTATCTCACTTCAAAAGCATACATTGTTTTTGATAGATTTTTTTGGAACGCTCCCCTCTAACATGCTCCGGCAAGACCGGAGTAACACGAGCCTTGGTGAGGAGCGTATAGTAAATTGTGTTGAAAAGCTGTGACCCGAAGCTCTGTCGCCTAGACAAAGGTGCCTCTCATGTGCCCCAGACGTGGGATATCCCTCACATCTCATACCAGCCAGCCACACGAGCACAACCCCCCGCCTGGCTGCTCTCCAAACCTGTATATATTTTTTTAAGAACTCATAAATGCTACAAACTTGCTTTTCTCCTCCTCCGTTGTCCCTCGTCTGTTCTGACAAACAGGAGAGTGAGCCATAGACAGCATGTGGAGGGACAGAGGGTTGAAATCTTGTCCCTAAAGATAACAAGAGTCACACGGCACAAAATAATTGAACTCGCAATGTAATACGGATGACTTGAACTTACATTTCCAATGCGAAATATTATTATTTATTCGAATTTATTGTCTTGTTTCTTTAAAAACAGCTGCAAAAGCTTAATGCATTTCCATCTTTTATTTAATTTCACTTCATACGAATAAACTGAACAAATTGTGGCTGACAAATTTAAGTGCCTAAAGCAGTCTAGCACAGCTTAAATTACATGATAATATGCTTGAATAAACTGCATGCGCGAATAAGGACTTTGTCTTTCTTGACAGCTATTGCTGCTCTCCAGTGCATTGATTTGGGTTTTCCTGCACTACACTTTCGTGTCTCAGTTGATATAATTGAGAAAATGTGTTTACGGTGTTTCATTGCTCATTGAGGTGATTACCACGGCATTCACTGTCTGGAAATACAGGCCCTACACTGAATGGCTGCTTATATAAAACCAAATGCAACATTAAATGATACTGCTATGTTGTTATCACAAGACCTTATTAAATGTGTTTAATTCATAGAGGAACTAATAAAAACAGTTATTAATCCAATTTTGTGTAGCAATATCTTAACTACAAAAGTCAAAAGTGTTAAAATCACATGCAAGCTTATAGCTTATTTGACACTGGAAATGGAAGGTCAGGTTGAACGCGTCACATTCAGTATTCTGTCAGATAAAGTTCATGTATTCAACTGTTAAACTGCAGACAGAATCGATTCTATTATGTAATACTTGAAAACACTTTACCATATGCAGTGCATATCAAATCTGTGGGTACACTGGAAAAACATGAAAATGTCTCAAATATGTTCCAGAAGAAGGCAATAAAAATGTTTAATAATTTCAGAAACTACCTTCAACTGCCAGTTTGTGGAATGAATATTGCTGTAGTTGGCCGTTTTTATTTATGAAATCCAATGATTTAATAATGTAACATAACACTCATTGCTCATATGAGATACGCATACAGAAAGGTTAAAAGAAAGCATTCCAAAAATCGCATGGATTAAACGTGGATTTCTTGTTATTCGTGTTTTATGAACCAAGTAAAATCCTGCAGTTGGATTTAGTAGGTACTATCGCCATCTAGTGGTCTTGCACGGCTGTGACGTACCAGACGGGGAAAATGTCTATTTCAAGCAAAGAGAGAGTACCCCTGAAAAGAATCAGTGAAAATTAAATGTTACTTTTTTGTTTTTAATTATTATTTCTACAGAATACGCTGAACGGCTGTTAAAAATGCAAAACGCCAGATGCTGTAGTTACGCTACACCAGCAGGGGGCAAACAGAGCCATTCTAACCAGCCAAACCCTCCTTTGTACACAACAGAACACACAAATGCACTCGACTAGTGTGATGAAACGCAAGTAATATCGGTCCAGATTTTTACAATCCCTTCCTTTCACTTTTTGATTTGACTGACAGAAGCTACAGTTTTTCTGAATTGCTAAATAACTAAACCCCATTCTCTGAACCAAATTCCCAATAGCCTAATTTGTCAAATAAATTACTCTTTCTGTAAAACCATTAAAAAAAAAAAAAAAAAAATCCAGACAGTGCAAATCTCAGGCACTCTTTTTGCAAAGCTTCTAAACATATTCTCTCTAACTAAAACACATTTCGCACTGTGATGCACTAAACACAGGCAGGTAAAGGTTAAACACAACTAAAACACAGTTGTCATCGTTTACACACAACGACTCAAGACTAGAGACTAACATTAAAGGGTTTTCCCTTTGCCTGGCAAGAGACAACATTGCCTGTGATGTGGACAAAGTCCTTAGGCTGGACCCAACAGGAAGACGTGATGCTGAGACAGAATGAATCTCTCACTGACTTTTGCAGTTGCACAACTCTTTTGAGTGTATTGTAACGCTTTTAATTTAGGTTTTGTTTTTTAACCATTTTGGCTTTTGCAATTGGACTACTGTATTTTTACAGTATGCAAGCAGTGAATATACAGACATTCAGTAGGCCTACTATACAATATTCAGCACAATATTATACTTGCAGTGCATACAGTATTCAATTTATTTACCTTTTACTATACTTTTTTACGTAATTTGCTGTAGTGTCTAGTGAATGATCTGTAATGTTTATATTTTGACTGGCTGTGTGTATGATCTGAAAGCATTATTTGATTTTGAGCACAGATAAAATGGTTTTGAGGCAATTGTTTGATTTTGCCAGAAGAGTCAGATGTTCTCTGAATGTAGTTTGAAGATTTGGTTTTGTGTTTAAGGTTTTGATGAAGTGGGTGGTTTCAAAAAAATGCATTTCAGCAATTTAGAAAAACTGTAATATTTTTACACCAAAAAAACAAAACAAAAAACAAATGGTTAAAAACAACCACATTTATTTTCAAGATGACAACTGGACTGGATTAAAGGTGCAGCACTATGAGGTCATGTGACAACAATGTAGCATATTACTGTTTAAAACGATTATTGTTGCATACAGCATCATGTATTTAAAATTGTTATAGGCAGTTAAATATTAGGCAGCAAAAGGAAAAAAGTGAAAAGGAAAGTGTGCTAGTTCATGGGATAGTTCAAAAATGAAAATTACCCCATGATTTACTCACCCTCAAGGCATCCTATGACTATCTTTCAGATGAACACAATCAGAGATATATTTAAAGATATCCTTAGTCCTCCAAGGTTTATAATGGTTGTGAATGGGGGGCCGCGTTTTGAAGCCAAAAATAATGCATCCATCCATAAAAATAAATAAAAAAAGTTAATAAAGGTCTTCTAAAGCGAATCGATGCGTTTTTGTAAGAAAAATATCCATATTTAAAACTTTAAAAATTCAAATAACTAGCTTCTGGTGGACGACCGTACGCAGAATGCGCAAGTTGATTTGTGGGGGAAGAGTATCCTTTGACCTGACGCACAATGTAATGACAAACGCGGAGGCGCAGAAGATAGAGCAAAACAAATCATCGGTCACGGATTATAAGTCTAAAACGATCATTTTTTTAACGTGAAATGGATTTCAATATAAGAGGAACTTAAAGTTGTTGCACAGCCCTATTTGTTTGAACCACGAGAGGCGTCTAAGCTTACAAGACTCCTACATCCTGCGTCATACATCGCGTCAGAGGATTACTCATTTGGCGCAAGTTGACTTGCGTACGGTCGTCTGCTGTAAGTTTTTTTTTTTTTTTTTAATTGATAAAAGTTTTAAATAAGGATATTTTTCTTTGAAAAATACATCGCTTCGCTTCAGGAGGCCTTTATTAACCCCCTGGAGTCGTATGGATTACTTTTTTTATGGATGGATGCATTATTTTTTACTTCAAAATGCAGCCCCCCATTCACAACCATTACTACGGAGCCCCAAAAGGGACGTGTTGGTGGGGGGAAAAAATTGGGATGGGAGAAAATTTGACGTGCTGGTGGAAAAAAAAAATGGGATGGGAGGATTTATTTGTTTATTTATTTATTTTTCCCTCAAAAATTATTATCGTTCCCTTGCTGTGAGCGCGGACAAACACTTCCTCTTTAATGTCCCGCTGACTGGCAGTAGTGTTTCAGTTAATAATGCACACAAATAATGCGCAGCTCTTAGAATCTGAACTTGTTGGACTCAAAGAAATGCAGTCAGTGCTTATGTCAAGCAGTTCAGTAAAGTTGGCAATATATTCAAAGATTCAAGCTTCCCGGATCAATAACTCATGAGCTAAACGTTGTTAAAACACAAATGCAGCTACTTCCAATCATCTAGACAACGAGCTACAACAACACAATTTTCCTCAAATGTGCTTTATAATAAATTGGTCTCTATGAGCAGGCGGCGGAGAGACAAGTCTGAAAAGTTCAAAACCTTTTTGCTCATTTTATATTATGAAAAATACTTAATAACTTCACTGTAACACACTGTACTGTTGGAGTTCAGTTCATACATCACTGCTCTCCTGCTGGTTGTACTGGAACACTTAGTTTGATAAAAAAAAAAGCATAACTTTTATGATTATTAATTATTAAATAAAATCAATAACTTCACTGTTATTAGTAAAAAATATTAAATAAGTTGTAATGCTATCAAATTCAGTAAGCAATTATCATGCAAAAACGGTTGTATGTAAGCTGTGTACCAACATCATTTATGTAAAGAAGTGTTGTAGTACCTATAAGCAGCAGGAGAGCAGTGATGTATGAACTGAATTTGGTGACAGTACAGTGTGTTACAGTGAAGTTATTGAGTATTATATAATACTTCATAATATAAAATGAGCAAAAGGGTTTTGGGTTTTGCACTTTTCAGACGGTCCCTTCACACCTGTCTTTCGGCCGCCTACTCACAGTGACCAATTTATATATTATAAAGCACATTTGAGGAAAATTAGCTCGTTGTCTAGGTTACTATGATTGGAAGTAGCTGCATTTGTGTTTTAACAACGTTTAGCTCACGAGTTATTGATCTGGGAAGCTCGAATCTGTGAATATATTGGCAACTTTACTGAACTGCTTTACTTAAGCACAGACTGCATTTCTTTATATTTGAGTCCAACAAATTCAAACTCTAAGAGCTGCGCATTATTTGTGTGCATTATTAACTGAAACACTACTGCCAGCCAGCGGGACATTAAAGAGGAAGTGTTTGTCCGAGCTCACAGCAAGGGAACGATAGTATCTTTGCAAGGGAACGCAAAAGAAAAAAAAAAAAAATCCTCCCATCCCAATTTTTATCCACCACCACGCCCCTTTAAGGGCTCCGTACATTACAAACATTGGACAACTAAGGATATTTCTGATTGTGTTCTTCTGAAAGAAGATAGTCATATACACCTAGGATGGCTTGAGGGGGAGTAAATCATGGGATAATTTTTTGGTTAAACTATCCGTTTGGTTGAACTATACTTTTAAACTTCAAATCTTAAAAATATATATTTAAAAAAATATACTGGCAGATTATTATATTAATTAAATAAAAAAAAATAATAGCTTAAGTGTACTTAAAAAGAAGTTCACTTTTATGACTGTCTTACCTTAAAAAGTACACTTTGTAATAATGTCAAATTTAAAGTTTTACTTTAAAGTTTTTTTTTTTTTTTTTTTTAAATAACAAGTTAAAAACCTTCTGTGATTTAAAGTACACTTAATGTCATTCATGTCAACTGTAGGGTGTTATTTAATATTGCATTTAAGTTATTTTATTACCAAATTGCACCATTACAAATGTGTAATTACAGATATATTTAAATACATGACATACCAGTTTCAATAAGAATAACATTAAAATATTTCAGTTTACCAAAAATGCTTGTCAGTTCATTCTGTAGTACACTTTAATCATATTTCAAAGACAATAGAATTATGAAATTATAAACATGCACTGAAATCCTTCTTAAGTGGTTCAAAAAGCACTCTAAAGTTCAGCTAATTGCATTCAGTATAAATCTAAACTATAATACATTACTTAATTGCAATTAAAATGTAATTAAGTGTTCCAAAACATTACATAAGTATATAACTTCCATAATAAATACTTTTTTTTTTTAAAGTTCTAAAATGTACTTTTTTCACAAGAGATCGTATGCAGTAAGCTAGTATTCCATTCCAAACAGAGACCTAGAACACTTTTGAATCCATAAATCCTAAATATCAGAATTACCCACTGGTATTTTCTCTCGTATGTTAATAAAATAACAAGTTTTACAAATATTCTGTAACTCAGAATTACAATTCATTGTACACTAAACGCAATGTGACCTGTTTGTGAGGCAGCACAGCTTTAAACACAGAATGAACCACGCACTCCAGGCTGGCCTGTTGCTTCTTCATATTTATTTGTGCAAATATTGCAGAGGTCTTGAGAAACAGAGGATCAATTTCAGCATTCATAAATAACATTCAGTTTGCATATTAAGTCAAAACCTGGATAACAATAACACCCATATTCCCATTCCCATTCAAACACAAAGTGTCCACACATACTGTAGCACGTGTCAAACAATGAGTAACTAAAACATTACAGTATTGCTGCATTGAGACTTAGTGCATTAAGACTGTCTGATTACTAACTTACTGATAGACAGCAGTGGGTCAGGAATGCAATGTGAAGAACAGCAGTTGTGACAAGGTTTAGAGAGAACGATACTTTTCAACTAGATCTTTAACACGGTGATCAGGAGACTCAGAGGCATCTCATCCACATTAGCAGGTACTTGTGCACACTTAATACCATGTTTTAAACACAATATGTTACAAAATCATGCTGAAGTCCTTTGGGAGAAGAAAGAATTCAACAAGACTCAACATGATGGATGAAGAATGATTGTGAGCTATATTCTCCAGGCATGCTCTTGTATTTTTATTTTTGCATAAATTAGATTGGTTCTTGCTTATTGAAGCTTGACCAATGTATCCCCAATGAGGCCTAAAAGAGGCCAAAGAAATGGATCCCAGAGTTCATGTCCATATCATCGAGGACAACAGTGTTCTTGTTCCAATATGGCTGTTCTGATAAAGCTCATTTTGGAACTCACTGTTAAGACTGACAATTGTCTTGAAGGCAATTGCCCTGCAGTTCACTTTTGAGACCTTTGTGCTTGTCTATATGGAAACACTCCGTATATGAATTACAAAGTTTTCCAGTAATCAGTCTGTTAACGGAAGCCCATACTTCATACCTGCTCTCCAGATTGCAGCATTGATGGTATTCCTCTTCAGAACAGTAAGACTGTGACACCACCATCAGTTTACTAAAACTGGAGGTCTTTTTGGACATATTAGACCTATTTGTTTGGAGTCCCAACTGAAGCCACCCTACAAACTGATCAATCTTATGAAGACAAACTCAAATAATCCAAACGACAGGACGTTGAAGGTTCATGGAGTCACATTGCTCAGCGCAGAGAACTGAATTTTGTGTCTCTGTTCTTGGAGTCTTTTCGTCTTGAACTGTGGCTGTGATGGGGTCTTGGAGAAGAGTTGGCTGTCTTGTGGCTCGGGTTGTGGGTGTGATGACTGGCTTGTTTTCCCTTGGATCTGTGGTGGGAGTGATGTTTGTGAGAGGTGTTGGTCGCTTGGCGTCCTCCAGGTGGCTCCAGGGCAGGTGACGGGGTGATCTCTGGAAGAGGCTCCAAGACAGCCGGCGCTGCTTGAGGTTTGGCCTGTGGACAGGAGCTTGTGAGGAGAGGAGATCGAGAGGCTGTTTCCAGCAGACCTTTGGTACCATGCGTGCACTGTGGAGGAAGATGGGAAAGGGTGAGGGAGCAATGGACGAAGGGTTACGACAGAAATGATTAAGAACCAGGGATAAGGGAATGGGTGTGACAAAGACAAAAAAAATAAGTAGATGTAAGTTAAAAGAAGTGTAAGTAAAAGTATTTTGATGTGGTTTAAAAGAAAAACTTAAATAGCTTAGCAGAAAGCAACAACCAATCAGATATCAGTGTCACTGATGACTCATGCAGATGATTCTTCTTTTGTTCTGCAATACAGAACTGTATATAACCACTTAAGTCATACTGAAGTGCTCATATCAATTCTGCCAGGAGAGAACAATGGAAATTAACAGCAAAATCATAAGAATTACAGTCAAATCAGAACAAATCACGCAAAATAACCATTGAAAGGGTAGTCCACTGAAAAATAAAAATTTGAACATTATTTACTCACCCTCATGTCGTTCCAAACTTATTTGACACTATATCCAGTACACTAAAAGAGATGTTTAGCAGAAGTTTATGCTGCTCTTAAAATAGACAGGGGCTGCCATGTTCCAAAAACGACAAAAAAATAAACTGGGCTCTGGAAAGCAACTAGAGTTGTCAAAAGTACTGACTTCGGTACCAATTGGTAATGAATTTTTAAAAATGTGATGCTTTGAGCGTTGTTGAGCGGATTCGTAAACACCTCTGATTGGCCATTATGTGGACGCGCTCATCCGATATGTCCGTGATTGGCTACAATGCACGGGAGCGTTTGAAAGCACACGGAAGTGTATGAATTCGAAAGCGGGAGTGTTTGGATGCAGGCTTCTATCAGCGGACTGCTTTGAAACGCTCCCGTGTGTATCTGTGTAAGCGCCCGGTAAAGAGCATCATTGATGACTATTTACAACGTTTTTGAAGCATTGATCATTGAAGCCAATCATAGACATATCAGTTGAGCCGTAAACACAATGGCCAATCAGAGGCATTTACAAATCCACTCAACAGTGCTCAAAACATCATATTTTTAGAATTTCAGTACCAGCGTGGTACCGAAGTCGGTACTTTTGACAACTCTAAAAGCAACTAAATAGCTGCAAATATGACAAAAATACAACACTTTATTTCAGTGTCCTTGTTACAAATTACATGTACTTACTACAGTAATAACAGTAAATACCACATAATTACACGCAACTAACCCTATACCAAACCTTATTTCTAACCATAACCCTATAGTAAGTACGTTGTTAATTAATAATTACTCAGCCTAAATGTACAATTACATTGTAACAGTCACCTTAAAATAAAGTGTAATCAAAGTTTGTGACAATTTCAAATTTAGCCAGTTACACTTGCAAAAAATTTCATCAGATATAATCTATAGAGTGCACACCATAATAATAATTATTATTATATGAACTAAAAAGGTTATTAAAAAAAAAAAAAAAAAAAAAAAAAAAAAAGTGTGAATAAGATTTTTCTATTGCTCCAGAAAAACTTATATGGCCTCAGAAGGAATAGATCATATGGACTTTTTTTTTTTTTTTTTTTTTTTTTTAACTGTACTTTTACTGTGCTTTATCCTTGTAGTAAACAGGGACTGTATAAAAACCGCTAAGACATTCTGCTTAACATCTTTTGTTATTCACAGAAGTAATCATACAGGTTTGGAACAACATGAGTGTGAGAAAATAATGACAAATTGTAATTTCTTGGTGAATTATTAAAATTTTGGTCCACAGCATGATAATACAGCTTGACACAAAAGTCTAAAAGCCCAAGTCCAAAATATTTTGGACACATATTTACACAAACTAAACATGGAATAGTGGTTAGTGGTCAGAGGAAGAGCAGTGCTGATTGTGTGCTGATGCTGTGAAACATCAGGCCAGACGCAGTGCATCAGAACTATTAGCTCTGGCAGAAGCAGTCAGGCAGCATGCAGGCCAAAAGCATGTGGAGCCAATGTGACGCCACCTACAGGAATCTATGAATGTGCCCAAACACCTGCCTGAGTCTTACCAACCTCCCTAAAATCCCCTACTTTTGCCCACTGAACCATCAGCTGGCACAAGACAGGGCGAAATCCAGGCAATCTTTTTCCTAAACAAACATGCACACACACACAGAGGACAAGGGTTAATGTGCTAAGACCGGTAAGTGTAACATCACTAATGTGCACTAATGCACACAGATGCATCAGAACATGCCAGGAAAAACAGTGCAGTAAACAAACAACTCACCCTACATAATCAAATTAGGGCAGTAACAAAAAGTGTACATGCAGGACAGGAATTCTGTGGTTTAGTTTGAAAAAAAATATTTATTTAACATTAAAATTTTTAACATATACAAGCACAAATACGTTCAAAAAGTACAAAATCTTCATAAAAAAAAAAAAAGAAAGAAAAAAAGATTTAAACCCATGCTGTCATAATACATAAAATCCCATAGGGACTTTCCATGTCACATGCAAACTATTTTTACAACATATACATGCGCGCGCGCACACACACACACACACAATAATAAGGCAAGTATGAGTATAGCTACACTATTCCCAACAGTGCATCAGTGAAGAGATGCATTAGCACCTTATTCATTTTATCAGTTTTATTCTGCAAATCAGCTTGATACTTTCCATAGTTGAATAGAAGTCATATTCAGATATTTACTTTAGACTTCACAAAATACACAATGACATGTAACCCAAGTTACAACCAGAGAAATGTACACAATCACTAGTGCTGTTCGTTTGTTTACTGACGTGATGAGATGTACTTTTGGTTGGTGACGAGGTTAACATCAGAGTATAAAACTTAAATAACTGAGAAAAACAAATAATAACTTTAAGGCACATTCATGTTAATAAACATCCACTACAAAACTACAAGATACAAAAACTAAAAAAAAGTTATTAGTTTCATTAAACAAAATAAATTATACAAACAACTTAAACAGCCCGAGTTGTTTGTATATGTTCAGATTATAATAAAAACGACTTGAGTTACACAAGCAACCTTAATAAATAAAGGAAAAAATAAAGAACATTTTTTGACAGATGCTTGTTTATACTCAGATGTTTTTTCAAGAGCGCGACTGCATGTCATAATCTTGCACATCTTTGAGTAGCACAAAGGTCTCCGAACCTTCGAATAAAGGGCTTCAAAAACAAGCACCACCATCACATGAAACTAGTGTCTTTCCTGCTCACTAACACAGAATTCAATGTTACAGGAAGCCAGAAGTTTCATTTCCTTTCTGTAACTGTGCAACATGAAAAATGTCAGCTACACCAATCTCCACACCAACCTGCTGATCTAAGAGGGAGCGAAACCATAGAGAATGAGTCCATAAACATTTATTTCCCTTTCAAACTGAAAGTAAACACAAATCTCATCTACATATGACTTTGATCAAGGCAGCACAGCCATAACGGCTCTACCCTACACCAAACAAATTTGAGACAGCCGCACTTGGCCGAAGCCCAGCGACCTGAACGCTGTCTGACATCTAAATGAAGGGTGCGACCCATGCCAAAACACATCAAACAACACAGCAAGAGGGGGGATGCTCGGTTTGGAAGAGACAAAAAGTCAGGCTGTCGAGTGGTTCTGAATGGAGATGGCAGGTTGCTGTAGGGTTACGCCCGGGGGTGGAGGAGGTCGGCCTGAGGTGACTGCTTGTCCTACCATGTTTATGTCGTTTTTAGCAGCTGGAAGTTCGATTTCCACTGGACTGGTCTGGACTGAGTCATCGGAGGGCACAAAACCTCGCCTGTCAATTAAACTGACAAGACAAGAGATGAAGAATGGGAATTACAGTTCAGCCACAGTAATAAATACAGGCTTCAACTGCACTATTACAGCCTGCCATGGCATGGTGGAGTCTACATATGCTCAATCTACTGATCTACACGTGTCTCACCTGGGCGGCATGGGTCCACAGAGCACAGAGCAGCAGTTTTTGATCATACTGTTGTAGCTGTAAGGGTTTCCAACGTCTTCATTTCCACTTTTCCCTGACCAGGAACCTTTAATCTGTAATATTGACGAAAACAAATAAATAAAAATACAGCTACACTAAATATTTATGTATTTGAACAACATATAAAGTTTCCATTCAATTTCCAATTAATTTGGATTATACAGTTCTAACACAAACTAATAAACTTAAAGGGTTAGTTCACCCAAAATGAAAATTCTGTCATTAATTACTCACCCTTATGTCGTTCCACACCTGTAAGACCTTCGTTCATCTTCATTCGCAAATTACGATATTTTTGATATCACCGGTGGCTTGGTGAGGCCTGCATTGCCAGCAAGATCATTTCCATATTCTCGTCGCTTCATAACATTAAGGTTGAACCACTGTAGTCACATGAACTGTTTTAAATATGTTTTTAGAATCTTTCTGGACATTAAAAAAGGAAATGATTTTGCTGGCAATAGAGGTCTCACTGAGTTATTGGATTTTATCAAAAATATCTTAATTTGTGTTCAGAAGATGAACAAAGGTCTTACAGAATGACATGAGGGTGAATAATAAATTTATATAATTTATTATATTTAATATTTGTCATTCATACATAAATGGAACGGGCAAGATTTCTCAAAAGTACTAATCACCTGAACTTGTTTTAAATAACCGGTTTATATTTTTATCATCAATAAATCCAATTTGTTTCAGCCTCATACATTTTAACTAAATATTGCATGTTCCACAGCTAGCCGTATTCTAACTGTTCATACGCTTTAACTGAATACATTTTCACAATGACTGAATTTCTGATTCTAAGCAATCTGAATAAATCATTCTATAAATTTAAATAAAATCAAATGGATGCAAAAGAGAAAACAGAAAAAAAATGCTGCTGTCTTCCCTTTTGCCAAATAGGTAGGAAAACTCACATTATGAACACTCATAATACACTGGGCATGTTGCTGTTCAAGGCCACTCCCAACAGTCTGCTATGGATATGCTTAGAGTCAAAAATCGCCTTGTTTTAGGAGGAAGTACTACTTAGCAAACTTTGTCATAATGGTGTTGACTTATATTGTTCCCAGGTGCAAGAATACAAAGAGTAAATGTTTAGCAGGAGTGAGTTACTTTCACTTTCCATCTAAAGGCTGCAAAGAATTGTAAATATGGAGAGAACACCACAACAGAAAATCTGAAAAACCTCTATGTTTGTAGTTAACATTTCAAACTGGATGGCCACGAACACTGTTTTAGGCCAAACAGAGGGGAAAACTGAAAGAAACCGTTCTGTCAGTTTCGCCCAACTCCATGAAATGCTGTCATGTACGGGTAAGAAAGCTGTTGCCATAGTGTTCCATTTTTTTTAAAACTACCCTTACAATAACGGTTCTGTTGATAGCCCTCTGACTGTCTTTGGGACTGTCCTTTTATTAGTAGTAGTAGTAGTAGTGGTGACCCTGAATATTTAAGGATTTGATGCTTCAATAGGAGGAGCCTGATTTGACTACCAATCTCAGTCGAATCCTCGCATAGGTGTTATGAGACGAGGATCATGCTTTTTTGGCTATATGGGGGTGCTCAATGTCAGATAGAACTACCGGTTTTACAGCCTATTATGATAAAGCTGTAAATAAAAATGTGAAAAGAAATAAGCTTTTAATAATTATTTTTAATGTGCATGAATAAATCCAACCATCCCTGTGGCAGATTTAAGTTTCACTTTCCATGATCCGTGACCGACAGAGGAGCATCTTGGCGGCAGGAATTTAAATCTTTAAATTTTCTTATCCTATTGTTAACATTGTTAAAGTGTGGAATCAGACGCACTTTGAAATGGTAAAAGATGATCCAAAAAAAGTAAGATGCAAGTTGTGCCAACAGCTCATGTCTTACCACTCAACAGCAACAACAAACATTGCAGGTTTCTCTCGCACACTATTTGAAAAGACTCAAACAGACTCAGGCAGATCGAGTGAAAGACTGGATTTTTTTCCGATCAGGTACGGTACAAGTGATTTCAAAATATTTCAGCCATTTCTAATTTGATTTTTGGATTCTATGAACATGTTTAGCTAAAAAGACTGCCACTCCAGTTTATTGTCTCTGCAGTTAAAAAGAAAATTCTGGCTATACTTTTGTTATTTTAATAATTTTATTATTTTTATTTTATTTATTGATCACTTGCGGCTATCTTATTTAGTTTTATTATTATTATTATTATTGTTATTGTTATTAGACAGGTATATTCTGTTCCAATTTAATTCTGTTAATTATTTTTTAATTGTTTTTCCATGCATCGATGTTGAGCTGTACTTAGAGGGTGCTCACACCGGCAATTTAACATTAGCCAATTTAATTTGATTTGCCGACATGTAAAATGCAAATCTTGTCTGCAGTGTGGCCTTTCTGCAGTTATTTATTTATTTTTTAGGTTAGAGCCAAAATGTTTATATACATTTTCTTCTATATCTGTGTGTGATGTTCTGTACATCGTGGCTTTAAAATGTTATGAGGAATAGCTTAACGAATGTTTATCCACATTGCCTTTCATTTCAACTTAAAGATAAAAAGGCATTTTCAGTTTCGTCTATCACTTGATAGGCAGTTTTGATATAGATAGATAGATAGAATTACATTATGTATTTTTAATTTCAGGGCTAATTTATTCTAAGGTATAAAAAGGAAACACTCACATCCTCATTAGTAGTAAGATTTGCAGCCACCAGGTATGTATGAAAGCCTGAGAGGCCCAAAATGGACCATACAGAAAAGAAGCAAACCACTAACTCAAGAGCAGTGGATAGACGTCAAGGAAGGCTTCAGAATTTGTACAAATAAAGATGAACACAAATCAACACAATACAGGAATATTCTGGGTTAATTACAACTTGATCACTAGCATCTGTGGCTATAACTTCGACCTGTCACTCAGTATGTAAAAACAAGCAGTACACTGCACTTGTAATGGAAGCCTATGGGCAAGTGTAACAAAGTGTTACAAGTCTCATAGACTTCCATTGTATGTACATTACTACAGACTCGATTTTTTTTGTTTGTTTGTTTTTACAAGCTCAGGAACAAGTTGAATTTTTTTTTTTTCAGCATCACAGACGCCGTTCATGGAGCTTTACTTGTATTAACTCAGAACATTCCTTTATAGGAATAACAGACTTTAAGGTAAAAATCTGAAATCAGACATCAAAAATGAAAGGATATCTGGCAGGACTCGCTTGGAGAGCAAAAACCAACCCATTTCCTCCTTGTGACCCTATAAAAGAGAACATTAGTCAATAAAAGCTCTTCTCACATGTTATGAGAAGAGATTCACATGGCCTCTTACAAGCTAATTTGGCATCTGTGTTTGATTTACAAATGCAGCATTGTGCAACCAATCTAGCTCTTTAAAAATAGCTGATGTAAACACTACTCTACCAGTTATATGACTGGACACATTTGACAAAATTAAAGGTTTTGGTCACACTTTTTTTTAAGGTGTCCTTGTTACAGTGCAATTATACATTTAAGTACTGAGTAATATTAATTAACATGTACTACTTACTATAGAATTAGGGTTTGGTTTAGGGTTAGTTGCATGTAATTATGCATAATTTTCTGTTGTTACTATAGTAAGTACATGTAATGTGTAACAAACACTATAAAATAAAGTGTTACCAAGGTTTTTGCTTAAAAACTTGAAGTCTAAATTTTGCAAAAATATATTGACACTGTAGATCATCAAAAAAACAGTAAAAGCAGTAATATTGTGAAATATCTATTATATGAAATTATATTATATGAATTTATTATATGAATCAGCATCGTTACTCCAGTCGTCAGTGTTACATGATCCTTCAGAAATGATTCTAATATAAATTGCTGCTCAGGAAACTTTTCTTCTTATTATAATTAATTATTAAAAACAGTTGTGCAGCTTCATATTTTTGTGGAAACTGTGATTCACTAATAACATGCAACATGCATGTAGATGACATATAAAATAAAAGCATTAGAAAGAAATACCTAGTCTTGTTACAAATCTGTTTCTACAAGACCTCTAAACCAGAAAGTGATCTGCCATCACCAGAACTAATGTTTCAATTCACACACCTCTCGCTGTTACATACATTTGCTTAAGCTCAAAGATAAAGAAACTGTTGGCAAGTTAAATAATATGACCTACTTAAAGCCAGGTGTGTGGTTACACAACCGAAGATGAAGGCCGTGAGGAAAGAGAGGGAGACGATGAAGGTGTAAAAGAAGCGATAGTTTCGTTTTCCCACACAGTTCCCGACCCAAGGGCAGTGATGATCGAAGCGCTCTATCAAAAGATAGAAGACAGCAGGCCGTCACATGGTGATTAATTTATTACAACAGTAATAAAAAAAGTCTTCTGGCTTAATAACAAATGAGAACTTGAGAGATTAAACCAAAATACAAACTGGTTCAAATCGGCTTGCATAAATCTAGCACTATTAATAACACTGAGAAAGATAACATCCCACGTAGATTCACAAGCAGAATAGTGTGAAACTGCTAACAGAAAAAATATATATATATTAGCATTTAATACTGAATGTTACTATATTACAGTTACATTTTATGGAGACATTATGAGTGATGTTCGTCTGTACAAAAGAGTGCAACAGTAAAGTAAAAATTCAATTCATTTTCTTCAAAAGGGAACTTTTTTAACTTATAAACAGTTGAAGACAGACCTACTGTGTGCTGTGAGGTTGGTAATTAATTATATACACTTTTGTTGAAGCCATTTGTGTGCATTATTTCCATGTATTCTTTAAATTATTGATTCGTGTTTAATAGCTGAAATCCTGGTGAAAACTACATTATCAATGAAAATGAAAAAAAAAAAAATCAGTTTCCCAAAGCTCTCTAACTAATTAAATATTTGCATACGCACATTTTGCAATAAAATTAAAAAAAAAAAAAAAGGTAACTCAATTGCCAGTCGCAATGATTCATGGGATTGTAGTGCTTTCCCTCATTAAAGCAGTTAAGTACACAGTATTGTACCTGTCTTTGTCAGATTTTCAAAATTGTCATTTTCAAATAAAAAAAGAAAAAAGATATTTCATTATGCATCGATACTGAAATATCTGAAACCGTTTCAATACTCCTTTTTCTGCAGTAGCGATACACCAATACCAGCTGCATGTTCTTGCCGTCTTCTCTCCAACGGCAAACTGACACACACCCGTCTCCTCTCACTCACTCCTGTCACTTGCTCTGGTCGAATAGTGCTTGTATTGCATCTAATTTTCATAATACCCACTGGTTTTGTGCTCACATCAAAAGCGCATTTTTCATGGCTTATTGCGCTTAAACACACAAAATTATTTCAAAATAACCATCATGCCAAGTATTCAAGTAAATACAGTAAGTTTGGAAACGTAAATAGTTGAAAGAAAACATGTTGTGTAACAGTATATTGGATTTGTGCATTAGCTCTTACGCCCGTTTCACACTGCAAGCTTGAGCAGCATGCGAGCGGCGCGTGAGCATAACTACATCGTGAACTGCAGCTGCAGAGACGTGGGGAATCGTTCCTATTTGCAAACATGAATGGAGAAAAAGAATCATTTAGGCTACATCCACACGAAGCCAGAGCTTTCCCTATCTGATCTTTTTTTTTTCCTTGTCTCAAGAAATATCTGCATACACACAAAACCACTGAAACGACTCAAAATGATGTAGTATACATGCCAGATCAGTAGGTGGCACTGTAATTCTGCAATAGAGATACACTAAAAACAAAGAATAAGACTTGGAGTATGCGCATAAACCTTGCGCGCTGTATACAAACTTGAGTAAAGCTTAGAAATAAAGCTTTATTTTAATAAAGCTTTAGCCTCAGTAGCTTCTGCAGCACAAACACAAGCATGTAGTCCGCTATTGTTGCCGTTGCCATTTTGTGCTATTAGCGGTGACTGACTAGGGTCGACACGTGCGATGATGACATCACCGTTTCACAAAATATACAGATTGTCTGTACACACAAAAACGCAAGGGCGTCATTTTCAGATTTATCCACTCTGGGACCCTGTTTACACACAAAAAAAAAAAAAAAAAAAACATGGTTTCACCTTCTGAAAACAGCGGATCCGTCTGGACGAAAAGCCTATACGATACAAATTTTTTGCGTATACAGCTAAACTCGTCTCCGTGTGGACGGGGCCTAAATTACAAAAAAAAAAAAAAAGAAAAAATTTAATTGTGATTTTTATTATAAAAATTGTGATTGCGAATAAAAAAAATGAAAAAAAAAAAAAAAAGTTAGTTGTGCTTGTTTGCAGGGCTGCACAATTCAGTCCAAATTTTGATATATCACAATATGGCTATAAAACAATAATAACAATTAAAAAAAATTATTAATAATTTTTTTTTTTTTTTTTTTTTAAATAATTACTAAAAACATTTCATATATATGCAATATTATATAATATAATGTAATACATATAATAGGTGATATATACTTTTTTTTTTTTACAGTGAAATAAGAAAAATAATGTTATTTTTACATTACAACTGTAAAATTACAACAGTCTTCTTTTCCAAACATTAAACCAAAAAACTTTTTTTTTTTGATGGAAAACCACAGGGAGCTTAAATCTTTTGCTGATAAGCGCTTCTCATTACAAGTATGGGAAAATTTGGCACATGATGGGTGGCCAGATGCATGTTAAAGCGACCAAAACTCAGACAAGATGCAGAAATGGAATTTGTGTAGAGCCCCATTTACTGTGAACCGAGCCGCTCTGAGACACTGAAAACACCAGTGGATCATGATCTGCTCACATGTAAATGAACTCAGGGCTGCTCTTCACTCTGAATTTAATTAATTAAACCATAGCATTTGACATTGTAATAAACACACTAAACCATATTGCGGTTACGGTTTTATTTTGATTAATAGTGCAGCATTACAAGGGACTGCTGCACTATGATGTTGATGGAAAATTGCTATGGTGTTCTAGGTGATATCTAGGTAATCTGCATTCCAGAGCAGTACAGCATGGCGCTAGCAGCACTAATGATATCGGATTGATGAACTATACGTATGAATAGTGCTGGGCGGTATGACCAAAAATCTGTATCACGTTTTTTTTAAGATTCTGGCGGTTTCACGGTATGTCACTTTTTTTTTTTTTTTGGCATATTTTACTGTCAGGAGTACAGGGAATATATTATATAAACATTGTAAGGACCAAAAATGTTTTTAAAAATGTAATCAAATCAGTTCATAAAGCTAACAATTTAGTTTAAAATGTAATCAAATTAATTTAATTAATTTAAACATTTTTACTGTGCAATTTCATTGAAGACCTTTGAGTTTGTTTTAATAAACAGTGTTATTATAATTATTATTTTCTCCATTAATCGAAGTACACTCAATTGTACAATAGTATATTTCTGTTATTTCAAGTTATACCGAACTTTTATTTTGACAGGGTTGTGAAGACGTTTGACTTCCTGTGTATATGACGACAAATGTCGATAGTTTTATTAAATTAAACAGTGAAATGTTCATAAAGTGACTGAGCAGCTCTGCAGATGAAGTTCATGTATAGTGAGTGAGACAGCAGACACTGAAATCATCGCGAGCGTCACGCGTGTTTCATTCAGTATGTGTAGTAGACGAAAATGCGGCACTCATTCATACAGACTTTCAGATTCCAATAGCAGCATTTTTTAGCTTTAATATTTACAGACACTAGTCTGTATCGATATCCGATTCATTGTACAGCCATACTTTTGCTTTATTCATCCACAAATTGCCAAATACTGTGACATTCCGCTTTATACAGTAAGTTCTATTTGTGACTGGATTCTGTGATTTCATCCATGGTTTCTGCATCGCGGAAATCATATGGCTCTACGTGGTATGCGCAGTATTAAAGAGAGTTAGTTTGGGAGTTATTTATTGTTGTGTAATAAAGTTATTTCCATTAGTGTAAGAAGGGTATGCAGTTAATAGAAGTCCGCCCTCTATATGCTCTACATTACGCTTCATGGCCATTGAATAGAAACAGCAGCTGTTTCAGCTACGCACCAGTATGGCGGTTTTTGGAAAATGCATATCTGTCTCAAAATTGAAACCGGTATACCATATGAACCGGTATACCTCCCAGCACTACGCATGAACTGACAATGTATATCTTGAGTGCAATTTAACCAATTTAAGCTTTATGGATTTGGCAGATGCTTTTATTTAATGGTGAATTTAAAGTTAGATTAGCAAACACTGCTAATAATTATCATTAAAAAAACTGACCCAAATTTGCTGCAAAGCTGCAAGTGAGTTCGCTGTTCTCTACCGTACATCTCCTCCTCAACACTCACCCACACAGTTGTCACACAGGCTGCAGTGGGAGGTGCGTGGCGGGCGGAAGATCTTGCAGGTGAAGCAGTACTTGAGTTTAACCACCTGCTGATTGATGATGACCTCCTTGGTGCGCGGAGGGGGGCGGTAGGATGAAGATGAGCCTGTTGGGTTGTCTGAGAGAGAAAAACATTTCCAGCAGAGGATGAAATGTCAGGAAGGAATTTCAATAACAAAAATGAAAGAAAACAACCTAACTGCATAGTTTTGATCAGCTTCTAATGAGTTGCTATAAACAGCTAACTCTTCCTGTTTATTGAAACAACTAGACAAACAAAGTCACATTGAGAAAAAGCATCTGTTCAATGAATGCACAATATCCTATTCGGTTTCCAAATTTGGTCACTTATTGTATTGACTGGTTAATATTTTCCATCCAGTTCAAACCAGAGGCAGAGACCCATGCTTACACTAAATTTTAGTCCAACATGTAAATGAAACAATGGCAACAGGTTTGAATAAATGTAATCATCTCACCTTAATAAACTAAATTACACTAACAGTTGAAAAAGATGCAGAACTTTTGCATTACACTGTGCTGCTTTTTCATATTTCTATGTAAATATGCGCTTGACAGAAGTCTTTGATGACTGAAATCGTCTCGCATCTTTTGCCATGTCTCACGCAAGGCACGCAGCTTTCTAAAAACACGGTGCTCAAATTAAAAGATGCTATAAATAAAAATGCATCTGCAGTAGACACTACTTTTTTTTATTCCATTGCCCTGTTTTACTTCTTTTTTTTTTTTTTTTTTTTAAACATGAGAAGCAGGGTAGTGGAGTGAAAACACACCCACACACACACACACACACACACACACAAGGTCTAGAGATGAGTTTTTAAAAAGTTGAACATAACTTGAGCGCTGTGTTTTTAGAACAGCTGCAAATGATGCAAGATATGAGCACAAAAGTTTATTTTAGTGAGTGTTTACATAGAAAACAATGGAAAAACAGCACGGTATAATGCAAAACATTCTTCACACAGCAAGTTTTTTGTTTTTTTTAATAATTTTAACTTGAGCAGCACATTTTTAGAATGGCATTGTCATACACAAGACACTGGGCACAAAAGACACAAGGGCAACAGTCAAAGACATCCATCCAGTGCAAATAGAAGAGCCATGGAAAAGCCTCTCATTTTTTGCTTCTGATTCAGTCAATGAGTCACAATCACAACTACACCCTATACAGTATTTGATCCTCAAACTCTCAAAAACAAAACTTCATTTCAACCACTTAGACTTAAATTCTGACTTGAAATTCCAACTTAATCAAATCCAGCACAGCTTTACTGTTGAAAATTAAATGACATCACAAACTGTAAATTTACAGGTCAGAAATAACATTGGTCACAGATGTGTTTCAGTTCTCTTACTGGCAGGCTATCTGTTTGGAGGAAAATAATAGATAAATCTGCATGAAAATGATTATGCATTTCATTGCCATAATCAGACAAGAATGTGGTACTACTGAATAAGTGAAGATATTTTAAGGCCTGGGGGAGTCCGTGTTCCTGATGACGATCATCCTGTCATATGATCGTCATCATGTCAGTTTCACCCTCTGTAAATAGGGCAGAATGTCCTCTAATCTTCTCAAACAAGGTTTTTATAAATTTGCTTTTTCAAATGTTTTAAGGCATGGTCACATTAGCGAAACTTCTGCAAAATTGTGTTATCGGCCGATAATAGCTTTATATAGTTTGATCCGCTGTCTCTATAAAAGTCAATCAGAAGAGCCAATCAGATGATGCAAAACTTGTGAAACAATTTTTCTAGGTGCAGCTAAAATTGCTTTACTACATTATATGGAACTAGTAGAATGGCAGTTCTACTACGTGTCTGAAAAGGATAATACATTTATTCAACAATAAAACCACAACCCTACAGCAATGACAGCAAGAAACTAGAGCTGTGTGATTTTAGTGCATTTCATTTCTTCAAACTTTTATTCCTCCATAAAAGCCCAAACTTAATGCTCAAATCATCTAGATCACGGATTGTCGTAAAATGCAGTCTACTGTTGCTAAACTGCAGAATGTTCTCAATAATAAAGTTATTAAAATTGTATTAAGCCACGAAACAAGTCTTTGACTGAGTCACTGAATCATTCACTCAAACCCTTTTTTTTAAATATTAATTTAAAGCTGCAGACTGTAAATTTTTTCAGTTAAAATTATCCAAAATCAATTTGAGCAAGTACATAACCAGCCAGTGTTCAAAACTATCTCCTTACCTTAGCCTGATTCACAATGGTAAGCTTGTAATAATGTTTTCTAATTCGAGTGGTACTGGTAGGTTTCCGCAGGAAATTTGAGCATGCCGCCTTTAGTTTACGCGTCATTACATTGGTCAGATCAAACGTGGCAGATTTGTTACATTCTCGTTTAGATGACAATTCCTGGTAAAAATTCTTATTTTGGCCATACTTCCAAGACTACAATCTGTGATTCCGAAGTACAGTATCCACCGGTGCGGTGACACATTCTCAAAACATTAGATTCCTCCGCACTGAGGAGTCATGCCGATGCACAACCCACGTAAAGATGATAATTCCACAAATAACTGCAAGTACAGGTTTCGAACAGAGATGGCGACAAAAAGGCAAAACTTACGGACTGCAGCTTTAAATTAAGCAATTAACTTTTTTTTTAGAACCCCTAGTAAATTACGTTATTTTGTTTAATTGTCTATTCAGAAATGTTGAGATATTTAATCTGTATTAAAAAAAATAATAATCATGATTCCCAATGTATCCAGAATCATGCAGTTCTACTACATACATAGTATGTATACTGCTGTATCTATATTTATATATCTGTATGCATAAATGTGCAAAATAATCAAATTCATTTTCATAGGTAACTGAACAACACTTGCTGAATTAAACATTAAATACAGTGAGGTCATGTGACAGTGTTGCAATCCTTTTTTTTTTTTTTTTTTTTTTTTTTTTAAAAGATTTATCATTGCATAGTGCAGTGGGATTTCAAACTGGGGTGCAGGGACCCTCGGGAGCCGCAAAGGAGTGCTATAAGGGGGTCCGTGGAATTTTTTTAAAACATTTTTAAAAAAATAAATAAAAATTAAAAAATAAATACATTTGATTAAAATAATATTTAAAATAGTTTAAATTTGATTAAAAACAGGGCAGTACTATATTGAATAGAAAAAAGTAATGTAACAATATAAATTAAATATTTTCAAATTTATTTTACACATTTATAACTGTACAGTACAGTATAAATTGGGTCTTTAGACATGAATATATAGCTGCCTTATACATTTTAGAATGGTTGTCCCTCGCACAAAGATGATCATATTTGAGGGTATCTAAAAGATTAAAAAAATATATATATATTTTTTTTTTAAGCTAAAACTAGTATGCCATATACAGCCTGTACTCCAGTTACCCTTTCTGAACATAACCATGGACACGTGGAGATGTGTGCTTCCTCACCGATCTGTTTCTCAATGTCTGCGGCCTCCTCTGGTGTTGCCCGGGGCAGAATCCCTGGATCTGTGAAGCTGGTCTGGAAGAGAGAGATGATCACAAACACAAAAAGGACCCCTCCGATGGCCGGGATGCAGCTGGTGAGGTGCTGCACCAGGAACGGGCAGCTGTAACCACAGAACGGCTCAATTAGGAAAACATTGATTGTGGAACAAGGAAGCTTTAAAACATAGTGCTCCATTAAACTGTTCCATTCCCTGCAGCTCTGTGGATCCCAAATCCAATGTCTAATGCCAAACCAATGCCCTACAAAGAGAATGAGAGATAGCAGTGGTTGTGTAAGAGGATTCAAACAAGAACTAATATGTAAGGTGTTGCAGTACATTGAAAATAAATAACATAAACCTAATGTAATATAAAGATTTGAACTACAGTATCAAACTGAATCTCCACTTAATGTGCTGTATCCACAAGGAACTGCTTTAAAATGAGGGGTATGATTAACACAAATTAAATAAGCCACTTTTAAGTAACCATACATCATTAATTAAGTCCCTAAAAGTGGCCTCAGTACAAATAATGTCTCGAGAGACATAGTACATTTCATACGCAGATTTATAGAACAATTTCTATTATTATATAAATCAGAATAGGGAGGCAAGTTTTACTTGAATATTTCTCAAAGTTTATTTTCAGTTGCACATCATATGCATACTTTGCAACATATCAGGATTAATATAGAGTCTACTGATATGGTACTAAACTTATTTTAATAACAGGCATTCAGTCATAATTGAGATATAAAATATATTTGTAACCATTTGTATCACAAAACACATTATTAATACTTAATTGTTATTAATTATAGTTATTAAAACAGTACCCAGTATTGCAGTAGTATTATGATCTAGTGATTATTATAAATAAAACCAAATTTATTAAATCTGTATTAACATGCATAATACCCATTATATTTTATTGTAGTCTAAGAATCATTTAGTAATTATAAATGAAGTAATTAAGGTACTGCATATAGGTTAACGACCATTTAAATCATACAAATGATACATATTGATTTAAAGAAAAACTATCAGATTCTGTCCAATGCTGATCCTATAGAAAGACACACTGACACATAAACAGGGTAAGTTATCACAAGTGGAAACCTACTGTTTATTAACACTAATGACATTTTTTTTTTTTTTTTTTTTTTATGAAATACTGAAATATGACATCTTTGTACAATTTATAAAACATAACAAATCAGCCCAATCTGACATTTGTGACGCCGGACCACAAAACCAGCCATAAGTCACACGGGTATATTTGTAGCAATAGCCAACAATTATACATTTTTCTTCTATGCTAAAAATCATTAGGATATTAAGTAAATATCATGTTCCATGAACATATTTTGTAAATTTTCTACTGTAAACGTATAAAAAAAATATATATATTTTTGTGAGTGGATATGCATTGCTAATGACTTCATTTTTAAAGGCGATTTTATGAATATTTTGATTTTTTTTTTTTTTTTTTTGTGCACCAGATTCCAGATTTTCAAATAGTTGTATCTCAGCCAAATATTGTATTATCCTAACATATCATACATCAATGGAATTATTTATTCAGCTTTGACCCTTACGACTGATTTTGTGGTCCAGGGTCACATTTATGAGAAACACTCCTGTCTTACTGAAGATTGTACGGTGTTTATATTACTTTCATTATGACTCTTTAGACTTAGTTATTTTAAAATGTACTAAATTAAAATGTAATTTATTATTTACTCTAGTCTTTAGTGTTGCATGATCCTTCAGAACAAATATGCTGATCAAGAACATTTCTTCTCACTTCTTATTAAATTATCATCAATAATAATAAAAAACTGCTGCCTAAAGTTCATCCAAAAATGAAAATTCATAAATTATGAATATATTTTGAAGAATGTTGGTAACCGGACAGTTGACGGTAGCTTTGACTTCCAAGGCTACCATCAACTGTCCAGTTACCAACATTCTTCAAAATATCTTCTTTTTAGTTCAACAGAAGAAACGAATACAGGTTTGGAACAACGTAAGTGTGAGTAAATGATGGCAGAATTCTCATTTCTTTTTTGGGTGAATTAACCCTTTAATTTTTGTAGAATTCATGATTCATTTTTTTGAAAAATGTTACCACTGATTTCCATTGTATTAAAAAATATTAATAATAATAATAATCTCACGTTATACAGAGATTTTTGAGTGATCTACATCCTTTTAATGTGCCCGCGTAGCATTTCACAAATACATCCTAATTTAAGACTGTTTTGAAGCAGGTGCTAGAGACCACAAAACCACAAGCAGAGTAAATAGACATTGATGTAAATCGGACTTCTCTCTCAAAACCCTGACCGGGAGATGCACTTGTGACACCTTCACCCAGATCTCCTCTATCTAAGGCCTATATTGTTGTGTTCATCATGATTTCAGACAGCACTACTTGCTTAAATGTTCTAACAACAGCCAGCTAAGTGACCATGCGGTCTACCAGCCAAAGGCATCAGACTCACTCGAATACGAAGAAGAGTCCACTGGTGAGCAGGATGAGTCCCAGTGTGAGCGGCAGCACGCCGCTCTGACGCGCCACGATGATGCGACCGTCACAGTAAAAGCGGTTCTTGCCGGGAAACACCTCCCATTTTCTCCGGGCTCTTTTGGGCTTGTAGTCGGGCGGAGGTCGCGGAGGAGGCGTTGGGGTCGGTGTCGCGAGTGCCTGAGGATCTATTTGCTGATATTCGCGGTTTTTCATTATTTACGGCGGTGAAATCGCGCTCAGTGTCCATCAAACATCAGCTGCTGCGCGATACGAGCGTATAGATGTCGCTTAATAGTGTCATTACACAAACGCTGCACGCACACACGCCGACCGCGTCCCGCTTTATTGGCAAACAGATCACAATCCGCGAAACGCGACGGATTTACCAGCATGTGACGTAACGCGATATGCAGCGGCGACGTCACAAATGCGTCCTCGCTACATTGTTCGATAATAAACCAGCGGCTTCTGTAGTTTATTTTAACACAAACGCAAATGCACGCTTCATATTCAAATGTGAACGTTCCGGTTCCGCTTTCATCCTCCGGTGAATGATGTACGCCGAATGAAGGTCGGTTTTTTATTTACATTTAGGACACAATAAAAGATGATCTGCCGCACATATTCATACCGCCGCACAAATGATGTGGATGGCACACAGGATGTGACGCTACAGTCCTCAGATGCTCTTCACACAGCAGGCTGCGTAATAGAGGCTCATGTTATAATCTTTTGAAAGCTCTTCGTGTATTACATATTTATGTTGTTTAGAGTGTAATTCTGCAAGAACACATTTGTTGTGGCATTATGAAAGCAGTGACAGGGATAGAGCTCACTTCAGTGTCATTTAATATCTATCTGATGAATTTTCTTCAATTAATGTTGATTTGTATAGTGTATAAAATCTTGTATAAATAGTTCTCTAATGATTTGAGTTATAAGAGTAAAATCTAAATTAAAATCTTTATTTCTTTTTATCAGTAATAAAAAAAATCCCATAAGCAATAGTACAAAGAAAATTGCAGAAATGTCTGCAACCTCTTAATTTTAACCTTTTGGAGAAAAGGATATGGGTCGTTGACAAATAAGGTTTTTAAAAGTGTAAAAAAAAAATAATAAAGATATAATTAATTCTGAAGTTTTATTAAGTGTTAACGGTGAGATTATGTGGTTCTTATAATCAATTAGCACAGCTTTTGACATTTTTTTTTTTTTTTTAAAAGACTGACAAAATGTCACTAAAAAAAAAGTCATACGGTTTAACCAAAATTTCGGTTTTACCGAATGACACTTTTGGTCATACCAAATGACAATATTTTGAAACAATGCCAACAGGCTGATATCTAGCTAGCTAGTTAACAAAAAGACAACCAAACATTTTATATTTAGTACAAGTTTTTAAAATATTACAAAATTGTCCATGTTTTATAGTGGTTGTACCAGATGACCTGATGTTTCAGGAATTTCTCAAATAGTTAGAGAGTTAGTTACTTTGCGTCACGACCATGTGGTCCTCTGCAGGTGTCTGAGTGATGTCACATGATATTGACTGCATGACTTGATCCACAATGGTCCCTTTATATTGGTTACTCTAAATGACAGCAACGAAATAAGTTTTCCTGGACATTCTCTCTCATAAAGCAACGACTTCTATAAATAATTTTAATACCATTTTGCACTATGCTTATATACAGTGGGTACGGAAAGTATTCAGACCCCCTTAAATTTTCCACTCTGTTATATTGCAGCCATTTGCTAAAATCATTTAAATTCATTTTTTTTCCTCATTAATGTACACACAGCACCCCATATTGACAGAAAAACACAATTGTTGACATTTTTGCAGATTTATTAAAAAAGAAAAACTGAAATATCACATGGTCCTAAGTATTCAGACCCTTTGCTCAGTCTTTAGTAGAAGCACCCTTTTGATCTAATACAGCCATGAGTCTTTTTGGGAAAGATGCAACAAGTTTTTCACACCTGGATTTGGGGATCCTCTGCCATTCCTCCTTGCAGACCCTCTCCAGTTCTGTCAGGTTGGATGGTAAACGTTGGTGGACAGCCATTTTTAGGTGTCTCCAGAGATGCTCAATTGGGTTTAAGTCAGGGCTCTGGCTGGGCCATTCAAGAACAGTCACGGAGTTGTTGTGAAGCCACTCCTTCGTTATTTTAGCTGTGTGCTTAGGGTCATTGTCTTGTTGGAAGGTAAACCTTCGGCCCAGTCTGAGGTCCTGAGTACTCTGGAGAAGGTTCTCGTCCAGGATATCCCTGTACTTGGCCGCATTCATCTTTCCCTCGATTGCAACCAGTCGTCCTGCCCTGCAGCTGAAAAACACCCCCACAGCATGATGCTGCCACCACCATGCTTCACTGTTGGGACTGTATTGGACAGGTGATGAGCAGTGCCTGGTTTTCTCCACACATACCGCTTAGAATTAAGGCCAAAAAGTTCTGTCTTTGTCTCATCAGACCAGAGAATCTTATTTCTCACCATCTTGGAGTCCTTCAGGTGTTTTTTTTAGCAAACTCCATGCGGGCTTTCATGTGTCTTGCACTGAGGAGAGGCTTCCGTCGAGCCACTCTGCCATAAAGCCCCGACTGGTGGAGGGCTGCAGTGATGGTTGACTTTCTACAACTTTCTCCCATCTCCCGACTGCATCTCTGGAGCTCAGCCACAGTGATCTTTGGGTTCTTCTTTACCTCTCTCACCAAGGCTCTTCTCCCCCGATAGCTCAGTTTGGCCGGACGGCCAGCTCTAGGAAGGGTTCTGGTCGTCCCAAACGTCTTCCATTTAAGGATTATGGAGGCCACTGTGCTCTTAGGAACCTTAAGTGCAGCAGAATTTTTTTTGTAACCTTGGCCAGATCTGTGCCTTGCCACAATTCTGTCTCTGAGCTCTTCAGGCAGTTCCTTTGACCTCATGATTCTCATTTGCTCTGACATGCACTGTGAGCTGTAAGGTCTTATATAGACAGGTGTGTGGCTTTCCTAATCAAGTCCAATCAGTATAATCAAACACAGCTAGACTCAAATGAAGCTATAGAACCATCTCAAGGATGATCAGAAGAAATGGACAGCACCTGAGTTAAATATATGAGTGTCACAGCAAAGGGTCTGAATACTTAGGACCATGTGATATTTCAGTTTTTCTTTTTTAATTAATCTGCAAAAATGTCAACAATTCTGTTTTTCTGTCAATATGGGGTGCTGTGTGTACATTAATGAGGGAAAAAAAATGAACTTAAATGATTTTAGCAAATGGCTGCAATATATCAAAGAGTGAAAAATTTAAGGGGGTCTGAATACTTTCCATACCCACTGTATAATGTTATAAAATCAGGCCAAAATACAAAAATAATAAATTTATTACATTTTAAGATATTTTAAATCACAAATGAAATGGCTGTACTGGCCTTTGGATGGTTAAATGTATAACCTTTTGACAATTCATAACATAATTAAAACTTTTTGGATTCGATAAAAGATCTAGTCGTACTACCTTACATACTTTGGATGTCATATCTTTATTTTTTATTATTAAGGCCTTTGGACAAAAAAAACAAAACAAAAAAAATATGACCCGTCACATCATTGACCCATATAGTCATAAAAATACAAAGAAAAACATGAAAACAAAGGAAAAGAACTTGAAGAACAAACTCCGTATGAATACATGATGGTTCCAACAGGATTCTACAGACAGCGTGGCATTTCCATGACAGATACACACTCTAGGAAATAAAATTAAACTGATGAAATAATAATAAAATCAAATATTAAATCCAAGTGTTATTTTTATTGAACAGATACATAAATAAATCAATAAAAACCTCACTTCGGATTGAGCGAAAATGTTTCCTAATAATGAGACAGAAAATTGCTCTTTCTGCACACTAGAGGGCGCTAGTCTACACGGGCCAGAAAGATGAGTACATGGCGATTCAAACCATAGACATATGTAATAGGCTATGATTCAAACCTCTGGACACGTTTTGTCACGCTGGAGACATTGGTACACGTATAGTATTAATTCCAAAAAAATTACACCTGGAATGCAATTTGAAAAACCTATCCTGGATGACGTTTATGTTTTATAAAAAAAACAAAAAAAAAAAATCCACTAATCACAACGACTGTGAAATGCCCACATTGGCCAGCGCTGAGAACATGTTAAATCACAATACAATATATCGGGTATAATTTTACCCCTAAATCCAATATCACAAAACGGTAACTGCAAACCCACGTTTCGCTGTCTGGATTCCAGTGGTTTCTGCGAATTGCAGCGATCCATTTGCTTCTTTTCATAGCTTTCGGTCAGTCTGTAAAAAGATAGCGCCGGTTTTTAGTGACAACATCCATTGCACTCATCCCTGCCCTGCCGTTTAATAATTCATTTCTAAGTACTGGTAAAAAAATCTGCACGTAACCACTAGATGGGGCTGTGAGATTAACATTGTGTGCTCTGATATTTCTAAGCCTAGTAGCCACGTGTCTACTGCTAGAATGATATAAAATATTTTAGTTTTGATTTCGTTTCAGAAGTTGTAATTTAAACGTATAAATTACAACTTCTGAAACAAAATCAAAACTAACGCTTCATTTATGCATCTACCACAATTTTATCGTTATCATTCGGTCATCTTGTTTGCATGTAAAATATACTGAGAGAGAGATCAATAACAAAATATATTGCTTTAAAGTGCTCATTACTTAAAAAGGCAGAGCTACATTCGGGATTGCATACTATCTTTGAAGTACGAAACATTTTAACTGAACAGGATGCAATTTTACTGTATGCACAAAACGTGAACCAAACTCCGCTCGACTTGACCTCCACGTTTCAATATAATGAATGAAGCAAATTTACAACTGCTATTTTAACATCTCTTCATTATTTGATTGGATAACTGCATACATTTCATATTCTACTTAAAATAACGTAGGCAGCCTGTATTTTTACAGTATACAATTTTTCCATTTCAAGCAGCCTAGGTGTTTTCGTTGGGTTAGACACCATTAATTCTGAGAGGAGAAGAAAAAAAAAAAAAGAAGAAACTTGCAATTTGCAGTTCATACCATCTTCCATACCACTACAGTACAGAAACTGTAGAGTCAGGCCTCCACCATACATCACTACAGCTAAAGAATGCATATTGATGCCAAATGAGTTCAAATGAGTGCCAAATGAGATGCCAAGTGTTCACGCTCTTATCAACAGCACCTGAGGATAATATATATATTTTTTTTTTATAATAGAATTGCAAAGGAAGTAAATGTGACATTCACTTTGAATGTTTACCAGCAGAAGTGTCTTTTGTTTTCAAAGCACTTACCTGAATAGTAAAAATTGAGTTAGGCTGTGAAGTTGTCCAAATCACTTTTGTGGTAGCACTGCTGTTCTAGGTGAACAAACTTTAGTTGTCACTGTCACCTATGCAATACATATTAGGATTTTGACCGTTCAGGTATCCTTGGGCATATGAAAATCAAAGTGCTTACAGAGTCAGAGACATAACATGTGGAATTAATGGACAGCAACTTTGCACATGCAGTTTGTAAGATTGTATCAACAATTGAACGTGTAACATTTAAGCCTCTTGGCTAGACTTGCCAAACACTGGTATTTGAGCATATACCATTTTCCTTGGATCCAACCATAATGATTTTGTTTGTTTGTTTACTGAGGAATCTGTGGTAACCAACAATGCAACAAATGCAGTCCATACAGCTTATTAATTCATAATAAATTCACAAATTCCAACTGCGAAACTGATAAAGATTGATATAAATAAACCAATCACAAGCATTTTACCAAGATTTAATGTACATTTATTCTTAACACGTGGAACATATAGTATAAAGATTTCATACGGAATAAATGATATTCATTAAGCCAAAAAGGGGGAAAAAGGAATTTACAACAAGATTTTAGCTACATCATCTGAAATACAAATATGAATCCATAGCACTGGAATCAACTAAGGAAACCGCTGGGAAAGAGGGGAAAACAAACTTGTTTATTGTATCTTTGTTCCGGTGAATGATGATGAAATTGGTTGGAGTTAATGGACTTGTCTGGTTTGATATATGCCTCTACAGCTTTAACAAAAAGAACTGAAATGTTATGTGTATGGGATCGCAAGGGCAAGAGATTGCATCCCTACAACCAGAGATGTAAGGAGAGAAAGGTGGTAAATAAACACATGGCAATGCGCAATGAGAGATCTGTTGAGTGAAACCTTTAATTCGTCAAAGATTAAAAACGGTGAAGAGCGCCATAAGATGAGAGAGAAAGAAAAAAAAAAAAGAAAAAAAAAAAGAGCAAAGTGTAATTTACAACATCATTATATACACTGCAGCCTGGACTGCATCTAGAGCTCAAGACCAGTCCTAAGAGGTGATTTCTTTAAGGGTCAAGTCATACAATCGAGGGACAAAGAAGAGGTCGGGGTGTTGTAGGTTCACGTTACTTTGGGGGGAAAGCCATTTTTTCCTCTCTCAACATGAACTAAAATCATTTTTAAAAACTACAGTTTTTTTGCTGCCAAGCCAGCATTATCTCAGTGTGAAACAGTATTGTTACAGTATGTTTACAGTTTTAAGGTGTACAGTACAGAAAAAAGTCCTACAATCTACTGCACAGGCCTCCCATTTACATTTCTGTTCACAGCCAACGACCTGGTTCCTTTAGGGCTAAGTATATATTTAATCAAAGTTACAGCAATTTATACCACACACCAGAGTCTGCAAGTCCATTTAGCCTCCAAGAACCAGATTATGGTCGTCTCCATGCCCATCCTCACCCGGAAGGTAAATATGGGCACAATTTATCCCCAAACTCACTGTAAACGTGACAGCAACTTTGGTTACAGTTTTGTTTTTTGTGTCTTTTTTGTAATTTTATTTTTCCTTACAAAAAACAAAAAAAAAAAGAAAAAAAAAAAAAAACGTCCAAAGGGCAGCGCACTCTTGCAGGTGAGGATCTCAATCGGCACATCCTTGTTAGTTTAATTCTTATCATACATGTTAAATCGATCGCGACTTAATGGTATATCCTTCCTTGAGAGCAAAGCAAGGGTAGACAGGATAGACAGTGGAATCTGAGGTGATTTTGCATAAATTAAAAAAAAAAATGAACATACAGTCAGTCAGTTTCGCTGTTAAATTTTCTCCACTCACACAGACACACACACATTAAAAAAACGAGTGGGGAAAAACATGATCACCCCCACGGCTGTCATGACTGGCCGATCAGAAAAAGTACGTCACAGATTACATGGGACACCAAAGAGTTCATAAGTGGGGACACCGATATGTCCAGTAGCCGTGACTCATACAGCGTGAACTCAGAGTGGTTCTCTTCCACTTTGGCAAGGGCGTACAGGGCTCGTGCCGCCCGCCTCATCATGTCCACACTAGTGGGCTCGAAGTGTGCACCTTGTAAGTGCAGTAACGAGCCCTGACTCTGTTGAAACTGGGTGGCTGCAAGACTGTCCTCCAAGAAGCCAAGAAGGTTTCCAACACTTCCTTTCTGCACAGCGATAGCCCGGGCCGCGACATTGTCGCCTTGCGCAAGATTAGCTAGCAGCACTACCGCCATTTCCCGGCAGACGGGCACTTTGCGGTCACCAACCATGCGCACAAGGGAGCCGTAGAGCTTCTCCAAGCGGCTGAAAGGTGGCGTAGCCAGAATGAGGTCAACATTGTTATCCTGGATGCTAAGCTTACTAAGGGTTTCGAGGACGAGTCTCTGGGGAGACAGTGTCCCGTTGAGCCCCAGCGTGGGGAAGGGGTCAATCGCTTCTGCCGAAGGGCACACAGCCCAGTGGAGCAAGCCATCCAGCAGTGGCAAGCAAATACTTTCAGGGTAGATGGAGAGGTCCAGCTGACCTGAGATGTTTGCTAATGTGACCAAGCAGTTTTCCCGCAAAACCTCAAGACAGTCCCACCACCACTCGTCTCGCTCGCAGCTGACACCTTCATCTTCCTCCTCTTCTTTTTCATAGGTAACCGGGGCCTGCTTGCGTTCAGGATGCCGATGGTGCAAAAGCACAAGCCGACCAAGTAACAGCAAAAGTCCTGGATGCTTTGACATCTCCAGATCATTACCAGGAATAAAGGAAAGGCTGCGAACAATGTTGGAAACGCAGATGCAGCGGCGAGCAAGGGTATCCTGCCAGTCTGAGAGTGTACAGAGCGGGGTCTCATCCTTGCTATGTGGCTCGTCTTCCAAGATCTTGATTTTGCGACTCTGTTGTGCAAGATCGATGCCAAAGAGAAACATATTTTTCTCCTTGTCACTATCCCTGTTGCCTCTGACTGCTTCCTCAGTCACAGAGCCTCGCCTTGCCGACAGAACATCATCAATGGTGGCCGTTATACTCGCAGATGTGCTTGCTGTTGTAGTAATTTTACCTTCTGACAATGGTTGATTTGAGGATGGCTGAGGTTGTACTTGTTGCAGCTCTTCATTTGCCTGAGCCTTCTGAGCATTATCCGTAACAGTTTCCACTACTGGAGATACCTTCTTACGTGGCTCAACATTCACTGGCACCCGTTTCTGATGCTTCAAGAGTTCCATCTTGCTCTCAAAATGGGTTTGTATGTGCTCTGTGGTGTCACCACCACCCACACTCCAATGGATAAGACCACTATCAAAGGCTTGCCGCCGACCCAATTTACTAGTGCGCCCAATCACAAAGGGGTCTTTTTTCCTCAGTATCTTGATGGGAAGCTTGTCAAATTTACTAGCCTGCTTTGGCCTCTCCTGGGAGGCATTCGTTTCCTGCAATGGGGTAGATGATCTGAGATGATCCTTGCATGAAGTATCTTCGCCTTCCCTTTCGTCTACGTCATTCTTTTCATTGGATTTTTGGACCTGCGTTGACTCCTCTTTCTCCTGCTTGACCTGGACTTGTGCCATCTGGACAGGGTTGATCTCGACATCATCCTCCTCCTCCTCATCCTCCTCTTCCATCTGTTCTGCCTCTGGCCCCTCCTCATCAGACATCTCAGGGTCAATGGCATCTGGGTCAATTAGGGTACGCTGCCCAGGGTCTCCAACCTCATACTCTTTCAAGATGCCAAAGATCTCAATGAGACACCTTCGGAAGTACTCAACAATGAGCTCGAGGAAGCCAGGAAGCTGCAATCAGAACAAAAATTAATTAAAAGATAAGTCACACTAGTTGACAAACCTGACCCATCCTTAGTCATATAAGGGGCTTTCACACCAAATAGTTCTAGGAACTAGCCACTAGGATAGTTCCCTGAGAACTAATTTCTCACCCGAGCCATGTTCCTAGTTGCATCCGCACCGGCAATTGGAACTCTGAATTAGCAGACAGCGGCGTCTTTAAGTGCGGCATTTACAAACGCTAAAAAACGGTGGATGGAGGATGCCGTGATTGGAACTGTGTTTGTTGTGTGTCATGGGTTTCGTGATAATGAAGATGGAATGTAAACACATAGTTTACGTGACTGAAAGAGCAAAAAGTGGGGCTAAGAGACAAAATCTCTAATGACAACTTTCAGTATTACATATCAATGAGGCAGAAAAAAAGAACAACCCTGCAGACAACGGGTAATTGCAGTTATCGCTGTTTTCAATGTTCGTGAAGTAAAAATGTTTACATAGCTTTTTAAAAGTGCCAGGTGCTGGTGTTTGACATCCATTTGACCAATTAATGTACACTTACATCACTGATAGATCATATAGTGCTGGTTTAGACCCTACTCTGAAGTAGGAGCTAATTTAGTTCCCCCAAAAGGAGTTCCTAGAACTAAAATCACCTGCGATGCGAGCACGGCCAAATCCGGGTACTTTAGCCAATAGTTCTTGGAACTATGAAAATGTTCCACTGGTGCGAAAGCCCCTATAGCCTAAAAAAAGGAACTGACCTGGTTCAGATTAAAGTTAGAAATGCTGTTGTCATCATAGAGAAGAATATTAATGGTATCCAAAGCCCATGTGCTCTCAGCTAACAAGCCTGATTTGAGGGACATCATGACTCGCCAAGCCTCCGGTGTTCCTGAAACAAAACAAAACCCAACTTTCAAAAGACTTTACAAATGGATCAAGACACAAGTATTCATGGGAGCAATGCTGTGAGCCTCTTACCAATATCTTTCATGGTAAGCCGACGACGTGGTTTCAGAATGGGCTGCGAGGCCTCTATTGAACCTGGTGGGAATGCTACGTCTCTCCGAATCAGAGGGGGCTGCACTGGCGGCTGGGCAATGTGTGATGCAGGAACTGGAGGTCCAGCTTTCTGAATTTTCATCCCCGAGTGCATGTATGGAGACTTACTGGGTGAGGTCCTATTCTCCATTGGTCTTGGCATGGGTGCAGGGCTGGACACTTGTGGAATGTGGTTCTGGGAGGATTGATAGTTGGGCTGAAGAGGTCTGGACATTGGTGGCCCAGAAGCTCCAGGCCCGTATGGGGGCTGCCGCTGGTTAACATGGCCAGGCCAAGATCCCTCATGGTTCATGCGCTGATCTGAAGGCATCATGTCTTCAGAACGATTCATGCTGTGGTAGCCTTGACTTTGAGAAGGGACACCAGGGGGCCCCTGGCGATTATGATAGTTTGGGTAGTTCATCTCATTACGCCCAGGCCACATGGGACCTTGGGGTCCATCTGGGACTGAAGGCATGGAACCACTCATGGAGCTACCCATCATCTGCGGCTGTATGGAGGGCTGGGAGTTTGGACCACCCGCATTAGGTCCTCGGTCTCGCCCAAAACCAAAAGGAAATTGGCTCTGTGGGCCTGGTGGGCGTCTGTCTGAGCCTGGATAGGTATTATATTGGTTATACATATCTGGTTGGGACTGAGGTCCACCTGGGGCCTGGGGCCCCTGTTGCTGACCACTAAACGGGTATATGTCCCCTTCATGGCGCTTTGCAGGAGGACCATAAACACCATCAACCGGTCTCTTTTGTGTGTAATTCTGTATGAGAAAAAGGTTTTTTAGATCTTAGGCAATGACAGCTACCAATAATACAACAAGTTTAAAAGGTTGTTTTGCACTGACCGGTTGCTGTTGTGGGTACATTCCTGACTGTTGGTTTGGGTATGGTCCACAAGGGGGAGCACCTTGGCCAGGGTATTGATTACTGTAAGAATCATGCCTGCAAACCAAAAAAAATACATAGAGTTTCAGAAAGGCCCAAAAAGCATGGATGTTCAATACTGAGTAGCAAACAACAGAAATAAGCTAGCAATAACTGTGAAATTTCAATTTCAAGCATATCAACATTTTAACAGTTTTCTAATGAAGCTTTCTATGCAACATCTGTGTAGTTTAATTAAATGCTAACCTCTGCTGTTGTGGAGGCCGGTTGGGTGAGTACATCCCTGCATCTGCACCAGAAGGCATCATGTTAGGTTGTGGACCCATATTACCATCTGGGCCCATACTTGACTCTGGTCTGTGAGAAAATAAAGAAATGGCATTTGAGAAACAGTAACAGAAGACACTACTCGGTTGGGTTGGATTGAAATGTAAAAATCACAGCAAAGCTATTATATATTAAAATGAACACTCGTCAGATTTCTGTAGTAATGTATTCATTGCTGTGATAAATTCAATGGCTACACTTAATATAAAAGGTTAAACCGAGAAATAAATGCTCTCACCTCCTGTCGTATCCTGGACCATATGGGTACTGTTGTCTTTGACCCATCGGCATATTGCCCATAGGTCCTGGGGCACCTCGGTTATATTGTTCACCCATGCCGCTGTTTGGGCCTTGACTTGGGCTCATGAACTGCTCACCCGCTGAAAATGCAAGCAGAGAGACACACTGAACATCCTCTTTCGTATAATAAAATATTATGTACAACCTATGATTCTTATCATGGTGTGTTATTTACTACATGACAAATCATTAAAAAGCACAATGTATACTTATAAGTATAATTACTAAATTTCTGTTTAAAATAATGTTTTTTTTGTCAAGCCTTTGAACAATCAATCACACTAGGGTAAAAATAATAGGATGTGCATAATACTTTTGAGGGCAGACAACTTGAAATTTTGAAATGTTAATGTAGCAAAGTACAAACAAACTGAACCGTAACAGAGTTGGCTTTATATTATAGCAGCACAACTATAAAGATTATCATATAAATTTGGCTGGAATATGTATGTATGTCTCATACATGATAATGGCAAGAGATATAAAACTCTCACCATATGAAAATGAACAAAGAAAAATTCACAAAAGAGATCCTTAATATTTTACTCTAAGGATATGACCAGAAGAGTCACCTTTTCTCATACCACCAAAGGGGTCCTTATTTGGCTCATAAGGCCCCATGCGGCCCATCATGTCTGGTCCACCCATACCAGGCTGATAACCTGAATTGGGGGTCACAGAGTTACGTCTGGAAAAAGCTGGATCCCCACCATCAGCAAATGGGTCCTGCAAATTCACACTGCTCCTGTGTGAGACATAATGATGATAAGCACAAATAAGAGATTCTGGCCCTTGAAATTAATTCTGAATGTCCTGTCCCAAAACTGATAATACAGCTGATACAGAGGGGCACAATATTGACGTACCTAGCACCAGGCATTGGTGGCATCTGACTGTGTGGTGTTGAGGCAGGTGTAGGGGGCTTCAGGTCACCACCTTCGGCCATAGAACTGCTGGTCGACTGAGGCGTCTGAGGACCCTGTAATGATCCTGATCCAGCTGGGGGGAAAAAAGATATCAGATTGGTCAGTTAACAAATCCTAAAGGAAGTTTAGGTGGTCATATTGCGTGTATAGTAAACACTTTGTCCTATAAGAAACACAAACCAGAAAATAAAAGTCCCTGTCCACATGGCTGTAATTTAAACATCAAATATGTTCTGACAGGCTGCATTTGTTGTTTCCACAGCACTTTCACTGTCAGTATGGACAGACAGCATGCCAACATGCAGCGACACGCTTTCGAGGAAATGTGCTGAGCTCGGCTCATTTGGCAACCTTCCCCAGCCTGAAATCACGCTGCTTTTCATGGCACTTAATCTCATTTGAGGGCTTCCCCCCACCGATGACACAGGGAGAGGTGCTTTGCCAGCTAAGTGCTCAGAGAGTAGCATCCTAAGGTTTGAAGTTCCATATCCCAGCATGACAGAGTTTCCATTACTACCACTCAACCAGAAGCTAACAACACTCTTAACACACAGCTATGCGCTTATTCATGTGCTGAGAAAGATGAGGCAATATGCCTCAAGGGTGGTCAGCTGAGTACTCGCCTGGATCGCCCGAGTACTCCGATAAACAGGCAAAGTACTCAAATGCAAATCATAAAATTACAAACGAGGTCCCATTTTGATATGTTCGCATTTAGCTAACCACTTGTTAAGTCGTATCAAATAATGTTTCCGGGTCCAAATCTCAATTCTTAAATTAAGAATTCATATTTCAACAGATGTTAATGAGCACATTTTTTTATAACACACATTTAAGCAAAGCTTTTAAAAACTTCCAATGTACCATTACAGTCTCTGGGCTCACAACATCCCAGAAACCAGTATTTTAATGATTCATAAATTAATCACTGTCTGGCTAACTGAGATTTTGCTATGGTTCTAAAGGTTAGGATCATGACTTTTAGTATTCATACCATTTGTTGTTTGCTTTTGGGATCTGATATAGTTTGATAGTCTGATATTATTTAAAAAAAAAAAAAAAAACACTTTGAACTTCCTCATCAAACTTCACTGTCTCTTTCAAGTCCTTGAGTGCTCGTGCACATCCCAACCAACATGCTTACTAGGGGTGGGACAAAATATTGATAGGGCAATATATCGTCCTTCTCTGTGCGATAGGAGAATCGTTACGCTGGCGCCGAATATCAGTATTTTAATTAATAAAAGGCACTCAAAATAGATTTCCCTGCTCCCACCGTCGCTACTTCAAGGCGCTCAATACATGAATGAGGGAAACGTGAACATAAATCGACTAGCCTATTAAAAAGATGTTTTTAACGGGATGGCAGACAGCAGTGTGCGTGAACTTAAATCGTGGCTGGGGGATGTATTATTTTAAAGTCTAGGCACGCTTAGGCTTTTATACCATTGATGTGACAAACATAAACATGTTTGACATTCTTCACAGAGCTCTTACACAGATATACACGGAAGCGTTTGAAAGCAGGCGCCTATCAGCGGATTCGTCTATCAGCGGATATATTAGGGGTTAGCTAATAGAAGCCTGCTTTCAAAAGCTCCCGTGAGAATCTGTAAGCGTTCTGTAAAGAGCGTTTAAGATGTCTGTCAATTTACAATATGTTTTTGATCATTGTAGCCAATCAGAGACATATGTTGAGCGTGTGAACACACAATGGCCAATCAGAGGTTGTTTAAGAATCCGCTCAACAGCGCTCAAATGCTAGGCTATGCTGGTATCGTCACATTTTTAACATTTTAAAATACCCAAGTCGGTACTTTTGACAAAACTATTCCCAGGTTGATTTTAAGAAAGCTGGTAAACACTGAGATGTTCCCAGGTTTAAATAAAACAAGTCGATAAGCAGTTAACTTAGGCTAAATCTGTCCGTTTACACGCAAAGAAAAGTTTAACATTTTAAGTAAAAAAAGTTTAATTTACTTAAAATGTTAAATTTAATTTACAGTCTGAACTTTGTGCTGTTTTCTAACAGTTTGGACTTTAATAGAGAGAAAACCTGCACTTAGCCTTTTCACTGGCATTTTGTTTTCATAAATATCGTGATGTATCATTATAGGATTGTGTAGCAATATATTGATTATCACAGAATCGCTGTATCATGATATTAGCGTTATTGTGAGCCATGTATCGTGATCGTATCATATCGAGAGGTATCCTGCGATTCCCACCCCTAATGCTTACCATGTTTAAGTAGACTTGAGCCAGTGTGCATGTGTGTAAATGTCAGAGCGCAGGGAATGATGAAGAGACCGACACAAATGTGTGTGGATGAACAGCATGTTTGCACACCACATGTTGCAGCTCATCTTGCGGCCAGCTAGAGGACGATTACTACTGGCACGGCTGTTGGATGACTCATGCTTCCATTCATTAACTCGCACACACATTGGGGTCACTGCCAGGTCAGACGTATCCGTATCTCACACTTTACACATGCTCTTTAACACACGGCACAATACCTCAGCCTCCCTCCTCTGGGCAAGGATATCCCTCAAACACAGATAAAGAGGGTGGAGGGTGGAGGGTGGAGGGGGTGACTTTACATACCACTAACCCCTTCGTTCACCCCCCCCCCCCCCCCCAACCCCAACCCATTCAAACTTTTTCTGTCTTGGTTCAGCCCTCCAGAGATTTGCCTCTAAATCCTAAGGCCAGGAAAATGCTGTCTGCAGCGGGGGGGGGGGGGGGGGGGGGGGGGGGGGGACAGTCAGCCTGGAGCACCTGACACAGTGCCAAGCAGACATGCTCTACATCACAGGGGATCCCCTTTAACTCGCCCCATTTCTCTTGTAATCTCTGTCTCTCTCAACTGAACTTACTCTCTTTTACATGAGACATTTTCTTGGTTTGAAAAACAGCTGGATGGAGTGAAACAGAATGGAATGCATAACCCAGCAGTCTCCTTCACTGTATTTAACACCCAGGCTTTTTGCCAGTTTTATATAATAGGCTGGACACTGTCATTGTTGCAGATCAATGCTATGCTTGATACAATAAATACATCTAGTGCAAAGCTTCTTCTGACTTGTCCATTATTTTAAAACTGATATTCATGTGCTGCATAACCACTGAGATATTAACTAGACATGCCATCTTTATATTTAATTTATACAGCGAAGACTATGCAGTATTTAAGACGCTTTTCCACCAAAATCACCCAGAACAATTTGTCCCAGGAACGCGTTTCCATCGCGGTCTAAAGTGAAGATTAGGCAAATTAGTCTGGTGACGTAGGACTGTGCATGACATTACAGTTCCCGCTGGATTTCGTCCTCTGCATCTAAACTTAATAAAGCTTGAACCTTGTCGTTGGTCTATTTGTTGTATTTTTTAAACTCCATTGTTGATTCAAATAGCAAACAACTCTTACTGCATGCACCGCAACAGACTTTTAAAAATGGTGGTTGAAATAAAATCAACTAATCAAAATGCTGTGTGAACTCAACCAATCAGCATGTTCAGCACCCAAGTCCCACCCCCAAAAGTTCCTGAACTTTGTAAAAGCGCTGCCTTGCAAGCAGGGACTTGTCTGAGGGGGAAATCTTTACCAGGAATTTCATTTAGACCCAGGTTCCTGCCGTCGAAACACACCGAGTACCACCCCAAAGTCCCTAGTTCCTGGGGAAAGTTCCTGCGGTGGAAATGCGGCTTTATGCTTGATTATTCAATTTCTGTACCTGAATACTGTCATTTGTGTGAAAATATTACGACGTCTGTAAACAGGATGTTAACACAGGCCAGAGAGGGAACACGCTGAAGACTGACGCAAAGAATAGAGCACAGACTCGCCAGCAAAGAAAATACTCTACCAGCCACAGCAGCTCATTGTTCATGATGTGCGAAATATGAAGACAAATATAATGATTTGGGGGTTTATATGAATATATCTGAAGGGAACTGACTGTCTTCAAAAGATTCGATTGCATTTTCTTTTCCTCATCTCCATATAAAGTAGTGTTTATAAGCGCAGCGCTGCTCTAAAGTACAACGGTAAGCAAGGAAAACCTATATTACTGCTGTTCCACAAGCACCACCTACTGTTAGCGGGTGAATTTACATTTTCATTCAGTTTGTCTGTCGTTTTTGTTTTGTGCAAGTGTCTTATGTAGCATCATTTCACAAATCAAACTGCTTATGCTACATGCGTGTATCTTTGATTGGATCAATGAATGCAGTGGATTAATTAACGCAAATTATTATTATTAATAGTTCTCTACAAAATGTGTCGAATTGTTTTTAAATAAAATAAATCTTATAATTTGTAGTTGTGGTGCTCCTATGCTGGTGCTCTTTATGAAGTAGGGAGCACCAGTGCTACCAAGTAAACAAGCTAATTTCGAGCCCTGAGAATGATCAATTTCTTCCAAATTGAGCTATTTGTTTGGTGAAAATGTTTTCAAAAAACAAAAATATAATCACAGAAAAACAAAATATTGCAATGACCTTTTTTTTTTTTGTCATGCAGCCCTGTTATATCTATCTGAAAACCTTAAAGCACTGCTTATTTCATTTGTATCTTTATTCTAATGTATCTATTTGTGCTATTAGTTTATTTGTTCTTATTTTTTTTACTGTTCACTTTTTTGTAAATTCAATTAAAAGTTTGAAATCAAGCTTCGTTGTGCTGTGTGTAAGCTATTGCAACAAAATTACCCCCATTTAAAAAACACTAATAAATCGAGCGAGTAAACGTGAGAATTGTAATGGTCACTGATCAATGATCAATAAAATCCTAAATTAAAATCTGTTCATCCTATAAAGTGAGTATGTCTCTTCAGAAGACTTGGATTAAACCCGCTTGATTCATATGGAATACTGTTGGGATGTTTCAAAATATTGATTACCTAGGCTTTCAATAGAATGATGAGATCATATTAAAAATTTCTAGGCTGTTATTTGTGGCAGTTATTCTCCATGGTATCGAAAAAGGTATTGAATATCGATATTTTAGATATTGTATCAAAATGAGAAATTCCAGTATCGTGACAACACTAGTTACAACATGTAAACATTTTAGCAGTGTGGATGCACTTCAACATGACCAAAAAGGGTGCTATAGTAGCAAGATGTAAAACTTGTGTGAAACAAAGGCAGATCATTGCTGAAGAACATTACTAAAACTGGATTAATTTACCACCCAGGAAGGCGACACCCTAAACAGAATACTAAGTTCAATTACCCAAATTGAAGAATCCAAACTTTATTTCCTGTTTTTGGCAAAATGAAACATTTTACTGCCAAATTAAAGTTATCGATATATTTCCCAAGAAAGAAGCACAGAAGGGAATAAACTATGATATCCAAGCAGAAAGGAGAGGTAGCTAACAGAACAGTAAATCACTATAAACGACAAGAAATGAACGTCAAATAAACATTACCAGCTGTACTCAACCACATCAAAGCAAACTTCCATTAAAACACGCATGCACACTATAATGTCACATTTACAAGCATGTTAATCTAGCTGGTTACAGGTGCATTATCAGGGCAATGGGAAGAGATTTATGTCCAGATAGTTATCGTCTTTCAATGTCAGCTTTCCTGGACATTATAAACACATTGTACCTGCATTTGGGAAAATGACTCAGAATAACAATGCATTAACCTTTCCTTCAAATTAATCTTAAATTGCTTAAATTCTGCAAAATACTGTGATAATCTAACATCAGAAAGAGAAATGCTGAAAACAAGGGGCAAATCTCACAAACAGTCAGAACATATTTGATGTTTAATACACAGCTCTTTGAAGAGGAATTAAGCACAGATAAGATTGCACAATGGGAGGGCTACCCAGTGCAACATAGCAAAAATTAAAGACTGAAGAACTACCATGTGAAATATGCCTTTTTGCATCACACCTGGTTATAGCATGGCGTTGGATTTAGTTTCAGATAAAGGCATTATGACCAGTTGGGCATGTCTGCACTGACCTGGTGATGGGGGCTGGACCTTGGCCTGGTTCTTTTTAGGGTCACTGTTGAAGAAGTCGGGTGGAGGGTCTTCCCCTCGTTCGATCTTGCACTCAAAGGCGTAGAGACACTGGATGTACTGTTTCTTCAGAGAGCTGGCCGCACTACTGGATGTGCCCACATTCAGGTTAGTGGCTAATTCCCTCCACTTTTTATTCTTGTTCACCTGATAACAGCAGACAAACACAACTTAATGACTATGACAGGCTGGAGAACCCTTCAGTGAACTCCAAAGCCAAAAGAAACCAAAATAAGCATTTAAATCAACCTGAAATTCAACACAAAATCATAAATAACTCCTAATGAAACCATTCTGTAATTTACAGCTACCATATCAGGAGAAGTTCATCTCCACACCTGAGTGAGGCCGCCAATCTCTTTGACGGACACATAGAGGCGGAAGAGGTCAAGGGGCTTGCGGCCCACAGCAGGGAGATTGCTCATGCCCATGGCTTTCTCCTCAGCAAATGCAAGGTAACGATCCACCCACATTTTCCGCTCTGGTTCTGGACCCAGCTCATACAGACGGGTTATCTTCTCATTAGTGGTGGTAGAGGAACTTGACTTCTGCAAGGATGAAAAAGCAATAATCATATATTACGATTCCTGCTGTTTAGTTATGGGGGGGGGGAAACATGCAATTTTCATAAACAGGAAGCACTAGGGGGAAAAAAAAGCACACTATCAACACACAGACACATCAACAAGGTGTATATGTGCAATGCGCATTACAGTGGAAAAGCATTTTCATTAATGATGTATAAAGCCAGGACTGCAGGGAGCAATTTCAAAACCCCTGAATGTGCATTCCTCCCCATACATTCTCCAGCATTCACAGCCCTCCATATAGATGATCAGTCAAGCGCTGTTCACAGAGCTCAGGGCTGCCCATGTCCTTGAGCTTAAGAGAGGCATGCCGGCCTACAAAACTAAGGCCGAGGTCCATTTAAATATTAATAGCTCTTCACCTTTTTTGATTCCGTCTTAGGAGTCCCATCCACTTTGTTATTCAACTTCTGAGATTGGTTGAGTTTGTCCATTCCAAACTCTGGACTGGGAGCCATGCCTATGAGACAAATTGAAACACATTGTCATTGTGGGATACTTCAATTAAAAAAAAAAAGAAAGAAAACTACTAGAAAAATGTACAGACAAAAACTGATGCATAAGGAAAAAACGAAAGAAAAATGCAGGAAGTAGTTCACAAGCAAGTTCAGTGCTTACCTGAGTTATTGGACATGTTGCCTGGCATGGGGTATGGGCCTGGCTGATTCATCATACCCTGCATGCTGTTCATGGGTGGGGCATATGGAGACCCAGCTCCCATCATTCCTTGGTTCATGTTGGGATATCCAGGCGGTCTAGAAGAGAAACGGATTTTGAAAAATTTGACTAAACTGAAAAATCTTAAATGGTATGAACGATTTAGATGATCTTCCATTGTCTCTTTCAACACACTTCCTTCACTCATTTTCAGCTCTCACAGTATAACTAGACTGACTCGAGCTGTGCTCCCCAGGACTGTAAAATCTCTGCTGCAAGTCTGATTCTACCGGCAGTCCCTCCAGGATTTCATGGTTTTGCGACTGCAGAATTTAAATGTAAAAGTCAAGCAAGCTCTGCATTATTTGCAGTGGCTTGCCATTGTCTTTTTTTTTTTACACATTTTATCTGCAAAAACATTAACCCAAGGGTGGGGAGCAATACTAGCTAATCAAAATTGATCATTCTGAGCCCAAACAAATTAATCAATACATGTTCAACTTTACTGCTGCTGTATTGCATTTAATTTCATTGTAAAGTGAGCAGGGATGGACTGACATTTGGAGCATCAGGACTTCAACAGTGTCAAGGCTCGGGCACACTGGGGCAATTATCGCTGATGTTTAACATCTCATGACTAAATAAAAGGCGCCATTAAAAAAAAAAAAAAAAAAAAAAAAAAAAAAAAAAAAACACTTCTGGTTCGTTTTTTTTGGTTTGACGCACCGCGGTAAAAACTGGCCTTTTGTTCACATGCCTGGAGCTGCTGAAGTTATAGTAAAACACGACTTGGTGGCACTCAAGCACAAAACGGTCTTGCTGAACACGCACTGATAAGAAGACTACTACGAAGACCACCCCTACAAACTATGGGTGCTCTGCCGGTTCTTGGCCACGCCAATAGATGCCATTTTATTTCTGTATTTTTATTGTTTTATTTACATTCAAGAAATATTATTTAGAATGTCTAATTCATAAACATGTTTATTTGCACTACCGTTCACTTTCACTAAGCACAAGCACCATATACTGTCAGGGAGTGAATTTGCACATTCACTCAGCACACCACCAGTAAAAAAAAAAAAGAAAAGAAAAAAAAAAAAAAAAAATAGCTTGGGTATGAACACAGACGTATCAAAAAATAATCACGCCGGTGTGTACGAGGCTTCAGGGTTATATAAAAGCATTTAAAGAAAAGTGATAAATTCATATTTAATATTTCCATGTAATCTCTACAAATCATTCACAACATGCACTTGTCTACTGTGTTACCAACTTGCTTGTTACCAAAAAAGGCACAAGAGAGATCCAGCTATGCAAGTGTTTCAACACCAGATGTAGTGTTAGACTTTCACATTGTGACGGAATTTTTACGGACAATCTATTACTTCCTGTCATTTTAATTGATGACTCCTCTGCGTAATCAAAACCATCAAGGGAGACTGATGCAGAGGTAACGGTCATTAGATTTAGCATCAGTCGGACAGACGACTTCTTGTGGTAGTTTTAATTTTGCTCTAGAGGCTGAAGATGCACTCTGCTGCCACACTAGAGCACACTTGCCACCAACTTGATTGGTGGGAACAGAGTCCCTTTCAAGGAAAGTCTGTTCACTCAGCGGCCATATTTGCAACGCCTCTGGGCAGCTATTTCAAGCATCCAAGACCAAGTCCTATCTATTTGAATGGGGGAATCCTGAAATCTCAAAAACTACTTGGTGAACTCCCAAATAAATTACATAAAGCAACAAAATCTGACATGAACCGTCCCATATATGTCGTTTCTTATGCTAAAATGGCATTAAACGAGCCAATGCGGATGTGCAGTCCTAAGCGCGAGTCTCAGGTTTCTATGGGAACCGGAGCCTCTAACGGCAGCTACAGTGACACAATGACTTTATCAATCAGCGATTGGCTCTTTTATTTAGAACACTGCGCGTTGCAGTTTCTCCCATTCATAATATCTTTCTATATCTATAGTCTTTGGTGGGAATTACAGTTACAAGTTACAATAGATCACCCTCAGTGTAATGTTAAAATAGGGTTGTGCCGACAGACAATGTCATCGCCCATCGCCAAAGGAGATTTTATTTTAATAAATATATATATATATATATATATATATATATATATATATATATATATTTTTTTTTTTTTTTTTTTTTTTTTTTTTTTTTTTTTTAGGGCTGTAAAGATACACTCATGCCATGATTTGATACAAATCCGGATACTGAACTCACGCTACGATTGCGATATTTTTAGCCAAAATAAGAGTCTTTTTATTATTACTTTATTATTAAATTATTATATTATATATTATATTAAATTATATATTATATGCATTATTATACATTACATTGAACATTATATACAGTAGAACTGAAACTCCGTAGACTTTAATTTTTTCCCCCTCACGCAGTACTCAAGATTTCAGTGCAGTGCATTTTTACACTGACAAGCTGCGCACACACAGACTCTCCTGGTGCTCGCCATGTCCCGCCTCTCCCGCTATTAATGCATTATACTTAAGAATAAACCATCTAAAATGCTTTGAATAATCATACTACTAAAACTAAATGTGATGGTGATTTAAATTATGTTTGCGCTTTCACTTTGATGAGTGCCATTCCAGCATGTATGAGCTTCAGATGATCAATCACAGTTCTAATAGCAAGAAAGCATGTCAAAATGACTATTCCCGAACTGAAAATGGTGAGTTCATCCAAAAATGTAAACTCTGCATTTACTCTCATGTTGTTTTCATGCATCATGCAAGCATTTGAACGTCAGTTTACACTACAGTATGAGCGTTGTTGTAAATCTGTTCATCATATAAAGCCACATATAAGGGCTATCCATAGACTACAATTTAGATTAATCACACCCATATCGTGAAATTAAGCATACACCATTTATCTTGTTTACCACGTTAATTTTGTCATAATTTGCTATATCCAGCAAAGTAAACAATCAGATTGAAGGGTGATACACCACTACACAAAACTATTTTCTCCAAGCTTTTTCCACGGTAAATTAATGTTTCTTTCCAAAAAAGGACACTTGGAGACTCCAAAAGGAATGTGATATAAGGAGTCCATATAATTCATAAAATTATGCACACCAAAGTACACAAGAAAAAAAAAAACATTACAGAATAAAACTTTTCAGAATTCAGTGTATATAATAGTGAACAGTGCAACAGCAAATAGTTTGTTTATAGCTTTTTAGAGCTTGTTTACGTTTTAGACATATCAAGTACAATACTGAACAGGACCACATGGAAACCAACCACCTTGACCTGACTGCATTTTATGCCTACTACAGTACACAGATCCATTCAGAATTACTAAACACAGCAACATACACAAGACAGATCAAAACTTTATCCTGAATGTGTGTGGAAACAACGTGAACGTACTGAAGTGAAAGTGTCTGTGCATAAATACAATGTACGATCAGTGCATCGAGAGCGCACATACAGGGTTTGTTTGCGCATCAATATAACGGACTCACGCGTGCTTACTGTACGACTCCTGTACGTTACTGCAATCATCTTTACCTTGATTACAATTTGCATCCATCAAAACTTTACTAGCGAGAAGTTTGCTTTATCCAGTTGAGAAACGTAGTTTGCATATCATCTGGCCAGGTTGGGATGCTTCAGAAACAATCACAGAGTATGACAGAATATTAGAATATTATGTTAATGACGCAATTTTGCATGCTTTATTTATTTGCGTTAAATTATTTTGAAGCTGCTGTCCGTAACTTTTTTTTTTGGGTTAAAAATTATCCAAAATCAATTTAAGTACATAACCAGCCAGTGTTCAAAACTATCTCCTTACCTTAGCCCGTTTCACAACGGTAAGCTTGTAATAATGTTTTATAATTCGGGTGGTACTGGTGGGTTTTCGCAGAAAATTCGAAAATGTTTGTCTTTGCGTCATTGTGTCACGTCTGTTTAAAGAAAAAGTCCCAGCTAGTAGGCTATATCGCATGTGAGGCGGATCATTTATAGCCTTTTCTCACAGCAGCTGCAATAATTAAACTTATTTTAATGGCGGATTGTATAGTATGACAAATTAACATTAGAGATTAGACTGTAGAGAAACTGAAATCTACAGGTAATGCTAACACACACTAAATACACGTAGTGTATGTTGTTAACTAAATTTGAGAACGAAGTATAACAACAATAATAATTTGCACGGTTTGACATGTTCCGAGCTAAGCGATTATTAGATTTAAAAATCACCATTGGCAGCGCGATTTATCGTAAAGGTTTTTTTTATCCCAGTTGGTCAGAACAAGTGACAGACATGTTACTTGTTCAGATGACATTTTTCGGTGAAAATTCTTACTTTGGTCATACCTCAGGACTACAATCTGTGATTCCGAAGTACAGTATCCACACCAGTGTGGTGACTGACAGCGAACATTAGATTCATCCGCGCTGAGTCGTCGTGCTGAGTCGTCGTACCCACGTAAAGATGATAATTCCGCAAACAACTGCAATTGTAGGTTTCAAACAGAGATGGCGACAAATAGGCAAACTTACGGACCGCAGCTTTAACACGTTAAGGATTTTGAATTTATTGCATGCTTGCAATCACGTAAAAAATATTTAACGCTATATATTTATAAAAAAATCTAATGCACAGTCTGTTTTTCCCTTCCTGAATTAGCTAATGCTAATGTCTCCCCACATCCTTTGGCTAGCATTACAGTATATGATAACGCTCAACTACCTACTGATTGCACCTACAACCCTATGACCAAGCATTTTTTTTTTTTTTTGTATTGACAGTCAGTGGAATGGACTCTTGCGCAAACAGCACTGATCAATGAGCTTGTTCTCGCACTGAATAAATGGCATTGTCAGGTCAGATCAGATCCAAACGCACTGAATAACTGGCATTTTCAGATGGAATCAAAATGTTTTTTCAGTCCAAGAGGGTCTGTATTCTGCATGGCACTTCTCAATGAGTTTATCACTTAAAAGCAGCATGTGGTGCACTCTACCTGTGTATGGAGTTGGATGGGCCATGGTGCATGCCCGCTGACGCAGGATCCTGAGGCTTTCTGTTCATTCCAGGTGGCGGACACATTCCAGATGCCACCTGAGGGGGCATGCCGCCCATGTTGGGGCCAATGCCAGGGCCGTACGGCCTTGTACCCATCTGACCTGGACCCATGCGTCCTGGAGGCATCCCTCCATACGGCCCCCCTCCACCCTGCCCAGCCATAGGGTTCATGGAGCCACTTATGCCAGAACCACCTGGATAGTTAGCGTTTGGCATGCTTCCATAACCTGGTGGCCTCGGGTATCCTGTTAAATAGATTGAGGTTAATGTAAACTAGCCTACTGTAATAAAAGTGAAAGTTATGTTTTTTATGTTCTTACAGGGGACCTATTATGCCCCTTTTTTTACAAGATGTAAGTCTCAGGTGTTCCCAGAATGTATCTATGAAGTTTCAGCCCAAAATTCCACACAGATCATTTATTATATGTTGTAAATGCCCATTTTTGAGTGCAAGGAAAATCATGCCGTTTTGCTGCATGCATCTTTAAATGCAAATGAGCTGCTGCTCCCCACCCCGCTTTCCAGAAGAGGGTGGAGCCTTTACAGCTCATGCCTCGGATACTCTACCAAAAACTAAAACATCTGTCTGGTTTTGATTATCATCTCTATCACGGTCACACTCACGTGACATTGCCGCTTGTCTTCATCATGAAAGTTTATTAGCTGCATGCATTTAAAGCCATATCAGTCTAATCTTCTGATATATGGTTTTCTGAACCCACACACCCAAAGCACATGCACAGAGAGCTGGATTTCAGACAACATGTCCTGTGAGTATTAAACTAAGATCTCTTTCACATGTTATTGTGCTTAAAATGTCAAATACACACAAGGTTATGTATATATATATAATAAAAACAGTTCACAAACGCAGTTGGCTATGTCTACGAACAAACACCAGGTAAAGAAATTGCATGTGTATATTAGATATGTGTATTAACAGGAAAGCAGTGTAATACACAGAACTTACTGCTGTATATGCTGTTAATATGAATTAAACAACAAAAACAACAGAAAAAAAAAAATTCACACTCCTCTTGACTGAATAAAATAAGAATACATTTATTTCTTTAATGCTGCCATTAAATGTTCTGGTGAGGAGATAAACATGACAGACTGTGTACAGCTCACTGAAGGTGGGTTCTATGCTAATAGGGCAGAGTCCGTCAGCAGTCATGGGCGGGACCTAAGCATTGTGATGTCACAAAAGGCAGAATCTACGAACGACTTGTTCCGAGACGCTGCTTATGATTTAAGAGGATAAAAAAAGTGGGTGGATTTTTACTTTTATAGGGTGGTTGTGTCCACACTGCTGACACACATTTATGTTCAAACACCATGTAAAAGTGTAAAAGTGAATTTTGCATAATAGGCCCCCTTTAAAAAGTATCAGTTAAATGTTCAATCAAAATAAAGCTTCTCACCTTGTGGTCCATACTGGCCACCCTGCGGCCCATAGTTACCCATGGCGTTGTTCTGGGGGAAGGAACCCATCCCACTATGCATTTGGCCTCCAGATGATTGCCGTGGGGATAAAGTTGACCCGGGTTGAGGAGAGCCGTATGGCATCTGAGGGTTCCTCATAAATACTGTTGAGAGCGGACACAGTTATGCTATGGTAAACTATCCTTGAGGTTTACTTTCATGCTAGTAGTTTTGGTGTGGATCCAGGTGTTTGATGTCTGGTTTGTTGACTGGTGTGAAAGCAGCTTTCTAAACTCAAGTGCACAGCATAGAACAGCACTGAAGTTGGTAAAAAATGATGATCTGTTGCACAGTTTGTGTAGACGCTAATAGAGTTTACAATTCAAAAGCAATACGGTCAATTTTGCATGAGCAAACCACAATTTATCATTTGCCTATTACAGTCTCCACAGAACCTTTAGTGACCAGCTAGCTTGGCATTCTTACTCTAGGGTACATCAGAAAGAGTACAATCAATTTATGGCAGCACAGTTTGGGGTGGGGCATCTTTTTATATTTGTTTAATGGCATCTTTTTATGAAGAGGGCCCTTATCACTGATACTAATACTGGTACAATTGTTTTTAAAAACATTATAGATTATAGCAATTTTAACATTTTAGCATTTATTAGGCTTTGAAAAAAATAACCTTTAATTAAAGTGAACTTAAAACAATCTTCACATAAACCCTTTATAATTAATGTCATATTTACCTGTGGCCTTCATAACTGCCTAATAGGTAAACAGAATTAACAGAAATAATAAAGTTCTCAAACACTTTACAGTCTTCACTGCATAAATAAAATATAGATTAATCCTTATTAAAGCTATAATTTTCTCTGCTACCTTTGTTCTTTGATTAACATTAATGACAGACATCAAAGAAACTGTTTTATTAAGCTGCTGTGACTTTAAGATCTGCCGCTGCTGAACATGACCCAGAACTGACAAGCATCTAATTTTCACACAACTCTAAGTTTATTTAAGATGTTATATTACTCATTTAAGACTGCTCTTATGAAGATACTCGACAAAACTGACATTTTGCCATAATTCTCTGTAGTTACTTGAGTGTGGTGCATGTCTTTCAGTGCACATGAGTGTCACACAGACACGACATTCACAGACGCGTTCTCCTTTGTCTTGTGGTGCTTGGTTTAAATGGTTTAAAAGCATTTGCATGAATAATAGCAAAAAAAATAAATTAGTAGACATTAAATCATTAAACTTATTTCAACGGAAAACTACAGGGAGCTTGAAGCTCCTCATTTGTTGTCAAGCGATTCTCATTTCAAGTATGGTAAAGATGGTTGGCATGTGTTGCATTCCCAACAAAAACTCAATGGCATTCCTGTGGAGCAGCATTTACTGTGAATCAATCCACTCTGAGGCACTGAAAAGACCAAGGCTGCATTTCTCGTGAGCTAAGCTGATAGAGAACACACTGGTGAACAAACACAGCCCTGATCGTGAACTGATCACGTGTAAATGAACATGGTGCCAAGCTTCACTCTGAAACATGCAGCGCATATATTTAATTCAATCGCAGGCTTTGTGATTTATGATCAACCCACATCGTATTTTCTGTTTTATTTTGATTAATCATTCAGCCCTTAGTCAAATTGTAAAAATCATACAATGTCACAGAAATTTCAAAAACTAAGACTCACCTCTATCCTGACCCATGGAGGAATGTAACATACCATCCGACTGGACACTCGAGGGTCTGGGGGGCATTTGGTTTCCTATAGGTGGTGTAAACAACAAAGTAAAAAAAAAAATAAAAAAAAGTGGTCAACTACTGATAATCTCTATTAAAAAAAAAAAAAAAAAAAAAGCATTAAAATAAATGATATAAATGAGGTTCCCACCAGGCATGGCTCCGGGTGAGAGGGGTCCTGTGCGCGAGGCTGGGCCGCTGGCAGGTGAGCCCACGGGTGAGGGAGAGGGGCCACGGATACCCGAGAGGTGAGGAGAGGTGTGGGGAGAGAAGGGCGACTGCGCTGGGTTGCTCTGTTCACCCTGACTGCTGGACACACCCGATGTGCTCACGCCTGGGCTCAAAGCACCCTCTGTGCCTGTGGGGAGATCGTCGATGGAGCCCGACAAATCCTGCACAGGAGAACGAGACGAATGAAAAAAATGTATTAGTGTTGTTTGATAAGGCAAATCACCATTACTGTTGCTCATTCTAAGCAATCTGAATAAGAACTTGTGCCACAGACTATAATAATACCTCAAATCACATGATTTAATGAGGTGTGCTAGTAGTTTATACAAAGGCACTAAGGAAAAATTATATTTCAATGTTCTAGGGGTTTGTCTGTTAGTTTTACACTGTAAAAAAAAAAAAAAAAAAAAAAGATTTTTCTTATTACACAATTCCATACAATTAATTGTGAAATATTACAGCCATAAATGAGAACCACTAACCCCATATTTAATTATAGGCCTATCTATATTTATTTAGATCAATATCAGACTCTGATTACTTGTTTTTGATTTTGCTACCATCTAACTCATGACAGATGAGGAAGATCCACTGGTGGAGGATTTGTTATTTGTTTGTAAGATTTGGTTTATCTTGCTCTGGGCATTGTTACACAAAGCCCCTTCAGAACACCTTAGCAATGTTATATCAACTAAGCATGTGCACACTATAGACCTTAGGTTAGCCGCCATATTGAATTTAACGCAGATAAAAACGAGGCTGTCTTTACAATGGCACACACTGCATAAAGGTCCTAGATCTTTTTTTGGAAAGACATTATCAGATGAACAACAGTACAATCCATTGAACTATTCTGTATTCTATCCCTCACAGCCTTGCTTTCATTCCTGTCAAAAATTAAATATGGCGCTGCCCTGTCTAAGGTCTATGGATGCACTTCTGGCATATTGGAAAGAGCTTCTTGCTTCTAGCATTGTAGACAGATTGTAATGGTTACTACTAGCATAATAAAGGACATCATGCTAAAAGCCTCTCCAAGATGTTTGTCATCACAATTTAAATCTTAAAGGGATAACACAGCCAAAAATTAAAATTCTCATGTAATAAAACAAAGACTTGTTCATTATCTGAACAAAAATCATAATTTGTCCATAAAACCAAAATTTTCATGCTTCAAAAAGTATAAAAATATATTGTAAAAGTAATCCATGTGAATGGAGCTGTTTAATCCAGGTCTTCTCACCTGTACTGACTTGATGAAAAAAAAATCTCATTGCTTAATTTCAAGTAGGGATGTCACCGTGAGGAAATTCACACCGGTATATAAACTTGCTACAACACCGATACTACTGATAACACCACTAATGCCTAATGTGTCAAGCAAGCATGTTTTTGTTTACCATATTTCATGTGCGTTGATCAATGTTTGTGTTAATCAAAGCTAAATTAAATCTGTTCATCACAAAGTGATTGTATCTGTTCCAAAGACCTTGATTAAACAGTTTGAGTCATATGGATTACTTTTTGTACTTTTTGATGCATTAAACTTTTGATTACATAAACTTTCAATGGATGAGCACAAATAATGGGAGAATTATAACAATGTCTTCATTTGTGTTCTTAAGATGAACAAGTGTTATGGGTTTAAAACGAAATGATGGTGAATGAATTGACTACTCAATTGTTGGACCATCCTGACCAGTCCCTAATAGCAAAGATCTGGATACTACCAACAAAAAACTAGCATTGTTGTGTCAAGTTTTGCACTGGCAAATACTGTTCACATTTTCTTGAAAAAATAAATCTAGTTGCAGGGCAAATATCAGCGACATTTACACAAACGGTGCATAACAATACAACATGACACGTATAACAAAAAAAAAACAGGAATTAGATATGAAAATGTTCACTCAATATACATGAAGTAAACATGGTATTTTGTGCTACCATTTGTCTTTGATTATTGATGGTTTTGCCCATTGCTGCCTGAAAACAAGCCTGAGCAAAATGAGCAGCGAGTTCATTTGGGGTGTGATGCTGAAATCAATCTGGCAGTCAGTCATAAAGCCTCCCAGCGGAGGAGTATGTGTGTGTGGGAATATTTACACACTAAACTGTCGTCACGTGGAGCGCATGTGTTCAGTGAAAATTTGCAAGCTCATCTGCCAGTCAGATCAGAGAGGGAAAGGGAAAAAAAGTGGGAGTGGAACGAGAAACACACACAGAGCCTGACTGGAGCTTAGCCAAGTATTCCCATAGAAATCTCACACTCGCAGACTGGCTGCGGCCCCAAAGTCGGCGGTTTTGCACTTGAAACGGCGCCCGCTGCTATTTTTGGGCTGTGACCTGCTGGAGGAACCCTACAGGGAGAGACAAGAGGAGGACGCTGATTCAGGCTCCTGTTTTAACTGCCACACACACACTTAATACATCCATGGAGAGAGTTTGTATGACCCAGGTCTGCTCTCCTAACAGGAAACAATCCTCTATGGATGTGTGTTTATGTTGGCATGTGTGCGTCTACTAGGAGATTCCTGTGTATGTGACCCATGAGGAAGGTGTTTATTACCCAAGAGTGTGTTGTAAACCCAGAGTCTTGCATCACTGACCCCAAAGAGAAGGCATTAATTAATGAAGAGACTCTGAGGACAGAAACAGTGTTTGTGTGTGTGTGTGTGTGTGTGTGTGTGTGTGTGTGTGTGTGTGTGTGTGTGTGTGTGTGTGTGTGTGTGTGTCTCTGTGTGTGAGAAAAAACAACAATAACAATATCAAAATCACATTAGGGAAACTTCTGCAATTTACCTAAGAACTGTTACAAATTCATTTTGCTCAGACACGAGTTTGTCACAGAACTCTGTGAACAATGACATTAAAGCACAAAGGATGAAAAACAAGGCTTTTCAGAAAGCATCATGGGACTGACGTCACATTTATATGTATGTTTGCCTTTATATTAAGTAGGGCTGCCTACCTAACTAAATGTTAGACAGCTAGAAGTGGTTTAGTCAACAAATTGTTAGTCAGTTAGTCACAGGAAATAAATTTGTGGCAAAGTCACGCAGTCTGTGAGGGACAGCTCGTTAACGGCAGTTCCTTGTGGTAATTACAGTATGTCAGGCAGGAAATCCAAACTTTCACCTATCATTCAACAACCTCAAATATGGTTTATTATTTGAAACATGTAAGTAGCAACTTTACATGGCTGTTCGCTCTAATGTTAACCTAGCTAAATGTGCGCTATTATTAGGCGCATATCCAAGTGTTTGTGCGGAGTGTGGAAGCTAAAGTACAACGCGCTTACTGCATGACATGGAGGCGCCAGCACGATCACTTGCATTTTTTCCTCATAACAGCAGAAACAACTTAAAATACTGTAATTTTTTGGTCATACAGATAAGAGTAATACATCATTCGAAATGTATTTGTGTAAACTCACAATAACAAGAAAACGACAAGAAAACGTGCCTTTGTAAAATAAAGAAAACAAACAGGATGCGCTTTCTGCTGTCTCGGTCTCCGTGAACTAGAGCACGTCACAAAAATGAACCGAAACCCAGCGTATCTTTGCTACTTGCCTCACAGACATGAGAAATGCATCTATAGAAAGCTTGAAATGTCTACGAACCAATTCAAATCGAAAAGAAATACTCTGTTTATGTAATCCGTATGAAAGGTGCATTACTCTCTATAGGTGCGTTGACTATACTGTGGAGATGGCAAGGCAGCATCGTCAACATCTTTGCAGCCAACACAGACTCAGAAAACACTAGTTTATTAATAAATAATTAAAACGACTCCTTGCTATTTTTTTCCCCAACACATCCACCATCAGTACTTTTTCCGGGGCTTAGCGGCAAGCTTTTATGCATGCTTTTCCCCCCCTGAAAATCAGAAATTAAATTGCAAAAAAAAAAAAAAAAGTTGCCAACGTTTACAAAGCACCTATTCAGCAACAGCCCGGACTTTTGCCAACAAATATATGTGGGTGCAAATAATATAGAAAGAGCACATAGTTCATTTACATATATTACAGACATTGCCCATTTTCAACCAGCACTGTATTGTTACAAAGTTACCCTTCAAAATTGAATGGCTAGAATGCTAGATTATTGTGACCTTAATATTTAATCTCTCAAGTCCAAACAAACCGGGAGAACCTGGGATATCCAATTAAATACAAAACATAGTGAGAGAATTTCACTGATAAATGAAACAAAAACTCTTCAAATCCAGACAGTTCTCACAATCTTTTACTGTGGCTTCGCACAGGAACACTCTGCTATCATAAGACCAGTCATCTGACTGACAGCTGAGGGTTTCTTAACCCCTTCTGTCCTGACAGGAGAGTCACTTGAACTTGTCTGACCCTGTGATCTCTAAATGTCAGGGAGTCATGAGAGGTCAGACTGGGCTCTCCTGATGACACAGAGGTCAAGAGTAGCATTTCAGTTCAGGGCATGAAAGCAGCACTGAGCAACATGTTACACTGTCTGAACAGAGCAATACATCATACTGCAGTATGCATTCGCAAACTGACCCTCCAGGCTTCACCTCTGCTTGGTTCTTCTTTAGTTCACTCTCTGGTTGGGTTTCAAAACAAACTTAAAAAAAAAAAAAATCTCAAAGCTGGAATACACTACATGATTTGTGTCCTGGTTTGCAGTCTGGAGGAGTTAATGCTAGTTGCAGAAAGTCAGAGCAAGTCTTCAGATTTTGGCTAGTCAAAGTTGACAGATTTCACAGAAAATACTGTAGTATATGATGGGCATCAGACAATAGCAGTGTCTCATTTTGAAGGCTGCGTCCTCTGGAGGTCGCATTTGTCGGCCACATGTCAAAGGATGTATTATTTCAGAAAAGTAACCATTATAAAATTGACTTATTCCTAGTGAAGCTTATTGTTGTAATATGTTTATGACTTTGGAATGTAGTGGTCCGAATGAAGCAGCCTCAATGACGTATGCGGTCGACAAACGCAACTTCCGGAAGACATAGCCGACAGACGGCTTTTGTTTACATTTGTCAATCATCTAGCAACGAGGTGCACATTTCTGCGTGAGCTTGGTGTGAAAGCCTGTTAGGGCCGGATCACATAGAATGGTTTTTACATTCCACTGGGCTATTTTTCCATTGTTTTTCCAATGTAAACGTGCCAGACGGACGTGTTTGACCATTGCAGCATCTTGTGCATGACGCAGTGTTCTAAAACGTGGCACTCAAGTTAAAATAATGGTGCGTTCAAGTCCTTCAGGAAAGTTTGTATTTACGAGTTGGGAAGCTGTGTTTACTCAGGTGCGTTCAAGTCACTTTCGGAGCAAGATGGCAGTGTACATTTTCTTTAACTACACAAAAATACAGCAATGTTTTTGAAATCTATTTCTAGAAATTGAAGAACAAAGAATGTGCATCAGGTGTGTTTTGCTTTTTAATGTTTTCAATTAACTTATGAAGCCACTGTAAACTTTATCATTACATATTATATTATAATGCAATTATATTTTGTCCAGGGAATTAGTTTATTTTGTTGTGAATAAAAAAAAAAAGCCTGACAATGTCACTCCTAAATACCTATAAAAATAGTTGTATTCCTCCACGTTTCTCACTGACAGGCCCCCAACTCGTAAAGATCAGGGCTTAAAGAAAATTTTCCGGTTTCCATTCTTATTTATTTACGTCTTTATGGTGGCATTTATGTGCGTTCAACTCGTAAATGCAATCTTTGACATGACTTGAACACACTGAGTTTTTAAATGTCTCTCTAGGATTTTGCGGGTTTTTTTCCCGCTTAAGTGACCTATGTGAATGGCCACTTAGTGTGTAAAAGTAATAACTGTTTCACAGTATTGTAATAATCATGGTTAGGGTTGTAACGGTACGAGATTTTCATGGTATGATAACAGTCTCACAAAATATCACGCTTTAATTTTCACAGACCATGTTGCGTTGTCACGATTTGATTTATTGCACAGCTCTACTTGCAATTTATTCATCCATCTATCAATTTGCGTGTTTTACGTAACATTGTGTTATAACTAAATTCGTTTTTCATGACTGGATCACAAAAAAAAAAAAAAAAAAAGTTATAAACAAGACATAAGTTATAAACTGTTCTATATCCAAAGTAGGGATGCACCAATGTATCGGCCGATTTTTGCTCAATTTACAACAATCGGCATATCGACTTTAGCAGGAAAAAGGCTGATATAACAAACCGATGGTTTATTAATTAACTGCGTGAAGACACTGAGCTGTATTATGACCGTTGCGTAATCCTAACACTGCTGTCTGCGCTTTAATGCTAATCAAATAACAAAAGATTGCACACTATTCTTGACTTAGGAACTTTTGTAACTTTCATAAGTATAGCGGACCCCATCCGAATAATGACCAAAACTTTACTGATGTTTTATAAAGTTTATTGCATCTGTTTTCAAAAAATAAATAAATTAACCATAAGAGCTAAAGAGGAAGTGAGACATCGCTCTCTCCGTTGCATTATCATCAACATACAGCAAATTACACAAAACACTGATTACAACTAACAGTAAATAAATACATACAGATCTTATGCCTTTTCGGGGGTGCTTAATAAACTGACAAACTTTAAATCTGCAAAATATCTGAAGAACTGCATGCTCTCCTTGTGAGTCCATAGACTACAACACCCGTCAAAATAAGAGTCCCGCTTTAGTAAAGGAGATAGTGCAGATCTCTTACATCTCTTTAAACTTACAAAAAATATTAAAATGTATACAAAAACAAATTAGAACATTAATCATAAGTCTGTTACAATAAAGGATTAATATGCATTTAATTTATACAGTGCAGAATATGCAGTGCTATTTTACATGTGTTTACTTTATTTCTGTAGGCTACATAAACTATTAAACCTACCTAAAAAGCAGTTGTTTATTTCCTATATATCTCTGTTCAGTTGTATTTATGTAGGCCTGCTGAATGTTAAATGATGCAGCAATAAACCTGCTAGTATAATGCTGATTTAATGCTGATTTTAAAACATGATCAAAATACTATCTATTTTGATGACAAAATTTCAAAACACAGGGAGTGACAAATATCGGTATCGACCAATAATTGTTTGTTAAAATCAGTCAAAAAAAATCCTATCGATGCATCCCTAATCCAAAGTATTCCCATAGCCTACTGCAAATTAAAAAGAAAAACTCAAACAACTGTTTTGTTGACTTGTGAAACAGCTCACTTAGCTTAGCAGCTTAATTACAACCACTGATAGCACATAACTCAATCATAGTAAAAGGATTATCCTAAAATTAAATAAAAAAAAAAAGCACTATGAATACTATGAGTTTTTTGTTCGTTTGTTTTTTTTTGGTAATATTACAGCTGTTATAAATAATAAGGTGCAACTAAGCTATGCTACAATACTAGTTCTAAGCTACACTAAAGTCGCAATGTTTTGTTTTTTTTCCAGGCAGTTAAACTTATGCTCTTATTTTTACATGCTTTTTGTTGCCTTTTTTTTTTTTTTTTTTTTTTTTTTTTACATTATCAAAGCTTTTATTTTAAGACACTTTAGTGATAAGTGATTTTTGAAAAAAAGATTTCCAAAAGCAAATGACTTTAGGGACTCAAAAATATATTTAGCATAAAACAGGCCAGTGAGTTGTGATGAATATCACTAGGTCACTAGGCAGCCATGTTTCACAAACACCATAGTGAAAAACAAGTTTATTAACTGAATAGAAACATTATGATGTGGCAAATGCTGTTTGTGATGTTTTATTAACACCAGTCACAATGAGGTGAAGGAAAATCCTGTCAGAGGTAAGACAGCATGCAGAGGGGATGTACGGTTCAGAATGCAGTCACAAGTTGTGTCCCAAATGACGCGCTCTACACTACGCACTTATATGCTCTAGGTACTCAACCATCTAGTGTATGAATTTTATAAGGTTATTTTGTCATTCAGTATTGGAGTCTAAAAAAAACCATCCACCTCTGCTATGCAAAGAAAAGCTGCAACAGTTGAGTGCATATCCAATGTTTTTTTTTCAGTTAAATGAGTGCATCATCCAGCTATTTCAATTGCACTTGTTCTTTTTGTCATTCTCAGTGTGTACACTATTCGCACTGTTTACTACAAAATGGCACAGAATAGTGCATAAGTTTGCAAATTGGGACGCACCTACAGACTTAGTCTGACCCTTGCTGGCTCTGGATGCTGATACACTCGCTCTCTTTTTCCTGTTCTCACACACACACACACACACACACACACACACACACACACATTCATCTGTTGCCAAAACGGTAGAATGAGGAAAGGCAGAGAGGGAGGGAGGAGACAGGGGAAAAAAAAAAAAAAAAAGAAAAAAAAATGCACACACGCAGCTGCATCTGTGAGGTTGCCATAGCAACTGTCTCCACGTGCTTGACACATTAGTGCAAAGTAGAGCCCCCCCTCCCCCTCCACTCCCATTCTCTGCCGCTGAGGTCACAGTGCAGTCACACACACAGGCCTTCACCGTTCACTTGCTGTCAACTAACACTACACAGCATCACCGTATCTGGATGAGCAATGCATCTCGCAGACGTCAAGTTAAAGTAAACCGAAACACACCAGGCCAGACGCGCATGCATACAAATACACGCACGTACAGCTGATTGTAAGATTATTAACACAATTTTTTGCTCCTCAAACCAAATCAGAGCTGGATTTGGGGTACAAACGTCTCTTCCCTATAGCGAAGGAGAACCCGAGTATAGTGTGCTGTGTCTGTACAGATGTCAGCCATGAGGGGGCGCTACCAGCCCACTGACTGTGAGAGTGATGGGGGAGAGAGAGGGCCCTGCCTCCACCAGCGGCCATTACTGCTTCACTCTCAGCACATACACAGATACTCTTCTCACACAGGCAAGCATCACTGCTACTATTGCTCATATTAGGTTTAGGGATGTGCATAAAGGATGTGATTAGGCTTTAGATATGGCTTGAGAAGTTCAATGAATAGCCAGAGACGAGAATACCATACAGATTTATTGGTGAGCTCTTGACTTGTGTCAGTAAGCAAGAACCGAAAAACTACCCAGAACAGCCTAGCAACCATCCACACCACACAAGCAACCATCTAGCAATGCGCTGGCAGCCATCATGGCTGTGACGTCTGCATGAGCAAGCACCACTCACCGGGGCTGCGCAATGTGGCGCAATTTGCCATTTAAAATTTGATACTAAAAAAACTCTTCCAGACTTGCTGTGCTTTTTTTGCAGGGCAACACAATTTTTCCTTTGTGATTACAATATATAACAAATTATATCAAGTTAAATAATAAAAATAATATGGTTAATATCTTGTAAAAATTTTACTGTAAAAAAAAAAGCGTGCATTTAAGAAATAAATTAAATACAAGTATTAACAAAAAGAAACTAGGCTACTATTGTAATATTTTACTGGAAAAAATTAGAATTTCATTATTTATTTTACAGTACAACTGTAAAATTACAATACTAATATTGATGGCACATCTTTCAAATGTTAAATCAAACATTTGCTTTTATTTTGGCAGGCAACTGCAAGCAGTCCTTAAAGGGTTAGTTCTATTATATCTAGCTTCCACCAGACGAAAAAAAGCATTCCGTAATTTAAATATGGAAGGTGTAGGATGTAGCGTAAGCATTTTTAACTGCAAGTTTTACACTTTCTCCGTAAGGTGAATACAGAAGGCGGTCTGGCGGAAGCTAAATATTTTACTTTATAACTTATTAAATATGGATATATTTCTTACACAAATGCATCGCTTCGCTTCAGAAGGCCTTTATTAATCCCCCGAAGTCGTGTGGAGTACACGTTTATGATGGATGGATGCACTTTGAGCTTCATACTCGTTGATATTGTTCACTGCCATTATAAAGCTTGGATGCGTCAGGATATTTATTAATATACCTCAGATTGTGTTCATCAGAAAAATAAAGTCATATAAACCTAGGATGGCTTGAGGGTGAGTAAAGCTTCAGGTAATTTTCATTTTGAAGTGAACTAATCCTTTAAAGAGTGTCTTTTGTTGACAACAGCCGGTTTATTAGTGCTTCTCATTAGAAATATGGAAAGATGGCTGCCGCATACTTAGCTCCTAAATGCATGTTATAACCAACCCAAACTCAGAGCACATGCAGCTGCAAACAGAGCCAAACTGATATACTGAAAACATCAGATCATGATCTGCTTAAAAGGTAGTGCTGTGCTTCACTCTAAAACATGCAGAGAATATGTTTAATTAAAAAGCAGCCATATTGCAATTTATTTTTAATTTATTGTGCAGCCACTTCCATTGTAAAAAGAGTAAGTTGCACTAGCTCAGAAAGGAACTGAAAATAAAATAAGTGATTTTGTTTTATTTATTGAGCTTTGCTGGTAATAGCTGATGATAACTCACTTTCCACACTCTAGGGTCATATCCTCGCATCACCCTAAAGTATGGATCTTTCCAAGGGCAATTTTCTCTTCTCAAATAGTCAAACAGATAAACTGGCTGTTGCATTGCATCTCATTGTTTTTTCAGAATCTTAAGCCAAGTTATAAATACTCCTATTAAATAATGCTTTCTAAATAAACCACTTCAAGACCCCAGCGGTCTTGGCAATGTGTCCCGTGTGAACACCCCCTAATCCCCTCTGGAGTGCTGCCCTAGACTGAAAGTCACCATGAACAGTGCTGATAAATAAAAATAAAAAAATTAAGCCCCATATTGGCATAGTTGTTACTGAATTTCAATCGGTGTGAGATGTTTTTAAGTAATAAAACACATCAAGTCACAGAATAACAGTTTTCATTGCGGTCACTTCTGAGCATTTGTGCCCACCCCAACCTAAACACTCCTGAACTGTCTGCACATACCCAGAATGTTAATAAAACAGGGGCTCGGAATATATGAATATTAATGTGATTGAAACTGTTCGCACATAAAGACAGGCACTGTTGTTGATCACTTCTGCTTTGGTACCACATGCATGCAAGTGGTTACAGGTGTTGCTGATGAACTGTGGTCGATGAAAGCAACAGAGGGCAAATGCCTGCTTGCTGTTCCAGTCTTAGATCCAAAAGTATTTTTCTCCACAGGAATTAAATTTATGAATGAAGAGTATAAGCCATGAACCAAACCAACCAGCTGTGAGATAAACATCACGGCATTTGATTCAAAGTAGGGCTGTAATTAACCATTATTCTGATAATCGATTAATCTGTTGATTTTTTTTGTTTTGTTTTTTGATTAAGTTAAAATCCATCTTTTACTTTCTGTATCTTATCATTTAAAATATTACACTTCGAATCTAATTCATTGTCATTACTTTCATTATTGAAGATTATCGATTTTTCGTTATATTGTTGCAGCCTTGTTACAGCCTAATTGAAAGTTAAGAACCTCAATTTATTTTTTAAGGGAATAAAGTACCCATCCCACAAAACAATGCAATTGATTAACGTAATTTAATTTTGAATATATTTCAGTACTTTGTTGTTCCTTTAAGATTAAAAGTTAAAAATATTGCAGTAAACTTGAACAATATACCAACATTGTTCCACTATGTAGGGAGACTGACACATTTACACCATTAGTTTTCAATGTTTCATAGGACTGCTACTTTTGGCGCAGTGTTTCCATGGTAACAGTGACTTCTCTGATTGGTGGATCTCTCTTGAATATTATGGGTAATTGAGTTCTACATTGAAAATCCTGCAATTAAGCAGTTAAAAAAAAAAAAATTGTTTTTTTAAATCAGCAAGTTGAAATCACACTGACTATAGGCTTTTACGGAAACATACATCATCACTTAACCTCAGAGCTCCTGGCGTGTCTTTAAACCTCTTACACATTAATCACTACAACTCAATTTATCCATGGGGAAAATGAATGGGATTTTTCCGGAACCTGACTGTTGCGCTATATGCCATGGTCACTCTCTCTAAGAGTGATTGAATGTCTGTGATTGGATTTACCAGTAAACCAATCAAAGCTGGAGCCACCAAGTCAAGGGCTGCATCCGAAAACTTAGGCAGCTGACTTGTTGACTCGCTGCCCTATCAGGGATTGACTTTACAGGCAGCATTTGAGTATGAAGGGATCTTACGAAACTGATTCGGACCGACTTCTGAGAAATTGTAACGCTTTAATGATCTACAGCAAAATAGAATGTTTTTTTTTGTTTGTTTTTTTTTTTGGTTATAACTAAGCAGATATTTAATTAGTACAACCTTAATTTCTCACTAAAATGACATCAAAAGTGGAAAGTGTTGGTCAAAAATGTACATTTACACAAACTGACCACCAACCACAACTTTCAGATGCCATCTTTGTTTTACAGCTCAACTGTTACAGAATGTAATACACAGGATTGTGGGATATCATAGGCAGCAAAGGATACAACTATACTGCCTTCAAAAACAAAACAAAAAAAATCGATCAGATGAAGGCATCTCAGGGGACAGGAAGTGAAGCTAACATTGGATTCAGACATGACTTGATGCCTTCCTACTTTCCTCCGAAGGCAACATTAAGCTTTTGGACACAGCCAAATCTGATGAATACTCTCAATGTCTTTTGGTATTTCTCATAAATTTTGGTTAATAACTACACCAGATAAAATATGTTCAAAACACTAACAACTAAGGGTTTCCATGAGTAAAAATATCCTTCAGTGACGCACCGAATAATTTTGTAAGCCAAATGTTATCACATCATATGGGCACCACCGTCAGAGCTGCAAATAAAAACATCTATTCACAGGCATCTGGACTGATCCATCGTCTCTCTCTCCCTCTCTCTCTCTCTCTCTCTCTCTCTCTCTCTCTCTCATGTTTGACGGTGTTGGGGAGGGGTTCTCTGTATGAGTGCATTAGGGGGTCTATTGTGTGGGTCACAATAGTAGCGGGAACCACAGATGCTTCTGTAAGGGAGGCAGCCGCCCAGTCTGGGTGAAAACAGAGGGAGAGAGAAGGGAGGATACTGGGGGGCTGGGTGCCTGACAGAGGAAAAAAAACAGCCTGTCTGCCTCCTCTTCTCCAGAGCAACGCCCCTCCCACAGCAGAGCGGCCCCAGAGTCAGAGCTGAGCAGAGCACAGAGCCGGAGACACGGATACAGCACAGAAAAACTGCTGGAGCTATAGGCCAAGCATAAGAGACGAGAGAACTGAGATGGGATAGGAATCGTAAGCAATTTAATTAGATTCTGGTTCCATTTACACTTAATGATATTCTGTAACAATTCTTTTAGTACTTTTGAGAAAGGACAAACATGCCTGAATAGCAGTGCAGGAAATAGTTCCATATAAGTATGGCTTACAAGTATTTTTATGCGATGTTCCGTCTGCATTTTTCTAAGGAAAAACAAAAATGCAGTTGCAAATTTATATCTGAACAGTTATTAGTATTAAGTATGTTTCGATAAGAATCCACAGGACCAGGAATTTCGTGTTATGGCAAAAGATTTCCCAACACATTTCACAACAGGTTCAACTGGTCACAAAGATTGACCAACAAAAAGCTGGTTGGTTTCAAAGTGACTTCTGTGTGAATGACACTTTATACATCACTATACTAATGACAATAGACAATGCACCTTTATTATTTTCATTAATGTGACGTATTGTGAATGGGTGCATCCTGCATTACAAGTTAAAAACAGACTAAAATCAGTACAACTTTAGAAATAGGATTGCATAAGCCACATTTCAAAGTTGTTTACAAAAATAAATGTGCAAACAGTTGAATTCCAATAGTTCTTTACAGCAGCACATCCCTACACAAAACCGCACTTTCATTATAATCAAAACCTACACTGGAAGCATCCATCTGCATCACACTACAGTTTTCTGCTTGCCACTTGACTTAAATTACACCACAGATATACAAAGGTATAAACAGTATAACAAAATCCTCTGGTTGACATCTCTACCATCACACGGAACATATTGCCACACCACCCAGCCCTGGGGATGGAGGCTGACGTTTAACCACTAATGGAACTAAACATTGTGAATGTATTTGATGACTGTCTTTA